>OW386286.2:186874061-187484061 GCA_936432065.2 Rutpela maculata
ACACGACGGAGCATTACGAGTGCTTTATTATCACTTAAGGCACTCGTATGAAATAGACGAGACACCAGTGCTGCCTTATGCTCCGGGGGATATTGAGTCCGTTGTGGGAAATGAGAAGTGTCTAATTTATTGGAACTACTCTTTTCCCACAGTCAGGCAAATACAAGCCAACAAGCCTGACATAGTCCTCCTCGACCACCAACTCAAGACAATGTTTGTCGTGGAGTTCTCGGCTCCCGCGGAGAACAACATTGTCTTGAAGGAGGAGGAAAAACGGACAAAATATCGAGATTTGCTCTTCGAACTCCGCAGACTCTATCCAGACCATACTGTTAAGATAGTGGTACTGATTATAGGAGCCCTCGGTGGAACGAGACACACACTGCTTTCAGAACTTAAGATCATACCGGCATGCCGAAATTCGGCAGAGGTCTTAGCCGGCAGAATGCAGAAGGCCGTCATCCTCGGTTCATTACGTCTGCTCAGGGCACACGATTCGCGGACCCAGTAGTCACTCACCCCACGGGCGTGGGGAGTGGCTACCGGTACTACCAGCTCCCCTCTGTGAGTGTCGGAGCCACAGAGTTTAAAGGGTGACTGGCTTTTACAAAAAAAAAAAAAAAAAAAAAAAAAAAAAAAAAAAAAAAAAAAAAAAAAATAATAATAATAATAATAATAATAATAATAATAATAATAATAATAATAATAATAATAATAATAATAATAATAATAATAATAATAATAATAATAATAATAATAATAATAATAATAATAATAATAATAATAATAATAATAATAATAATAATAACAGTTGGCTAGACAACACGCTTCTCGAATCCAGAGTGTGGTGGAATACGTAACAACTGGCAAGGCATTTACGCCTAAAGTTCGGCGAACAGCAGCCGGACTGAGACGCCAGCACCACACTCTAAATCTGACAGTGATGCTCACTATTAAGCAGCACTGTTTAGATAGGATTCGAGCGCTTATGGCTATTAAGAAGAAGCTAAATAGGCGGGTACGAAGTATGGAGCAAAACACATTGTTCCGTACTAATCCTTCCCGCCTATTTCAGGAGCCACAGCGTGTTGTCGACAATCCGCCGACTGTAGCCGATGTCGAAAGCTTCTGGAAAGGAATCTACGAAACGACACGTCCATTCAGGAGCGACACTCCAGCAATAGCACACTTCGAGGCTCTGTGCCACAGAACCTTTGAAGAGCCAGAAGAAGTGTGCCCGACAATCAGTTCGGAGGAAGTCCAACAAGCTCTTGTTGGCACCAAGAACTTCGCTGCTCCGGGGCCAGACGGCATAAATAATTGGTGGTGGAAAAAATTTCCTTCCACCCACCGTCGTCTGGCCCGAGTTTTCAACAAATGGTTGAACGAGGGGCAGCAGATTCCGGACTGGTTTGTCGAGGGACGTACTGTGCTCATCCCTAAAAAGGGTGATTTGTCTGATCCAAGGAATTATAGACCAATCACCTGTCTGAACTCCTGCTACAAGCTATTTACACGTATCTTGTATGCTCGGACACTACGGCAGGTTGATCCGGTCTTCCAGCAGATATACGAACAGCGTGGCGCCAAGAAGGGCATGGCAGGTTGTAAGGACAGCCTGCTGGTAGACCGCTGTATTACACAGGATTCTGTGCAATACAAGCGGAATCTATCAATGGCCTGGATTGACTATCGTAAGGCATTTGACACAACATCACATGAACTTTTGTTACATTTGCTCAAATGTCTTGCGGTAGCAGAGCCACTAGTGAGATGCATTGAACAACTGCTGCCACTCTGGAAGACCCGCTTCTACATAACATCAGGTGCACAGCGGGTTACGACAGAGCAGGTGGCATTCCGAAGAGGAGTTTTCCAGGGAGATTCTCTGAGTCCCCTCCTCTTCTGCATCTCACTGCTGCCGTTGTCTGTTGAGCTCCGCCAAACCCGCGGGTACCTCTGTGGCCCACCCAGCAACCGGAGGCATAAGGTCACTCATCTATTCTACATGGATGACCTAAAACTGTATGCCTCCGGAGAGCGAGAACTTCAAAACGCTCTGAGGGTGGTCGAGGAGTACACGCGGGCCATTGGTATGGAGTTCGGGTTGGACAAGTGCGCGGTCGTCCACCTCAAGAGAGGGCGATGCGGGGAATTTTCTGAGGACGCGCAGCTCGCAGACCGAAGCATCCTAAGACATCTGGATGCCGGAGAGACCTACACATACCTGGGTGTGCAACAACACCACATCCAGGATGTGCAACAAATCAAGAAGTCTCTCCGCGGCAAGTACAGACGCCTACTCCGAAAGATTTGGTCGTCCGAACTTTCGGGGAAGAATAAGGCGTCTGCCACTAACATGCTTGCCGTTCCTGTTCTGCTCTACTCCTTTGGGGTAGTAAAATGGACGGTAGATGAGCTGCGCCAACTAGACAGAGATACCCGCAAGATGATGAACATCCATAGGAGTATTCATCCTAGATCGTCCGTTCCTCGTGTTTATCTCCCACGTCATCGGGGGGGCCGAGGACTCTTGAGTCTGGAGTGTATGCATGGCAGAGTAGCACTGAGTATGGCATGTAACATTCTCAGGAGCTCGGATCCGCTCCTGCTATTAGTGAGAGATCATGAAATGGCAGGGGTGGGCGCAGGATTGTTCAAGGCAGCAAAAAGAGCCGCAGATGAACTTGGTCTCGTATTCGACGTCAGGCGAGGTGGCCGGCGCGGTGCTGATCCAGAGTCAGTCACCGAGCTTCAGCCAAATCGTCTGAAAGCCCAAATAAAAGCTGCCGAACAGGAGAATCTGTTCAGGCAGCATGTCGATAAACCCATGCACGGTGTGTACTATAAGAACATAGAAACACTGGGTTTATCGACTAGGCTGACATTCGCCTTTTTAAGGTCAGCTGGGCTTAAGTCGGAGACCGAGGGATTCATTGTGGCCTGTCAGGATGGTGTAATAAACACCTTGGTCTACCGAAGCCGCGTAATGGGTGTAGAGGTCCCTGATATCAACTGCAGGACCTGCCATCAGGCGCCGGAATCGCTGATGCATTTGCTTTCAGCATGCCCGATATACGCGATTTCGGCCTACATCCACCGCCATAACGCGGCTTTACGAGTGCTATACTACCACCTACGGCACTCGTACGGGGTAGATCAAACACCAGTGCTGCCTTACATCCCCGGAGATATTGAGTCCGTTGTCGAGAACGAGAGGTGCCGAATTTATTGGAACTACTCGTTCCCGACCGTCAGGCTAATTCAAGCCAACAAGCCTGACATAGTACTCCTCGACCATCAGAACAAAGTGATGTTTGTCATCGAATTCTCAGCACCTGCTGAGACAAACATCGCTTTGAAGGAGGGGGAAAAACGGACCAAATATCGTGATCTCCGGTATGAGCTCCAAGTGCTGTACCCAGACTACTTGGTCAAGATGGTCGTCCTAATAATCGGCGTACTCGGAGGGATGAAGCCTTCGCTGCTCTCAGAATTAAAGATCATACCGGCCTGTCAGAATTCGGCAGAATGGTTGGCAGGTCAGATGCAGAAGGCGGTTATCTTGGGGTCCCTTCGTCTGCTTAGGGCACATGATTCAGGTGTTTACAGTCACTAACTCCACAGGTCGTGGAGAGTGGCTGTAATGAATTAGCCGGCGCGGCTACCGTGTGGTGTCGGAGGCCACGGAAGCCCTGTCCGGCAGCGGGAAACCGAAAAAAAAAAAAAAAAAAAAAAAAAAAAAAAAAAAAAATAATAATAATAATAATAATAATAATAATAATAATAATAATAATAATAATAATAATAATAATAATAATAATAATAATAATAATAATAATAATAATAATAATAATAATAATAATAATAATAATAATAATAATAAAACCTGCGTGATTATGTATCCCACCTTCGTCGCAGGGGCTACGTGAGAGCTGCTCCTCAGCCGGTGAATGAGGTGGTCGAAGGTCCACCGAATGAACCGGTTGAGGATGTAGTCCCTGACGTTCCACCAATACCAGAGGGCCTCAGTACCAGACGGGGGTTACACTACATAAAAGCCCCCGGGCCACAAGACCTGGCCAGAGTGGATGAAGAACTTCGTGAAGCGCTTCCAGAACGGGCTGACATCTGGCACATAAACTGTGCCGTGTATGCTGCTGCTCAACGCTTTTCTCAGGTGGAGAGGCGTAATACTGCCTCCCCACAGGAGAGAGCGAGGCGGCGCATACAAAAGATGGAAGCCAAGATCCGGTCGGCGAGGCAACACGCATCCCGTATCCAATGTGTGATGGACTATATGGCGGCCAATAGACCGTTCACGCCTAAAGTGCGTCGAATAGCCGCCAACTTAAGACGTGTCCATCACACACTCAATGAGGCAGTGCTGCGAACCACCAAACAGCACTGTCTCGACAGGATACGGATGCTAGTGGTTTGTAAAAAATCACTAGTGAGGCGGGCGAGGGGGCTGGCGGAAAATAAACTCTTCCGCCAAAAGCCCTCGCGCCTATTCGAACCGCCTCCGCGTGTTGCAGAGAATCCGCCGACTGTAGATCAGGTGGAAAATTTCTGGAAAACGCTATACGAGGAGAAGCTTCCACTCAACCGAGACTCTCCGGCCCTTGCACACTTTGAAACCTTGTGTCAAAGGTTTCAACAACCACAGGAAGTGTGCCAACCAATAACCCCAGAAGAGGTTCGAAGAGCTCTCGAGGGCTCTAAGAACTTTGCTGCTCCAGGTCCCGATGGGATAAATAACTTTTGGTGGAAAAAGTTACCGAGCACCCACCACCATTTGGCCAGAATTTTTAATGCCTGGCTAAATGGGGAGCAGCAAATTCCTTCTTGGGTGGTTGAAGGGCGGACAGTGCTGATCCCTAAGAACGGAGATTTGTCCAACCCAAGGAACTACCGACCGATAACCTGTTTAAACGCATGTTACAAGGTGTTTACGCGCATCTTGTACATGCGAGTGCTCCACGCAGTTGAACCGGTTTACGAACGGATATATGAGCAACGAGGGTCGAAGAGAGGTGTCGCTGGCTGCAAGGAGAACCTGTTGATTGACAGATGTGTCACGCAGGACTCCGTGCAGTATAAGCGGAACCTCTCCATGGCCTGGATCGACTACCGCAAGGCATTTGATATGACATCACATGAGCTTATTGTTCACTTGCTCCGATGTCTTGCGGTACCCGGTCCCGTAGTGAGATGCATCGAAGAACTGATGCCGCTCTGGAGGACTCGCTTTACCATTACATCGGGTAACGATAGAGTCCAGACGGAGTCGGTAACATTCAGAAGGGGAGTATTTCAGGGAGACTCCCTCAGCCCCCTTCTGTTTTGCATCTCACTACTGCCATTATCCGTTTCGCTCCGGAAAACCCGTGGATACAACTGCGGTACCCCCGGCGATAGGAGGCATAAGGTCACCCATCTGTTTTACATGGATGACCTTAAACTTTATGCCTCCGGAGAGAGGGACCTACACCAGTCCCTCAGGGTGGTACAGGAGTACACGCAGGCTGTCGGTATGGAGTTCGGGTTGGACAAATGTGCACTGGTCCATCTCAAGAGAGGACGATGCGGGAACTACGGAGAGGACGCGCAACTCGTTGACGGAAGCATCTTACATCATCTAGATGCCGGAGAGTCGTACACTTACTTGGGTGTCGAGCAACGCTCCACCCAAGAAGTGGGTGTAGTGAAAAACGCTCTCCGCGGCAAGTATCAGCACCGACTCCGACAGATCTGGTCCTCAGAACTGTCGGGGAAGAACAAGGTGTCTGCTACCAACATGCTTGCCGTTCCGATCCTACTCTACTCCTTTGGAGTAGTGAAATGGACTCGAGAGGAGTTGCGTCAACTCGACGTAGGAACCCGCAAGAAGATGCATCTCAATAGAAGTTTGCATCCTAAATCGTCCGTTCCACGGCTATACCTCCCACGACATCGGGGAGGCCGTGGACTCTTGAGTTTGGAGAGTCTCCATAATAGGATGGTTCTGGATGGAGCCTGTAAGGTCATCAGGAGTTCGGATCCCCTCCTCTGCATGGCCCGAGACCATGAAAGTGCAGGAATAGGAGCCTTTTTGTTTAAGGCAGCACAAAGAGCAGCCGATGAACTTGGTCTCTTCTTCGACGTCGAGCGGGTAAATCCCGACTCTGTCACCGAGTTGGAACCTGCTCGACGAAAAGCCCAAATTAAAGCTGCAGAACACAACATCTTTCTGCAGCTTCACACGGATAAGCCAATGCATGGAGTTTTCTATAAAAATATAGAGAACCTTGGCTTATCCGAAAGGCTGACCTTTGCCTTCTTAAGGTCAGCCGGGCTGAAGTCTGAGACCGAGGGATTCATAATGGCTTGCCAGGATGGTGTATTTAATACCCTCGTCTATCGTAGTCGTGTCATGGGTATAGAGGTCCCTGATGTCAGCTGCAGGGCCTGCCGCAGGGCGCCAGAGACTTTAATGCACCTGTTGTCGGCTTGTCCGACATATGCAGTCTCGGCCTATATCCAGAGGCACGACGGAGCATTACGAGTGCTTTATTATCACCTAAGGCACTCGTATGGGATAGACGAGACGCCAGTGCTGCCTTACGCTCCGGGGGATATTGAGTCCGTTGTGGGAAATGAGAAGTGTCTAATTTATTGGAACTACTCTTTTCCCACCGTCAGGCAAATACAAGCCAACAAGCCTGACGTAGTACTCCTCGACCATCAACTCAAGACAATGTTTGTCGTGGAGTTCTCGGCTCCCGCGGAGAACAACATTGTCTTGAAGGAGGAGGAAAAACGGACAAAATATCGAGATCTGCTCTTCGAACTCCGCAGACTGTATCCAGACCATACTGTTAAGATAGTGGTACTGATTATAGGAGCCCTCGGTGGAACGAGACACACACTGCTTTCAGAACTTAAGATCATACCGGCATGCCGAAATTCGGCAGAGGTCTTAGCCGGCAGAATGCAGAAGGCCGTCATCCTCGGTTCATTACGTCTGCTCAGGGCACACGATTCCCGGACCCAGTAGTCACTTACCCCACGGGCGTGGGGAGTGGCTACCGGTACTACCAGCTCCCCTCTGTGAGTGTCGGAGCCACAGAGTTTAAAGGGTGACTGGCTTTTACAAAAAAAAAAAAAAAAAAAAAAAAAAAAAAAAAAAAAAAAAAATAATAATAATAATAATAATAATAATAATAATAATAATAATAATAATAATAATAATAATAATAATAATAATAATAATAATAATAATAATAATAATAATAATAATAATAATAATAATAATAATAATAATAATAATAATAATAATAATAATAATAATAATAATAATAATAATAATAATAATAATAATAATAATAATAATAATAATAATAATAATAATAATAATAATAATAATAATAATAATAATAATAATAATAATAATAATAATAATAATAATAATAATAATAATAATAATAGGGGTAAGGGGTATTTAAGTAGGTTCGATGAACTTGCGAGCAATGCCGGCGGGAGCATTCAGCTCCTGGTAGGGCCACCCATGCCGGTAAGGTCGCAGGGGAGAAACGAAAAAGAATACCTCGGTAAGTGATATGCGCATTCCACAGCCTCTGCACTTACAAGACCATCGTGCGTGGTGAAGAGCCACACCCGACTAGAGGTTACCCTGTTCTTACAGAACACGATGGATCTAGAGGAGTAAACCTCGAAAAAAGAATCCGCAATCCAAGGTGTTTACCGTGCTTATGGATGAATGGCACTGCGTTATTGTGTCACGAACGGTTCCCTCCGGACACCAGGCGACCTCCGGTTTTAACCAGCCCTCCTATAGTAACCGGGCTCTGCTGTAGGCGACTCTTTCTTCCCGACTACTCGTGGGATCTCTATGACTAAATCCTCAAAATCAAACTCCACAGAGGCGTCCTCCTCTCAAAACAGGGATGTGGATAGGGCTCCACTCCAAAAAAACCCTGGAAACACCACAAGCCAGGAGACGGCGGCACCACCCCGGTTCTTGGTTGTGAAGAGAACTGAAGGAGACTTCACTAAGGTGAATCCCTTCATCATTGAGAAGAGCTTATATAGTCTTATTGGAAGTCCTAAAAATGTAAATAAAATCAAAGATGGTCTATTAGTAGAAACAGTTTCGACAGCACAATCCAAACGTCTTCTTCAAGTCGATAAGTTAGGAGAATTTCCGGTGGTAGTATTTCCACATAGTAACCTTAATACCAGTAGAGGTGTTATTTATTGTCCAGATCTCTTAAACTGTACGGTAGATGAAGTTCTTGAAGGCTTGAAAGACCAAGATGTCTTAGCTGTCAGACGAATAAAAACTAAAAAAGATGGAAACCTTATTGATTCCCCTAGTCACGTAATTACCTTTAATAACCCAGTTCTCCCCAAACGAGTAAAGGTCGCATTCTACTCACTTCAGGTCAGACTATATATACCACCTCCCATGCGATGCTTTAAATGCCAAAAATTTGGGCATACTTCTCTTCGATGCAACGAGGAACAAAAATGTGTCTGTGGTAAACCTCTACACGAAGGAAATCCCTGTAACGAACCACTGATTTGTGTGAACTGCAATGGACCACACTCTGCTCGATCCCACAAATGTCCAATTTACAAGCGAGAAGCAGCTATCCAAGAAGTTAAAACTAAGGAGAATATATCATACATTGAAGCGAAAAGGAAAGTCCTTATTTCTACCCCGACTCCGAATACTTCTTATGCTGAGGCCGTAAATTCCTCTCCTAAAATCGACTATGCCCCTCTTATCGACCAATTGATTCCGAAGATAGTAGCCGCACTATCGGCTCTAAATAAACAAGATACACCGCCACCGAACTTACCTACTACATCTAATGATAAACGTAAGAGGGGAGACTCTCCTGATCAGGTATCTCTGACATCAGGAGATGAGTCCTCCTTGAATTCCCAGGTAATGGAATTAAGAAAGAAACGGAAAAATCGGGGCTGGCCAAAAGGCAAGTCTCGGACAAAGCACTCAGTCTAAATCCAACTCCGTATTACCCAGTTATATACAACCCGCTAAACAAACTAAACCAAACAAAACCAAACTAAACAAAACCGTACTAAAAGAAAACCAAACCTAAC
This sequence comes from Rutpela maculata, assembly GCA_936432065.2. Lineage (NCBI taxonomy): Eukaryota > Metazoa > Arthropoda > Insecta > Coleoptera > Cerambycidae > Rutpela > Rutpela maculata. The sequence goes on from OW386286.2 coordinate 186,883,194, forward strand.
CAATATATATACAGCCACTAGTCGCAGATAATTGGCTAGATGGCTGCAAACATTCTTCAATGGAACTGTAATGGTTGTAAGAACCATTACCCAGAATTAAAAGAACTAATGCTGAAAATATCTCCTCTTGTGCTATGCTTGCAAGAGACCCACTTAAAACCAGGAGAAAATTTTAGCCTACGGGGATATAAGTGTTTCAGGAAAGATGTGGTTCCACATCTAAGAGCCCGAGGCGGCACTGCTATATTTATCAAAAACAACGTTCCATCTAGGGAACTACACATCCAGTCGGAATTACAAGTAGTTGCAGTTCAGGTAGAATACCCCTGCAAATTAGCTATCTGTAATATATATCTCCCAGATTTCGACTGGGACATAAATGATCTCACAGATATTGTCTCCCAATTACCGGTTCCCTATCTTATAACAGGAGATTTCAATTCTCATAACACATTGTGGGGATCTAACCGTACTGATGTGCGAGGAAGAATTATAGAACAGTTTATAGAAGAGGTGGATGCTGTAATTCTAAACACAGGCGAAGGGACTTACCTAAATTCTAGGTCAAATAACTTTTCTGCAATAGACCTGACTATGTGTTCTCCCCAGCTGGCAACACGCTTACAATGGACTGCTCTTAATGACCATTTCCTCACTGACCATTGTCCTATACTGACTGAAATATACACCCAACAAACTGCTACAAATGATAGTAATAAGAAATGGCGTTTACAGCAAGCTAACTGGACATCTTACTCTGAACTTCTGAAACTACCCCTTCCTGAAGGAGATGTTAATATTTCAGTTGAGAAAATCACAGAAGCCATTGTAAATACTGCAAACCAGTGTATTCCCATGTCTGGTGATCATCGTCCTAGAAAATGCGTTCCGTGGTGGAATGAAGACATTCGAATTGCAATAAAAAACAAAAATCAAGCGTTAAATATGTTCAGACGTAACCCTACGACTGAAAATATGATACGCTTCAAGCAAGCTAGGGCTAAAGCACGCAGAATCATTGTTACAAGTAAACGTAACTCGTGGCATGAATATATATCGTCAATTACAACCGACACCCCTACCACAGACATATGGAATAAAATTAAAAAAGTGTCTGGCAGCAACTTCTCAGCACCATCTCCAGTACTTGTCGAGAACGACCAATTAGTATATGATCCAGAAGAAATACCAAACGTTTACGGTAGACACTTTCAGAATATAAGCAGTGACAATAATTGCGATCCAATATTTCTTCGAACAAAACTTAACCTCGAAAGGGAGTTAGACTTCTCTGAAAACACTACGTCATCTTACAATACCCCCTTCTCTATGGAGGAAATGGAAAATGCACTGGCCACAGTAAAAAAGTCTTCACCAGGCCCTGATTCGATTCCATATGATTTCATCATCCAAATGCCACGATCAGAAAAAGAAAAGCTCCTTAGCTTATACAATCAAATATGGAGTGAAGGAAAGTATCCCGAAAGTTGGCGACAAGCGATAATTATACCCATTTTAAAATCCGGGAAAAATCCTAAAGAGCCCTCAAGTTACCGCCCAATTTCACTTACATGCTGCCTTAGTAAAATAATGGAAAAAATGATTAACTTAAGGTTAATATGGTACTTAGAAAGCGAAAATCTACTAACTAACTGGCAGATGGGCTTTAGGAAATATAGATCAACTCAGGATCATCTGGTTCACCTAGAAAACTATATACAAAACAGCTTTGCAAATAGATCTCACGTAGCAGCGATATCTTTCGACCTTGAGAAAGCTTATGATCTTACGTGGAGATACGGTATCCTTCAAAAAATGCATGAGTGGGGCTTAAGAGGACGACTACCCGTGCTTATACAGAGTTTCCTAACAAATAGGAAATTTAATGTTCGTGTGGGCAATAATTTATCAAATAGTTTTGTTCTGGAAAACGGAGTACCTCAAGGTTCCACCTTGAGTGTCACCCTCTTCGCGATTGCTATTAACGACATAATAAAAACTACTGATGCTGCCATTCCAAAATGCCTATATGTAGATGACCTACTTATATGCTATTCGGCGCCTTCTATGAACGAGATCCAAAATACTCTACAACGAGCTATTGACGCCATCAGCAGACAAGCACAGCAAAAAGGGTTTCGTTTCTCTGAAACAAAAACCAAAGTCATTCACTTCTGCCGCCTCAGATCAGAACACAACGAACCGCAATTGACCCTAAATGACTTACCTATCGAAAATGTAGATTCCTTAAAATTCTTAGGGCTAACATTCGATAAAAAGCTGACCTGGAAAATTCATATCCAAGACCTGATAGATAGGTGCAAGTCCACTCTAAATCTATTGAGGTGTCTATCTAGTGTTAAATGGGGAGCTGAAAAAGACGTACTACTGATCTTGTACAAAACACTCGTCTCATCGAAAATGGATTATGGCTCCATAGTGTACTCTTCAGCACGTCCGTCACTACTTAAACTTCTAGACCCTATACAGAACACTGGTCTCAGGTTAGCTACAGGAGCTTTTAGAACAAGCCCAATATCAGCACTAGAAGTGGAAGCAGGCATCCCTCCACTCAGCTTAAGAAGAGAACGGCTAATGACCAATTACATGATATCTTTGAAAGCACAACCACAGCACCTAAATTACAACATTCTCTTTGAACACGATAACTCAGAGCTCTATGAGTCTAGACCCACAATAACAAGGCCGCTAGCAATCCGGATGGAACGGAATATTGACTTCCCCAAAATATACCCTAAAGGCTTTTCAGAAATCCCTCCCTGGCATCTTACACCACCTACGTGCCACCTAGAGTGCTCATCTTTAAAAAAGGATGAAACAAACCCAGGTCTTCTGAAAAATTTATTCTACAGCACATTCAACCAATACCCCAACGCGGAGGCAATATTCACAGATGGATCAAAAACAGATAACGGAGTTGGATCTGGAATCGTAACTGCAAGTGAAACACTTACACGAGCATTGCCACAATTAGCAAGCGTATATACCGCAGAAATACAGGCTGTACTGGAAGCTCTCCACTATTGTGAAACATCAGTGAAAGAGTCTTTTCTTATTTGCAGTGACTCCCTGAGCACGTTACAGGCTATCAAAAACATATTTAATACAGATCCAGCCATAAAATCTATTCAAATTTTATTACACCGCTTAAATTTAACAGGTAAAAAAGTCACATTTATATTTACGCCCAGCCACATAGGTATAGTCGGGAATGAAAAAGCAGATGCTGCTGCACGTCTAGCCGCAAATCAAAATGCAGTATGTGAGAATATCCCAATAAGATACCAGGACATAATCAGTGACGTAAAAAGAATAACCCATCAAAAGTGGCAAACTAAGTGGAATCAAACTGAAACAGCGTACAAAACTATCCAGCCACACGTAGATATGTCTATATATCCTGTAAAACTCACGAGAAGGGAGCAAACTATGATCACCCGCCTAAGAATCGGGCACACCTACATGACTTCGTCACATCTGTTAAAAGGGGAAGGACATCCCAGATGCCCAAACTGCGAGAGAAGGTTAACGATAAAACATATTCTTATTACATGTCCCTTATTTGCACAGCACAGAAGAAACTCTGGAATAGAAAATGACCTAAGAAAAATTTTAGCTCTTAACAGTGAAGCAATAAAGAAACTGATACTTTACCTCAATTCTACTGGGCTAAACAAAAAAATCTAATTATAAAATAAAAATATAAACTGCTAAAGCAACATTAAGAATAAAGTAGGTAACTTTGAAAACGGCTAATGACCACAGCAGTCGACGCCGTATTTAAATCAAAAAAAAAAAAAAAAAAAAAAAATAATAATAATAATAATAATAATAATAATAATAATAATAATAATAATAATAATAATAATAATAGTAATAATAATAATAATAATAATAATAATAATAATAATAATAATAATAATAATAATAATAATAATAATAATAATAATAATAATAATAATAATAATAATAATAATAATAATAATAATAATAATAATAATAATAATAATAATAATAATAATAATAATAATAATAATAATAATAATAATAATAATAATAATAATAATAATAATAATAATAATAATAATAATAATAATAATAATAATAATAATAATAATAATAATAATAATAATAATAATAATAATAATAATAATAATAATAATAATAATAATAATAATAATAATAATAATAATAATAATAATAATAATAATAATAATAATAATAATAATAATAATAATAATAATAATAATAATAATAATAATAATAATAATAATAATAATAATAATAATAATAATAATAATAATAATAATAATAATAATAATAATAATAATAATAATAATAATAATAATAATAATAATAATAATAATAATAATAATAATAATAATAATAATAATAATAATAATAATAATAATAATAATAATAATAATAATAATAATAATAATAATAATAATAATAATAATAATAATAATAATAATAATAATAATAATAATAATAATAATAATAATAATAATAATAATAATAATAATAATAATAATAATAATAATAATAATAATAATAATAATAATAATAATAATAATAATAATAATAATAATAATAATAATAATAATAATAATAATAATAATAATAATAATAATAATAATAATAATAATAATAATAATAATAATAATAATAATAATAATAATAATAATAATAATAATAATAATAATAATAATAATAATAATAATAATAATAATAATAATAATAATAATAATAATAATAATAATAATAATAATAATAATAATAATAATAATAATAATAATAATAATAATAATAATAATAATAATAATAATAATAAAGCAGGAGGGGCTGACTTTCATCTATCAAGCCTTTGGTGAGTAGCGCCACCACTTACTCCAGCTGGGGGTGCAAAACCGAACCGGCAGCCCTAGTGCACCCGGGAGGGGAAAGCTCATTCCCCTCTGGTGTCGGTCGTGGGCTTGTTGGGCTAACCACCCACAAGCCCTGACTTCTGGTTTCTGTAAACCGAAGAGAGGGCCCCCACAATCGACCTCGTCCGGATAGGGGTCAAGGGCAAGGTGGTGGGGCCCAACCGGATGGAGCGCCCGTTGACGACGAACGCTATGCACAAGGACGCTTTGAGTGGACGGATGAGCTAAGGGACGACCTTCTGCAATGCTACGAAAGCAGTGAGCCCGCACGAAGGGGATACATGGGGCGGATGCATGCTCTGTGGTGTGACAGGCATCCAGAGCATGGCGCCTTCACGCCACAAAATCTGCGTGACTATGTATCCCATCTTCGTAAAAGGGGCTACGTGAGGGCTGCTCCTGGACCGGTGAATGAGGTGGCCGAAAGACCGCCGCATTCACCGGTTGAGGAAGTGGTTCTCCTTGTTCCACCAGTACCAGAGGGCCTCAGTACCAGACGGGGGATACACCACATAAAAGCCCCCGGGCCACAAGACCTGGCCAGAGTGGATGAAGAACTTCGTGATGCGCTACCAGAACGGGCTGACATCTGGCACATTAACTGTGCCGTGTATGCAGCTGTTCAACGCTTTTCTCGGACGGAGAGGCGTAATACTGCCTCCCCACAGGAGAGGGCGGAGCGGCGCATACAAAAGATGGAAGCCAAGATCCGGTCGGCGAGGCAACACGCATCCCGTATCCAATGTGTGATGGACTACATGGCGGCCAATAGGCCATTTACGCCTAAAGTGCGTCGAATAGCCGCCAACTTAAGACGCGTCCATCACACACTCAATGAGGCAGTGCTGCGAACCACCAAACAGCACTGTCTCGACAGGATACGGATGCTAGTGGTTTGTAAAAAATCACTAGTGAGGCGGGCGAGGGGGCTAGCGGAAAATAAACTCTTCCGCCAAAAGCCCTCGCGCCTTTTCGAACCGCCTCCGCGTGTTGCAGAGAATCCGCCGACTGTAGATCAGGTGGAAAATTTCTGGAAAACGCTTTACGAGGAGAAGCTTCCACTCAACCGAGACTCTCCAGCCCTGGCACACTTTGAAGCCTTCTGTCAAAGGCTTCAACAACCAAACGAGGTGTGCCAACCGATAACTCCAGAAGAGGTTCGAAGAGCTCTTGAGGGCTCTAAGAACTTTGCTGCTCCAGGTCCCGATGGGATAAACAACTATTGGTGGAAAAAATTACCCAGTACCCACCACCATTTGGCCAGAATTTTCAATTCATGGCTAAATGGGGAGCAGCAAATTCCTTCTTGGGTTGTCGAGGGGCGGACAGTGCTGATCCCGAAGAACGGAGATTTGTCTGACCCAAAGAACTACCGGCCGATAACCTGTTTAAACGCATGCTACAAGGTGTTTACACGCATTTTGTACATGCGGGTGCTCCATGCAGTTGAACCGGTTTACGAGCGGATATATGAGCAACGAGGGTCAAAGAGAGGTGTCGCTGGCTGCAAGGAGAACCTGCTGATTGACAGGTGTATCACGCAGGACTCCGTGCATTATAAGCGTAACCTCTCCATGGCCTGGATCGATTACCGCAAGGCATTTGACATGACATCACACGAGCTCATTGTACACTTGCTCCAATGTCTTGCGGTGCCCGGTCCCGTAGTGAGATGTATCGAAGAACTGATGCCGCTCTGGAGGACTCGCTTTACCATAACATCGGGTAACGATAGAGTCCAGACGGAGCCGGTATATTTCAGAAGGGGAGTATTTCAGGGAGACTCCCTCAGCCCCCTTCTGTTTTGCATCTCACTACTGCCATTATCCGTTTCGCTCCGGAAAACCCGTGGCTACAACTGCGGTACCCCCGGCGACAGGAGGCATAAGGTCACCCATCTGTTTTATATGGATGACCTTAAACTTTATGCCTCCGGAGAGAGGGACCTACACCAGTCCCTCAGGGTGGTACAGGAGTACACGCAGGCTGTCGGTATGGAGTTCGGGTTAGACAAATGTGCACTGGTCCATCTCAAGAGAGGACGATGCGGGGACTACGGAGAGGACGCGCAGCTCGTGGACGGAAGCATCTTACATCATCTAGATGCCGGAGAGTCGTACATTTACTTGGGTGTCGAGCAACGCTCCACCCAAGAAGTGAGTGTAGTGAAAAACGCTCTCCGCGGCAAGTATCAGCACCGACTCCGACAGATCTGGTCTTCAGAACTGTCGGGGAAGAACAAGGTGTCTGCTACCAATATGCTTGCCGTTCCGATCCTTCTCTACTCCTTTGGGGTAGTGAACTGGAGTCGAGAAGAGTTGCGTCAACTCGACGTAGGAACCCGCAAGAAGATGCATCTCAATAGGAGTTTGCATCCTAAATCGTCCGTTCCACGGTTATACCTCCCACGACATCGGGGAGGCCGTGGACTCTTGAGTTTGGAGAGTCTCCATAATAGGATGGTTCTGGATGGAGCCTGTAAGGTTATCAGGAGTTCGGATCCCCTCCTCTGCATGGTCCGGGACCATGAAAGTGCAGGAATAGGAGCATTTTTGTTTAAGGCAGCACAGAGAGCAGCCGATGAACTTGGTCTCTCCTTCGACGTCGAGCGGGTAAATCCCGACTCTGTCACCGAGTTGGAACCTGCTCGACGAAAAGCCCAAATTAAAGCTGCGGAACACAACATCTTTCTGCAGCTTCACACGGATAAGCCAATGCACGGAGTTTTCTATAAAAATATAGAGAACCTTGGCTTATCCGAAAGGCTGACCTTTGCCTTCTTAAGGTCAGCCGGGCTGAAGTCTGAGACCGAGGGATTCATAATGGCTTGCCAGGATGGTGTATTTAACACCCTCGTCTATCGTAGTCGTGTCATGGGTATAGAGGTCCCTGATGTCAGCTGCAGGGCCTGCCGCAGGGCGCCAGAGACTCTTATGCACTTGCTGTCGGCTTGCCCGACATATGCAGTCTCGGCCTATATCCAAAGGCACGACGGAGCATTACGAGTGCTTTATTACCATTTAAGGCACTCGTATGGGATAGACGAAACACCAGTGCTGCCTTACGCTCCGGGGGATATTGAGTCCGTTGTGGGAAATGAGAAGTGTCTAATTTATTGGAACTACTCTTTTCCCACCGTCAGGCAAATACAAGCCAACAAGCCTGACGTAGTACTCCTCGACCATCAACTCAAGACAATGTTTGTCGTGGAGTTCTCGGCTCCCGCGGAGAACAACATTGTCTTGAAGGAGGAGGAAAAACGGACAAAATATCGAGATCTGCTCTTCGAACTCCGCAGACTGTATCCAGACCATACTGTTAAGATAGTGGTACTGATTATAGGAGCCCTCGGTGGAACGAGACACACACTGCTTTCGGAACTTAAGATCATACCGGCATGCCGAAATTCGGCAGAGGTCTTAGCCGGCAGAATGCAGAAGGCCGTCATCCTCGGTTCATTACGTCTGCTCAGGGCACACGATTCCCGGACCCAGTAGTCACTTACCCCACGGGTATGGGGAGTGGCTGCTGGTACCACCAGCTCCCCTCTGTGAGGGTCGGAGCCACAGAGAAAGGTGACTGGTTTTTAACAAAAAAAAAAAAATAATAATAATAATAATAATAATAATAATAATAATAATAATAATAATAATAATAATAATAATAATAATAATAATAATAATAATAATAATAATAATAATAATAATAATAATAATAATAATAATAATAATAATAATAATAATAATAATAATAATAATAATAATAATAATAATAATAATAATAATAATAATAATAATAATAATAATAATAATAATAATAATAATAATAATAATAATAATAATAATAATAATAATAATAATAATAATAATAATAATAATAATAATAATAATAATAATAATAATAATAATAATAATAATAATAATAATAATATGGTGTCGGCCGTGGGCTTGTTAGGCTAACCACCTGACAGGCCGAAATCTTCTGGTTCCAGGCAACAGAAGACAGGGCCCCCACAATCGACCCCATTCGGATGGGGGTCACAGGCATGGTGGTGGGGCCCAACCGGACGGATTGCCTGGCAATGACGACCGCGAGCTACATGGACGCTTCGAGTGGACCGATGAGCTGAGGAATAATCTTCTGCTATGCTACGAAAGCAGTGAGCCCGCGCGAAGGGGATACATGGCGCGAATGCACGCTCTGTGGTGTGCAAGACACCCAGAGCACAGCGCCTTCACGCCACAAAATCTGCGTGACTATGTATCCCACCTTCGCAGCAGGGGCTACGTGAGAGCTGTTCCTCAGCCGGTAAATGAGGCGGTCGAAGAGCCGCTGAATGAACCGGTTGTGGAGGCAGTTCTAGACGTTCCACCAAGACCAGAGGGCCTCAACACCAGAAGGGGGTTGCACTACATCAAACCCCCCAGATCAGAAGACATAGCCAGAGTGGATGCTGAACTTCGTGAAGCGATACCAGAAGGGGCTGACATCTGGCACATAAATTGTGCCGTGTACGCTGCTGCCCAGCGCTTAACTCCGGGTGAGAGGCGGAATACTGCCTCCCCACAGGAGAGAGCGGAGCGGCGTATACAAAAGATGGAAGCCAAGATCCGGTCGGCGAGGCAACACGCATCCCGTATCCAATGTGTGATGGACTATATGGCGACCAATAGGACATTCACGCCTAAAGTTAGGCGCATAGCCGCCAATTTAAGACGCGTCCATCACACACTGAATGGGGCAGTGCTGCGAACCACCAAACAGCACTGCCTTGATCGGATACGGATGCTAGTGACTTGTAAAAAGTCACTAGTGAGGCGGGCGAGGGGGCTGGCGGAAAACAATCTATTCCGCAAAAAGCCCTCGCGCCTTTTCGAACCGCCTCAGCGTGTTGTAGAGAATCCGCCGACTGTAGATCAGGTGGAAAACTTCTGGAAAACGCTCTACGGACAGAAGCTCCCACTCAACAGAGACACTCCAGCCCTGGCACACTTTGAAGCCTTTTGCCAAAGGTTTCAACAACCAAACGTGGTGTGCCAACCGATAACCCCAGAAGAGGTTCGAAGAGCTTTTGAGGGCTCTAAGAACTTTGCTGCTCCAGGTCCCGATGGGATAAATAACTTTTGGTGGAAAAAGTTTTCCAATACCCACCACCATTTGGCCAGAATTTTTAATTCATGGCTAAATGGGGAGCAGCAAATTCCTTCTTGGGTTGTCGAGGGGCGGACAGTGCTGATCCCGAAGAACGGAGATTTGTCTAACCCAAAAAATTACCGGCCGATAACTTGCTTAAACGCATGCTACAAGTTGTTTACACGCATCTTGTACATGCGGGTGCTCCAAGCAGTTGAACGGGTTTACGAACGGGTATATGAGCAACGAGGGTCAAAGAGAGGTGTCGCTGGCTGCAAGGAGAACCTGCTGATCGACAGATGTATCACGCAGGACTCCGTGCAGTATAAGCGTAACCTCTCTATGGCCTGGATCGACTACCGCAAGGCATTTGATATGACATCCCATGAGCTCATTGTCCACTTGCTCAGATGTCTTGCGGTGCCCGGTCCCGTAGTGAGATGTATCGAAGAACTCATGCCGCTCTGGAGGACTCGCTTTACCATAACATCGGGTAATAGCAGAGTCCAGACAGAGCCGGTATTGTTCAGAAGGGGAGTATTTCAGGGAGATTCCCTAAGCCCCCTTCTGTTTTGCATCTCGCTACTGCCATTATCCGTTTCGCTGCGAAATACCCGTGGCTACAACTGCGGTACCCCCGGCGATAGGAGGCATAAGGTCACCCATCTGTTTTACATGGATGACCTTAAACTTTATGCCTCCGGAGAGAGGGATTTACGCCAGTCCCTCAGGGTGGTACAGGAGTACACGCAGGCTGTCGGTATGGAATTTGGGTTGGACAAGTGTGCACTAGTCCACCTCAAGAGAGGACGATGCGGTGACTACGGAGAGGATGCGCAGCTTGTGGACGGAAGCATCTTACATCACCTAGATGCCGGAGAGTCGTACACTTACTTGGGTGTCGAGCAACGCTCCACCCAAGAAGTGAGTGTAGTAAAAAACGCTCTCCGCGGCAAGTATCAGCACCGACTCCGACAGATCTGGTCTTCAGAACTGTCGGGGAAGAACAAGGTGTCTGCTACCAATATGCTTGCCGTTCCGATCCTCCTCTACTCCTTTGGAGTAATTAAATGGAATCAAGAGGAGCTGCGACAACTCGATGTAGGAACCCGAAAAAAGATGCATCTCTATAGGAGTTTGCATCCTAAATCGTCCGTTCCACGGTTATATCTCCCACGACATCGGGGAGGCCGTGGACTCTTGAGTTTGGAGAGTCTCCATAACAGGATGGTTCTGGATGGAGCCTGTAAGGTCATAAGGAGTTCGGATCCCCTCCTCTGCATGGTCCGAGACCATGAAAGTGCAGGAGTAGGAGCCTTTTTGTTTAAGGCAGCGCGCAGAGCCGCCGATGAACTCGGTTTGGTCTTCGACGCTGAGCGGGTTAATCACGACTCTGTCACCGAGTTGGAACCTGCTCGGCAAAAAGCCCAAGTCAAAGCTGCTGAAATTGGTTTATTTCTGCAGCTACACTCGGATAAGCCATTGCACGGAGTCTTCTATAAAAATATAGAAGACCGCGGCTTATCCGAAAGGCTGACCTTTGCTTTCTTAAGGTCAGCCGGGCTAAAGTCTGAGACCGAGGGATTCATAATGGCGTGCCAGGATGGTGTATTCAACACACTCGTCTATCGAAGTCGTGTCATGGGTATAGAGGTCCCTGATGTCAGCTGCAGGACCTGCCACAGGGCGCCGGAGACATTAATGCATTTGCTGTCGGCTTGTCCAGTATATGCAGTCTCGGCCTATATCCAGAGGCACGACGCAGCATTACGAGTGCTTTATTATCACTTAAGGCACTCGTATGGGATAGACGAGACACCAGTGCTGCCTTACGCTCCGGGGGATATTGAGTCTGTTGTGGGGAATGAGAAGTGTCTAATTTATTGGAACTACTCGTTTCCCACCGTCAGGCAAATACAAGCTAATAAGCCTGACATGGTCCTCCTCGACCACCAACTCAAGACAATGTTTGTCGTGGAGTTCTCGGCTCCCGCGGAGAATAACATTGTCTTGAAGGAGGAGGAAAAACGGACGAAATATCGAGATTTGCTCTTCGAGCTCCGCAGGCTTTACCCTGGCCATACTGTTAAGCTAGTGGTCCTGATCATAGGAGCCCTCGGTGGAACGAGACACACGCTGCTTTCAGACCTAAAGATCATACCGGCATGCCGAAATTCGGCAGAGATCTTAGCCGGCAGGATGCAGAAGGCCATTATCCTCGGCTCATTACGTCTACTCAGGGCACACGATTCTCGGACCCAGTAGTCACTCACCCCACGGACGTGGGGAGTGGCTGCCGGTACTACCAGCTCCCCTCTGTGAGTGTCGGAGCCACAGAGTATAAAGGGTGACTGGCTTTTACGGAAAAAAAAAAAAATAAAATAATAATAATAATAATAATAATAATAATAATAATAATAATAATAATAATAATAATAATAATAATAATAATAATAATAATAATAATAATAATAATAATAATAATAATAATAATAATAATAATAATAATAATAATAATAATAATAATAATAATAATAATAATAATAATAATAATAATAATAATAATAATAATAGCCCCCTCAAGAGGGGGCGATGCGGGGAATTCTCTGAAGATGCGCAGCTGGCAGACGGAAGCATTCTGAGACATCTGGATGCCGGGGAGACCTACACATACCTGGGTGTGCAACAACATCACATCCAGGATGTGAAACAAATAAAGGAGTCTCTCCGCGGCAAGTACAGACGCCTACTCCGAAAGATTTGGTCCTCCGAACTTTCGGGGAAGAATAAGGCGTCTGCCACTAACATGCTTGCCGTTCCTGTTCTGCTCTACTCCTTTGGAGTAGTAAAATGGACTGTAGATGAGCTGCGCCAACTAGACAGAGATACCCGCAAGATGATGAACATCCATAGGAGTATTCATCCTAGATCGTCCGTTCCTCGTGTTTACTTCCCACGTCATCGGGGGGGGCGAGGACTCTTGGGCCTGGAGTGTATGCATGGCAGAGTAGCGCTGAGTATGGCATGTAACATCCTCAGGAGCTCGGATCCGCTCCTGCTATTAGTGAGAGATCACGAAATCGCAGAGGTGGGCGCAGGATTGTTTAAGGCAGCAAAAAGAGCCGCAGATGAACTTGGTCTCGTATTCGACGTCAGACGAGGTGGCCGGCGCGGTGCTGATCCAGAGTCAGTCACCGAGCTTCAGCCAAATCGTCTGAAAGCCCAAATAAAAGCTGCCGAACAGGAGAATCTGTTCAGGCAGCATGTCGATAAACCCATGCACGGTGTGTTCTATAAGAACATAGAAACACTGGGTTTATCGACTAGGCTGACATTCGCCTTTTTAAGGTCAGCTGGGCTTAAGTCGGAGACCGAGGGATTCATTGTGGCCTGTCAGGATGGTGTAATAAACACCTTGGTCTACCGAAGCCGCGTAATGGGTGTAGAGGTCCCTGATATCAACTGCAGGACCTGCCGTCAGGCGCCGGAATCGCTGATGCATTTGCTTTCAGCATGCCCGATATACGCGATTTCGGCCTACATCCACCGCCATAACGCGGCTTTACGAGTGCTATACTACCATCTAAGGCACTCGTACGGGGTAGATCAAACACCAGTGCTGCCTTACATCCCCGGAGATATTGAGTCCGTTGTCGAGAACGAGAGGTGCCGAATTTATTGGAACTACTCGTTCCCGACCGTCAGGCTCATTCAAGCCAACAAGCCTGACATAGTCCTCCTCGACCATCAGAACAAAGTGATGTTTGTCATCGAATTCTCAGCACCTGCTGAGACAAACATCGCTTTGAAGGAGGGGGAAAAACGGACCAAATATCGTGATCTCCGGTATGAGCTCCAAGTGCTGTACCCAGACTACTCGGTCAAGATGGTCGTCCTAATAATCGGCGTACTCGGAGGGATGAAGCCTTCGCTGCTCTCAGAATTAAAGATCATACCGGCCTGTCAGAATTCGGCAGAATGGTTGGCAGGTCAGATGCAGAAGGCGGTTATCTTGGGGTCCCTTCGTCTGCTTAGGGCACATGATTCAGGTGTTTACAGTCACTAACTCCACAGGTCGTGGAGAGTGGCTGTAATTAATTAGCCGGCGCGGCTACCGTGTGGTGTCGGAGGCCACGGAAGCCCTGTCCGGCAACGGGAAACCGGAAAAAAAAAAATAATAATAATAATAATAATAATGATGATGATGATGATGATGATGATGATGATGATGATGATGATGATGATGATGATGATGATGATGATGATGATGATGATGATGATGATGATGATGATGATGATGATGATGATGATGATGATGATGATGATGATGATGATGATGATGATGATGATGATGATGATGATGATGATGATGATGATGATGATGATGATGATGATGATGATGATGATGATGATGATGATGATGATGATGATGATGATGATGATGATGATGATGATGATGATGATGATGATGATGATGATGATGATGATGATGATGATGATGATGATGATGATGATGATGATGATGATGATGATGATGATGATGATGATGATGATGATGATGATGATGATGATGATGATGATGATGATGATGATGATGATGATGATGATGATGATGATGATGATGATGATGATGATGATGATGATGATGATGATGATGATGATGATGATGATGATGATGATGATGATGATGATGATGATGATGATGATGATGATGATGATGATGATGATGATGATGATGATGATGATGATGATGATGATGATGATGATGATGATGATGATGATGATGATGATGATGATGATGATGATGATGATGATGATGATGATGATGATGATGATGATGATGATGATGATGATGATGATGATGATGATGATGATGATGATGATGATGATGATGATGATGATGATGATGATGATGATGATGATGATGATGATGATGATGATGATGATGATGATGATGATGATGATGATGATGATGATGATGATGATGATGATGATGATGATGATGATGATGATGATGATGATGATGATGATGATGATGATGATGATGATGATGATGATGATGATGATGATGATGATGATGATGATGATGATGATGATGATGATGATGATGATGATGATGATGATGATGATGATGATGATGATGATGATGATGATGATGATGATGATGATGATGATGATGATGATGATGATGATGATGATGATGATGATGATGATGATGATGATGATGATGATGATGATGATGATGATGATGATGATGATGATGATGATGATGATGATGATGATGATGATGATGATGATGATGATGATGATGATGATGATGATGATGATAATAATAGCAGCAGCGCCACCACTTACTCCAGCTGGGGATGCAAAATCGAACCGGCAGCCCTTGCGCATCCGGGAGGGGAAAGAATCTTCCCCTCTGGTGTCGGTCGTGGGCTTGCTGGGCTAACCACCCACAAGCTCAATCTTCCGGTTCCTGTTGGCCGAAGACAGGGCCCCCACGATCGACCCCGTGCGGATAGGGGTCAAGGGCAAGGTGGTGGGGCCCAACAAGATCGACAGCCCATTGTTGACGACCGCGATGAACAAGGACGCTTTGAGTGGACAGATGAACTGAGAGACGACCTTATGCAGTGCTACGAAAGCAGTGAGCCCGCGCGAAGGGGATACATGGGGCGAATGCATGTTCTGTGGTGTGCAAGGCACCCTGAACACAGCGCCTTCACGCCACAAAACCTGCGTGATTATGTATCCCACCTTCGTCGCAGGGGCTACGTGAGAGCTGCCCCTCAGCCGGTGAATGAGGTGGCCGAAGGTCCACCGAATGAACTGGTTGAGGATGCAGTCCCTGCCGTTCCACCAATACCAGAGGGCCTCAGTACCAGGCGGGGGCTACACCACATAAAAGCCCCCAGGCCACAAGATCTGGCCAGAGTGGATGAAGAACTTCGTGAAGCGCTACCAGAACGGGCTGACATCTGGCACATAAACTGTGCCGTGTATGCCGCTGCTCAACGCTTTTCTCGGTTGGAGAGGCGTAATACTGCCTCCCCACAGGAGAGGGCGGAGCGGCGCATACAAAAGATGGAAGCCAAGATCCGGTCGGCGAGGCAACACGCATCCCGTATCCAATGTGTGATGGACTACATGGCGGCCAATAGGCCGTTTACGCCTAAAGTGCGTCGAATAGCCGCCAACTTAAGACGCGTCCATCACACACTCAATGAGGCAGTGCTGCGAACCACCAAACAGCACTGTCTCGACAGGATACGGATGCTAGTGGTTTGTAAAAAATCACTAGTGAGGCGGGCGAGGGGGCTGGCGGAAAATAAACTCTTCCGCCAAAAGCCCTCGCGCCTATTCGAACCGCCTCCGCGTGTTGCAGAGAATCCGCCGACTGTAGATCAGGTGGAAAATTTCTGGAAAACGCTTTACGAGGAGAAGCTTCCACTCAACCGAGACTCTCCAGCCCTGGCACACTTTGAAGCCTTCTGTCAAAGGCTTCAACAACCAAACGAGGTGTGCCAACCGATAACTCCAGAAGAGGTTCGAAGAGCTCTTGAGGGCTCTAAGAACTTTGCTGCTCCAGGTCCCGACGGGATCAATAACTTTTGGTGGAAAAAGTTATCCGGTACCCACCACCATTTGGCCAGAATTTTCAATTCATGGCTAAATGGGGAGCAGCAAATTCCTTCTTGGGTTGTCGAGGGGCGGACAGTGCTGATCCCGAAGAACGGAGATTTGTCTGACCCAAAGAACTACCGGCCGATAACCTGCCTAAACGCATGTTACAAGGTGTTTACGCGCATCTTGTACATGCGAGTGCTCCACGCAGTTGAACCGGTTTACGAACGGATATATGAGCAACGAGGGTCGAAGAGAGGTGTCGCTGGCTGCAAGGAGAACCTGCTGATTGACAGATGTGTCACGCAGGACTCCGTGCAGTATAAGCGGAACCTCTCCATGGCCTGGATCGACTACCGCAAGGCATTTGATATGACATCGCATGAGCTCATTGTTCACTTGCTCCGATGTCTTGCGGTACCCGATCCCGTAGTGAGATGCATCGAAGAACTGATGCCGCTCTGGAGGACTCGCTTTACCATTACATCGGGTAACGATAGAGTCCAGACGGAGTCGGTAACTTTCAGAAGGGGAGTATTTCAGGGAGATTCCCTCAGCCCCCTTCTGTTTTGCATCTCACTACTGCCATTATCCGTTTCGCTCCGGAAAACCCGTGGATACAACTGCGGTACCCCCGGCGATAGGAGGCATAAGGTCACCCATCTGTTCTACATGGATGACCTTAAACTTTATGCCTCCGGAGAGAGGGACCTACACCAGTCCCTCAGGGTGGTACAGGAGTACACGCAGGCTGTCGGCATGGAGTTCGGGCTGGACAAATGTGCACTGGTCCATCTCAAGAGAGGACGATGCGGGAACTACGGAGAGGACGCGCAGCTCGTGGACGGAAGCATCTTACATCATCTAGATGCCGGAGAGTCGTACACTTACTTGGGTGTCGAGCAACGCTCCACCCAAGAAGTGAGTGTAGTGAAAAACGCTCTCCGCGGCAAGTATCAGCACCGACTCCGACAGATCTGGTCCTCAGAACTGTCGGGGAAGAACAAGGTGTCTGCTACTAACATGCTTGCCGTTCCAATCCTACTCTACTCCTTTGGAGTAGTGAAATGGACTCGAGAGGAGTTGCGTCAACTCCACGTAGGAACCCGCAGGAAGATGCATCTCAATAGAAGTCTGCATCCTAAATCGTCCGTTCCACGGCTATACCTCCCACGACATCGGGGGGGCCGTGGACTCTTGAGTTTGGAGAGTCTCCATAATAGGATGGTTCTGGATGGAGCCTGTAAGGTCATCAGGAGTTCGGATCCCCTCCTCTGCATGGTCCGGGACCATGAAAGTGCAGGAATAGGAGCCTTTTTGTTTAAGGCAGCACAAAGAGCAGCCGTTGAACTTGGTCTCTCCTTCGACGTCGAGCGGGTAAATCCCGACTCTGTCACCGAGTTGGAACCTGCTCGACGAAAAGCCCAAATTAAAGCTGCAGAACACGACATCTTTCTGCAGCTTCACACGGATAAGCCAATGCATGGAGTTTTCTATAAAAATATAGAGAACCTTGGCTTATCCGAAAGGCTGACCTTTGCCTTCTTAAGGTCAGCCGGGCTGAAGTCTGAGACCGAGGGATTCATAATGGCTTGCCAGGATGGTGTATTTAACACCCTCGTCTATCGTAGTCGTGTCATGGGTATAGAGGTCCCTGATGTCAGCTGCAGGGCCTGCCGCAGGGCGCCAGAGACTCTTATGCACTTGCTGTCGGCTTGCCCGACATATGCAGTCTCGGCCTATATCCAAAGGCACGACGGAGCATTACGAGTGCTTTATTACCATTTAAGGCACTCGTATGGGATAGACGAAACACCAGTGCTGCCTTACGCTCCGGGGGATATTGAGTCCGTTGTGGGAAATGAGAAGTGTCTAATTTATTGGAACTACTCTTTCCCCACCGTCAGGCAAATACAAGCCAACAAGCCTGACGTAGTACTCCTCGACCATCAACTCAAGACAATGTTCGTCGTGGAGTTCTCGGCTCCCGCGGAGAACAACATTGTCTTGAAGGAGGAGGAAAAACGTACAAAATATCGAGATCTGCTCTTCGAACTCCGCAGACTCTATCCAGACCATACTGTTAAGATAGTGGTACTGATTATAGGAGCCCTCGGTGGAACGAGACATACACTGCTTTCAGAACTTAAGATCATACCGGCATGCCGAAATTCGGCAGAGGTCTTAGCCGGCAGAATGCAGAAGGCTGTCATCCTCGGTTCATTACGTCTGCTCAGGGCACACGATTCACGGACCCAGTAGTCACTCACCCCACGGGCGTGGGGAGTGGCTACCGGTACTACCAGCTCCCCTCTGTGAGTGTCGGAGCCACAGAGTTTAAAGGGTGACTGGCTTTTACAAAAAAAAAAAAAAAAAAAAAAAAAAAAAAAAAAAAAAAAAAAAAAAAAAAAAAATAATAATAATAATAATAATAATAATAATAATAATAATAATAATAATAATAATAATAATAATAATAATAATAATAATAATAAAGCATTTATTATTTACCCAAATTCACAAAATTAACAAAAATAAATTTACATTTACACTAGTCAGTTTACTGTCGAAGCCAGTAAACTGTTCTTCCACTACCGCCTATAAAAACATCAGAAGTAGAAAAATATAAGTACATGTACTGTGGCTTTATATTCATACCTAGACAAAATATAATACATAAGAAAATTAAAAAAGAAATACATCAAAGCAGAGCGAAAAAGAGGCGGACTAGAGCAGAAGGAGAGAGAAGGCTAGGAAATGAGAGGAGAAAAAAAAATTAAAATAAAGGAAGGAACAAAGAAAAAAAAGATAGAGAAGTTACAGGAAAAGGTAAGATTACACTTTACTGATTTCGCATTAAATATTTTTTAAATGTTTTTTTAAAACTTGCACATGAAAGGGTGAGTCCATTAAAGGGCTTATTTATACAGGCAGCAATGTTATAATAGAATGACCTTTTGAATATTTCCTTACGGTGTTGTGGTATGGTGAGAATATCTCTTCGTCTAATATTAATGTTATGAATATCATTTCTAAAAGAGAGCTTGTTGAGGAGGTAAGGTGGTGATCTAAACTTTAAAATTTTATGAAAAAAACAAACCATATGAAGTTTGCGGCGATTGTACATATTCAGCCATCCTGCAGTTTTTAATTTGTTAGATATTCTTTGACGGCGTTGAATTCCAAAAATTAAACGAAGACAAGAATTTCGTACTTTTTGTATACGCCGGGTCTCGATGCTGTCAATACAAGGGCCATAAACCACATCACAATGATTAAAATGGGACAAAACTAGAGAATCACACATTTTTTTTTTACTTCCATGCTTAAAAAACGTCTCTAAGTATATATCATTTTTAGAGCAGCATATGCTGTTCTTAATTTACTCGTAATATGCTGTTTAAACCTTAATTTATAATCAATAATAAGACCAAGACTTTTCGAGCTGTTATTAAAGGCGATTGTATCATTTCCGATCTGTATATTCATTTCTCTCGACACAAATTCATGTGCATTATCATTGCAAAATATTATAGCAGATGATTTACTAGGGTTAATTTTAAGTAGATGGTCAGTAGATACTGACACCAAATTCTTTATATCGTTGTTAATTAAATTCCTATATTCCTGTAGATCTTCAACATGAAATGAACAATAAATCTGTGTATCATTAGCATATAAATGATAATTGCAGTACTGCAAGGAATTGTGAAAATTTGATGTAAAAATTGTAAACAATAATGGTCCAAGTATACTTCCTTGCGGGACACCTGAAACTACCGTCAGTGGTTGTGAAATATTATTATTAAGTACTGTTTGTTGAATTCTATCCGACAAGAATGACAAAATTAGGTTGGAGGAATTTCGTTCAAAGCCACAGAAGTGTAAAATTGAAAAAAGCAATTGGTGATTTATCATATCAAAAGCTTTCGTATAATCTAATAATACTAATACACTGATTTTATTATTATCGGTAGCTCCAATGATGTCATCAGCACGGGCCGTAGCACAACTGAAACCAGATCTAAATCCCGACTGTTTTAATGGTAGAATATTATTGAGATTCACAAATTCTCTAATTTGCAATTCTAAGATTTTTTCAAAAATTTTTGATAAGACAGGTAAAACACTAATGGATCTCAGGTGGCTCAATTGGCTAGGTTGATTGATTTTAGGTAGAGGAAATATTAAAGCTATTTTCCAAGCTTTAGGAAAGTAGTGTGTATTTATACACTCATTATATATGTGTGTTAAGAATGGAACTATATAAGCACAGCATAAATGTATTAAGGTTATATTTAATTTATCATATCCATAAGCTTTGGATTTTATATTTTGAATGATTTTAATTACGTCCAAATCAGAAATCAGTTCAAAAGAAAATAAACCATCTATGCCTTCTTTAACATTGGTATTATAAAAATTTATTAACTCATCTTTAGGTACATCATTGTTATTAGAGGAATTGATAAAAAAATCGTTAATAGCATCCACATTACTTAACTGTTCAGGTATATTAATCTTTCGGTTTCTAGCAATATTTAATTTTTTTAACTCACCCCATTTCTCTTTAATATTACAATTATTAAATTTATGTCTTAAATAAGCCTTCTTTTCAGCCTTAATAGCTGCATTAGTTAAATTCCTGAGTTGTTTGTAGTAGACCCAGTGGCCATTTTGTCCTGTTTGTTTGAGTTTTGCCAAAGCTTTATTACGTAGTTTCTGCATAAATTTAATGTTATCCGTTATCCACGGAGCATAGCTTCTTTTGGAACATTTTATAGATTTGTTAGGCGCATGCGTATTGAATAACTGCAAAATATTATCCGTAACAAATTCAATCTTATCGTCAATATTATTCATATAGAAAATATTATTCCAAGGTATGTTTTCTAAATCCATTTGAAATTGTTCAAAATTTATATGTTTTAAACCTCTATAATTAAATATTCTCTCCGGTTCTTCCATGAAATTAAACGTTATAGTACAGTGACCTAAGAAGTGATCGGATATTTGTGCATCGACTACCCCAACGTCACAAACATTTTCAAAATTTACCAGAATTAAATCTAACAATGACATGGTAGTATCTGTAATTCGAGTGGGTTCGTTTAATACTTGTACAAAATTGAAAGTTTGATATATATTTTTAAACTGCGTAGAATAATTAGTATCTAAGTTTAGCATATTAATGTTAAAGTCACCTAAACTCACTATATTATCATAACTTGCAAAAACATTGAAAAACGTGTCCTCAAAGTAGTTTAGAAAGGAATGTTAGTTAGCTTGTATGTTAGTATGTTTAGTTCACATCTTACAAGTCAATTTTGAACCACTTAACGACGTCCTTTTGAGCTGAAATTTTACATATATTTCTGGTGACAATACAATAATATGGTACCAAAAACTGTGCTTTTTAATTTTAACACATTATTTTTTGATCGCATAATAAATTCACTCAGACGTTGTATTCTAGGAAATGGCGAAGGATCCGGTATTATTTTAAGTGAGGACAACTCGATGAATATATAATAATAATTAAGACGCAACTAAAAATTTTAAAAAATAATTAAATGTAAAAAAAACTTTTTAAAAACAGATTTTTATTACTATTTAGGTGTACTAAAACGAACAAAATAAGTTATGTTGAATTAATAGTATTTAAAGCTTGACTAGCTTTTAAGACAATTAATTCAGCATAACTTATTTTTCTTTTTAGTAGATACACCTAAATAATAATAAAAGCTTGTTTTTGAAGTCTTTTTTTTTGAGGAAACCATGAAATCCTCGTGTTATGTGAAAGCGCAGCAGGATGGTGCTCTATCTCATTTTATCTTTTCAACCGACTTTAATTATTTTAAAAAAAATATGAAATAAGATTACACCGTCATCTAGTTAACTGAACCTTATTACTTAATATCGATAACATTCAAATTTCGTCAGATTTGCATTAAAATTAGTACGTAGGTATTTTCGAGGGGTATTTAGGAGTAGCTGACACCTAATCTGATAACAAAAGTTAAAAACTCAAAATGGAGAATCCAATATGGCTGCCATAATTGCAAAATTTGAACAGATTTATAAGAAACGTGGTCCATAAAAATTACAGGATTCTCTGAAAAGGAGTCTGATGTTATAACTTAAAAATTCAAAGCGACGGATATTTTCTTTTACTATGCATGTTAAAAGATATCGCTATACTTTTTACAAAATTTTATTTCATAATTTTTAGTTACCATTTTTGAAGGGGGTTCGATTTTTTCCTGTACAAAACTTTTACAAATGGTCGTCAGGACACAGAAAACATTGGCCTTGCAACGACTTGACCCCACATGTAGCTTCACTCTGTATTGCCAAAAGCCTTACTTGTACATCAAAACCAGATAATATTGAATATTTGAAGATTATTTTGTATAAAATACATTTCAGCAAATTAACAGTGACAAAACTTTAACTCACAGAATATGCAGTTTTTTGTGCGAAACACTGGCAATTGTTAAAAAATATTATTTTGGGTATTCAGCAGATAATTTTCAAAGAAAATATTCGTTTCTTTCATATATCATTAGTGCAAGTCTGACCAAAAAAGGAAGATCGACAAGACTCCCCCCTACGGTGACTTGTCGACTTCTTTCTTTATGGTATATGAAAGAAACAAATGTTTTCTTTGAAAATTATCTGCTAAATACCCAAAATAATATTTTTTAACAGTGATGTGAGCAGAAATAATAGGTATTTATTTATTAAACTGGCAATTTGTATTAAGATATAATATAGCAATAATTCAGAGTCTGGTTAAATCGTCAATGCATGTGTTGTTCTGGAACCAGATAAAGCAAAGAATTTTTCTAGTGTGTCTTCTGGTTTGTAAAGTGAAGGGTAATAAACGATTTTGTAGGCAAGAGAGCCTAGAAAAGCTAGAAAAACAATACCCACTTGAAAAATTTCTCTCTGATGAATACTAAGTTGTGTAAAGGACACAGCAGAATTACAAATAAAATGGAAACTTTGAAAGTTACGATAACTTTTTTTTCAAACTCTGAATGAAAACATATTAAATATTGTGAAATTTAGTAATTGATTTGCTTCTTTATAGTTGTGGAAATTACTTTATCATTATACTTTCATATTTTATTATTTGGCCCACATTATATTTTGAGACAACGGGGTCCAATCATATATTATTTTATAATTAAATAGGTATTTATTATTATTACTTCACTTACCTTTAAAAAGCCTCTTATCAGCTCCATCAGGAATGTCATTTAAATTATTTTTGTGGACAAAGACGAGAATCAACATAGAATGTTTTTCACTACATACCAAATTTAATGTTTGCATTTCTTTTTTCATAATCTACTGGTTTATGACAGTTAATTCTTAAATTGTATAATTTTTATTTAATTATTTTTAGTTTTTTAATAACTGTTTTTGTTTTAGAAATATATAATTGTCACAACTTTAACTTATGCTATGTTTAAGTTGCCGATTGCTCAACTTTATAATCATCAGTAAAAGTTATCACGCATAATAATGCATAATATATAATAAAAAAAGTGTTTTACATGTAGTAAAAATCTGATGATATCTTAACAGTAATTCTTCATCATTAATGGAGCCCCAACGACGTTAATTCAGAATCTGGTTATATCGTCAATAAATTTTATTCTGGAATCAGATAAAACAAAGAATTTTTCTAGTGTGCATTAAGTGTTGTGAGTGTAAAGTGGTGGGTACTAAAAGTTTAGTAGGCAACAGAACCTAAATAAAGTCAACAAAAGCAATTGCAATACTAACTTGAAAAATTGTTTTCTGGTAAATTTTAAACTGTGTAAAGTGTAGACAGCAGAATTACAAATAAAATGGGAACTCTGAAGGTTACAATAACTTGTATTTTTGTTCAACCTCTGTATAAAAAAAACTGTATTAAATATTGTGAAATTTAATAATTGATTTACTTTCAATAAATGCAATTCTATAATCTAAACAGATTATTTATTTTGACGTTCGTTTTAACTCCTTGATTCTATAACCTTTATTTAGTACAGAACAAGTCAAGTTTTAAATTATGAATACAATGAAACACATTTTCTCGAATTTTTGTATATTTTAGTTTATGCTTCACGTCCTGGGGGAATCGACACCTTTGGTTTGACAACAATTAGTTTCTACAAACACCAAAACACTTAAATACTAAATTTGATGCGTGTTTCGCTAACGATGTAGACATCATGTGGAGGTGATTAAACTAATAAAAATATTTTTGCCAACATGGTTGGCGTAAAGCGCGTAGAGCAATGGTATTCAAATGTTTTGATGTTTGTGGAAATTACTTTATCGTTATAATTTCATATTACATTTTTTAACCCGCATTACATTTTGAAAAAAACACCCTGCCCATATTATTTTGTAGTCAATTATTTATAATAGCTTTTTGTTATTTATTTTTATTAATTCACTTACCTTTAAATAGCCTCTTATCAACTCCATCAGGAATTTCTTATAAATTACTATAGTGAACAAGAAGGAAGATCATCGTAATATTTTTTTTCACTATATACCAAATTTAATATGCTTACTATTTTTATTTTTCTTTATGATTGCTAATTCTTAATTTGTATAATTTCTATTGACTTATTTCAAAATTTTTATTTTTTTTTATTGTTCTTTAAATCAGAAATATATCATTCACATGACACTTTTAACTTACCTACGTTAAATTGCTGACTGCTTACTTTTTTAATTATCTTTAAAATTTATTGTGCAATGAAGCATAATATATCAAAAACTTTTTCCCATCACTTTTGCAGTAAAAACCTATGTATATATTTTCGACAGTAATTTCATTCTAAGATTGTTATTTAATATGGTCGAAATTGTTTTCTATTTAAAATTTCGTATAAACTTTATATGTATTACATTTTAAATGTTAATTACTATAGATTCAAAATATTAATTTTACATGTAGTAATAATACTGTCGATACAATATACAAAAGGCAAGGGTAGAGGAAATAACAAGAATTAAAAACAACAAATTATTAATATCACCAAGACATGTTTATTCTGTCGGCCTCAACAAGCTCCCAATTTACAAAAAAAAATACATTCGCATACAAGTGAATAGCAGGTAAACTCTTGACAGGCGGTAATCCCATACTAGGCTCGCCGGTCAAGCATTACACGCGCTTCCTGAAGAACATTTAATGAAAACAATATTAATTTCAACAATAGTAATAATAAAAATAAATACAACAATTGTCTATACTGTCTGATTCTGCTGAATTGGTTGAGGGCAGAAATTTCACGTCCTACAAAAGCGAGCAAGGAGACAAACATGGAGGGCGCGACGCAGGTGAGTTGGCCTAGTCGACCATAGTACGATGGGGTACGTCGCCACCCCCCTCAGTCTCACGGGTCTCCTCCTCAACTCGCCCGACTATCTTAATGTGTGTGAATGACGGTGATACAAATAGGCGAAATGATTTCATGAAAATGAATATGAGATGAGTCTCTTTACAAACTGAGATACGTAATAACACAAACTTATTCATAAATTATAACCTAAAAATCAATTTATCACATATATATATTAAACAATAATATAATAAATCTATAATAGGATTGATTGGGTGCCGATGCCAGTTTTATCGATAGTTAATCATAAATATTCATTTACATGGAGCTATTTAAATTAGTGATTGTTTGAAACCTTAACTACTGAGACGGAACCAGGACAGCGCGCCAGGGGGTTGGTCCACTATGTACAAAGGTGCGCGCTGTCCTGGTCATGGCGGAAGTAACTTTACATGAGAACATGGGGCGGCTGAGTTGGCCTTTCCATACTACAGCTACAACATAACATGGGGGCACACATCAACATACATATATAGACAGAGATAGTAGGGCTGAATATACAGTAATATAAATTATTTGGTTTGTAATACGATTAAAGTGGCACCTATATGTCTCTCACCGTAAGCGGCTGAAAAAGTCCTCGCCCACGGCAGGCACGTGCACTCCACTTTGTACTAATCTCACGAAGCACGGCAAGTGGCCGCGACGATTACACCTCCAGTGTTACCACCTTCAGCGGCCTCGGCGAAGGGGACGGCGACTTCTTGGACAGATTGAGCGGCTGTTGGGAGTCGGCAATGTCCACCTGTAGCTCGACCATCTTGGGGATGGACGACAACAACGTCGAGTGCGGACTAGCGGGAGACCTGGACTGTGAAGGCGCGGGTGACGTCGAATGGGGCGATTGAGGATGCAGGTATAATCTGGAGTAATCCTGCTGTTGCGGGGGCGGCGTGTGACTACTGTGCATCTGGTTTTGACGGGCCGTCGTAGTAATCACGCTGGTCGCCCAGGCAGGTTGCAGGAGGGACCCGTTCGTTTTGTACGGACAAGCTGTGGGGGCTGCCGTCACCATTGGAGATGCTTGGGGAGATTCCCCTCGCATAATGTAGTTGTGGATGATGTCGGTTCTCTTCATCTGTTCCGCCGTCATCCTGGGACCTTCCATTAAGGACTTGGCCAACATCGAATGTGAACTAGAGAGGCTAGATTGCGATGCAGATGTGAGTTGCATTTGGAGTTGAGATTGCACAGGTTGTGGCGACATAATCACGGCAGGTTCGGCCTCGGCGGAATCTTTATTTCTTAACGCCCTAAATTTCTTATGTGGTTTATAGGCCTCATCCATCAAAGAGTTTGTATCATACAGCGGAGGAGCTTGTAGGACGCGCTTTAAAACTGGCATGTCTTCAACAATATGGTGGTCTTCAACAGAAGACCGTGGGCTGGAGCAGACGGACGTGGGCTTGTCTACTTTTTCTGTTCCAGACTCGATGCCAGAATCGCTAGGAGAATCGAGTTTGCGGAATCTCGGATGCGAGCTGGGAGGTCTAGATACGGGAGTTATGGTCAATCCATTGTGAATTAAATGAGACGTAGCAGCCAATTCGTCATCTCCAGATGAAGTGGACCCTGAATTTGCTCTGTGTCTGTGTGGACAAACGCCACCGGCCAAAGTTGCCGCCAAGAGAGGTGCGTTTGTTACATTCGAGCTAATGTGGTGGCCCACTGGTTGATGGTAATCGTGGATGGAGGTCATTTCTGAGGAGCACATGGATTCTGTGCTGGAAACGGAACCAAGAGGAGATTTAGCTTCGTCCATGGTAACATCTGATGACGAGGACCAAGATGAAGCTGCTGGACTTTTACTATTACTTTCTTCTTCCAATGGAGAATTCCATAAATGGTGTTGCTGTTGCTGCATCATTTGTTGTTGCTCGGTCATTTTGAAGGCAAGCAATTTTTCTGAGTGTAACGTATTTAACGTACGGAGATCAGGGATTTTCTTCATTAATTCGTCCAATATATGTGGTTGACCATGGTGATTTTGGCTAACGACAATGTGTAGGGCCGCTTTCAATTTATTCTGCATTTTTTCGATCAGCTCGGTATTTCTGAGACCGGGGCGGTCAGCAGCTATAACAACCACCGAACAGAAGAGGCCAATTTCGGCATCTGACAATCGAAGTGCATTCATCCGTTCCGCGAAATCAAACATACTGTCCATAAGAAACCGAGCATTAGAACTATTGTGGATAGAGTCCCGTTTTAACACTTGTCCATTTAAACAGATCATGCTGGCCGTTTGAGAGTCAAACATACACGCGAGTCGCACAAGTAACACTTCAAATACACCGGCTTTTAAAAGGGTAACTTGGTCATCCTGTGCCAGCAGATTAAAGCCGGGAATACGTTTAGCGAATTCAACTACTCCGCGAATGGCTGGAGAAAATCTTTTCGAGAAATCTTGAAGTAATTCTTGTTGGCCAGTCAAAGGTTGAGGATTTGGGTTGAGAGGGCAAGCCTGCAATGAAAAATTACATTTAGTTCATGCTAGAAAACATTTGAAATGTTTCGCAAATAATCATATTATCTGCCAAAGTTAGAAAACCTTTGTCAATTTCGACAGAAGGTTAAGATAATAAAGCGATCAAATAATGTACGACGATCACGTATTTTATAATTTTCGAATTTTTCGAGGTAAAACAAGTAAATAGATAGATAAAAATCTGGATAATTAGATAATTTATACATAGATTAGATAAATGACCTACAGGTTCATTTGACCAGTATCATCTTGGTCTGTTCAAGTGCGCGTTAACCTTGCTAGAAAACCCAATAAAGGCACCAATAAGCGTAAGTGAGACGGAATATCGCGGAACCTTGAATATTTCCGCTTGTCCCCCTGCACGCAAGGTCGTCCAGTCTGGCAATGTGTGGCTTTGTTCGGGGTTTAATTTTCGCCCCATTTCCTTCCGTTCGTTGGCTTCTTTACACCGGACGTCAAAATGAACACTTAATAACTGAATTTGATATTAAAGAATACTTTGGCAGAAAACGTTTGATATTTTATGTTTTTATTTTATATTTTTACTTACCAATGTTGGAGGGCAGGCTGTGTAAGAAGGATGATCTCGAGCACGCTGTAGCATCGGCTCCACTTTATCTCTAGTGAAGTCGCAGGTGTCAATGTGCGCTCTGACAACGGTGGCTAATAACCGCTGCTCATCCTCCAATTCTGCTGCGACCGCCTTTTCTAAAGTACGAGAATTGGAGCTCTGCTGCATAGCGGCCAATATACGAGCCTTTTCTCTTTTCGGTACACGACCAAACCTCACAGCTGCAAAAAAGAGAAAATTTTTATTAATTTAAACATAACTCTGAATGAAGGGTTTATATGGTACGAAAGACAATACGAGCCCTTAGGCGCCCAGGTGCCCCGTTTGGCGTGTGTCAGCTGCTCTACATCTGCCTTAATCCGTTAAAATATTATAACAGGAGAAAGTAACAAGTTCAGTATGAAAGATAATTTGAAAACACGGGAGAAATTTACTAGCTTTCACACCGATGAAAGTATTGTAGGTCAATGAAAGTACTTTGAATTTAATGAAAAAAAACGACGAAGGGCCGCCCGTATTTTTTACACAAAATTTAAGACACCTACGTGCGTTGTGGTAATTAACGACTCCGTTAAGGATCCCTTTAAGGATGGGTAATTCTTCACCCATTTTGCACTTTTGAACACTTTCACCTCTCACATGTGCGCGTACTGGTAACGGGCTGCTAGTTCGAAGCGCGCGACCTGGCATTCCCGAACTGAGTAAGTAGTAACGTGTAGTGGCGCGAACTCGGCAAGCGACAGGCGTAGCACCCACGGTCACGACTCCCCTCTCGCGATCCCCCACCAGAGCTGGAGGCTTTTCCCCTCCATCACCCTTGAACTTGAGCTGCTGCGTCCGCGTCGCTGATCACGCTTTGACGCTAGCAGTGCCCGATAGCTGGAGGTAAGACGGGGGAAGGGCGCCAAGGTCGCCTTATGCCCCGACAGCGCCGTCACCCACCTACAACGGATCCCGGGGCACCCCGCACATACAGCTCCAGCGATTGGCAACACCCCAAACTGACGAAAATTCATAATGTTTTTATTATGAGCTATTATTTTTAGATCCTTCATAGTAAACAACCATTAGATTTACATATTTTAATAAAATACATAATTATGTAAATTGGCGATGTATCGCTGGCTGCCTAGCTGATGGCGTACTGGTGATGGGATCGACACGATTTACATTTAATTAATATTATCTGAATTAAGTTAACATCGGATACAATACTGGATATTCAGGGTTGGTTCAATTGTGAAATCATGATTGATCTAATTGGGATGGAACGCGGTGCATGCAACAGCATTTCATGCCATTGCCATTTCGAGCGTAGGAGGGCTATTGACACAGTGTATTAGAATCAGATACATTATACAGCGCAAGCGTCTATTTTCAGCGTCGTACAGGTTTGTGACGCTAGGCGACACCACCTTCCGACTCGCTAAATATTGATAAATGGGAACATGTATTATAAATACCTAACTCTTACTAGGTAGCTAATAGTTACGTAATGAAGATGTTTATAGGAATTAGGAATAAATAATTTACATTAAGTATACGCTTTATGAAATGGATTGATAATTTAATAGAAAGTATGTGGAAACCTATAGATACCTATCAATTAACCATTTTTTTTTGCTATTGGACTAATGATGTCAACTGGGTATGAAGTGAAATAAAATTTCTCCTGGCAAAAAGGAACAAAACTATTTCAATTAAATGGTTACGAAATAAAGTAACTTTCTCGCGAGGAAGTAAGAAATGTGTGACATATAAGAGTCGAAGCTTTCATTGTATTTAATATCTGCAACCATCTGAATAGGTTTTAAATGATTTAACTACTTTCTCCGAATTAGCGTGTAAAATTGTAGTCTCCACAAACAAAGTAAAAGTATTCACCGGGGGAAGAATAGTTTTGAAATTTCCCAATCCTAGGCAGCAGCTATTGCGTAAAGTGGGATGGTTGAATGAAGTAAAAGTGTGCGTTGGATGTAGCACAACGATCTGGAGTTCAACAGTGGATGGCCTCAACACGGTTAGCGCCGGCGATGCAGAATTGTGCAAGTATTATTGCGATATCAGAGTAACGGGCAGTGGTAACTTTCGAAAATGCCGAGACTTGGGGTAGTATGACCCAGTATTGTCGCCTGGGTCGTTCACCTCTAGCTCGCTCAACTTTCTCGCTTGCTGCGCGGTCTGTTACAATTCGCGCGCGGGGGTCATTCACCTCGGGACCTGGACGACCTATATTTACCGAAATAATGATAGAACAATGGACTTACCATCTCTGCTCATTCCAACGGCGATGCATTTTTTCAGCCTGCAGTACTGACACCGGTTCCTGTTGATCCTCAAGATGGAGCATTGCTGGTTTTTTGTGCACGGTCTGTACTGGATTTTCTGCTGGATGCTGCGCCTGAAGAAGCCCTGTGAAGAACAATCATTTTGTAGACAATCGTCACTATCGCAGCCGGAGCTACTGCTCTCGTCGACACTAGGGGCGTTAGGCCCTTGAGGCACTAAGGACTCGGTACAATTTAACACAGCCATCATGTTTCGCACAACAAATTTACTATCGACGTTAATATTATTTAATGAACAAGCAACTACCACATAATGTGGGTAATAAAACCACTATATTTATATTGTTTAGAAATGTTTTTGGTATAAACACTGTAACTGAGTTGTTGCTGCTTTGAAGCATTCACATCCAAACTGCGAGAAATTCAGGAGAGGACTGAGGCCTAGCGTTCGAGTTCGCCACAGTTAACCAGTTGACCCAGTTCCCGGTTGTTCACCCGCCGAAGTAAGCTCGCGAGGCCAGTTCACTGCGTGAAAGTGAGAGTTGCTGGTCTCTTTCCTTCTCATGGCGCCACAGTCGGTGCGAGAGAGATCGAATGAGTTTCGTCATTCGCTAAACATCAAGTGTGTTGCCCCAATGCTAGTTGCAAGCCCCCTTTGGCAAGCATTTTTTTGAAATTATTTTTGCAAACAACCTTTTATTAATCCTTTACAATTTGGGTGTAGTCGTGAAAAGTGGGCACACGTTAATTATCTGCAGTAAGAGCGTTTTAGATTCTGTTTCATATGATGGAGCGAGTATGGGGAGATCGACAACCGCGCGGTCGATGACCTGGCAGAGAAACTGGTGCAATTCATAATTGCATCGAATAAAAACGTAAGTATTGTAAACAATATTAAACTATTACATTATTTATTAGTTTAAATTAAAAGAAAACAAAACCGTTGTAATATCAACAAAAATAAACAAACCTAATCGAAAATAAATAGAAGTGCTTCAATATTTAGGTAAAAGTAGTTAGAATTAGTTTTATGGGCTGTTGATATTTTTATCGAATAGTAGAGAATGAGGACAAACTAATTAACAAGGCCGAAACTAGTGCAGTGACACAAAATTAGGTTATCTCTTTGTTCGAGTCATCATTTTTGCAAATTAATAAATGATTCAGAACATAGGCGTTCATTGAACCATCAACAAGACGGAGTAAACAACAAGAGTGGATAATTGGCCGGTCAAAGACTTTTCGCACCTCAACGTAACCCGAATATGGGTTTCTCGAATGTTCTGACGTCACATACTGTCACTATTACGTCAACGGGGACGACCCGCTTACCAGCGTATTACCTTTGCAACATTCGGTGTCAATGAACGATATTGAACGTTTTTTGTTTCATAAACCTAATCGACTGGAAATTTGGATAATAAAATCCTACCAAAATCACATTTTATGCAAAAATAGATACCTAATTTCAAAACAAACGAAATACCTACCTGGTATTAGGTAATAGTTACTCTAAAAACAAACTAAACTAATAACCCAGTAATTTAGTGTTGTGACAATAAAAACGTTCCAATAGAACACGTTTCCAATAATAATAATAAATTAACCTGTAATAGTTCCCAATCTAATTTGGCAAACAGTTAAATGTTATTAGATCCTTTGTCGAAAATTTTATTGGAACGTAAACAAAAAGAAAAGTATTAATGTTATCGAATTAGATAACGGATAAGTAAGTATGTCTAAGTATATATAAAAATTGGGGGTGTAAAATATTGAGCTGGTCAGTGACTCTAGCACCATTTCACGGCGTTGTATAGTTGGCAATACGGCTTGCACCCACGTCTAAGGTTACTACAGTGCATCGAACCCATGCAACCGAAATTATAGTAGGTATCTGTTAAAAATCAGCTTATTAATAAATCTTAACTAGGCATTAAATGAAATGTTGGCCAAGAATATTTAAAATTTTAACGTTTTACATAGTTATTATGCCGTTTAGAGGGAGGGGATATAAAACTAACGAAATGATTCGCTTTTGTTTTTTACTATGTCTAGTTGCTCCATGGGTCAACGTCCGGTGATCTAGGTTGTCGTACTCTGCGACCATTCGCATTGTATCATTGCGATAACGGTGACGTTTGGCGCATGCGCGCCTCCACGGGTTCATTGCCCGAACTAAACATTCAACATTCCCGTATAATACACAAAGTTCACTATTTGGGCCATACCGACCTGGTTAATTTTATCTCTAGTGAGCAGTATGTAATTTATAACAGATTGCATGTATTTTTCTTGCAGCGCCTGACCCCCATTTTTTAAACGTTGAGCATACATACAGCAGGCGCTCAAACGTAAAATTCTGTTCGCTTACAAGAAGAAAGTTTATTATTTTTGTTATTACCATTAAGAAGAAATAATTGTTATGTAATGAGTTAATAATTATTTTCTACACAAATCAGTAAACATCAGCAAACTATGGCAAAATTCTATGTCTTATGTTTGACGACTGCCGAATTCACACACGGCTATAAATTTAAAAAATGAGCAGCTCTGGAAGCGGCTGGAACCTCTCCTCCTCCGGTGGATTTTTTTCATCTTTTTTAACAGAAGAATTAATGGGAAAGAGTGAAGTATGATATACCGTTGAAATCAGAATAATATCTACTTTCGAACGGTAAAAAATATTATATTGAAAAAAAAAAGGAAAGTCTATGTGCCAAAAGAGCATTAAACGTCATATTTGCGCACCATAACCAGCGCATGTACAGTACCAATATTACCCAAGTGTCAAATTTTATCTAGTTTCGGTGCTATTAAATCCACATACAAACACACATACATTTTTTGAAAACCACTATTTCCTGTTTCTGGGACGTAAGGATCTGGTCTTATCTCAATTGTCTATTTTGGATCGATTGCAGTAAGCTCCCCACTTGTAAGGGTGGGAAGGTTAACAAAGTAGGGAGGTGGGCAGGTACACTGAAATTTGATATCTTAATCTTCCTTTGAAAATATTGAAAAAAAAATTTAAAAAAATAACGAGTGATAATTGCATTCAGGTGGTGTCGAATTCTCTTTGATGTGGTTTAAACTAGATATTAATTTATTTTACGTATAACATTTATTCAGTAATAGAATATATCGAAAAGTTTATATTGTGAACTCTAACATTTCGAGTTTTGAACAAAAAACCTTTTTCATTTTTTTAGAAATTATAATGATAATATTAATAATAATAATAAACGGCTTTATTCGAAGTATGTAGATGTACAAACACAAGTACATTACATATAGTCCCTTGAGTAAACCAGAGAAAGGCAAAAAGCCCAAAAGTTCTGCGACCGCACCGCAAACCGAAAAAAACACCCCTTTTCCGATTTCCGGTGCTAGGAATTTTTTTATCGAAAAATTTTATTAATGAACGTTGTTCAGAATTGTCCAAAAACCCTAAATCCAAAATTTAATAAAAAATATCGAAAGTTTATTTAAAATAAGGTCCAAGTCCGAAAATATCACTTAAATGGGTCTTTTTATTTAAAAAAATTCATGACAATTTTGTTTGAAATTAAACCCAAGCTGTCAGGTAGTTGTCAAGCAATTTAGTAGTCTTTTATTATATTTTTTAAATTTATCAATTTTTTAAATCTTTCAATTTTTTTATTTTGATAAATAGTGGGTTTAAGGTTTTTGGACAATTCTGAACAACTTTCATTAACAAAATTTTCCGATAAAAAAATGCCTAGCACCGGAAAAACGGAAAAAGGGGTGGATTTTTTGGTTTAGAGGTAGTGGTTGGAGGGTAGGAAAATATTGTCACCATCGTGTTCCACGCCCTCGAAAACGGGGGGGCGGGATATCCGGCGGTGCGGTCGCAGAACTTTTGGAATAAAAGCTTTACTTCAAAGGACTAATATAGCAATTTACAAGGGAAAGTTTAGCCGTGTGGCTATTCTTACACTCTTATCTCGATCACAGTTTACTTAAAGCATAAAAGTTTTATTTCATTAATTTGTATAACGGATACCTATCAATACCTATCAAATTCAATAGATGGTATTTTACAACGTTACATGTACAAGAACAGTGTATTTTTACCCAGCTATCCCTATATCCAAGAAATAAGTTTCTTAAGGGCCATTAGAGAGTCATACAGCTCGTTTTATTTACTTCTATCCAGGCACGAAACTACGGTGGGGCCAGGGTAGGTCATGGCCCACCCAAAATTACGTTGACCCACCTTTGTCCCCACCCTGACAAATTAGGAATTTTAGTGTTTGAGTAAATTTTCTAAAGTACTTGAATAGGTAAAAATTGTGTTAAGTTGTTTAACTTATATCTCCTCTGGCTCTGGCCCACCTAAAAAATGTGTGCATTGGCCCACTCAATACTACATGCGAGTTTCGTGCCTGCTTCAATCGTTTTCCAAAAAAAAATTAAATCGTGAAAAAATCACTCTCCCAGATTTTCACGTTTCGGAATATGTAGATTACTAAAATTAAGATATTTCGATTCATTCAGTGTGTCTGACAGGTGCCTGTCTGTTCGTTGACAAAATAATTTGACGGGGAGAAATAATATTTGCCAAAGAATAAATAAAACGTACTTTTACTAAAAACCCTAAACAAAAATGACGGGAGGACAATAATATTTGACATGTAGTTAACACAATCATTAAGGAAAAAACTATATTTTTAGTGAGAAATATATAGGGTGAATGTTATTAAAAAGCAAGTGTGAAGGACAATACTATTTGATATGTAAACATTTTGTCAAGGAATTGCTACTACTATACTCTAAAAAATGTACAAGGTAGTCGCTAAAAAATAATTAATTAAGGAACGATGAAAATAATATTCTGAATGAAGTTGACACTTTTAACGAGGAAGAAAATCTCGGTGAAAATATACAGGGTGGTCATTCTAAGAAAAAAATATTTACCTAATTAAGAAAGATTAGAGAAAAAAAATATTTGAAGTGTTGTCATTATTGCAAGGAAGAAAACAGAAGAAAATGGAAGAAAACGTGATATATTTTTAACAGACTTCATAATCTTTAAAAAGGGGGAGGAGGTTCCCAATTCAACCCACATGTGTTCTTTTTTTATATTTCTTCAATCATTTTTTATAGATTCGCTTAAGCGACTTCTATGAAATTTTCTCAAACTTGTATGGGCTCGGCGGTGGTCCCATATTAATTTCAGCAAGGTGAACAAAATCTGGAAACAATTTTTTTTTTGTCGAGAATATTCGAGATTATGGCGAAGTAGCCATTGTTAATTTAATATCGAAACATTTAATTTTGTGATAAAAAATTCAAATTCCCTTGGAATTGTATTAAAATTGGAAGTTAGGTATTTTAGGTGTAGCTGATAACGAACCTAATGTCAAAAGTTAAATATCCACAATGTCTGCGGTAATTGCAGTATTTTTGCAAAATTACATAATATTTGATGCATAATAATTCAGATTTCTCTGATAACGAGTCTATTGTTAAAACTTAAAAAGTCACAACGATGGGCATTTGGCATTTTAATGTGCATAAGCTAAATAATGAAGCCACTAAAAAGGGTGACATTTTTTTTTTAATTGAAAAGCTTTCAAAAATTCTCGCTAAAAATTATGAAATCAAATTTCATCATCTAGCACAGTGGGGCAAAATACTTGTTCTTCGTTCAAATCAACATCCCGGACACAATTCTTAAGATAAATTCAAATTTTTTTTTGTGATGAAAATTGTATAAAAGGAAAAAAAGTGTTTTTTCTTTAATATAGCTACTGTGTTCCTGTGTATTTTCTAGTAATGTATCCAAATCCGGCATTAAAATTGCTGCAACAGGTCAGGATTTTTTCTAACTAAAATAGTCTTAAAAATAGTCCGAAATATTTCTTTCTCGTTCAAAATACCCACCCTCAGTTTAAAGTACCCCTCCCCTGTTCAAAATAAAAAAACATAATGGAATATTTAAGAATTTTTAAATACATTAAATTAACTTTCAAAATACTTATATCATTAAAAATATTTATAATTTTATTTACTTTAGAAAAACATTGAAGAATTCAGCATATTAAACATTTCTCGCTTAAATTAACAATTTATACGTCAAATTCATAGTCTGTGACCCAAAAAACCTTTTAAATAAGAATTTCAAACTATTTCGTGAAAAACTTGAACTTTCTAAAGTTTTCCTTTCATACAATTTTTATCGAAGTAAATTTTCCGAACTCAATTTTCAATTTTGACTAAAAAAAAGAATCAGCAACTGTGAAAACTCCTTGTTATTACACAATTCTGTAAACTTATGTTACAAAACTGGATATCCGCCATATTGAATTTTCGTCGCGAAATTTTCCAATTTCCAAAACAAATTCGTAATCGGCGACCCAAAAAGTTCAGTGAATACGAATTTCCAGCTATTTCGTTAAAAACTTGAATTCTCTAAAGTTTTACTACCATAATATTTTCATCGAAGCAAAATTTTCCGAAAATTTTCAATTTCCACAAAAAATCATCAACCTCAAAAACCTCTTTTTGTACATATTACACGATTCTTTAAACTGTAATTAAAAAAAATGGAAATGCCGCGAGAAATGCCGCCATATTAGATTTTCCTCACGGAATTTAATTTAATTAGTGACCCCGAATGCCCCATAGAGCCTATTTTGGGTCGAGCAGAGTTTTCAAACGATTTTTTTTATTTGTTTTTGTTTGGCCTAGTTACCTTTTTGGTGTAAAACATTTTAATGTACAGATTTTTTCATTTGTAGACCGTTGATACCAAAAATGATGTATAGCCTGGAATTTTCGATGAGTTTAAATGATTTTTCCTTTGGTCCTTTTCGGTTGAGCGTTTTGACTTAAAACCTAAATAGAGAAATTGTGCAGTAAGAATAATTGAAATTAATACATATCCACTGCTATATAAGCACATAGAAAAATCTTTCTTTTTTACAAATATTGTAGTTTCCTAACGATGGTTAATAAATCGTAACTTTGGATAATAATGTATAATGAAAGTCATTAAACCTTTACTTGATCACAGAACTGTTACAGCCAGTTTCCCAATCGCTGGTTAACTAATGGTTAGGATTTGACTAATAGTATATTATGAAAATATGTGACATTAACAGTGTGTGACATTTACAATTTCTGGTTAATTAATAGTTAGGATTTGACCAATGATTTATTACTATAAAGGTAAGAATGTCTAGTAAAGTTGTGTTTACAAATAATTATAACTTTCAGGTTCTGGTTAGTCAACCAAAAACATAACCAGCGATTGTGAAACTGGCTGTTAATGGTTCAGAGGAAACCAGATGGTATGCTGTGAAGAGGGCAGGGCGTCCTCCAAAACGTTGAGCTAATTTTACCAAGGAGCTGACGAGAATGAGCTCTGGTGTGAGGCCGTGCCTTTAAGCAATTACGACAGATGGCGCGATGTTGTCGGACGTGCCATACAAAAAAGAGATGCAAACTAGAATAAAGCACGGATTAGAAATGTCCGCCAAGACGTGAGTAAGAAGAATATACGTGTTCAGTTAAGTCACCACTTAATAGTTTTTTGGAAAGTGAACTAGAATCGAGGGTTAAGTCACGGGACTATTTTTCGCCCTTACCGAGGCGATGCAGGGCGGTCCAAGGGTAATAGGTAATCCGAGGTAAATCAGAGGCGAGCCGAGGTGATCCACGTGCGATTTCAGGCGATTCCAGAGTCGATATTTCGTCCCGCAGTTTTCGACTAGAATCTCTATAACCTCGACTAGAATCTAGTTACAACTCGCACTTTTAAGAATTTTTTTCCCAAGTACTTTATTTTCTTTACATTTGATTCAAAGGATCAGGCGATTTACTAAGTAATTTTACTTCCACATCCAGTGGAAGTATAGTCACAACAAAAAATGTTTTTAAAATTTTTATTGTTCAAATAGGCTTAGAATGTCATGAAACTTCGAGATTTTAAGTTTGAGTCTGCCGTTCTGTCTGTCTGTAATTTTTTTTGTGCGCACGTTTACTCTGGAACCGTTTAAGATTTTGACTTGAAATTTGATACACATATGTACTTTAACGAGATCTGGAACTAGGTTATATTTTCATCTTGTTCCGTCGAACAGTTGGGGGGTAAATTGGGGTAAATTTGGGGTAAATAGGTAAATCAAGCAGGTGAGAGTCCATAAAATTGGTATTTAGTATATACAAGAGAAGCTAAGGTTTCAATTACCATTACCACCCCCACCCCATTATTAAAGGGGATGAAAAAAAAATGTGATTTAGTGTGTGTACAAGAACCAGAATCCTCAAAATATTTTTTTACTTCATCCACCCCCACCCCACTACCGATGTGGGGTATCGTTTTATGGGTTTTTGGGGTAGAGAATTTCAAATATTACATTATTAAAGTTCCATAAACAATTATTTCCACATACAAAATTTTTCCGTTGTGAGAGACTTGGCTAGAAAATTTGGATGTGGAAGTAGTGATTCCTTGGGCAGTGGTTTTTTAAATTATGGCTTAAAAATAATTTTTATTATACAGGGTAATTCACAATAATGCGGCAATACCTCAGAGGCCGACAATAGACACAAAATAAAGTGTAATTTGTTGTGTAGACTACAGAAATACAACCGCCCTAAATGGGGCTCTCGAAAGTTACTTTTTTGGCGATTACTACTTCTAAACGGCTTGAAACATTTAATTATAATTTTAGTCAGAAAAAAGTTTCGTAGAACCGTAGACATCCTGGAATTGTTCCACTTTTCTAAGGGATTTTTGGAGGTGGTCCCACCTTTAACTCCTAGTTTTTCTATTTTCAACTTAAATAAATTTCGATACAAAAAAATTCTTCGATTTGATAAACTTAAAAATATATTCTTGTTGGTATACTAGCGATTGAGAGCCAGAAATATTTTAATCGTAAAAAATCACTCTCCGAGACGTTTCTTCAGATTTTCACATTTCAAATTATATTGATAACAAAAATTAATTCGCGTGTTCATTTTTTCACTTCATAAAGATATTCGGAAAATGAAATTATTTACTAGCGATATAAAATTCCTGAAAGTATGACAGCAAATGTCAGCTTAATGTGATAAATCACCAATTTTTACTACACAAAAAAAATGTAAATTCATGAATAAAAAGTCATGTATTTCTCGAGAAAAATATTTTCCAATTCCAGGATGACCACAAAAAATGTTATAATTCCACTACACTTTGCTTCTGCCTAAAATTACAATTTGACATTTCAAGCTGTTTAAAAGTCATCGCAAAAAGTTAGTATTTTTTACTATCGGCCCCTGAAGTATTGCTCCGTAATTACAAATCACCCTGTATAAGACGACGTTTAGCAAAATAATCTCTTTACTTTTCGTTTTTTTTTTATTTATGTTTTTGAGAAGAATACTAAAAAAAAAACATATTTCTTTGAAAATTTCAAAATGAAAAATTTGTTGTTTTTCTTGAAATTAGCTCGAATATTTTAATGTGCTTAAGTAACCTGGTAAGTAGTAGTGGTATGTACCTGTATATGAAAAATAGTTTAAGAGGTTAGTAATTCAATATTAAATAGCTGTGAGATATATTAGAACTCGAGCCTTAAATAGATAAAAACAAAATAGCTTCGATGTCACCGATTTGATGTAGGGGCGTTTTATTAACTGTAACCATCATCTAAACTATTTTTCCTAGGTTACATAGATAGAGTTAACAGCGGCAAAAAAATTAGGGGTAGTCACAAATATGCAAAATTTAATCCCACGAAATCATAGACTTAACCAAGAAAAACTTTATGCTTAAAAATGGTGGCCATTTGATAATAGCTTTTTAAAATTAAATATCATATCTATGATCTACCTGCAAGAGATATAACATTGTCTAATATTATATAAGGCTAATTTATATTTAACATTTAAAAACATAATGAATGCGGAAAACCATCCCTTAATAAAAGTGAACAAACTAAGCTTGGATTCGAAACATAGGTATCCATTTTGAGGTAGCTAGCTTATACCATATACCGAGATGTAAGTCACGGGGCGATTTTTCATCTCTTACCTAGGCGATCTAGAGCGATTTAAGGGCGATCTAAAATCGATCCGGGGCGAATTATAATAAGATAATAGGGGCCGATCTGAGGCGATCTCGCCATATACCCTATCCTGTCCTATCTCGCACTATTGTACACAAATATTTTCTAAACCAGGATTATTGCACCATTAATTTCGGGTGCAAAATGGCTATTAAAGAGTTTAATAACTACTGTTAAGGAAGACATATTAAACAATACCCCACGCCCCACACGACTCACGACATGAAGGTACATAAACCAAAAACCATAGCTTCTTTGTACATCGCGAGGCATTGATGCCGCATTTCCTTGTTCAAGATCAAAGATAGTCTTTCCGTTCTATAGTTATAAGTGCAACGTTCTGTGGACTAATCTAATACCGTTATCGAAAGCGTGCAAACTACTGGGTGCCGCGAGGGGCAGTAGAGTCGCGCAAAAATTACGGTCATTCACCTAAGGCATCCCGCATGGCGCCATCTAGAACCCAAACTGCTCAACTCACACCGGTAAATATTTTTTTCGCAGAATTTATAATTAATTGTTTGCAGAATTTAAATGTGAATGAACCCAGGAATTGCAAATGCGATGGTCTAATTAGATATACGTCGATATACAACAGCGTGTCAGAGTTTTTGTTTATACACCCACTAAACCTAATTTCGCATAAAAATAAATCGTTGGGCATTCGACACTTTAGTAGTACAAAATTCTATACATTTCTAAATGAGCTGAAAACACCGGAAAAATAGTGAATAAAAATTAGGCACTGGATTTTGAAGGGTTGAAAAATAAATTTAGTTTTAAACTTTGTGAATATGATAATATTACACCAAAATCGCAAAAAAATCATAAACGCCAAGGTGGTCATTTTTGAAGAGGCTGAAAATTGAACATTATTTTAAAATTCTGAAACTTTGTGAATTAGATAACACTAAACCCATGAATACACTAATAATATTCAAAACAATCTTAAGCACAAAGGTGGTGGATTTTATGGGGTTGAAATATTTTAAAATCTATGTAATTACTTTCACATCCAGTGGAAGTATAGTAACGACAAAAAAAAATTTGAGAATTTTTATTGTTCAAATAGGCTTAGAATGTCATGAAACGCGGAGATTTTAAGTTTGAGCAA
This sequence comes from Rutpela maculata, assembly GCA_936432065.2. NCBI lineage: Eukaryota > Metazoa > Arthropoda > Insecta > Coleoptera > Cerambycidae > Rutpela > Rutpela maculata. Next base: position 186,925,862 of record OW386286.2, read on the forward strand.
AAAGAAATGTCTGTCTGTCTGTCTAACTTTTTTTGTGCGCACGATTACTCTAGAACCGTTTAAGATATTTACTTGAAATTTGGTACACGTATGTACTTTAACGAGATCTGGAACTAGATTATATTTCATCTCATTCCGTCGAAGGGTTGGGGGGTAAATTGGGGTAAATGGGGGGTAAATAGGTAAATCAAGCAGGTAAGTATCCATAAAAGTAGCATTTAGTATATACAAGAGAAGTTAAGTTCCCCTCCTCCCGTCCCAAATATTTTTATTTAAAGGGAATGAAAAAAAAATGTGATTTAGTGTATGTACAGGAACCAAACACCTCAAAATATTTTTTTAATTCATCCACCCCCAGCTCCTGAATAAAAAAAGTTTCACTAATAGGTATTTATTACTTCCACATCCAGTAGAAATATAGTAACGACAAAAAAAAATTGAAAATTTTTATTGTTCAAATAGGTTTAGAATGTCATGAAAGGTCGAGATTTTAAATTTGAGCGAAAAAAAATTTCTGTCTGTCTGTCGGTCTGTAACTTTTTTTATGCGCACGTTTACTCTGGAACCGTTTAAGATATTCACTTGAAATTTGGTACACGTATGTACCTACTTTAACGGGATCTAGAACTAGATTATATTTTCACCTTATTCCGTCGAAGGGTTGGGAGGCAAAATGGGGTAAATGGGGGTAAAAGGTAAATCAAGCAGGTAAGAGTCCATAAAATTGGTATTTAGTATAGTTTCAAAAAAAATTTTGGCATTAGCCACCCCCATTACAATCCCTACCCTATTACTAAAGGTGATAGAAAAAAATGTGATTTAGTGTGTGTACAAGAACCAAAAGCATCAAAATATTTTTCTACTTCATCCACCCCCACTACCACCCCCTATCACCACCCCCACCCCACTACCGTGTGGGATATCGTTTTATGGGTTTTTCAAATATTATATTATTAAAGTTCTACAAACAATTATTTCTACATACAAATTTTTTTCGTTATGAGAGACTTGGATAGAGAATCTGAATGTGGAAGTAGTGATTCCTTGGGCAGCGGTTTTTTTTGTTAAATTTAAATTACTTAAAAGTATTTAAATACAATTTTAATATGGGATTAATTGAATTTTATTGTAAGTATATAATATTTAAAGGTTGGTATATGGGGTGCTAACAAAAATAAGAGACAACTAATTTTTGAAATTAATAGAAAATGTATCCTAGAATACAGGAAGAGCTACAAAATTGAGATTGGTTAATTTTTTCTTCATTTTTGGCGTACTGAATTAATTATGTGTTTCAGTTAGAAATAAATTGGCTGTTTCTTTTTTTGGTAAAAAGTAAAGAATCACACGCAATTCTCAACAAAAATGTGGAACGCATGTTTTTTACGCATCCTTTTGTGCCTTTTGTTAATCTGACCTGCTTCAAACTTAATTGGATTTTGAAGACGAAACACAATATACTCAAACAAATAAAAATCAGGGCGGATGTTGCGAAATAACACCCTTTATGTCCGACCCCTTTCCAATTGATAAATTTAGAATTTCACAAAAATGGATTCCACCTAAATCGAAAAAGGGTATCCACAGGTAAAATCTAAATTAATAATCGCTCAGGTATCAACTCGCCAAAATAAATTGCGTCTACCATCTGCCGATGGTCGTAATAACAACCCTTCTTAATAGAAAAGGGTAAATCAGATTTTTTTTGGCAGACCCTTTCGCTATATTTTTTTTTGTCGGATCAAGGGTTGCCAATGAAAGTAAAACGCAGGTGCCGGTGCGGGCGGGCTGGCCGCAGGTACGAAGCTGTGACCTTCAGATGCCAAGCCGAGTTCATCACGCTGTCGAAGATGCGAAGACAAAGACGGAGCGACTCCGCAGGTAGGCAGTCAGCACACACGTACGGCGCGGCGTAGGCCAGATGGAGGTAAGGATCGGTCCAAAGCGAACAGTGACTGGACCACTTTTACTTTTCACGCTTGTGGGTATGTTAAAACCAGCCTAATTGTGTTCCATACGATTTATTAGACTAGTTTACGTAATTTTTGTTGTTGGCGCATGTAATAAACAATTAAGACAAATTAAATGTTTTGAGATTACTTGAAGACTTAAAACGGCCACTGATTTGCAAAAAAATACTTATTAAGATAATCAACTAAATAGGTATCGAGTTTTCACTAGGCATATAAATGAAAAAAAAATACATTGTTAACAGAAGAAAAATCATTAATTTTCAATAAAATGCAGATTTAATAAGTGAGGTTATAGGTAGGCAAAACTCATGTTTATATATTTTTACTAAAAAATCGTTGCCTAAGGAATCACCACCACATCCAAATTTTCTACCCAACTTAAAAATTTCTACGTTTCATGACATTCTGATCCTATTTGAACAGAACAAAATTGAAAACTTAAACTCCACTACGTGGATGTGAAAGCAAAAAGGTCATTTTCACTAAAATTTCCTGCTAAGTCTATCACTACGAAAAAAAATTGATACTATATTTGCACTTCACTATGTGGAAATCATTGTTCATAGAACTTTAATAGTATAATATTTAAAATCGTCAACCCCAAAAACTCATAAAATTATATGCCACATCAGTAGTGGTAGCGGCCAATGCCAAAAAAATTTTGACGCCCTTGGTTCTTGTACACATACCAAATCACAATATTATTTTTTAACCCCCTTTAATTATGGAGTGGAGATGGTAGTGGGGATGATACTGGGGGTCGCTAATGCCAAAAAAATTTTTGAGGCCTTGGCTTCTCGTGCATATCCTAAATCTCAGTTTGATGAACTCTTGTTTGCTCCATTAATATATCCTCATTTACCCCCCAACCCTTCAACGGAATAAGACCAAAATATAATCTAATTCCAGATCTCGTTATAGCACATACGTGTACCAAATTTCAAATCAATATCTTAAACCGTTCCAGAGTAATCATGCGCAAAAAAATAAGTTACAGACAGACAAACAGAGAAATTTTCTTTTATTTGCTCAAACTTAAAATTTCGACGTTTCATGGCATTTTAAGCCTATTTGCACAACAAAAATTTTCAATTTTTTTTAACCGTTACACTTCCCCACGATTTGCTAAAAACCTCGAAAAAGTACTCTTTCAAAAAAATCGAAAACTATTTTTTTTATTTAAATCACCGGCACCTTCGCCAAATCTGCGAATATGCCGGTAACAATAATTAATTGATGATTTGCAGCTTCTTGAAGGTCTACCAAAATAAAACCTTCTCGACAAAATACCCTTCCAAATAAAGAAAACTGCATCAAAATCGAATCACCTGTTGAAGAGATATGAAGCCACAGAGACACACAGACAGACATACAAACGTATGCATCAAATCACCCCTTCTTTTTGTGTCGGGGATTAAAAATTGTAATTTATGTCAACAAAAAGTTGTTATCATCAACTGAAAAAGTTTAAGGACATTAATAGTTTTTATGTTGATTAAACAAATCTAAGAATTATCACTAATTTAAGTGTGATAGATCTGCTATTATTAAACCTTTTGTAATTTTCATTAGCAAAGTTTTAATGATATTCATAACAAAAGCTGCTAACTAGTTGTAAACTAATTAAATAGCTATTTCCGAGCGTAATTACAAAAACAACCTTGTGTTAAAACATTTCAAGTTCGACTGCCCATACTGCTTCTAATTATCATTGACATGATGATCCGTGAACGAATATGAACAATAAAAAAACTTCCTACATGCTAATAACGTTTAATAAAGACCGTACTTGAACTCAGGATTTAGGCAAACCTTGAAAATAGTTTTTATTCTACGCGAAGGCTGTTAGCGCCTACTTAAATAAAGTTGGCACTCACCGCACCGCGCGCCGCCCGCAGCGGTCCGAAAGCGCCTGCACCGGACATTGACATTAGAATAACCGACCTTCAACCTCCATTTTGCACAACAAAACCTCAGGTAAGGAAGCTTTAACACAAAGAACCACAGGTCTATCGCTCGTGATTGTTCGATTCCCCATGAAACAGCCCATTTCACCAAAAATTCGTTCAGTGTCGTATTTCACCCTGAATACAATTTCCGGGTGTGTAATTTTGCGGCAAAATAAATATCAAGGTAAACATTATATAAAACAAAATTCCACTTCCGCGTTCAATGTTTTGCCAAGGTTTTAATTCAATACCGAGTCCTTAATGTTTATTAGCACATTTAATTACTTTGCGAAATTGTCCTTACCTTGCAACCCTCGCAGGAGTGGACGCCATAATGAAATCCTGACGCCTTATCGCCACAGACGCGGCACAGGACGGTGGTACCATCGAATTCTGTAACAAGAACATTAATTTAGTTATGTGATGTCACTGAAGCGAGTGTGGTAAGAAAAGAAAGCACAGCACCACTTTCTCTTGCGATGCAACTCACTGTTACATCAGCAGGAGAAAGCAGTACACCAAGTGCATGCCGATAATTATGTAAGTTGAATTAAAATACTCCTTGTTTTACGATTGAATTAATTATTCACTCTAATTTTTTGCATCATCAATTAAAAGTGTGCACCGGTTTGACTGATAATAGAGTTCATGGTTAATCCACAAATTAATTGATAACGGTAATACTATTTTTAATGTAAGAGCTGATTAACAGATATGCACAAATATTTTATATATTTGTTGTTAACAGTGCCACAATTTTTCGAAGGTATTATCTAGTAACTAAGCAGTTATTTATTAACAGAATCGAGTATAAGAAGTTTTAATTAGTTTATACCTAAATTTAAAGCGGGTTCTCGATGGCTTGTAGACATGTTGGATAAATCCGTAAGATTTGTGGTAGATTCTGGCATTTGAGGGTGTATCGGCACGCTGCTGTCCGGCGATAAAATCATATTAAATCACTGGGGTGCGTTACAATCACAACGAAGTCACAACTAACACTAAAATTGACGTCCAGCAAACTGTATTATATCACAAAGTAACTAAGAAAGCACATGTGTAAGTAGCATTGACACTGAACTGAACAACCACCGGTTGCAAGTCCAAGAGCAGCCGAAGAACTGACGATAGTGAAAGTCCCGGTACCAACTGGGCCTCTCGAAGCCGGCGTATAGTAAATATTAGCCGCACTACCTGAAGGGCGACAAACGATTCTCGACCATTTGGTGCGGCGCGGACGCGGGGAGGAAGATTTTAGCAGGAGAGCCGCGAACTTGTCGAGTTCATCGCATTTTCAAGTTGGAGGTCACTGACAACAATGCTGCTAAGAGCCAATGGGAGAATTTCAGGCGCGATGCGATTGGTTTAGACGGCTTAGGCCCCACCTGGGTAGTGGGGCTCATTGCCGTGGAAGGAAGTTCATCGACACGAACCTTGACTGAATTACCCAGACAAGCGTTCAACGCAACGGCCAAGGACGCATTGATTGGATTGCGCACTCACTCTCGCAGCTCATCGAAATCAACAATATTTCAATCCTTTCACTAGATTTTTTGGTGACCACCGCATTTATTATTGCAATTTTTATCGATGGTGCTCTGGTATATGGATCAGTGTTCAACGTGAGAACTGAGAACACTATTATTTTGTGGTCGTCTTCACCAAAGACATATGATTAACTGGTGATTATAACTGCCAATAATAGGCAAGGCATGGGAGAGTGTGATATACTTCTGATGTTGTGGAAATTAATTGGCTTTCGATAATGGTCCTAATTAACAAAAAACCCCATTTAAATGTAGACAAATAGCGGAAGCCGCGAATAACTACGTTAATAGATATTTTTTAAATTACGTTAGAGTTAAAATTAGTTTAACAAAACAGTTTAATTTAGTAGTAATATTTCTGGATAGCATAAACAGTGCTTCGATAACAAATTATTTTAATAACTTTCCACATTTGCGTAAAAGCAGTAATTCATAATACACTTTACATGAACTCACTAGTTGCATGGGTGTTTAACACGGCGTATTTCCTAGATTTCCAAGAAAAATGGCTATTTATTATTCCCTACAACGCCATGGGTACAGCAACCCCACGTTAGATCGATAAAACTAATTTAATATAATTACGTGTCGTTCAGTGACCGAGGTGCTTGCCCTGCGAGAAAATTAAAAAATCGATAGGGCGCGGGCGGTTTTATTTTATATCGTGCATTAAGTACATTAATTAGGATTTCAGCTACTACAGCAAAAACAACGTGTGTAATATTGTACTTGTTTTATAAATAGTCAGGTCAAGCGAGTATTTCATAGATTAAAACATAAGCCGACCCCAGCCAAGGCTAAGTTGATGTTTTTGCGTTCTTCCTTTTCCCGTTGGGAAAAGGACATCGCAGTTGGTTTATGTAACAGTTACACAATAGATATAATATATTTCTGTCATTTTTAATATGCTTCGCCGAATCAAGGAGTATACCGGGTGTCCCAGAATTTAGTTAACACAAGCGGTTATCTTCGTTGTTGGAAAAGATGGAAACATGAAGTACAGGAGCTTGTGAAGGACGCCAAAAAGTCCTTCTGGTTACACCGTTTAAATTGTGTTGTTGCTTACAGCCCTTTAAAAACCACCCCATCTATTGTTTTCCAAATTGCACCTCTAAAATTTTACGCTGCAATTGAATCCCGACTTCATTATGAATACTGTGCCATTTTTAATATTATTCCCCCATAATGAAATATATCCTGATTATAATTATTATACGACTGTAAACTCCTAAAAATAGCATATCGCGGTATTCACAATGAAGTTTAGATTCAACTACAGTGTACATATTAGGGGATGAAATTTGAAAAATTAAAGTTGTGGGTTGTTTCCTAAGGATTGTAAAAAGAAACAAAGTTTCAGATGTTGTCAGAAGCACAGTCCTTGCGGAGCTCTTTTAGTCCATCTTTTTAGTTTTTCCAGTAACAAAGATAACGCTTGTTAAGTAAATTCTGGGGCATCAGGTATTGTATTTGCTGGCCAGATTTTCAAAATCACAAATATGGCTCGTAGAGGAAAAAATGCACATCCTTATTCTAGCCAGTGAATTCCGAACCACTTTTGAAATGATCCGACTGTCTCTCTGTTCATCACTGTAACTTAAAAGCGAAAATCTAATTGTATTGACATTTGAGCAAGAAGTTAGTGTGAGTTGGAAGAAGAACTCTACGGTTTTTTAAGAAAGAAATATACACCAAAGATGTTAACAAAATAAAAATATTGCATTACTACGAGCGTTTCGACAACCAAGTTGGCATAGTCGGGAGCATACTAAAATTACACAAACAGATTCGGCAAAGTTATGTGCATCCTGAGTTCAACGAGTGCAGGAAAGAAAACAGAGAAATTAGAAAAAGAAACGGGGATGTTATCCTACTACAATGCGCTCGTGGTTAGAAGCGATAGGTATCGATGCCCTGCATTGATACACGGCAAGGTGACGAGAATAAGATTTCACGAAATGTGGAACGTGCTGGGAATATTATATACGTCTTCTTTCTTTTCCTAATTTCTCGGTTTTCTCTCTTGCACTCGTTTATCTCAGAGATATATAAAACTACATTTGCCAATTCTGTATAGCAATTTCACTTAAAAATTTACGCATTTTGAAGAAACTGCGAAAAGTATCATATTAACCATTAACCATTTTATAGTCGGAGAGCAGCCAATCTGTAGGAAGCATTTTAAAAGTAGTCTATACAACTCGCGAACACCCACCTAAAAAACAGATGATATTATGTAAAATTACCTTCTGGATTTGATTTTTGAGTTCGCCCATTAATTTGAGATTGCCAAATTGGTCAATTCGCAAATTTTTTGAAAAATTTTAAAATTATGTGTTAATTATTGTTTTGCACATAACACATTATATCTTTTTTATTTTAATTCAGATTTTGACCAATATTTTACACATTATCCCTCCAATATTCTTAGACAGGCTGATGGCAAAGAATATAGTGTAACTAATAATATAGTGCCTAAAAAAAATATAATTACCCTCTATTGTCGCGGTTTTTTAAAATTTGCGTTGAAAAATACCCGATCGAGGTAACTTTTTTATTTTTAAAGAGAGAGTTATAGTATAAACGAGAAAAATGTTCCATATACTTTAAACAAACTTTTTTATAAAGATATTTTTTGGAAATTCGGCTCATGTAACGAGATGACGCTGTTGGAAGCGGCCGCGCAACTCGTCCGCATTAATTTAAAGCATAACTTCTGTTAACGTCGCCCATCTGTGGTGTCGTTTAAGCGATCAAGTGAGTCTACGGATTATTTAGTTTCTATTTGCAATTAAATGTTATACAATTATGTAGATAATCTCGAAACATACACATTAAAAAATATATTTTCATTAATTATAACAGCAAGTGGGTACTAAAGATTACATTTTCCTTCGCATAAACAACTTATGTTACATTGCGCGTTTGCTTTGCTACACTTGCAGCTTGTAGTACAGTTTATAATTTACATTTACAAAATGGAGTTAACTCAATAAAATTGGGTTTTGGGCTTTTTGAAATCATCTTTGGAAATAAGATTTCCTCCTTTAGGTACCATCCAAAATCTAAAACATTTGGAATTCTGGGCTTAATTTGGTAGGCTGTCTTGTAAATAGCACATTGCAGAAATGCCCTTTTTACTTGTATTCTCTGTAGTAGGATTTACAATTTCTGATTTTCTTTTATAAGCAGTTCGGGTATACGATCTTCTACATTGTGCATGGTAAACTGGATTTAGTGATAAAAATAAATTTTTCTGTTCTAAATATTGTTTTAGAAATGTCATCGGATTTTGCATTTGATCGGTACATTTCTAAAGCCGTAAATATCGCTCGCAGACAAAAAATTTTCATACCATTGTGTTAGTGAACGAATTCTGAACGACTTTCAAAATGTCCGTCTGTCTGTCCGTCCGTCACGTTTCTTGTAAGCACGATAACTGAAGAAAGAAAATTCCGATTGTACTGAATTTTAGACAGTAAATTAGTGTTAGCTAGAAGAAGAACCCTATTTGAACAAAATCGATCGATAAATAAAAATGTTATTACTTAATGATTTAAATTTGATAAATTAACTCCTATATAAAAAAGTCTATTTGACAGTCACATTTTGTCACTTTGACAGCGATAAAAAAGGTGCATCGTTTCTTATCACGATAAAAATACCTGTTCCTCAAAAGCAGAGTATATCTAGTAGTCGCACGTCATTTTAAAATCTGTACTGTCGGCTATAACTTTTAAGTCTTGTGGAAATTATACTGTACGATATGAGTCGTTTTGAGAAAATTATAATTATTTTTAATTGTTGTTCGTTCACATATTTTGTCGTTAATTTATCTTGCCAAAAATCACTCGAGCTTTTCTTTTATGGATAAATTTCTTTTTAACTCAATATTTTGTCAATCAGTAATTTTGCTCGAAAAACTGACATTTGACAAAATCGCTCGATCTCCGGTCTCGCGATTTTTTTCATGTCAGTTTTTCTCATAAAAGCACTGATTGGCAAAATTATTTCGTTACAAAGAGAAATTTATCCGATAAAAAAAAGCTCGTGATTTTACTGTTGAAAAAAATTTTTTTTAATTTTTATGTTTTTGTAATTGAATAGAAATCTAGTGAAATATTTCATTTTAATATTTCTAATTATTTATATATTTTACAAATATACATTTCATAATGTAATATACAACCGTGAAAATATGATTTTATAGCTCGTGTCTTATAATGTAAAAATTTACATTCTTCTACGTGTAAGGTGGTGGTGTAGTTCTTTTGACTCGGAATCGAAACCCAAATGGGGTTTGGTATAGTTTTTTTACCAAGTCTTTTACCAACTAAGATCGTACTATAAAATTAAAAATGTCTAAAAGTAACATTATTTACAAAAAACTGCGAAAAGTATCCTATTGAATGTATAACAATTATATAAAAATCCAGTTAACAGGCGAAGAGTACGTTTTTAGCTTGTTTCCTTTGATTTCCTATCCGAGTAATTACAATTTATTATGCCAAACTATGTGTTTATAACGCACTAAATATAAGGACGGAGACAAAAAGCACTTTCAACTTAACATAAATGGATACTGGAAAATAATAATCACCCGGCACGTGTCTGCGTTTAGCTCTAGATGCGATTGCGGCCGATTCATAGTAGCGCGCATTCGTTCGGACGCTGAAACAATTAATGAATATTTCGATAAGGGAGCAAAATTTCAAAAAAAACTTCTTATAAAAGATTTTATTTAGTTCATTCGGAACATTTTCTTCGATTATAGTAGGCACCTAACTTTAAAAATAAAAAAGATACCTCGATCGGATATTTTACTCTGCAAATTTTAAAGATTTTGCGTCAAAGAAAAGTTGTTATTTTTTTTTGCCAACTAATTATTTTTTAGGTAAAGTTTTTTACTTTCAACATATCAAAGAATGGTTAGAGAATATTATGTAAAAAAATTAAAAAATTCTGAAGTAAAATAAAAAATATATTACGTGTTATATGAAAAACAAAAAATAACACATAATTTTTATTTTTTTTAGAAAATTGCCAATTTGGTCATTTTGGCAATCTCAAATCAATGGGCGAATTCAAAAATCAAGTTTAGCGGGTTATTTTACATCAGATTACCTATTTTTTAGGTGGGTGTTCGCGAGTTGTATAGAGGGTGTCGAATTCAGAGGGTCTGGTCTTCCACTATTATAAAAACTTCAATAAACTGGAAAAAATATAATATTTACATCTTATTATTTTCAAATGTCACTCATAGGGTGAGCTTTTGGATAATTATAAGTGAAATTTCAACTAATCTTGACTATCGGTTTCACAGTGTGTATCATGATGTCAAAAAGAATTCATTTCTTCAAAATCTGTCATTGGCGTCTTTGACAAATCTTGAATAGCTACATCCGATTTTGATTCGATGAGTAGTGCTAAGAACTATTAATTGGATACCAAAAATCTGATTAATTCTATATAAGAATGTTTTGAGCTGCACATAGCATGCGGGCGGACATACGAGCAGGCAGATATACAGACGGACAGACAGACATACGGACAGACAGACATACGGACAGACAGTCAGACATGATTAAGAAACTCGGGGAGGCTTAAACAAACGTATCAGATAAAATTTGGTAGTTGATAATGAGTGAATTTTCTTATTTTCTTCGTACTTTTCGTCATTCTCTCACCTAAGTCTAAGAATTTAAATCTTTTTGGAAAAATCGAACTGCTCTTAATGAGAGAAATTTTATTTTATATATTTCAGTGTTTTTTTCTCATTTTCAAAGACGGTTCAATTTCCTTCCATTTTTATTTAGAGCTCTCTCATTACCATTCATTTATTTAGAGTGAAGAAAAATAGAAGAAAATTTATACGTTATAAAATAGGAAGAACAAACCATTGTATCATTCACTGACGATTTGCAAAATTTCGTCTAATTTTGGAATGTTATTTATACCAATTGTTCACCGTTTGGAAGATGATACGATTTTTAACCACCTTCAAAATATTTTTAAAAAGAGGAGGTTATCAATTCGACCCGTATATATTTTGTGTTTGTTCAATCATTAATCTGGATTGGCTTAAGCCATTTCTTTCTTAAACTGCAAGATATGCTCGGCGGTGGTCTCATAATAGTTCAATCAAGCTGTGTCTAGTGCCTTATTACCTAATATCGATATTGAGGTCGGTGTAAAAATGATCAAATAGCAAATTCCAACGTATTTTTAACCGACTTTAATCGATATTAGGTAATCTGTGAAAGTTTATTTCATAATTTCTTGCAAACCTTTTTTGAAAGCGGTTAATTTTTTTTTTCCAAAATGTTTCTATCTTGCTGTCGATTTCCTAATTTTTGCATTCTTTTCATAACCTACTTCTGTTTTACTCTAACTATAAGCAAATAAAAATCAATTTACTTTAAAATATCCCTATATATTTCGATTGCATTACATTTTTTTCGTATAGTTAGTGTAGGTCTAGCTTTAGGTAAACTTTGCCACATTTTGTGTAGTTCTGACCGTCAATAAATTTATTTATTTATTTGTTCACTTAATAAAGTCAAACAAACCTATAATGTGAAAAAATACAAAGAAGTCACTAAAAGTATAAGAAATAATTATGACTCCAATATAAAAAGCAAATAGTTTACAGGAATAACCTACATAATTTTGACGAGGCTGTCTGTCGGCACCAAACCAAGACCATTTCCTACAGCCACGTTCCTCGAATTTATGAGAGGGCCATAATCATAGTAAAAGTAAAATTTTATAAACCAATAAACATCTTAAAATTTATTGTAGGGAAGCGAAAGTTACTTTTCAAAATTTGGCGTAAGACCGAAGAGTTGTAAACTTCGTTAATAAAAAAGAAAGGGTTAAAACTTGCAATAAATTTTGCCAGGCTTCGGGTTCGGGATAAGAGAACGCGAGGACACCAACGGAACGGAGTAGGGAGGGTCAGTATCCTCGAGCAGGGTGCATCGCTCACTTTATTAGTTTCGTCTAATAATTTGGACTGTTTAGCCTTGGACATATAATGACCAAATTTAATCAACGATCCAAGGTTGGAAGCCAACAACCTCATGTTCTTTAAAGTGCTAAGTGTCATTGATTTGAAGTTAGTTTAATTTACATTATTTGGAGGTAGAAGGAAGTCACAAAAGTTGTTTAGGAATATATTACATACGTTGTATTTATATAACTACTGTTTGTGAACATTTAATTTCTGCATCACCTGTTTGAGAATGCAAATCGATATAAGTAAGTGAAGGAAAAGAAAAAATTGGAATGGCGATTTTATACTGACGCCTGACATCCTATCTATTGAAATGTCAGTCATTCTGTGTCTTGGGTTTAATCCTTCTCAAATAAATAAAGTAGTTTACACATATTTTACCCAAATACCAAAGAGACAGAAACGCAACATCAGTCTTTATATAAGGTGTCTTTTGAAATTATATCTATAGAAAATTCACAAAATATATTATTATATTAAAATTTAAGCATATAAGGTGAATATGGATTCAATTACATAAAAAAATGGCGGCGGCGATTGATTTGGTACAGTGGGACACGACGATATATTTTTTCTAATAAGTTTGGACTTATAATCTGTTTCTTTTACGTTAGGTGAAAATACAAAGCTACTGTTACTTGATTTTCATTTATCAAGCTTCATTCGATAAATGCTAATGTAAGATGAAGATTCGTATTATTGATATTATTATAGATATGTAGGATTATGTATTTCTTTTTTTAACCTTCCCACAATAAAATTGTAGGAGCTTACTAAAATTGGTCCACAATCGAAAATTGAGTTAACATCAAATCTTTACGTTTTGAGGTGGAACCCAAAAAAGTGGTTTTTTAAAAATGTCTGTATGTGTGCGCGTATGTATGTATGTATGCTAGCACGATAGCGGCGAAACTACTAAACGGATTTAGATGAAACTTTGCATGCGGGTTTTTTTAGTGCCCCAGAAAATCTGAAAAGGTTTTGGTTGAGATCGGATTACGTTTAGTGCCATTTTGGCACAAGTTGTTTATTTTATGATTACTTACAATTTGTAATCCAATCACTGAGAAGCAGTAAAAATACCGAGTTCAACGATATATCACTCTTGCACCCTTTCGATTTGGTTTCCGTGAAAAAAATTAAATAACTGGGCCCAAAGTAAGTTTTTGCCCAAAACTATTAAAAGTGACAGTGACATTAGAAGTATGAGAAACTTGAATCCATTTCCGGCACAACGCCGAAAAAATTTCCGGCAATCACAACCTAAAAAACATTAACATAACCTAAAAACCAAACCAAGTTCAATATCAACCTAAAAATTTTCGACAACTGTTAAAAAATAAAATCCCCCAGTGAAGTTTAGAACCAGAATTTTTGACAGCTGTCAGTTTGACAGATTTAGAACTAACAAAGTTTAGCGACAAAAAATATGAGTAGTCAGTTTGACATCTGTCAAGAAATCTTCTTCTCCTGAAACTTTTTGGCATCTGTCAGATTGACATCTGACATTAGTGACAAGCAACCAAACAACAACTTTCCCTGACCGATTTAGTGAAAAATCGGTGGAGGCCAAAAGATAAAAATAATATTTATCAGCTCAAATTGAAACGGCCCACTATGAACACTTCACTGATCACAGCTAGCAGAGAAGCTGTCCACAAAGAATTATATGGTTTTTAAAAATAAATAAAAAAATATAATTAAATGAGAATGTTCATATTCTTTAGTACTCTTTTCAGCTTCAACGATCCACCGAGTGGGAAGGTTCTAGTTGCTTTCCGTAGCTGCCTATTTTTTTTATTACAAAGTTAGTAACTCCAGACAACAGAATCGAGTGCCCTAAGTAGAAGACAAGCCGATTTGGTCTTCAATTCTGAGAACAGCGAAGGCTGAATACCTCCGAGTAAACTATTGTGCAACCTAGATAGCAGACTGCTATCATACCGACGTCCTTCGTAAGAGATTATGACTTTGACTTGGAACGTCATTTCTTAATGTTGGGTGATTTTATTAATTAATATGTAGTTTATTACAGAAGTTATTTCTAGATGGCGCCACATATAAATCATTGACAATAAGTAGTCAGTCTTTATCTTATGAGCTCATCAGCAGTCCATCAAACATCTCCTAGAGCCCTTGAGGATTACATGTCATTTTGCAGTAGATTGGAGTATTTTCTTCTTATTCGCTGGGTCTTGGCAGACATTTATGGTCCATTAGTTATCCTACTAATAGGCGCATAGGCGCACCAAAGTTCTTACCTATCAGAGCTTTAGTGATATCAGCCCATAACGTTTTGGAGAGCGTCGTTTTTGGGCTGCGACATATTCCATTTCTGGCTGTTGGTTTCCGTGTCTTCATCCACGTTGACTTTGTTGGTGGTCTTCGCTTCAGAAGAAGGCCACGACAAGATGGTCGAAATGTCAAGCACCCAACAAACCCAAAACCAGATCACGAATGTTCTGCAAAAGCCTTAGTACCAAGATGTTTCATATCCTTTGTACGTTATATGTAATGCCACATTGGTGATAAAGGTGACCGTGTTGCCTGAGAAAGATAACCGCTGGGGAGTGTGGACTTCGGTCAGCCATACTAGTCGAATAACTCAGTGTTTGCTCGGGCCCCGAAAGAAATGTCTTTCAGCGACTATATCTCATCTCACGGTTAATATTTAAAGGTTTTGATTTTCCTGTCACTTGGAGGAAGGTGTGTCAAATTTCGGTTCTCTAGATAAGTCAAACGAGAAGACGGTAATACTAACTACCGCTCGTTTGGCCACTTATATCAGTTGAGTGCCTCCACCTCTTTCGCCACGTCACCACATTGGGTGCCACTGAGCTTATAGCTTACCCCTTTCTATTTGTTTTTCTCTTAACTTGAAATATTAAATCATAGTCAATGCACCAATAAAAAGTGGAATAAAATCTCATTTCTGGTTTTAGCGGAAATAATAGCAAGTCAGATAAAATCTGACAATTAATTATTTTTTATTAATTTGCTTTCATCATGATTAGAGAATATTGTTTAGGTATTAAGCAAATCACAACTTATACACTTTTTCATTTATTATGAAATTATCTACTTTCTGTAACAAGAATACACAGAAAGTAATTTGTGATTTGCTTAATACCTAAATAATATTCTCTAGTCAGATTTTAATCATCACACCCTGTATGTAATTTTTTTATCCAGTGGAAGTGAGTAACGACAAAAAAAATGTATGAACATTTTTGTCTGTCTGTCTGTCTGTAACTTGTTTTGTGCGCACAATTACTCTGGAACCGTTTAAGATATTGACTTGAAATCTGGTACACGTATGTGTTTTAACGAGATCTGGAACTAGATTATATTTTAATCTTATTCTGTTGAAGGATTGGGGGGTAAACTGGGGTAAACGGGAGTAAATAGGCAAATCGAGCAAGTAAGAGTCCATAAAATTGGTATTTAGTATATATAAGAGAAGCTAAAGTTTCAAAAAAATTTTTGGCATTAGCTACCCCCATTACTACACCCCTACCCATTATTGAAGGCGGTGACAAAAATAAAATTGTGATTTAATGTGTGTAGAAAAACCAAAGCCCTCAATTTTCTTTTACTTCATCCACCCCCACCCTCACTCCCACTACCGATGTGGCATATCGTTTTATAGGTTTTTGGGGTAGATGATTTCAAATATTATATTATTAAAGTTCCCTAAACAAATTTTTCTCATTGTGAGATTTGGATGGAAAATCTGGATGTGGAAGTAGTGATTCCTTGGGCAGCGGTTTTATTTATTGCGATAAAGATATTTCGGGTATATTGCCCATTTGATGAAGCAACTTGCGGGATGTGCGCGCTTTTAGTTTGATTCAACGATTGTTAAAATACGGGAAAACCTTTTTTGGTTAATTAAGCAAATGTTAATGTAACTATTTCATTAATAAACAAAAAAAAAGACAATACATCAAATGGTAGTGTAGCTTTCTTCCCTTCTTCTCGCTCATAGCAAACATTAAATCGAAGGCATGCGTAACGAGAAATTTCCTTACAAATATATGTTCAAATAATTTATTTTGTGAATGAATATTCAATTCGTAGTTGACTATAAATAGTCAGTGTGCGTCGGTACTATTATTTATTTAGATTTTTAACCTTATATTTTCGCAAATATGTAAAAAAATTAAAATATAACAGAATATTCAAATTGCTACCTATACTAGTATGCTCACTGAATATTTACATATGATAAAAAATAAACATATGCATGTAAGAGTTGCAGTTTGTCAAATATATTACTGGAATCTAATACAATGAATTAATATTTACGGAGATTTGGTACAGTACTTGTGGCTGCCACAATTGCGTAAGACATATGTCTATGTCGAAAATTAATTAAAATATAGTTACTAGAATATATAAATAACTTCAGTTTTGAGTAAAAATATCCATTTTATAAATTGAAATATAGATGGCGCTGTGATTCAATGTAATTATAAGATCCTAGGAACCTTGAAATGAGATGCTTGTGATGGGGAATTACATTCTAAGTAACTTTTATAATATGAACAATTTTCGAAAGATCTCAGGTTTTCGAGATATTTGAGCTTCGATATAATTCTTTTAGGTATAAAAATCGGCATAACTTTTTTAAAATAAATTTGAGGTAAAAAGTCCTTTGGGACATTTTTCATAGATTTAGATAGTAATGAAAGAAATTTATTTCAAAACATAAAACATAAACGCTTACTACATTTTTTAAAGTGAAACAAAAGTAGGCGCAACTACTAATTGGAAATTAAGGTTTGTGACATTTCTGTTTGTTGTGTATTGTCCAATTTTTGTATTATGTTTGTATGTTCAACTGAATCTTATACTGTAAATTGTAACCACATGGTTACATTTGTGAAAAAAATGCAACTTTTGTTACTTAAAATATTGCATTGAAATTCAAATATCTCGAAAACCAGTGAATTTCTAGTATCAGTCATTTATATATTCTAGTGGTTACTTTTTACAGAATTCAAATATCTCATTTAGTTATCGAGAAAATGGACCCGGTAGTGAGTCCCTGTATAGAGCTAAGTAACAGTCCATTAAAGATGGCGAAGAAAACCCCATCTAAATAACTTCTTAATTCCAAGTATCCTAACACAGATTTCACTGCAAAACTTTTTTGAGGCTAATACATTTATTTCACTTTATCAGACATATACTAATTTTAAATATTATTTGATAAGACAATCTAAACCGTTCGGCGGCATTTAGCAGGAGGGCAGACATACTTCTGAAAGGGTAGTAAATGATCGGGTATTGGGATGACCCTTCCCATCAGGCTACATTATAACAAAGGCAGCTCTTGGCGCGTGATATAACAGGCCAAAAGGCGCACAAGAAACAAATGACTGAGTTATGTTAGACTTGCATAACTTCGCCGAAGTGCCTGCGTTTCCTGTCCCGGTAACTCGCTCTCTTTGTAGATTAAAAATAAAAGCCGACCAGAGCAAACCGTGCTATTCTTCATCTTCGTTAGGATTTTTGAGAGGTTTCTTAGGGACAGTGACCTAAAGCGTTTGCGATCGGTCGTCTCATTTCGAGAATATTCGCCGCAATTCCGAGGTCATGCCAAGTCACTTACCCCAGTGGTACAGAAAAGAGAGCTCCTCGTCAACGGCTTGGAAATTTTTGCTGAAGACTCCGAGATTAAACAGAGCGTGGCCCACAAATGCGATGCCAAGAATCGCGATGATTCCTCTGCCGCGATGGCTGAGGCCATGGCCAGGCGAAGACCCCGGAAAAAAAGCAGCAACGACTGGCATTGAACTCTGTTGGGTATTTGGCGCCCACCACCGTTCAGAGACTATATGGCCAATCTCAAGATCAACGCGCTCCATTTTTTTTGTCGAGCTGATTCACCTTGACGAAATTCACTTGTTGACCGACCGGCCGTGCTCATTTTCATTTTAGTCGATTGTAATAATTTTGGAATTGCTCCGACTGAGATACCAGACCAGAACAAATTAAGTAAATAATAAAATTGAAACGTATTTGAAATTATTAGGACAGAAAATCTCACCATTTTACGCCGAAGTTTGCTGCAAATAAATAATAAACTTGCAAAGCAATTGCTACCTAAAAACTAGCAATTCCACGCTGCTTTACGTCATTAAATGAATCTTAATAATTCAATTTAACAAATCAAGTACTATAAATAAAATCTGGGGAAGCATACAAAAATTTTAGATATAGCTTGGGTATATCTCCATTTAAATTATCCTATTTAAAAAACTTGGTGTAAGAAGTCTATACACAATATACAGGGTGTCCGGAAATTCAGTTGCCATACGTTAACGGGCGATTGAGTACAAATATATTTAAAAAAGTTCCTATGGTCCGCAAATGTTTCCTAAGGGTGCTAGAGACCTTTGAAGATGGCGCCCATAAAGTAGATTTTATTGAATTTCTTCAGATTCACTTTGAATCCAAGTACGCATTTTGATATGTAAATTACCACCATTAGGAGCTAACTTAAGCAACCATCGGCAACCTACTTTGATGTCCAGAGACGTACCAACAGGTAGGTCACTGAATTTATTTATTCATATTTTTCTTATTATGCCATTTTCTGAGGGTATTATGATTCTTTGATAGTTTTAACGTAAAAAAGGCGTTCTTGCAAATATTCGAGAGATTAACCGTTTTTTTGAGAAAAACGGATCTAAAGCAATTATTGATTATTGTTAAGTAAATTACTTACCGACGTGTTAGGCCTAGCAATCAGTAAACATAACCTACTGCCTGGCAACAGATATTGTAAAAATAAGGCTCGATCATGCCAAATAGTATATTAAATATCAAGAACGGTAAGGGACGTTTATGAGTCGACGGCATGTTTGAAGACTAAGCGATAGCGAAGCCTTCAATTTTGTCGGAGACCAGTACAACTCTCTACGTTCGCGATGTCTATACTGTCTTTTGCACGATCGTATTAAATTACATTTCTATTAAAATAATTTAATTTCTACTAAATAAACGAAAAGTCGAAAGTGACGTTTATATTTCGCAGCGAGTCCAACTTATCAAATATGATATTTGTATTTTGACTTTTCATTTATTTGGAAATTACATTTTTTTCCCCTCCAATTAGTTGGCTTTGAGCTGCGCCCATCCAGCCACGAAAATTTATTATTGTATCCTATCTAACACAAGACCAAAAAAAAACCAATGACAAAGGCTAATAGACAGGGACACACACTTCACGCCAAGGTGCCGTTCATGGCGACTTTTTTTTCTAGACAAAACAAGGTAGGCAATAGTAAATGGGTTAACCACAAAGGATGCCCACAGAAGGAGACAACAGCTAAGCTAAATTCCCTTATCAAATTTTACGCTCAGTATGTTTTAGAAAATTATAAAACATTATTCATAACCGATCATTTCGGACTATAAGGAAGCAAAGTGATGTGCTACATTGTGGCAACGGAATATTGTTTTTGATTAGGAAATTAAATTATTTTAACCCTTTCAGGCACGGAAAATTATGCACAAAAAGCCCCGTTGCTGCATGGGATATTTTGTTCTAATTCATCTGTTTTTTTTTGTTATTGGGGATTGCTAAGCAATAAAATATACTTTAGTTGGATTTGTGGAGATTTATATTTTGTTTTAAGTACATACTTTGGCGTGGTACACATGTACAAAGTATACATTATAGTGTACACAGTATATACAGTGTATACAGTCCTCTATGCATTACAATATGCGGTACATTATTTGTACCACCATGCATTGAACGAGTCAGTTTGCATGGTTCAAACGGTGTGTCACCATGCCAGAAAAGGTTAAATGAAGTGTAATTTAATACGAACGTGCAAAAAATAATATTATTGTTCTTTAAATATATAACAATTTCCTTTAATTTTGTGAAATAACATATATATCATATTAATTTTTCTTACCATTCACAATGTTGGTAAGTAATTTATTTACCGACGTGTTAGGCCTAGCAATCAGTAAACTTAACCTACCGTTTTGGCAACAGATATTGTAAATAAATAAAAAAGCTCATATTATTTCATGACAATGGGAAAATGAACTAATATATAACTTTGTGCACACAAGGGTCAATAGAAACATTTTAATGTCTTCAAAAAAGTCATTATTAAAAATTACGAAAAAATCGATTTCTAAAAAATGGTGGAGGATTTGCGGATTTTAAAAATCCTTCTAAAATTTTCATTCCCCTTCCCTGCTTATTCATCCGCTTTGTGGGCATGTTGATAGTGCTTATCATATTTCCCAGCCGATACTCGTCACATTAGTAAAAACCCTATTCAACTATTCAAATAGGACCAGTATCAATGTATGGTATACAGTCCACTATGCATTACAATATGTGGTACATTATTTGTACCACCATGCATTGAACGAGTCAGTTTGCATGGTTCAAATGGTGTGTCACCATGTCTGAAAGGGTTAATTGAAGTGTAATTTAATACGATCGTCCAAAAAATAATATTATTGTTCTTTACATATATAGAAATTTCCTTACTTTTTTGTCTTTAATTTTGTGAAATAACATATATATTGTATTAAGTTTCCTTACCATTCACAACGTCGGTAAGTAAATTATTTACCGACGTGTTAGGCCTAGCAATCAGTAAACTTAACCTACCGTCTTGATTTGATACATTGACACAGACCCGAGGATATTCGAACAAACGCACAACTGAACTGAAAACCTCTCTCTTTAAAGTCTGTCAAAAATAGACTCCCATTCCTTATACAAGGTGATCTTATTTTCCAAGAGGAATTTGCTCCGCCTGTTGACTGAAACCAGCATGTTGGTGGCCGTCGTTATGTGCGAGACTCTGTTTTAGTCTCTTGTCAAGAGAGATGCCCAAATACCTAATGTCCTGATCATGTATTTTTATTTTGTTAAATATCTTAATGTTCGTAAATTTTCTGTTAAAGGTTATTATCTCGGTCTTGTAGAGATTAATTTTAATTTTCCTGCATAAAATTCTAAAATTTTATTAACATATTTTACTTTTTGGGTAGCAGTCTGGACATAGAAAGAGTGTGTGTAAATTGTCAAGTCGTCAGCGTACAGTAGGGTGTTTGTATTAGGGTAGGTGGCAAGGTTTGCGGTATATATATTGAAAAGAATTGGGGAGAGGATGGACCCCCGAGGAACTCCTGCGGAGAGCCTCTTTCTTATTGAGAGTACGTTGTTTATTCGTACCAGAATATATCTATCGGATAAAAAGGACGCCGAAAGCGCCGTTATATATTTTGGAAATTTATGTGTGTCCCTCTGACCACATCATTTGTACGCAAATTATACTAGTTTTTACTATGTTCGCAAATAAAACGTCTGAAACGTCTGACACCCTAATATCAATATTGAGGTCGGCGTAAAAATGAACAAACAACCAATTCGTATTTTTAGGCGATTTACATAACAATATTAAGTAATGAGGTTCAATTAATCGGGCGACTGGTGAAATTTTAGCCACCCTTTTTGAAGCAGGTTAAATTGTCTTTTTTATAGACTTTTTAAAGTTACGGATTAAACAAAATCTTTTTCTGAAAAAGTCGTCTGCGTTCGAAATTACCAAACTACACTGAACTTTGGTCAACTTTGAAGCAGTGCAACTCGAAAAATATGCCTGATTTTCTTTAATCTGATGGTTCGTACATAATTGGATCACCAGTATTTGTACATTTACATACCTTCTCTATATCTCTATCTATATTTTTTATATTATAAAGAATAAAATGTAAACTACGAGTATCTGGCCTAAGTAAATATTTAATATGTACGCACCGAAACACTGAAATCGTCAATATTAAACAATTCAGTCATTAATATTATAAAAGCAATTACAACACCAAGAGGTCGATGACACTTTGTTTTGACAAGTTTTTAACACATATATTGGTTTCTAGAAAAGATGACGAATATATCGGGTAATTTATTCTTTACCAGCGATATGGCTGACATTAGTTATAATGTCTTTTTTACCCGTTAGGTCAGTATACGCGCCGGGGACGACAAATAACCAGTCAATAACCCTAACCGGAAGCGAACGAGTGTCGTATTGTTATTTTTGAACGTGCTTACTATGTACTATGTAATAAATAAAATAAAAAACCAGGATCAATTTACAAGGTAAAATGTGTAGGACAAAAATACGGAAATAGCCCGCGCACGAGCCTAACGGTACAATTCTTAATAATATTTATTAACGCAGGGGTGGGTAGCATTTTAATAAAAATATACGTAAGCAGCAAAGGACACGTGGCAAGCACATCTCACTAAAACCAGATATTTTAGATAACGGTCACATTGTGGATCGTGTGAGGTGCAATTTTTCCTATACAGTTATTTTACCCCGGAAGTTCCTTGAGTTACCACAATCGACGATTCTAAGATCCGCAGTGCGCCTGGCATGTGTTTGGGCGTCTCTCGGGGCATAATAACGATGAAGATATTATAATTGCTATTATGTAACAAAAAACCGAGGCATATTTGAGCTGCTAACAGAGGATGTTAACCATTTGTCATTTTTTATACCTTCACTTTTAATACAACGTGAAAATAGTAAATATGATATAACATAGAATTATGCGTTCAACGTATTGGGCGTTTTTCTGTTTTAACAATCTTAAATGACAGGCAATTTCATAACCATTAAGTACTTATATGTTTTTAGAAATGACTTGAAATTGCGCTTCAATTATTCCACCATTTTTTAGAGAAGTACATAGTTCCCACATGCACCAAAACATTGGATGCTGTACGCTATGCAGATTTTGCTAATTAAGTAAATATCTTCTGGTGGACACTTAAGCTGTTCAAATCTCAGTATTATTCGTCTATGGTCTCTTTGCCAACGGAGTATAACATGAGCTTTGTTAGTGTTTATAAGTAATGTATAAGCTCTTGTCGTATTAACCTATAGGTATTTGATTCAATCTCCGATTAAAGAACTTATATCTAGATACATAATGGTATTCGATTCCATGTTGCTGAGATAGTCACAATCTAAGGCACTTCTTCCCATAAGTTCTTGATTGGCTAGTCGATCTATTCGCGGCCGATTCGGGCACCATCGGTTCAGTTCGATTATC
This sequence comes from Rutpela maculata, assembly GCA_936432065.2. Classification (NCBI taxonomy): domain Eukaryota; kingdom Metazoa; phylum Arthropoda; class Insecta; order Coleoptera; family Cerambycidae; genus Rutpela; species Rutpela maculata. The sequence continues at coordinate 186,949,461 of OW386286.2, forward strand.
ATAATCTCAGTTTGACATTTTTGACAGTGTCCGCCATTAATGTTAATAAGTGTTTTTCGTGTTTTTCGAAAGAAGTGAAGAAGTCTTTTTATTTTAAGTTGTGATTTGCTTAATACCTAAATAATATTCCCTATTCATATTTACACAGTTTAGTGACAATATATTTAGTGGAAAATGCTGAAGTGCTGTGCCGTTTGCAGAAAGCAGTTTAGAAAAGAAGAAAATCGATCGTTCCATAGTCGTAACATGGATGAGGTTCAGTTTACAGTTATAAAGTGGATAGCAATTAAATTTTAGTATCCTTTCAATACACATTTATCTTACTGTAATATCTTACTGTAATATCGTATGCCTAGATCACGTTGTATAAAGAGCCGGTAATGCAGGAATTGCAATAATTCATTTTAATGAAAATATTCACCATTCTACACATTTTCTACACACACAACGCCACTGTTGCCTATGGGATGTGATGTTCATCTATTCTTTTTAATCAATCAATCAATCAATCAATCAATCAATCATTTATTCACATAAAAGATTATTACGTGAATACGTCAATATGTATATCACTTGGACATGGACATATAATGTGACTATGTTAGGAGCAAACAAGATATATAGTGAAAAGATAGTCTGTTTAATCGGATGATTCAATCAAATAACCACGTTAACAAAAAACGTAATAGGAACTATTCCAAAATAAATGAAATAATCATAATCGCATGCACTAAATACAAATTGAATTAAACCGTTTTAACATTATGATATTCACTAGATAACATTAAGACTTTCTTCGACATAACCTCAATGGAACGAGAAATTACATCAGCCTTGAGAGACATGAAAGACAACAAAGCTCCTGGCGAAGGCGGCCTAGTGATAGAAGCCATCAAAAAGGGCGGGCGAAACATCATCAAAGCTCTTAAAATGTTGTTTAATAAATGTAAACTGGAAGAAACAACTCCCACACAATGGGAAAATACAATTATAGTAATTATACATAAGAAAGGCGATAATACAGATCTCGCAAATTATGGACCAATTAGTTGTACACGAAGATTCTGATAAAACGCTTAACAAATAAGATCGAATTCTTTCTCTCAAGAGAACAGACAGGTTTCAGAACGGGTTATGGGACAAACGATCACCTCCTCACAATAAAACTCCTCATTGAAAAATGTATTGAATACAACAACCCACTAGTGCTGATATTTGTGGAAAGGCGTTTGACTCTGTAGACCAACAAAAACTTCTAGAAGCACTCGCAGAATGTCGCATTGACCACCGTTACTCGACAGCAATTAAATATATTTATAAAACTGCAACAGCAAAGGTTAGAATAGCAGACAATCAATATACTAACAAATTTAAAATCCAGAGAGGTTAAGACAAGGTGATGCACTATCCCCCAAACTATTCGTCACACTGCTACAAACTGTGATGAACAAAGTAAACTGAGAGCACATGGGAATAAACATTGATGGAGAAAAGTTAAACCTTTGCTTTGCTAGTGATATTGTCTTAATAGCGGACAGTATGCAAGAGGCGCAGCATATGTTGCAGACGCTACATGACGCGGCGGGAAAGGTTTGAAAATAAATCTATCAAAAACCCAGTTCATGACAAATCTTGTCCTAAGTGATAATAGACAAATTGATAACGGCAATATAGATCAAACACACGTATACAAATACCTAGGCCATGAGATCGACATTGGACGAGATAACCAGACACATGAAATCCAGCGCAGAATAGGCCTAGCTTGGGCAGCATTTGGTAAACTAAAACCTATATTCAAGTCTGACCTCCCAATATGTTTAAAGAGGAAAGTCTTTAACCAATGCGTGCTCCCTGCACTAACATATGGCGCGGAGACACTAACATTGACAAAAAAATATAACAAAATACAGGTAATGCAACGCATGATGGAGAGGTCAATGTGGGAAATTACTCTTCGAGACAGAATCCCTAACCAAAATATTAGGCGAAATACAGGAGTAGTACGAGATGCTGTCGAAGATATCATGGTTCTGAAACGGAAGACCGCCTAGTCATTGCAGTGATAACATAAAAAGGCTCGCTGGAAACTGGACACAAGTTGCTCAAGACAGGAAATGATGGCAAAATTTGAGAGAGGCTTTCGTTCAGCAGTGGACAGTATAAGCTTGCGAAGAAGAAGAAGGATCTCAACTGTAGTGACATTTAGCAACATCCATCACACTGTTTAGTGAACTCATAACATAAAAAAGTGATCAGGTTGAGTGATTATTTTTAGCAGTTGCATTCCCTAAACGCGACCAATGTCTAAAAAGAACCTGTAAAATATACAGATCTGCAAAATTCGATTTTTTAAGATAAATACAATTGATATAAGCACGAGTTTTAAATTAAGTGTAACTCTGCAAATTTATTTACATTTAGTAAATTGCAAAAAAACATCGGAAATTGACATGAAAAAGACGCAATGCCAATTTCAGTAAATGGCCACCGTGATATTAAATGTTTTGATGTTGCGCTGTATTAAGAGCTGTTGTAGAGCTGTGTAAAACATGTTGATATAGCATTTAACTTCGCGTTTTGGAAAAAAGAGATATTAAGTATTCAAAGTAATATTTAGTACCTCAATGACGGTCATTATCACTACAAACATCATCAGTGGGATAAAGCGAAAATTATGATTATATGAGAAATGCCACTGATATATCACAAAATAGTAAGCGATTTGTACGTGAATATTATCTCAACGTAAATGCATTGTTGTACTTTCTTTAATAATATATTCACACTCTTAACTTTAAAACTTAAGACTTAATATTAATAAATTAAGTCAAATTATTATTTAAAAAAGCATATTATTCACATGTCTTCTCTAATGTCTGTTGTTTCGGTGGCTTTGAAACATTCATTAGGCCTTATATATTCCATGTGCACAAATTCGTCATCAATTGGAAAATTATCGCTCTGGGCTTTTACAAAATCCTTTACGCCATTTTGCCGTAAGAAAGGAAACCATAAATGTTGATTATGAGATCTTTATATTAACACCGAAATCGCAGCTCAAAACATACATGCGAACAACGATTATACGTAGATAAAATCAATATCAATAAATAGAATGACGTCACGGTTAAACTTCCTTGTTAATTGGTGTTCGGCCAGGGATCTGAAATCCGAGATTTTAAATTTCAGATATAATACGTAAATATAACATACCTACGTTTATGTTGAAGTTCTCTTGAAATTCGAATTTTTCTAGCAGCACTACCCTGAGTTTGCGTATGGTGTGTATATCGTCAATTCAGATATTGCCAAGTAAAATATCCAGTATAGTAAAAAACGACATGCACGGTTCATGGTACAAGTAGTTGGCATTTTAACGCCTAATTCAATAATGAAGCGTGACCGTTCTTAGGGCACATTGTGGTATAAACATTTAAATGAATTTTACAATTGAAAGGACACGCTTAAATTGATCCCAAGGATGAAAACCAGGTAAGAATCTACCACCCTTGTGGTTCATAGAAACATTTTATGAGACTATTAACCCCCAATATTACAATTATTACTATTGCTCTATAAAATACTAAAGTTATTCCCAAACAAAGCCATGTTTATGCCTTTTACTTTTGAAGTCATTATTTATTATGCTTTATGCAGCAGAAACATTTAGAGCGTACTAATGCAGGAAAACACTTAACAAACATAAATGTATATTGTAAATATTAATCATAATTTAAGCAGTTGCTTAATAATATAATGCATATTGCCAGCCATATAATTATAGAACCATCAAGTTGAAGAAATTGGATCTAGAAGCATCGACTTTATAATAGTTCTCGGCCATTGCTTATAAAGTTGTGATTTAATGAGCAACGGCCTAATAATTATTTCAAAATTGTTAATGCAATGTAAGCAAAACAAAAACTAGATACAGTAATTTTCAATAAAAGTATAACGGTACAAAAAATAATTTTTATTAAAAGGTCTGCCTAGATATCAAACCATTATATATTATTTTACATTGACAAATAGTACGTTGGCAATTATATCTATTTAGCATACCAGAATATTAGAGGTACTTTGAAATGCAAGAAGAACATGATTCCATAACAGAAGAAAGTAAAGTAATTCTTCCAAAGTTATAGAACTCCACAGCAAACATTTTTAATAATTATCGTCATCTAAGGAAAAAGATATAGAAAGAGGGAGAGCGAGATATAGAATGAAAGAGAGTAAGAGAAAAATAAACGTTTGTCCAAAGAAACAATTCTGATTGAAAAATTTTAGTTAACAACGATGGTATAGGGAAGTTAACGGTTTTCCGCATATTCAAACATATCTCATTTTTATGACAAACACACCATTTCGTGGATAAAAATAGATGGACAAAAATAGAGATTTGCACGAGGCACTCAGACGCTCTACACCTATATCCTATTACTCTCTTTTGTAAAATGAATACTGCGTTGAATAATTATTGACTGCACAATCATCAGAATGGAATATCCCATCTTATGTCATTTTATTAGAGCTACCTTTGTGATCGAGTATTCGGTAGAGGAGATTAACTTATTATTATTATTATCCTTGAAAATATAATTTGTGGTAAACATACCATCCCAGAAATTTTGTATGAGTTCTATTCTCCAAAATGTGACTACAAGGGGGAGTTTCTCTAAGCTACAATCAAACCAAATGTAATCACATTAGTTTTAATGACATTAAATGTAAGAAGATATGAATCACACAATTTGTTTATTAAAGAAATATTGAAATGCTGAAATCTTCATTATGTCATAAAATGATGGTGTAATCGGCACAAAGCGAAATAGTTCTAGTCGTCAATATATAGCAAATATGAATTGGGCCAAGTAGAGACCTTTGTGGAACTCTGCAAGTAATTTTAGCTTTACCATTGTTTCCTTGAAGATTTCATCACTTGACTGTGATCTTTATGGGACGATTGAATCCAGCTACATACATTTTCTTAGTGTAGCAACTTCCTTGAAAATAAAAATGTAAGGGACTGATAACCAAATAACTAAATACGAGGACACTTCAACGAAATGAGAAATTATATTAGTATTCACCTTGGAGGTGTGAGTAGCACGTGGCTCTGATTTGAAAATCAACAATTCCTCCTAAAGCCAGATAAGTTACACATTTACATTTGCATCTCCAGTCATTATAGAATACTTGGCAACTTGTAAAATTCCTATGCTTTCTTGGTTTGATAGTTTTTGCAACGGAAAGTTTTGCAATGCGGACAACATAAACATTTAAAGATTTTCTCCCAATTTTGGATCCTTAGCATATCTGAAGCTCAGTTCATGTAATTGTTGTCGAAGTCAAAAAACGAGGTGTATTGAACTAGTATATTACTATTAAAGGACCCCCCTCAGAGAGCATACATGGAAGGAATTTTTATAATTTATAACTTATTGATGGCGTATTAGAGGTCAAAGGAGCCGTTGCCGAAAGTTTTTCAATAAGAGTTTTTGATCAGGATGTTGTATACTTTATTTAAAAAAAGTTTTAGCCAATTTGATCGAATATTTTTTCCACTTGTTATTTTTAGGTAGAATTTTCGGCGCCATCGCCAACATTTTCCAAACTTTATTTTTTTTTCGAAGCTATTTTTGCAAAAACAACAAATCTTTTCAATGCAAAATATTATAAAAGCTATTAGAAAGTATCTCAATATAAAATGTATGAAAGAAAATCATGAATTCGGAAATCTTTTAAATTGAACTCTTACAATTCTTGAGCTGTAATCTCGGAAACTAGATGTAAATCTAAAACATTAATTTACTTTTTCCTCTTGGATTTATAAATATTGATATGCTTACTTTCTTTAAATTCTTACAAATGAAAAATAAAATTAACAGATTGAGGAAAACATCACTATATTTCTGCAAATTATAGAATGTATTTCTACCCTGTTGGAAACATCGAATTTCTAGACAATAATAACAGCGCGCTATAGCTGCAATTTTAGATTTCAATAACGATTCAGAAAAGAGGACCTATTATGTGGCGAATTTGCTCAATAACTTCTTGAGAACTGATTCGTTTTAAACCAAACAAAAAAAAATGAGGCCTTAGGAATATTTCGAAGTAGTAGTCGTGGAATTTTAAAAAAGTTATATTTCACTCTTAGAAAATTAATCTCTACATAAATTAAACGAGGATATTAACAATTAATAAGTGTAATTCTATAAGAATTTTAGACACTAAATAACAATTCTAACAGTTGGCTTCATTGCCCGTTTTTTGAACATACATATTTTATTCAAATGAAGGATGAGTATTGTACATAAAGGAGTGGCGTGATTCCATATTACGTAGGAAAATCATTAACCGTCTACAATAAAATTGACTGTTTAGACTGAAACTTCTTATTATTTACATCTTGATAGATATTTTGTGATCCATATATTATTTAGATGGCTTTCCTTTCCTATATAAGTTGCATAAAAACTAGTTTTTAATTTTTGTGTTTATTTATCTCTTCTTTTTATTTATAACTATGACTACGTTACTACGATCGCTAAAAAGCTTCTTTGTAAACGAAGTTTGAGGTAGAATTACCAGGGACATATACAAAGAGGTTGTTTGCGTCACTGGCATAGGAGAGAGCCACGTAGAGCTGGCCGTGGGAAAAGCAACTGACACTAAGGTCCACACTCGCAACGCGCAGCGTCTGGCCCTGCGCTTTGTTAATTGTCATATATGCTGGAATATATAGAACACTCTGGAATATTACGGAACATTCTGGAATGTTTCAGAAGGCTCACAAATTTACTGGAATATTAGAGAAAATTCTGATTTATTCCAGAAGGTTGTCAAATTTTCTGGAATGTTCCAGAATAGGTACTCTCGAATTTTCTGAAACATTACATAAGTTTAATCATAAAGCAGACAAATATTTTAAAAACTATCTTACTGATCTTACATCCCCCCAGATCAGTTTTTTGCAAATATTTTCAATGTACAGTCACGCCAACATTACAGATATACTATATGTATAGATAAACAGTCGCCGTGTTACTCAAACCAGAAGTTAAATTAACTGCTTTTGCTATTATTTTTCGTGAAGATAAAAGGATAAAAAAATGAATCGCTTAGAAATCTATTGTTTTTATAATTACCTAACTTTCTGACATTGAAATGTTCAATATCAACATTTCCATAATAACGTCAGTAACACCCAATAAAATATTTCATTATTTCACTTCAGTTTTTCTATTTACACAAAGGAAAAGAATACTCGACGTGCCCCTTCCTTTAAAATAAATACATTTTTTTTCATGTCTCAAACTAAACTTTCATTATGAAAACTTTTCTCTTGTATAAACATACGATGAACTTAAATAAACCACATTCATTTTAGATCTTCTGATGCAATGGGCACTACTACTATCATGACATGAAAGTATAAGTTTCTCATTCCATATTCCAGGGTAATCTACATCCACCTATAAAAGATGGAATTTTAATAAAAGAAAGAATTTTTGTTTCAGCGGCAACTATTTTCATACGCCTGTGGTACGTATCTTCATGTCAAGATTGTTCATTGAAATTGCATTAGTAAAAATAACGAGATCAATCTGATTTTGCAAATACGTAGAACAAAATTCATCGTTCCCCTTCGCTTGCACTATGATACGGACTAATAAATTTAATTTCTGAACTGCGCGTTATTTTGCTGGACCTCAACAAACTATAGAGAAGCGAGTTGTTTTTAAAAGAACCATTCCAACGTAAACTTTTTGTCATTGAAGTAACCTAGATTAAATCACAAATTCATGAAGTTTCGGATGGAGAGTGGAAATACTAAAGTCTGTGCACAAAAAACTGTTTACCAAATTCTTGTTGACCGCCGAAACTTCTAACGTCATAAACTTGCTATTTTTGTTGCCTGGGGCGCAATGCCTGGTAAAAAGTTGATTTGTTGGATAAATTAAAAGTGATTTTACGTAGCATTATGATGCTTGCAAAAATTTCGTCGAAAGGCTTTGGGTGACTAGTACATATGCGAGACCGTTCATTATAACGGTAAAAATTTGTATATTAGAACGGGAAATTGATTCAAATCCTTCAAAAAAGTGTGGTACGGGAAGTCGGTTGCAGTAAATTAAACAGGCCATTTTTTCTGGCTAGAAATATACGATGAACTTAATCACAAATTATACAGACAAGAACTGCACGATTGTATTAGGTGTCTTTAAAGTATAAAAATATTTAGATGTCATATCTATAACAACACTAGAAAATAATATAAGGAAATTTTATCACTTATAGTCTTAATATTCTATTCTAATACATAAATTGTACACTTTTTGAACCGACTTTACCAAAAAGGAAGTTTTCAATTCGGCACATGTTTTTTTTTATATATTTATTCAATCATTACTATGTATTGTCTTAAGCGATTTCTATGCAATTTTCTGAAAATGCCAAGGTAAGTCTCGGCGGTGGTCCTATAATAATTTCATCAAGCTATGTCTAGTGCAAGATGTGTAAAAATTGGAAAAAAAAAATTTTTTTGTCATTTTTTTACTCACAAAGGCACTAGCGATAAAAAAATTAATATTGTGATGATACAAATTAAAATTTCATCGAAATTGTATTAAGGTGAGGTGCTGTACCGGTTTCAGTGACTGGACTCGATCAGCGTAGTTAAGCACGGCCGGGCGAGTCCATTGGATGGGTGACCGTAACTCATCTCGCCGTCCTGGTTAAGTGGTAGAGTAGCATTAGCTAAACTTCGCCAGGACGTTAATATAAATAAGGCATTAAAAAAAAATTGTAAGTTAGGTATTTTGGAAATAGTTGATACCAAATCTGATGCCAAAGTTAAGAATTCAAAATGGCGAATCCAATATGGCTGCATTAATTGCAATATTTCTGTAGGTTTACATAAAATCGATACATGATGACTTTAGGATTCTCTGATAACGAGCCTGACGTTATAGCGTAAAAATTGAAAACAAGGGATATTTTCATCTAATGTGTACTAAAAAGGGTTAAAAAAGAAATTGAATCGTCTTCTAAGAAGGTCGCTAAAAATTATCAAATAATTTTTCACCGTTGTTACCCTGTTAATGGAACTTTATTACCTAATATTGACATTGTAAAAATAAGTAAATAAATAATGAATTCAAACGTATTTTTAATCGACTACAATATCTATATTAGGTAATAAAGTTCAGTTAACTTGGCGATTGTGAAATTTCACTTCATAATTTTTAGCGATCTTTTAACGGTTCAACTTTTTTCATTTTTTATGTTTGTTTTAAAGGCTCTGTGCACTTTGCAGTATTTAAAGTTTGCATTGATGGTATTTCTTGTTTTCAGCAAAAAACCTTATCTATTTTGCTGCATGATATTAAACAGGATGTGTACGGCCTAAATAATTTAAAAAACACATCATACACAGCACATGTTAGATAACCGCCTGCCAAATCCAGAACCAGAGCTGCCTGGAAGGGACGGTTTGTGAAAAGACATGGGCACTTTTGTACTTTTGCAACCACTTTAACGTATTTAGATTTCCGTATAATGATTTCTGTAAAAATTAATTATTATATCTATTAAATTTGTACATGTTAAGCCCTACCCGGTTTCCTTACATTTTTGTAAAGACGAACCACACATTGCTATTTTCTCTCTAACAGCTTAGCTTCTGGTGTATTCATTAAAATATTCTCGCCTAACTTACCGTTGAAATCTCCGAATTAGTTCGGCATAAAATTAATCCTAGAACTGTACTTAGCTGCAAGTAACATTTCAAATTTGACTTCACTGTAGGTGTCTATTTAAATATTCCCCGATTATTTGTGGTGGGTCTGTCATAATAAAAAAAATAAGTTTCTGGTTTGTATGGGGGCGATAATTTCTCACCATAAAGCAATTTGCAAAGAAAGGGAGAAGGTCAAATGTAATTATTGCACCCTTATTAAGTCATTATAGATTTTGAGGGTTTCTTCGGAGAAAATAAGGTTTGTTACGGTTCCCCAGAAAGGGTCGACCTATTGCTCAAGAATTTGTATAGTTCTGTAAAAAGTAATAAATATTATTAAACCATGACTTCGGCGTGGACAGAGCTATGAGTTGTACCTAGAACGAGCAACTGTTAGTAATTTAAAAAATATATCAATTATTATAAATAATGTTCAGTGACATTTTAGATATAAAATGTTGATTTCAATAATTTACATTAATGTATATTTTTAAATACCAGAATCACGAAAATTTATGAGTAATTTAATGTATATAATTAAAATATACATATGCAATCTCTATTAAACACCACAGGTAATGATAATGCGGCTAATGCTATACAAATTCACCATGGGACTGAAAAAAATTATCAATTTGTCACAAGACTTGTGATATTTTGTGATTGAATGCATGTAATACCTGTTTTTAAGTATAACTACTTATTATATATTAGACTATAAACAATAACTGTCAAATACAAATTTCATTCCCATCTGTTTCAATGAACATTTTACGTCGACATGTGAATATTGCAAAGAATAATAAAGCACAGCTTATTACAAGAACTAACATAGTACATCCGATCGGCATATCACCATTTCAATTCCTTCTTCCATCTTCTCTCTTCAATTCCAACTTCTTTAAATTATTGGTTTGGTCTTATAGATAATTAATTTAGATGGCTTCAAAGAACTAGTCAACAGGACTTAAATCTGGTGACCGCGTTGGCTATTCAATGCATCTTCTTCAATCTATCCATCTGTGTGGAAACGTTTCACTTAAGCATTATCACACATTAAGTTAATAGTTATACAGTTATGAAGTTTTACAGAACCACCAAGACAAAACCTCGATTCGTTGGAATATAGTGTGTTAAATGGTATTAAAATATTTTTAATAAGACTATTACGACTATACGATTACGCACGACTGCAACTTTTACTCAGAGATACATGAGAAAGAAGAAAACTTAAACCTTGAACTAACATATTTATGTATAAATAGATGTTTTTTAATTTGGTCGAATACATTTTTTTTGCTCACGTCTTTTAAGTGAATATATTATATAATTCAACAAATTTATTAATTTTGTTGTTGTTTCCTTTAGCTTCTTTAATAAATTTTAATACTTTCATTATGTATTTGTTAATTACTTTTATTTTGACTTAATTGGGCCAAACATTACGTTCTAACAAGTAAATATTTTTAATCGCGAATGTAAATCAGTTCCAGTTTTTCATGATCTTCGGTTTCATCGAGAGTTGTTTACTTGTAGGAAGAAAGTCATCAAAGCATACCATTCCGAATACTTTATTTTATTGAAAACATTCACAATCAAAATATTTTCGATTGGACGACAATTTCATGATGATATAATCGCAATCAGACCAATAAAACCAAACTAAATCGGTGAAGGTGGACAAAAAGTTAGACAATCCAACACGTAAATCGATGACCGAGTATTTGCAATAGTAAACAATTTTTTAACCTTGGTCAACTTTTATTATATAACGAGCAAATTCAATAGAAATTATATTATAATAAATAGTGCTAAAATTGTTTATTTTATACCTGTATAACCATTCCTATTATTCTCATTATAAGCACTTTCAATTGAAATTTATCAATTCATTGCGCGAATAATGGCCAATTTGGGTTAACGACATGAAAAATAGAATATAATATTTTAAAGAACTTCCCAATTTAAAACGATAAATTCTTCTATCTCCTCCATTTATTCCCAACGTCTTGGCGACAATATTGTGATGTATTTTAGTGTAAGGCACGTCTAACAGCAACACGTCATTTGTCGCGGTTGCCTGTTATACGCACGACCTCACCAAAACTATTTCCCGTCAGCTCCTTGGTGATATCAGCCCAACGTTTACAGGGCATCTTCTTCGTCTCTAAACTATCAACCATTCCATATCGAATATGAAAGAATTCAGGAGAATGCGATGCTGGTGAGTCGCTTTCGGAGACGCATTTCTTGGAAAATCTAACTGTTGTGTAGTAGAGTATTTTTCTGAATAGTCAAAAGCCAAAATTTCGAATATTCAGTACGTGCACTAAAATAAATATTAGTAAGTTCCTGGATTGGCTGATTACAAATCTGATGTACGAAATTTCAAAAACAAAATGATGGATTCATTAGGGCGAACTGAAACCTTATGAAATTATCTTACAAAAAATCTGAGAAAAGAAATACTTCGGTATCCTAAATCTACTTAGTTAAGGATCTAATTTAATAACTCAGAATAATAAAATAAAGGCTTCAATATTACGGACTATGTAACAACTTAAAAAACAAGCTCAGTTCGCTTTACTGAAACAGCTTTTTTATTTTTGGAAATTATAATATTAGATTTCTAACTAAAAAGATGAAGGGCATAAAGCTATTTTTTTTTGAATATTTTTGATGTTAATAGGTATGCTTTTAGAGGGCAGAATATGTACTAACGTAATATTTTGTCGAACTCCTCTATACATTCCTCAAATATGTAAGGAATAAAACCAGACTGCAACCAACAGCTATTCTCCGGACTAATGCCCCGCCGAGCGCTGGATTACAAATTGCAAGCCTGGCGCGTCAAGTGCAATACCTGTGTACTGCCACAAAACGCTAAAAGCTTCGATTGAAATAAACACCAGCCGAAAGACTTATTCCTACTCAAAGGAGCTCTCGTGCCAGCCACTCCACACCACTTGCAGACTGCAGTTTCGAGCTGTTGGCTCTCGTCAGTGCAAGGTAGGTATGGAATGGCTGTAACGAGACATTTGATCATTCTTGGTACATGACAAGGTTTATAAAATCACGATATGCAACAAAAATCGTAGGCTCCATCTAGCGGCCGATGTCTATAGCAATCGAAGTAGCAGTAGCCCTGACATGGGCATAGTTAATAGGTATGCTTTTAGAGGGCAGAACATGTACTAACGTAATATTTTGTCGAACTCCTCTATACATTTCCTTAAATAAATAAGGAATAAAACCAGACTGCAACCAACAGCTATTCTCCGGACTAATGCCCCGCCGAGCGCTGGATTACAAATTGCAAGCTTCGATTGAAATAAATCGAAGCTTTTAGCGTTATTGCACTTGACGCGCCAGGCTTGCAATTTGTAATCCAGCGCTCGGCGGGGCATTAGTCCGGAGAATAGCTGTTGGTTGCAGTCTGGTTTTATTCCTTATATATTTAAGAAAATGTATAGAGGAGTTCGACAAAATATTATGTTAGTACATTTTTTATGTTTTTTAAGGTTTTTCAGTCCGCCATATTGAATCCGCCATTGTTTTTTGACAATTCTAACATCTGGTTCGTAATCAATGAGTCCAAAATGTACAAATGTTAATATGAATGTTCGTGCTGGATATTCTAAATGTTGGCCAGTTATTTGTAAAAATACCCCGAAATGATAAATACGTACTTATGCGCGAGGCTAGACCATGTGACGTCAGCTACTGGACAGACGCTTTACTAGCTAATGTAAAATATGCGTCTACTATAAATGTTTATTTATGATTGTGCGTTAAAGTTGAACGATTCATGCCAACACGAAAGGGGCGTTTTAAAATGTTTGTGACGGTTCTGATAGCCCTGAAAAGAAGAGAAAAGTGACGCTTTACTATCTAATGTAAAATATGCGTCTACTATAAATGTTTATTTATGATTGTGCGTTAAAATTGAACGATTCATGCCAATACGAAAGGGGCGTTTTAAAATGTTTGTGACGGTTCTGATAGCCCTGAAAAGAAGAGAAAAGTGGTTTGAGCAGTTCAAAGGAATGTTAAAGAAGCATTTCTTACATAGACCGTGTATTTCTTACTAAACCCATTGCTAGTTTTAGGATCCACATAGAACGAGTGATAAAACGTATTCAATATTTTCAAATATTAAGTCCCGATGCGGTAATCAGCACAGAAATTGTTCAAAAACTTGTCAGTGCAATGAAAATCACATGCGCTATAATAAATATGCAGCAACAAATAAATTAACCAGTGAAATGAAATATCTATATTTTTTTCAACTATTATACAGGAGCTGGTGAATAAGGAAATTGCAATTAATTTTTTAAATATGCATAATTAATACTGCTTAACTACATAATTAACACCTAGGTTTAGGTTCGCGCTGCTTGCTAGAAAATCAAACATTTGCACGTTTAAATGTGGTAAATTACGCGAATCAGCTTTCCGATATCCTAACAATAATATATATGTTAAATTTTAATAAACATGACAGATACCTTATAACAAGTTAATTTTATATTTAATAATAGTTGTTCCGCATTTTGTAGGATACGTGCATGCAGAGTGAAAGCGATGCTTGTGTGTGGTATATGACGTCAGAGACCGTTTCTGAACATGAGAGAAGAGGAGAACTTTAATTTGGTGATTACATACGTTACAAATTTTTGTTTCAAAACATTCTTTTACATTAACTTGTAATGTGACAAAGAAAGTTCATTTTTATTTTCATGTCCGTACTCTCGCATTAGAATTTTGTACCAAAAAATAATTAGAGTTGAATATAATACAATATCCAGAATATTGAAAACATTATTTTAGGCATATTGTCCAAATGTAAATTCATCGAAAGAGAATGCATGTGGTAGGAAAACTTAGAAAGAAAAAATGAAAAATTATTTTAATCGAAAGCTACCAGCAAGATACTGCACAACTGATTTGCATAAAATGTATCGCGACAGCTCCCAAATATCAATATACTCAATATCTTTAATTCAACTTCAACAATTTTTTTGCAGAACCCTATTTGCGTTAAAAAAAATTGTTTCTCTCCTCTGCTTCACAAAGTAGCAGTAACAGTCAAACAATATTCAGTAAAAAACCCATTCATTTATTTTCTTGCTAACTTTCTCGTATTTCGATTCGTAAAGAAGGCAGTTGCTCTCTTTGTATTATCATTATGCGATGTTGTTGCATAGAAGAGTTTGTATTGTAACAAAATACATTGTTTTGTCGAGAGCAGTCTGTCAGCAAAAGTGTCATAAACACATTTAGTTTGGGTTAATGACCTATACAGACCAAAACACATTTCTTGGTAACTAGAATAAATCGGAAACTGTAAATGTAACTACAACGAACCTTTAAAAGGCAGACATGTATAATAGGTGAAGATGTCATTTGGTAATGGCACGTAAAGTTCCAAAAAGAAAGCAAACCGTTTTCATGTTTCAAATTATTCTGGGAAGCGTACGATTGTTCATGGGCAATTGTTTTTATTATTAATATTTTCATTATTTCTAAATCAATTTTATCCGTTGCTCTACTATGTCTTCTCTAACCAGAAATGAAAGGGATGACTTGACTACGTTTGTCAAAATTAAATCACCGACAATATAGTGGTTTAATCCTTAGAAATATGGTGAGAATGAATCTCCGAAACGATGATTATTGATTAAATTGTATTGATACGAGCTAACTTAAATTATTGAAACTTTCATGTTTTCTTTGCATGTTTTTATTTATTTAGAATGACCATAAACCAATAATATGGCCATTCAACAATAAACGGCAACATAAATTTTCGTTGCTTTGGGATTGAGTCTTAAAAAAATATACAAAAAGGAAATTGTTCAAAACTATAATATAAACCATGCGTATGCAGATGATATTTCAATCTTTGCTAGTGGTAAATCCTTAACTGACACAATAAACTTGTTAAACACTAACTTACTCTCCATTTAGAATTATTTCAAAAATAAAAACTTGTGTTGAATCAAAGTAAAACTTCTGTTTTAGAGTTTCATCATCTTGGATCACATTACACATCAAGTGTATATGTAAAAAGAATGATAGAAAATCAATTCAACAAGTGACATAATTTAAATTATTAGATATAAATATATCTGTCTCTAGATTGGAAAACTCATGTAGCTTATTTACATGGTAAGTGTGCAAGCAACTGCTTCTTTTTGAAAAGATTACGAACCATTACAAATATATATTAAAAAAATATTTTTCTAACATGAATCATGTCACCGATATGGGATTACTATACAGAATCTATGTAATATAGAGAATCCTGTAAAATGATATTTAAACAATAAAAATGTGTACTCTACCATGTATACCTAGATATTTTCGAAACTTTGAAATTGGTTAAAATGAATTTATCAAACTTTAATTCGTTAAATATATCAAACGTTTCTGATTTGCAACACGAAATACACAGACATGAAGTATACAAATCAGTCCAGATTTAAAGAATAAAAATATTTTTGGCAGAATTAAAAGTATTTCGTACCTCAAATGCATTCTAATCTGTGGAGGAATTTCTAATGTATTATTTTATACTATACACTAAAACATACTTTTATTATTTTGTAATGCTATTTTCATATTTAGTGTCTGTATTATTTTTGACTTGTCATATATCACGCATGTGATCTATTAGATGGATAAATGTAATCTATTATATTTTACTCTATTCATGTTATAAATACTCGTATGGATCAAAATTAATAAAATTATTTGCACCATAAACATAAACATTTTTTAAAAACAAAATACTGTGTAGTAAATATTTATCGAATGACTAAGCTTTGGCCCTAGCATTGTTAAGTGTTAAATAACTGCAAATAACTGTAGTGAACTTGACTTAATGTCAAGTACCTAAGAATATAATAAATCAAAGCAAATAACATGGTCATTCAACCCAGCACACGCTGCGAAGATAGCTGCGGTTCCTCCCACAATCATTATGCAATTGCTACACGGTAACTGCCATGAGGGAAGCTCTAAGCAGAGGCGTACGTCCAAAAAATTAATTTTAGAATGATATACAAAACATTTATTTTTTATAATAATGTGATAATAGTATTTTACACAAGTGGTTAAAGAGGTACTTCTTTTAATCAGTAGGTAGTTTATACAAAAAATCCACAATTTTAAAAAAGCGTCGTTTATTTATGAGTTTTGTAAATTATTTCTATCAATATTATACATTTCATAAAAAAGTCATTAACAAAGATACAAGTCATTGACATATGACATGACGTCAGTCGTTTTGTGCAGCAAACGGAGGTCAACTAGTATAATGTACAGATCACCAAATGTTTGTCAAGAGTTGTGAATGAGAAGGAAAGAGACACATGACAAATATTTTATCTGATTATTTCCCTCATAAATTATAGACCAATGACATTCGTAAATTTTTAAATTTCAACCAATGACAACATACACTGAATAAAGGCAAGCTAGCTTTTGCTAAAATTTGACAGCGATTAAATTGCTTCAAGCTTTTAAATGCACGTGATTGATTTAATTTACTCTCAATTGGACTAAAAACAAAATAAAACATATAGTGGAGTCGATTTAGTCAAGAAAATAGCGAGGTTGGGAAATTTTGCACACCTTGCAGAAATTGTTTGTCATGACGAGTATAACAAAACCCCAAAATTTTGATTTCCAGAAAGGGGTGGAACCACGTTTTTTTTGGCCGAAAAGGGATTTTTTGGACATTATAAGGGTCAAATTTGCAGTTTTCATTTTATCTTGACCACTTAAACAATTAGTTAAGGAACAAAAATGATATCCTTTTATTATCAATATTAAAGAAACCTCCAGTTTAAATTTGGTGAAGATCAGACCACCCCCCTCTCTCCTGTTATAAATCTATATATACGAAAATAATTGAGAAAATTAAATTTCGGCTATCTTGATCAGCCGATTTGGCTGAAATTTGGAAAGGAAGTAGTCTTTATCACATAAAAATTGTTTACCAGATTTCAGCCAAAAATATTGAATAGTTTGCCTGAAATTTCAGTTTCAGTCAAATTTTCTAAAATTTTCAAATTGAAATATCTCCGGACTTAAAAGTAGGATCGAATTTTGCTTTTTGCAAAAAGGTAGGTTATTTTATGTGCTTTTACATGATATAAGTCAAGATTCACTTTTTTTTTGCATTCGGTCGTTTTTTAGTCATTTGCACTAGATATTAGACCGGGTGCCACAGGCTACTGGCTCTCCCCTATATATCCTTTATTTTTTAACTTATCTATTTGAAATTTGGGGTGCATAAACTACCTGTAAAAATGTACTTTTGGACATGAAAAATGGTATGAGACCATTTCCGGTTTACCCGGAAATGTTCGCCTTTCGATTTTTAAATGGAACACCCTGTATATTGTTACATATTTGGATTCAAGACAACATTCTGAGTATACCATGAGATTTTCGCGAATTTTTGAGTCTATGTTCAGTTTTTTAAGTATTTTAAGACATTCGTCTAGACTGCTTTGGAATACCAAAATTTGTTCTACGGTAGGTAAAGTCCAAGGGAAAAATATAATTTTTCGTTTGCCCAAAAATGCATTTTTACAGGTAGTTTATGCACCCCAAATTCCAATGGATAAGGTAAAAAATAAAGGAAATATAGGGGGGAGCCACTAGCCTGTGGCACCCGGTGTATATCTAGTGTAAATGACTAAAAAACGACCGAATGCAAAAAAAGTGAATCTTAACTTATATCATGTAAAAGTACATAAAAGAACCTACCTTTTGCCACAAAGCAAAATTCAATCTGACTTTTAGGTCCGGAGATATTTCAATTTGAAAATTTCAGAAAATTTGACTGAAACTGCAATTTCAGTCAAACTATTCAATATTTTTGGCTGAAATCTGGTAAACAGTTTTTGTGTGATATAGACTACTTCCATTCTAAATTTCAGTCAAATCGGTTGAGATCTGATCAAGATAGCAGAAATTTAGTTTTTTCAATTATTTTCGTATATATATATATATATATATATATATATATATATACCTATATCAGGAGGGGGGGGGGGGGGGGGATCTGATCTTCACCAAATTTAAACTGGAGGTTTCTTTAATATTGAGAATAAAAGGATACCATTTTCGTTCCTTAACTAATTGTTTAAGTGGTCAAAATAAAATCAAAACTGCAAATTTGACCCTTAAAATGTCCAAAAAATCCATTTTCGGCCAAAAAAACATGGTTTCACCCCTTTCTGGAAATAAATATTTTAGGGTTTTATTATACCCGTCATGACAAACAATTTCCGCAGGGTCTGCATTCATCTTAAAAAATTTCCCAACCCTTTCCTAAAACGACTCCACTAATATTACAAATTGAAGAATGATTATTTTTATCTATAATTACTATCTATGTACCAACGGTGTATTTATGCAATTTTACAAAAATATTTTTAAAATCAAACTGACACAAACTGTCAGATGATGAATATTATTTCTCTTTTCTTTTTACGAAACGTAGTGGCACTTTTTACTAAAAAATCTCGTGCTGGAATCATTTCTAAGTAAAAAGGTACATTTGATAGAACTCGATAATTTCAACCGTTTTCGAAAAAACTTCCGCATAGATCTCAAGAATTCTTTGAAAACAAACTCAATTTGAAAAGTACAAAGTGTATTTATTGAGAAGTGTGCTTTGTTGACATCTTAGTTCTGTCATTTACGTACAATTTCATTAGTTTGACATTTTGACAGAACTAGGACGTCACCAAAACACACTTTTTATAGAATTATTAAGTTGTATCAAGTGTACCTTTTTTACGTAAAAATGACTCCTGCATGAGATTTTGTAATCAAAAGTGATACAACGTTTTGTAAAAAAAAAAGACAAAACAATATTCATCATCAGGTATAACTCATGAGGCGCCCTCCATGGGCTAGCGTGATGTGATACATAAATAATTGTTTCTTAGCGTAAAAAATGTTTCCTTACCAAATTGGGAGAAGATCGGTCAAGAGGTAGTTGAGATATTGCAAAAAAAAAAACAAAATGCAATTTGACACCCTGTATTTTTTTCCATCGTAATTTATTGAAGCGTGTTTGGTTATATCCTCATATTTTGATCCAAAGAATCTGCGCTTCAACTATGGTCCATTAATGGTCCCCCCTGTATATCTACAACAGTCATTTCCTTTACGCAGCGAGAGAATCGCGATTGTATGGGGAAGAAATAATGTTTAGTGTTGCTGTGTAAATGAGGTGAGTAAGCTTCGCTCCATTTGCAGCTTCAGTATAGTAAAAGATATACAATCCTACAAGAAATTACACATTTTAAGCGAATGATCTGGCGTTGCAAATTCGAAGTCCATTTTACCTACCACACAATGGTTTGTCAACAACATTGTAAATAAATCAGTAGACTGTCCCGTAACATTCTAAGAAACAACTACGCCCCGGAGGTATCCAGCCAAATGCGTTACAACATCGTACATTCCATGTCATGCTCATCTAAATCTTAAACTAGTTTATCAGAAAATCCATCCAGTGATTCACTGAGCTAAGAAGGTCTTAATAAAGGAAGTCAGCTCCACTAAAAAAAAATACAAATTGAAATGATTGTCAGTGAATCACAGATCTTCAGAATGCCTACAGAAACTAACTGCACCTTAAACTTTTATGACAATTTTTAACTTTATTTAGTTTTTAATTTTAATTTTGAAATATAGTCCAGTCTGTACGACCTGAAATAATTAATTAGTGGCAATGAAAAGAATTTGACACCATGCCGTTTTGAGGGCCCGTTGGGGGTCTATCCTGAGTTTGTATGCAAGTTTCTGACCTCTGTTATCCTGGCGGAAACACTGCTATCTTGGAGAGACTGGTTGAGCATTTTTGAAATATTTCGCTTCCTGTCAAAGTTTTGTAGAGCTTGAAATTCTTTATAATTTTAAATATTTTACGAGTTGAATAATGTATTTCGCCTTTTTCGCGTCTTTAATAAGTCTTAGTTTTTCCAACAAAATCTACCTAGTAAATTATTCGACTATCAGGAATATGTTTAGTCGCTAAAAAGGTAAATTCTACCCAATTATATTACCTATTTCAGCCTTATTGGAAATTTATCTTTGAGGTCATTTTTGGGAGATTTTTTAGTAGTTTTTCACTCGCTGCTTTAGTTAAATTTACTTTTAAAGAAAATTGTGTGAGGTAGATTAATTCATTATTATCTACGTAAACCGAAATCTAAATTAAGACCAACGGGTAAATTTTTATCGGAAGTGTATTTTTCCAGTAAATTTTACGTCATAATTACCTTAATAAGTAAATTCCTCTTTTACCAAGTCTAGTTAGAGCTAATTTTAACAAAAATGTTTGCTGGAAGACATATAAAGCAAACACTGGGGATATTGAAGATCAAGAAATTGCAATTCAAAAAGAGTAAATATGCTACAATAAGAACCGATCCTAGATTAGGCCTCACGTTAAAAAAATCGCGATTTCTACGGCGCGGCGCACAGTGGTCCCAAATTAAGTTTTTTGGTTCAAAAATGGCTAAAGAGCGCAAATTTTGTCGGTTATTTTTTTTTAATTTAAGCTTACCGAAATTTCAACAAATCCTCGAAGTCCAAATTTTGAAAAAAAAATCCTTTTTTATTATATCAAATTAAAGACAAAAAAATGGCTAGAGAGCGCAAATCCTGTCGGATATGAACATTTTTTTTTTAAGTAAAGCTTACCGAAATTTCAACAAATCCTTGGAGCCCAAATTTTGAAAAAATAATATCCTTTTTTATTATATTACGTTAAAGGCCAAAACAATTTTTTTGGCCTTTAACTTAATATAATAAGAAAGGGATTTTTTTTTAATTCGGGCTCCGAGGATTTGTTGGAATTTCAGTAAGCTTAAAAAAAAATTGTTCAATTTCGACAAAATTTGCGCTCTTTAGTCATTTTTTAACCAAAAAACTCAATTTGGGACCACTGTGCGGCGGCGTGGAAAAGAGTTTTATAGGAATAATTTTCAGCACTAACGAAACATCACGAGAAATGTTTTTAAAGTTCCGCGCCTACCTGATGGCCTTAGCAGTGCTGTATAAATATAGATATTGAGTATATATATTGGAAAAATTGTGTATAACATTTGTATATTTTTTCATGCTCTACGTAATACCTATTTTTAACGTAAGACTTACCAAAGACGCGAAAAAAAAGAAAAACATTAATCAACCCATTCATTTTTAACTTTCTCGCGCTATAAATCCGCTATAATATATTAATCCTCAGAAAAAATGGTCAAAATTGACAGGAAGCGAGATTAAAGAAAAAACAAAACTCAACCATTTTTTCAAGGTGGCGGTTTCACCGTGACAACAGAGGTCAAGAACCTCATTTAAACCTAAAAGTCCTCAAAGCGGTATGGTCTCAAATTCATTTAATTGAAAAAATTCCTACAGACTGGAATAATAAATTCGTATCGAATTTGAACAAAAAATAGTGACGAAATGATTAATCATTTCGACATGTCAATGTATGAGTTCATCATAATACCTCCTCCACAATTAACTGTATTTTAAAACAGTTATGTCTTTATCAGTTTTGAAAAATATCGCTCCTAATGAATCATAAACAAAAGTCAAAAGCCGACATAGTAACATGATCTGACTATAGAGGAGAATGATCTCATCGTGCTGAATTGAATAATTTTTATGAATTTCCGATGAAACCTCGTTGCGGAGTCATGGAGTGTATTCTTCTGACGACGCCGGTCATTATAGGTCAACTCTGGCCACCATCTAGGCGAGTCGCTGCAATTTGTAAAGTGCTATGTTACTTTATCGTGAGATACACGAAAGGCCGTTAGGCCAGTCGATCCAGATCTTATAAAGACTTAATTTAATAACTTATATACGTTACATTGTTACCAATTTACCGATTTAATTTCTTTTAATAAACTTGGATGATTTCATACGTCTGAAAATGTACACGCTGCCGGTCTCGAGCTGAAAGGTAATGCACTTTTACGCAATCTTCGTGAAAATACCGATAAAACTGTAAGATAAGATGTGTCAGATATGTTATAAATCATGTACAATATTTTTTAATCGACTTCAATTTTTTTTAAAAAGGAGCAGGTTCTCAGTTCGACCTGTATGTTCAATTATTACTCTGGATTGGCTTATAGTCCAGGGAAATTAGAAAAAGGGGGGATTTGGTAAAAAGTAAAAAAAAAACAACTTGTAGATAATTTAATTATCTACAACTTCATTGACCACATGTGAATCCATGCATAGGACGCGAGATATTTGCAAAAAACTTTGACCTTCAATATGTTGGGTAGCCATGTTGTAGCGATTTTTGTGATTTTGTGGATTTGAGTTTGGGACACCTCAAAGAACGTTTGTGCAAAAATTCAGATTTTTACTGATTTTGTCCAGGTTTCCTCATTTTTTAATTTAATTTCCCTGCAGTATTACGCGATTTTTATCAAATCTTTTTCAATGGATCGGTGGTAATAACATAATTATTTCATCAGTCTACGGTCTAAAGTAAGATGAGCAAAAATTGGAAACAAGATTTTTATAGTTGCAAACTTTGGCGAAGGTGCCCTGTAAAATTTCGTCGAATTGCAGTAAAATAAATAGTCAGGTATTTTAGGAGCAGCTGATAAAGAATTTAATTTCAAAAATTGAGAATTCAAAACGGTGAATCCAAGTTTGTGACGTACTCCATGCACAAAAGTTGCAAAGTATCACTTTGACAACCCAAGCAATGGCGGTAATTATGATACGGGCGCCAATTTCTAATCAAAGTGAAGGAATACCACTACCCTCACAAGTCAGTTAAACGGGACTCGAGTGATTACATAGAAAAAACAGTAATATCCAGCAGATCAAATCAGATTTGACACACACATTAGTGAGACATAAATGAATATCAAAACATACTATGTGCAATTCTACAGATACCTAAAAGCGCAGCATCCAAGTTTGATATTTTAGGGGGATTGTGGTCATGTGTACTTTGCCATTCCAGAATACTACTGCTCTTATAAAAATACGTGTTGCACAGTGGGTATATAGAATGTGCTCAGCATCTGGAAGACCATATACACAAGCAAGAGCAGCTAGCGATATTTTGTCACGCTGAACAACTAGCACTAATAATTGCAATATTTATGCAGATTGCTGATAACGAGCTTGAGTTTAAAGCTTAAAAATTCAATACGATGGATATATTCTCTTACTGAATAACGAAGTCACTAAAAAAGATGACAAAAAATTATTGAAAAAAAAATTGAACCACCTTCAAAGGAGTTTCCTAAAAATAAAATTTGCTCTGTTAATTGAACCTTTAATTACCTAAATGAACCACTAATGAATTCAAATAACAGGCTATGTTGCTATCAAATAAGTTCATTGAAATCCCAACTTGCCTTTCGAATCAATAATTTTGTTGTTTCCTGCTTGATAAATTGAATTGAATATTTATGAATTTAACTGTTTTTTGTCTAGGCTAGAAGTGAACTAACTATAAATAACTTTTTCAATCTTAAGCTCAATGTAACGAAACGTTAGCAATATCCGGTCTCAAATGAAATGTTCGACCAGAAGCAATGACTCATACGAAGAGTGAAGGCACAGTTCGCAGTACATAAAATACATATGAGATTTTACTAATAAAAGGAATGGATGAATGAATCCAATATTTGCGCTATTCTCGTACATTATTCTAGTCAGCGCACGTTCGCTGTATGAGATGTCTAACATCAGCAAGTCATCTGTCGTGGTTCACATCTATGTGTATAAAGTAAAGGGTAACAATCTTTGTTTTTACCTATAGTTAGTTATCTGTCCGATAAATAGTTTTGGTGCTTCCTGATGAACTAAGAACGTAAAATTTGGCATGGAGGTAGGTAACTTTCCGACCCAGATAATTTGTAAAATTTGAAATGGCGGTTCCAGTATGGCTACTATTCTATGTATATCGAAGGCAATACCCACATTAAAATGACGACGCTGTCAAAATGGTAAGAGATATGAAAAAAACTGTAAAGAAAAAAGTTGTAGAGAATTCAATTTTCTGCAAAAAAATCAACGAAAATATATGTATATTTTTTTATAGTGTGTATTCATCGTATGTAAACACATATATTGCCAAAAGAAAAAAAGATGCATACCGGGTGGCTCAACCGAGAGAGACACTCTTGTAACTTTTGGATGGGGAATGGATTTTCTTCAAATTTAGTGTAGTAATATGGGATGAAATTTACAATTATATGATGTAAAGAACCAAAATTTCCGACTTCCGGCTTCGATGCAATTTACATGAAAATCAAATTTTTAAATGTGACAACCTGTATATTTTTGCATATTTGGATCCTGCTGGCCAGAATACATATGATGTGACCCTCAAGTATTATTTTGATTTTCAAAAAATATTAATAAAAAGATTATTATTATTATTATTATTATTATTATTATTATTATTATTATTATTATTATTATTATTATTATTATTATTATTATTATTATTATTATTATTATTATTATTATTATTATGTGTTAAATTCTCCATCCTATTTACTGGTGGGTAAGTATACAAGTGTCGGCCGTGGCAAGACACTTGGAACTGGTGCATTTACAAGTGACAATTCAGAAAGGAACGTACGGTTGATGTAGTGCAGAGTATCACGGTTTTCTGTATGGCTGCGATTTTATTTGCTAAGCCTAGCTTCGTTAAGTTGATTACGAGACTTTTAGGGACCACTCCGGTTGTTGATATGATCAGTGGAATCACACTATTATTATTATTATTATTATTATTATTATTATTATTATTATTATTTATTTAATTTTAAATTTAGTACAAAGGTAGGAATTATGCATATCATTATCTTCGTAATTTAAAGATCTAATTAAATAACAGGTTGTCCCATAGGAGTTCCATTTAAAAAAAATTATTTTCTTTGAGAAATCAATATCGTTGAACTTAATGAAGAACAAATCGTGTTTAAAACTAAAAATTAAAAAATCTATATTTTTTTGGAAATCAAAATAACATTTGTGGGTCAGATCATATGTATTTTGCCCAGCAGCATCCAAATATGCAAGAATATACAGGTTGTTCCATTTAAAAATTTAATTTCCATGTCAATTGCACCGAAACCGGAAGTCAGCCCATTTGGTTCTTTACATCATATAATTGAGTTACAAGTTCAAGAGTTACAAGAGTGTCCCTATCGGCTGAGCCACCCGGTATATGCCGGCACTTATTCCTATATGTGAAAATTTATTATCTACGACTTTGTTCCAATAGCTCTTGCCGTTTTAGCAGCGTCTTCAGTTTAATGTTGGTATTACCTTCTATGTAAATATAAATTTGCCACCATATTGGAGCCGCTATTTTGAATATTTCAATATTTGAAATTTTCTGGATGTGAGGAAGTTACTTTCTACTCCATGTCATATTTCAAGTTTTTGTCTCACCGGAAAGTACTCAAACAGTTCATTGTATAGATAAACATGGTTAAATAACATAGAATGCAATATAGCTGCTCTATTATTTGTTTGAGCATTTCCAGATATGTTCAGAACTTTTACAAGTAGAGGTAAGGGGCCAGCCACAAACCTTCAAGAAAGTTAATTGAGAAGTTTAAAATGGCTGTCCCAATATGTGGGCTTAAAGTTGTGTTAACTTTCTTCGGAACTTCCAAACTTAGCAATTTGGAGATGGTCATTATCTGGATAATTTGGTTTTTCTTGTTGTATGTGGGGAGGGCTTGTTAATCACTGTTTTTAATTAACTTAATGAACCCGTACAAGAACACGGGTATTTTGCTAGTACTTTTTAAAAATACTTTACGAATATTCAGTTTTGTTGTTATTTAAAACACCATTTTCACCAGACAGTTAACATAACATTAGAAATTGATCTATAAAACTTTGTACTAATGAGTTTTTTGCTTCCATTTTCGGTTACAAACTGTATAAAAATTTATAAAGCGATTTATAGTTTTATGGATAATCTGATTAAAATGCCACCTTAAAAAATAAAATAAATACATTTTGGAACACCAATGAATTGTAATATACTATCTGTCTACAAATAAATAAAAATGCACCATTAAAACTGATCTTTACACGATACGCCTCTCTACAAGAAACAGGTTATTTACAAAAAAAGTAATTGTTAAAATAAACAGAGATAAATAAATCTATTCTTTCCTGATACAAAGAGGCTATGACGAAGTATTTGTCGATTACGAAAGGCAAATATATAAAGGTAATTACATAATCCTCGGAGAATTTTCTAGATTCTTGAATTATTATGGATCCTGCAACGCCTGTACTACGTATAGTAGTGGAACATCTGCTGAAGGGGTAAATGCACTTGACGTATGCAGTCCATTCGCGGCGCAGTGCGAGCGTCGAACTCAGACACCGTTAGCTTTACCTCCAGTCGCAATCTGGCGCGATCTCAGTCGTCGAGGGGTCCGCCATTGTGTCGATGCAACGACCTCGCGAACGATGAACCCGCAACATTGCACTTGCCAGATCATTCCACCCGACCGGCCGCCGTATACGGCAAATATGTAAATTGTAGCAGGCCTAGAAGTTATCTCGCGGGTACACATTGCTTCGTCATATCGGGCACCGTACTAGGTCTCGAAAATGTGCCCAAATATGACCGCACCGAATAACTCTCGGAGCATCTTACATCATCTAATACAAATATTTATCATTTTTACTGGTGACGGAAGCAGAGTAAAAAAAACGGCAAAAGAAAAACATACAGGCTTTCCAACTAATTATTATTATTTTTTTTTTCATTTGAACCTCAAAAAAAATTGAGGCGACGTAAAAATGCGTAATTTCAAAAATACGTTTGGTTGCATTATTTGCTCATTTTTACATCGACTTAAACAGGGTGCTGACTCTTAATAAGTTATAAAACTTCTTGACTTTTCCAGGTTTTCGATGACTTTCTAACCAAGTTAAAAAAATTTTCAAATGAAAGAGATTCTCAATACGACACGTATTTAGGTTTTTCTTTTTTTATATGTGCACAACTATTACTCTGGATTGACCTAAGTGATTTCTATAAAATCTTCAAACTGTAAGGTATGGCTCAGCGGTGGTGCCATATAAACTTAATCAAGGTATGTCTAGCGCATGGTGAGCAAAAAAGAATTTTTAGTTGAACATTTTCTAATATTTGGCGAAGGCGCCGCAACTCTCGTCGGAATTGCATTAAGATCGATAGCTATCAGGTATTTTAGGAGTAGCTGATACCGAATTACAGTTTAAAAGTTCAAAATGACAAATATTTTCTTTTACTATGTAGAAGCCAAATAAAGAGGCCATGGAAAAGGGTGAAAAAAATTTTTTTGAAGAAAACTGAACCGCCCTCAAAAAATATTGCTCAAAATTGTGATATAAAAATTTTATCGTCACCTAGTTAATTGAACTTTATTATCTAATATCGATATTTAGGTCGGTGTGGAATAATTTTTAGCATTTTTTGAGAACGGTTCAATTTTTTTTTTCAAAAATTTTCAAGTAATATTAAAATAATCTAAATAATCATTTTTGTGCTTAATACTCAACGATTTAGCACTTGCTGAATTTAGTCAATTTATTATTATTAGTATTGTAGTTTTTCTCGCTGTAATAAAATATAATTTAAGGGCATCGAAAACACAAGAACACTACTCATTTATTTATTCATCTAAAATAAATATGTTACATATGTAGTACAGTCGAATTGATTTAATTTAATTTTTTTCGGCGACAACATTCCCCCTGAAATTCTATTGTTGATACTTATTTATTATGACCTCCTGATTATGAAAAAAATATATGCGACCAAAAATTCCTTGTGCATCAAAAGTTATATGCACTTTTTGATGCGCTTTCTCGGATTTTCAACGTATCTGCTTAATATATCTTGTACTAGTAATCGGATGGGAATTTTAAAAATACCGGCTTATTTGGAATAAAATTCTTAAAAAATATAGACCTGTCCGATATGTATTGGTCAATCTTTGGTCACAATTTTAAAATTACTTTCAGGTTTTTACTAATTTGCCCAAGTTTGTTGTGAAAAAACGACTTGAAGCTATCTATGATAAAATTACCGATACGAAAAATACAACTAGATTTATTAATAATTTATGATATAAACATTATGTAAAATTCTCACAATTATTATTTTGCTATAAACTTACCTTAAAATGGAACTTCCTGTTGTGTACTCGTGGATAAAGTATAGTATTATGCTCGCGCGTAATAGCCATTACTCACTCGGATACATACACGCTCGTTGGATAATACATTATGAACACTATTGGATGATAGACAACAAATCTTACTAAGAACGTGTGTAGTTAAAAGTTATATAATTTTAACACTATCATATTTTTAAGATTTTTTCTGGATTATATGTGCTTATATATCCCACAAAAAGTATGGTGTTTTAGAACAATCCAATGAGATACCTAGAGTGCCACTTAAAAAGCTAATATCATTTGTTTTAAATAATTTTAATTTATAAAAAAAAGCTCTAAACAAATTTTAAAAATAACATTGAAAATAGTAACTTTAAACTATTTAGACAACCACCACTAAATTGACCAGACGTGATGCGTATTTTTCAATATGATGAAACATTTTAATATCGCATTATCTCAGTGTTCCCGATTTTTTATGCTAATAATGCTAAAATGAAAAACGAAAAATTCAAAAATTAAGTCCTCGACTTTTCCCTGACTATTCAGCATGTTTTTAAAATCTTTGACTTTTCATTTTTTTTTTTTTTTTTCGGTGAGCCCGAATCGTGTTGAAATTAAAATCACGTAATGAGATTCAATACCTCGTTATCTTGCACTAATAAGTAGACAGTCAAAATGATATCTAAAACTAAAATTTTATTTCGTAATTTCTGGTGACTTATTTTTATTTTATTTTTTTTTTGGGATGGAGCTAGATATTTCACCTAAGCTAATTCAAGATTATGAGTTAACAAACCAAAAAAAATCATCAACACTGGCCATAAATTTTGGAATTTGGCGGATGCGCAGGTAATAATGAAAATTGCACACTACAAAAGATCTACGATATGTGTCTACCCTGTGTTGGACAAAGCTAAATGAAACTACACTGAAACCACCCACGAGTATGCTTTACAAAAAAAGATCAAGGAAATCGCTTAACAAATATGACAAAAGTCGGTTAAAAATATTTAATTCAGCTACATAATTTAATTAAAAACTATTATTTATATCATTATACTCCAATTGCGAATGTACGCAGTTTTTACTTCCACAGGTATTTAAATAAAAAATTAACTGCAACGTCCGTTTCACGTGATTTTATAAGTATTATATAAGCATCACACACATGTACGTAAATCAATTTAAACATCGATGTAATAGCTTTTTATTTATTTTGATTTTATTTGCTATTAAAAATCATGAAATTTGTTGCTCATTGTTGCTATTGATAATGACTTGCTATCTTTAATGCCAAACGACTCGAAAAGACTGAATTGTAATTACTATATACGCCAATGTTCTAATAATCTCCGCAGAAGAACAGGACATTTTCAACTTCCTAGAAAACATAGAAAATATGAAACCTCATCTAGATGCATCTGGACTGAAAGTAAACTTTAAAAATGGCCCAACGATGATGAGAGACCCGCCAGCAAAATAGCGGAGAAGAGTAAAAAATAAAGAAATTCGCCTTACGAACAATGAATAAACTGAAATACCTAATAACATATCTGACAATCCAATTCAAAAGGAAAAAAAAATAGCATTAAAACGCATACAATGTGATTAGAGCAATTTTAAGGGAATCAAGGGAATGTAAACGAAGGTCACTAACACCTACATTTCCCATTCTATATTCCTGCACCATGTAATTTTCGCTGCTGGCAACAAGCATGGCCCCAATCCAACCTAGCATAAATGTAGCTCAACCGCCGCCGGAGGTATGTTTTCGGGGAGTGACAGCAATGCCTAATGTACGCTGGTCAAGAAATTTTTTTTGATACAGATTTAACTTAAAATCAAGTCTCTCATTGCTTATGGTGCACAGTGGGCCAGAATCCGAAAAAGCTGGCCAAAAATCGAAAATTGCATGTACGCTATCATGTATTATATAAAGTATACTTTGTAATGATTTTGTAGCAAAATGTTACTAAGGTTTTTGATTAAATTTCAAAAAATACGAGGACATATTTTTGTGAATTGCAATATACAGAGTGTGTCTCAGGTTCGAACGAATTTTACATATATTTTTGATAGATGATAAAAATAAAAGTATGTTGACTGTGTACTTAATCTCATTGACATTACGTAAAAGTTAATTCAACTCGTTTTTCTCATGTACTTCTGCCCATAAAATTTTAGTGCACTTTTTTGAACACTTATAGACGTATAATAGTACTATTTTTTTTAACCATATGGGAAATGTGAAAACCACAGTCTGTTTATGTACTATGATGGTACAATATAATGTTTAAAATAAAATATCCAAAACTTCGTTAGTAATTTTAGGTACCTAACAGCAAATTATATTATCACTTTTTTAATTTTACGGTGTCTAGAAATGATTACTCATCATTGTTGACATCACTAATAATATTGGAAATGCCAATTGAATTGTCAGAACTTATTATAATTAACCGTGTAGGTTTTAATATAAAATATATCTTGTTTTTAATTAGCAAACAATTTAAAACAGTATAATCAACTTTATGACGTAAGGCTTAAGTTATAGAATTAAGAATTTGGTGCCGTTACTCATTTCTTCACCGTATTCTTCTAAGAATCCACAAATGTTTGATTATAATTTGAATTCCTTAATAAACATTGACAAGTGGTGTTGGATTAGATACTTCTTGTTTTTAAAATTGAAATATTCTGACATTAAATATGATCTCAGATTTTTTTTTCGAACCCAAACGTACCGTCGATTTAGAATACCTTAATTCAAATTAGCTAAATCCGGTTTTAGGCCTATTTTATTTTTGGATTTAAATTTTAAAAAATCATTTTTTACCATCTGTCATCAATACTTAATTGATTACATCCCAAACGGAACCTCCCCCCACTCACACTCACACATATGTCTTCGCACCTTTTAAGTATTAGATAACCAGAATCCAGGAACGGTACCGCTATTTTTTTGCATTTAAAAAGTGTTTAGAACTCTCCTAAAGTCTTTTTTCTTCAAAAAAGTTCATCTGTGGACTACCTTCCCCACTAATCCCTGTCCCCACTACGCCTACTTACCCACTCACACCTTTATCTTATAACTCGACTTTATAAAAAATCATCTTTTTTGTGATAAAAATAAAGAATCCTTGTAGTTCCATTATATAACTGTATATTTATAACGTCCAGTTATAAGATGAGGGTGTGGGTGGGTAAGGCGTGGTGGGGGAAAGGGTTTAGTAGAGAAGGTAGTCCAGATGAACTTTTTTGAAAAAAAAAGAGACTTTTGGAAGGTTCTAAACGCTTTTTAAATGCAAAAAAAATTAGCGATAACGTTCCTGGATTCTGGTTATCTAATACTTAAAAGGGGTAGAAGGAAAGGTTTGGGATGAAATCAATTAAATATTGATGACAAATGATAAAAAATTATTTTTTAAAATTTAAATCCAAAAACAAAATAGGCCTAACACCGGCCTTAGCTGGTCCGCAGACCAGACCACTTTCTGTGTGGCTGTGTCATTAAACAAAAGAAAATTAAATAGTTGTAAAAAAAGTTTCTGCGATGAATGATTTTAAATATCATGGAAATTGGTTCTATATACATCCAGGAATGTGTGAAAAAAAAGAAAATTCCGAGTGGCATCAACTTTGATTTAAATTTGGATGTAGCACACCGTGCACTATCACTGTGAAAATTGTTTTATTTATATCTACTTGAAACATGGAAACAGGACGCAACAATTTTAACTGTTATACCACTTACAAATAAATATAATTGTTTTAGGCCCTATAGGTAAGAAGCTTGTATTCCAATTTTTTAGCATAGAACAAACTGTAGAAGTAAACAAAATGATATTGGGTACTATTAAAAGAGGAATGACAATTTCTAATTAATAAACTCAGTCTACACAAAGACTGTCAGACTTTTAATTCATCCTGTAGAGAAACTACATGAATGACTAACTTTACTACCAAACTAAAATAAACAAACTTTTGTACCCTACGTACAGTTTACACAATAGTTTCCTCGATAATATTTACAAGGTTTCGTTTGGATTTAAACTGGACCAAATTTATATCATGTTACGAGTTACACGCTTACAAAAATAAACAAAGAACATGTTACATGGCAGCCGAGGAGAGCGCCAGAATTTACGAAATACTCATTCCATAAAAGTTTCGTAACAGCGACTGAATAAATTTTCTAGAAAACACTGTACCTCTTACACAAAGGTACCTATTGCGAAAGACTTGAAGACTTGGGTCTAGGTCAAATACCTTTAAAAGAGATCACGGATCTAGAAATCTACCACATGGTAATACACTGCCTGTCAGAACAAAAAATACAACTTCTTTGTCTTTATATGGAACGGTAAATGGTAAACGGGAGGAAGGTATCTTATTATAAATGTTTATTGGTTTTAATAGCCTAAGAGCCGGCCTTACAAATATCCTGTGAATAAAATACACGAAAAACTGTATGAGTGAGTATATCACAGACTTAAGGAGAGCCACCTTTAATATAAACTAATTTTGCCTGCGTCATGGAATTTTGACGTCACATTCGGTCATGATTTTTACTGTCTTCTTAAGTCATAAAATACATGAATAAAATTTACGACAAAATGTAAGTTTTAGGATAAGATTTAGCAGAGTGGGAGGGAAATATGCGTTTATTTTCGGTTTATTATAAATATTTAAAAACTCGTAAATGGTATAATCTTTAAAATAGTTTCAGATACTTCTCATTGCTCTAAGGAATACAACTATATACAGTTCTTATCATAAATTTTGATTACAGTGAAATGCCATACTTTAATAATGAAATCAGGAACTATTTTCATTGACAAACTACGATATTCAAGTACAACAGAAATTTACAATAAAAAAATATATTATATAGTTGTATTCGTTAGAATAATAGCAATTATTTAAAACAGTTTTTATCATGCTATGTTTAGTTTTTTAATTATTTATAACAAACGCATATTCCCCTCTCATGCTGCAAAATCCTATCCTTAAGGCAATGAGATTGTAGTGGGGTGCCAGGCCTAATTAATTCACAACAACGAGGCAGCCTCGATTAAAGGAATTTTTTTGTGTTTTCTTGAATTAGATAATTTATTTATAAATTAGTTTTACTTCCACATCCAGTGAAAGTATAGTAACGACAAACATTTTTTTTTAAATTTTATTATTCAAATAGGCTTAGAATGCCATGAAACGTCGAGATTTTCAGTTTGAGCGAAAGAAAAATCTGTCTGTCTGTAACTTTTTTTTGTGCACACAATTACTCTGGAGCCGTTTAAGATATTGACTTGAAATTTGGTACACGTATGTATTTTAACGAGATCTGGAACTAGATTATATTTTTATCTTATTCCGTCCAAGGTAAATTAGGGTAAACGTGGATAAATAGGTAAATCAAGCAGGTAAGAGTCCATAAGAGTCCACCCCACTACCGATGTGGGATATCGCTTTATGGGTTTCTGAGGTAGACGATTTCAAATATTATATTATTAAAGTTCCATAAACAATTATTTCCACATACAAAATTTTTAGTTGTGAGACTTGGGTAGCAAATCTAGATGTGGAAGCAGTGATTCCTTGGACAGCAGTTTTTTATATGTCTAGGTAATTTAGGAATTTTCTTTATTAATAACCTCAATTCAATTAATTTTAAATTAATCATTATCAATTATTTTGACATGCCGGGTGTCAACGAAATCACTTTCCAGCCGCCATTTCCATATTTTTTTAACGGATCGAGATGAAACTATTTACGTGTCACATATTACTAAAATGACAAAGCTTTCATTTGAAAATTTTGAAAAATTTCTGCAAAGTGATTTTATCAACTCTCGCCCTCTTTGTGACACAAATTAACAACAAAAAAATTCAATGCGCATTTTTCTTGAATTATTTATGTATATTAGAACAATTTCTGGTGGGTCACGGTACACTAGATTGAAAATTGGCTGTAAAAAATTCAAAATGGCGGAAAGGGTGATAAAATTAGCACAGTCATATGCAGAATGACTTCTAGATTCCAACAATGCAAAAAATTATTTAAAAATCAAAACTATTTAAAAATCATCCATGATTTCCGATGAAACCGGAAATCATAGAATCTTCAGAGACGGATCAAAAAATGTCATTTTAGTAACACGTGACACGTGCCTAGTTTCATCTAGATCAGTTAAAAAATAAAGAAATGGCGGCCGGAAAGTGATCTTCGGATTGAAAAAAATCTGTGACCCTTCTACGTAGTCGTACATGGGCATAGTAGAATATTCTAATACAGGGCCCTGCGAAATTTCATGTTTTATATAAAATATGCTTAAAAAACATTAAAACAAAATGTTACAATACACCATCTTACAAGATTTCCAAACGACGATAAAACTTTATTTCTCAATGTTTCGCGACTATTTTCGAACGGCGTTCAATTTTTTTATTCCATTTTATAATGTAAATAAATTAAGTGATCCAAAACAATTTTCTAAATAGAAATACTATTTTAGAACAATATAATAAGTAATGTAATACTGTCAAGTAATGATTATTACTTTAATCCAGAAATGAATATACGAGAAAATATATTACATTCAGGCGAATTGCCACAACAGCATGAACGACAAATGCCAACTTGATTCGACACTATCATATATTAATTTGTTATAGGACGTTTCGAACTTTCATGTTTTTCCTTCTTCAGATAATTTAAAAATAAAGTATAGGACTTAATAGGCCCGTTCAGCATTTTTTTTTATTTTAGAAAACGAAAGTAGAACACTTTTTAAGGCAATTTCCAAATTTTTAGGTTTTTATTCGGACGTTTAAGCCCTTAAATAAATTACCACAGTTAGACCGCGCCAAAGCGAGGCGGAGCTTCGTGCGACGTCACTTTGAAGATGCTGGTCAGGCGACAGTCGAGATTTAATAATGAAAAACATTGGAGGTGAAATAAAATCTAATTTTAAGAAGAAAAGTTTCTATGCAACTTTTCATAAAAATTGATAGTCTTTAAGTTATAATGACTTGAAAATTGGGATTTTAGCTTAAAAAAAGCTATATCAAAACAATATTCGTCAAGTAACTCGAAAAGTGTTACACTGAGCGAAAACATGCTTGAGACAAATAAGAAAGCTACTAAATTGAGGATGAATTTTGTTTTTTTTTTAATTTCTGTACAGTTAATGGTTTCGAAGATCTGGAAGTATAAAGGTGGTGTCCGAACGTCTATAGGACGAAGTGTTTAGTTTAAATGTTAAATATCTCGGAAACTGTGGCACTTACGTCAAAATCGTCAGAATAAAAATGGAACACTGCAAGCAATGTACTTTTTCAATTTTCGTTTAAGCAAAATGACGTCACGAGTCGCCGAAGCGCTTTGTACTGAAACCCAATCTTTAACATTGAATATCTAAGGATTGGATATACGTATGAAGTTGAAATTTTAACAGCTTATCTAGATGATCGAGTTCTATTGAACGCCATAAAAAATAACGAAAAAAAATTATCTGTAACAAGCCCATTGTACTGTTGTAATGAGTAAAATGTTGATAAAATAGATCGCGTCTGCAACGTCCGGATAAAACCTTTACTCTCCGACTATACTCTCGCGGCTGCATAAGAGTCAGCTCATCAGTTAGATACCTGGCTGTAAACTACCAGCCCGTAGTGAGCAGTGACATATTCACGGCACACTATATTTATGCAAATGCAAATGTGGAAAGACCAATGAGATCTGGTTGCGTAACGCGCGCGTGGCACTCGGCTCTAGTGCCAGTGCCCTCTTTGCGGGTCACTCACCTGCGCCAACTCTCCGACAACTATTTACTACTGCCTCAGTCATTCCTTTCGCTAATTACTAACAAAGCACGCGACTAATCTATATTTACATTAAAAATACCCTCGGTTTTCATCATCGCGGTTTTATTAGGAATATGATATTTTTATTTTTATGTGGACTTAATCAGAACGCAACTGTTACGTCCAATTAAGATATAATTGTTTATTTATTATAAATATGTTTACACCTATTATTGAAATGATAATCGCCTGATTATTAAACAAAACAGTCAACAAAATTAGTGTCTATGATTTAAATGTGATATATTGGTCAATCAATAGTAGAACAAACAATAATAGCCACTATCACTGGCGTAGTTAACAAGGTCTTCTGACCTGAAGAGGTGTGAGGCTCAATTATTATCATAAAACAGCAAAACATTATACTCGCTTTCGTCAACCAAGCCGATATCCCTTGGAGATGTTCAAACTGTTTTAGTAATTATCTTACTGTTAGAGTTTTCTAAATCTCATGACAAAGACATCATAAACTTACTGCGTATCGTATTCTAAACAGCATCAATTTTTAATAGAAATCCGAATATTGAAGTAATTATACATTAGGTATGGAGCAAAGGACAAAATATAAATGATATATATGCACCAATAAAAAGTTATTTTGAAAAGAGGCATAGCGATTATTTTTATTTAGGATTTTAGTAAGTAGAAAATTCACATGATTTTAAAATTGGTATGAAACATAAAAGAAATTAAATATATCCAATATTTGCACTTTTGTACGCACAGTTGAAGAAATGTAGCGAAAAAGTGCTGCCTAAGGAATCACTACTTCCACATCCTAATATCCTATCCAAGTCTCTTACAACTAAAAAACTTAATATAGGTACTATATTTGCACTTCACTGTGTCTAAATAATGGGCTCATTTAGTGATATGTAATTTACAATTTATTTTTGCATTTTCTATAAGTATTTAACCCTTTAATAGTGAAAAAATTAGGCGGCTAGCGTTAACTGTAATATTTGATTTTCAATTCGTTACATATTTGAAACGCCCGATAGCGCGCGGATGATGTCACGGCACCCGCTCGACTGGCTCTATGAGCAGCGTTGCCAGTGTCAGTACATTTGTACTGAAATCAATACTTTTAGAGCGCAATCAGTACGTCAGTGCTGCTTTCATTGTATTGCTACATTTTTTTATATGACGTCCTATTTACTTATCTTGCAACTTTGACGACAAATTTTAATTTAAATTTATTTGTGGTCCTTGTGAAGCTATACTGCACTGAGGGACATTTAAAAATTCAATACGCTAATAAAAATTTAACATGTGATTACAGGTCACTGTAAGTATTTCGCATAGAATATGCACTGATGCTCTTTTTGTAGTAACGCAGTTCAAGTGACTATTGCGAACATATTTTTTATACACAAAACAAATAAAAACTATCTGAGTGGCAAAGTGTTTTTTATATTCATTAAAATTAATTAACATTTGTACTTTTTTCATAAAATCATTACTTTTTTTGTTTCGATACCAGTACGTTAATTTTTTATCCACTGGCAACGCTGTTTATGAGTTATTCGGTCTGTTCTGCTTGCCATATGAAACTATGTGGGTGCAGGCTAGCGGTCGACCCACAGACGGTCGACCGCTGGCTGGAGTGCGGGTGGCTTGACGTCACACTGCGTTTTCGCGCGCTCTAATTTCATTATTTATTTTGAGGGAGGAGTTGAAAAAAAATCTAATATTTTACACATTTACTAACTACAAAGTGTACTTTCGAAATATGAATTAAAAAAAATTGCTAAATGAGCCCATTGGTCATAGAACTCTAATGATACGATATTTGAAATCGTGTACCTCAAGAACTCATAAAACAATATGCCACATCGCTAGTGGGGTTGTGAATGATGGGTAGTAGTGGGGGTGGCTGATGCCAAAAGAATATTGAGACTTTGGCTTCTCGCATATACACTAAACCCCAATTTTACCATTTTGCCCCAACGGAATAAGATCAAAATATAATCTAGTTCCAGATCTCGTTAAAATACATAGGTGTATTTTAATTCAATATCATAAACCGTTCTAGAGGAATCGTACACAAGAAAGTTACAGACAGACCGACAGAAATTTTTTTGTGCTCAAAGTTAAAATTTCGACATTCATGACATTCTAAGCCTATTTGAACACCGTTACTATAATTTCACTTCACTACGTGGATGGGGAAAGTAAAACGTTTAAAATGTGCATTCCTCTTTCCTGCGTACTCCACTACTTTATGGTTGTCAAACAGTTCCTTGTTTGGCCACAGACAAGGCAACGGGGCACGGTCCTCATTTTGACTTTAAATTTTTACCTTTTCACCTTTATAGTATCAACATTTATTTACCCTTATACTATTGTTGAATGATTTTTCATAACATTTTACTGACGATGTCCTGATAATGGTTTAACCTCCAAATCTGGCTAGACTGATTTTGATTGTAGATTCAAACATATATACTCAAATATCGATTATTTTTCCTTGTTCCTATAAACGTGTAAGTGTTTGTCTGCATGTAGGAGGTAATCTTCGAAATTAATGGCCGAGTTTAATGCTATCTTCACTATTCAAAGATGTCAAAGTATCATCATCACACTATATCAAGAGAGATGAGCGTTGATCAAATTGATTCAATGCGAACTCTAACCGAAATGTATCCAGGAAAAGCCGGACCGCGTAGATGTTAAAACCACGCGAAAAATTAATGTACATACGAGCAACACCAGAATCAATGGAAACAATAAATAGGTATTATTTATTTCTCGTTATTTCCATGACGTCTCACATGGGTTCAAGTGTGGAAACAACTATTTCTTTACTCCTTTCTTTTGCACAATTTCTGCTATCAAAATCAATCACCGATGGCAGAAAATGATCTCTAGGTTTGAATACTTTTGACAAATTTTCATTTTATCATGAAATAGGAATTTTCGACGAGTATCACTTCTGCAGACACAGGGCACTGAAACTGTTTTGCGTCTCTCTTGAACGATAATGTCACCTCAACCAACACCATTGACACAATTTTATTCATGAACGTTTGTATAAAAGGACGAGATTTTCCTTCACACCACCTGGAGCAATACAAATATAGTTAAGTCAGTCAACGGTCTGCGTTTCTGATGCCACTCATGACAGCGAACAAGATAGTGGATCCTTGCTTCAGAAGAAGTTTCATTATCAAAAATTGCCACGTTTTGGCTGCTGGTGCAGCCCTTAATAATGTACAAGAGTATGATCGACAGTATTGGACAGAATAACTGAATCGGACCAACAGTCGTACCACATGTACTATCACGTTTTCATCCAAGTTCAAAGCAACCTTTTGTACAACGAACTGTCAGAAAACTGGATACATCGTGGTCGTGGTGTAAACATAGTTTTGCCTGATTATTTGTTGAACTGTCAAGAATGGTGATTAACCTAAATTTATGTAGTAATCTCAATATATCTTGTTCAGAAGCGATATTTGCATTTAAGTACATTTAAGAAAAAGGTATCAATTTGAAACGGATTTCAAGTTATATTTTATTGAATATATTGTTTTATATCTATGGAATTTTTGATTGAGGTTTGAAGAGTAATCGTCGTATATTACGACTAGAAAACTGAATGTAGAAAATTGAACTGAAGAAGAATTGATAAATTCAGGGTATCAAAAAATACTTCAAAGTTTGAAACCGGATAAACAACGGATGGTCCACCAATTGGTTAGTTCAAGTGACAAAAAGAAGGTGAGTGGAAGTAGTCTAATGAACAGTTTCAATTTTTGAAATTAACTTTTCCTAGAATATATTTTATTGATGATGAACGTATTAAGATATTTTGTAATTGAATTATTGTTGCTGTCTGTGTGATACATAAATCAACTGCACGTGAAATAGCGTAAAAATTTTTAACATTTGTTCCCTGATTAAAGAATATTTATAACAAGCTACCAGAACAACTGGAAGAAATTTCGCGTGTGGTGAAACACCAAGTTTGCCATAGCCTCCTAAAAACGAC
Organism: Rutpela maculata; assembly: GCA_936432065.2. Classification (NCBI taxonomy): domain Eukaryota; kingdom Metazoa; phylum Arthropoda; class Insecta; order Coleoptera; family Cerambycidae; genus Rutpela; species Rutpela maculata. The sequence goes on from OW386286.2 coordinate 186,990,298, forward strand.
TTATTTATAATAGTCTACAACTTGCATAAAAATGTATTTTCTTGATCCAATTACATATGTTGGTAGATCAAAAACATTCACATTATGTTTATTTTATTGCCTACATTAGTAATAGAAACACAACAAGCACATAATTTAAACATATCTACACTTTCATTTACATTAATAGCGTTTCAACAGATCAGCATTCGGAATTAACGCATAAACGATGTTTATTACTTTTTACTTTTCATAATCAATATGCATGAGATAGAGAAAATGTATATTTATACAAATACGCGTATTCGCTAGTCACTGGTTTGTTTTGTTTCACAACTGACGTGTTTTTTTCAGAAATTATTAGGTTCTTATAAATTATTTAACAGCACCTATATTTTATTTTTCATTTTAATAATTTATTCAGTTCAAAAGGATTATTTATCAGAAAATATTTACTCTCTAATTTTAAATAATTTAATGAGATAAGTATCTTTAGGGTAAATTAAGGAATAAAGTCTTATCCAAGATGGGTGCTATTAAACTTGACCAGAGGACAAGGAAGACAATGACCAAAATTCAATACAATATGAATAAAATACAATACCTGTCTTTGAGATAGCATATGTACAGGGTGTTCCGGCACTATGGGGCAATACTTCGGGAACGTATAGTTTGGGTCAATATAACACTAAAAGTACCTATAATTTTTTTTCTTAGGGCGCCCCCTACGGAGATATTACCCTTTGAAGGTTACATATTCAAGAAGGTTTTTTGTTTATTACTTCTATCGATTATAATAAAATTTGGACTGTGTACATGTTAAATGAGTATCTTTATTCCAGAAATATGGCGTCCTTCGTATCTTGTCTAGCAAGCCGGAGGTGGAACACCTAATGCTTTTTACCCCTAAATTTTGACATAAATTAATTTTTGAAAATTAAGGTCACATTTTTAAATTCCTTAAACGATTTTCTAGAAAAAGATATTCTTGTTTGACATCGATAAAGCGATCCGTTTTTGAGAAAAAATGATTTTACTTATAAGGGACTAAGGAATACTAGTAATATAAACTACCCCATGATACCTGTGAGAAAACAATTGAAAAAATTTAAACGTCAAATTTGAGTAGCAAGTAATAAGTAAGTTGTAAGCAGTTCTGTGATAGTAGTTTATTGACATGGCAAATTTTTCATCTGGTGAATATGCCGACATGGAACTTATGTACGGACTTGCCGCCGGTAATGGTTCGGAAGCCAGACGGCTTTATGGGGAACACTTTTCTAACAGAGTTAATCCAAACAGGAAAACTTTTGAACGGGTAAATCGTCGAGTACGAGAAACAGGTCGATATCCATCTTAGTAATAAAAGACAAAATAATAAAAATTAAAGAATAAATAACTATTTAAAAAAATAATCCTATTGATTTTTAAGGAGCGTGGATCCGAAAGGAGGAGGTGAAGGTGGTCTTAGAACTGTTCGTACAGTTGTACTAGAAAAAGCTGTATTAGATGCTGTTGCCGAAGACTCATCAATAAGCGTTAGGAAGCTCTCAGCGCAACTTAATACTTTGAAGTCGGTGGTTCACAGAATTTTGAAAGAACAACTTCTCAATCCTTTCCACATCCAGAAAGTTCATGTAATTTCCCCGGACGACTGCCCTGCTCGAGTTCAATATGCTAATTGGTTCCTGCAAAAGCAACAGGAAGACCGCAAGTTTATTGGTAGTGTTTTGTTCAGGGAAGAAGCAGGATTCCGCAGGGATGGTATAATAAATTCTCACCATCTATATAGTTGGAACGATGAAAATCCTCATGCAATTATTCAAACTCATCGCCAACGACAATTCCAAATTAACGCCTTGTCAGGAATAATTGGGAATTATTTAATAGGGTCATTTATTTTGGAAAATCGGTTAAATGGGGAAAATTACTTAAGGTTTCTACAAGAAAATCTAGATGATTTATTGGAAGATGTGCCATTAGCAACTATAAGATGGATTGGCCGAGGAGGTCCAGTACCATGGCCTCCTCGTTCTCCTGATCTAAACCCATTAGATTTTTTCTTTCGGGATCATCTCAAAAATGTAGTGTATAAAACACCGGTACAAACAAGGGAAGAGATGTTACAAAGAATCACTACCCAATATGAAGCCATTCGGAACAACCCTGGAATGCTATTTCAGGTTCAGCGATCCAACTTATCTCGCTTACGAGAATGTATTCTTGTAGAGGGTGCTCACATCGAACATTTATTTTAGTTATATAGTTATTGTTGTTGTAGTATGTAATTATGTGTTGACGAAATGTCAGTCTTTGTCCCTTATCAGTAAAATTATCTTTTATCAAAAACAGATCGCTTTATCGATGTCAAACAAGAATATCTTTTTTTTAGAAAGGAGTTTAAAAATGTGACCTTAATTTTCAAAAATTTATTTATGTCAAAAAGCATTAGGCCTGGCTTCCTAGACAAGATACGAAGGGCGCTATATTTCAGGAATAAAGATACTCATTTAATATGTACACAGTCTAAATTTTATTAAAATCGTTAGAACGGTTTGGAAGTAATAGGCAAAAAACCTTGAATATGTAACCTTTAAAGCGTAATACCTCCGTAGGGGGCGCCCTAAGAAAAAAAATATAGGTACTTTTAGTATTATTTTAACCCAAACTATACGTTCCCGAAGTATTGCCCCATAGTGCCGGGACACCCGTATATGCTTTCAATTTTTTCTTACAATTTTGCAACTAGTAATTATAGTATGCTGGAGAGAGATTATTAAACAATTTATAGAAATTGTATGTAAACAAACGTTTAAGTGCTACAGTTTTATGTTTAGACATTACTAGGAGTTTGGAATTCTGAGCGGAAAAGTTGCGTATAGATTCGAATTTTAATAATTTTTTATATAAGTATTGAGGATTTTCATTAGAAGTTTATGAGTTTTTAAGAGATGGAGTTTACGTAAATCTTCTAATTTTTCCATTTCATGAAATGTATAGCTTATACGCTCATACCTGCGGATGCCAAAGGTAAATCTGAAATAAGAATTCTGGATTTCTGCATTCTGTTGCTGACTGTAGCTAAGAAAGCGAATTCATGGACACTGTTACAATAAGACAGCTTGAAAAGAACTAGAGATTCATAAAATGATATTTGTATCGTTAAAATCATAACGTCTGAGGGGAAAAAGAAATTGACGATTGAATAACGTGCTTAACGAACCCCGAGTCCTCGAATGTTAATCTATACTTATTAAGGAAGATTGTTATTTTGTCAAGGTTGCAATGAAAAATAAATCAACCTAATGATGAATTTAGCATTTTTTGTTGCTATAGAGTGAAGGTCTGAAATATACATAGAAAACAGCAAGGGTCCGATTATGGATCCCTGTGGTACCCCTTGTGTTACTAATAGAGACTCAAAATTATATAATACTCCCTGGTATCGCCTACTAATTTTAAGAAAATTTTTAATTTGTTAAGTTCAACTTCTCGATATGTGAAGTGATGATGCACAACGCTTGATATATTAAAAGTACTTTACCTACGTATTAACTTTTCACACGGTGGAGTTAATTCAAAGTAAGAATTGCATGTATGTTTGTAATGCGTGGTATAAATGAATATAAATACACAGTCATGGAATTGGTGAGTGCTACCAGGCCCCCCGTATTGGGTACTGAGTTTAGGGGACCAGGCAGGGATCTTGACAATTTTTTTTTCAAATTTCTTCCCCCGCCCCGCTCATCAATTATTAAGCACGGGGGCCCGTTAGAGATTTTGGCAAAACATTTTTTTTTTCAAATTTCTCCCCCCCGCTCACCAATTATTAAGCGCGAGAGCCCGTTGGCTATCGAGGGGCGTAGCCGGGGTTCGCCAGAGATTTTGACAATTTTTTTTCCCGCACATCAATTATTAAGTGCTACTGACATTATTATTTCAGAAATTGACATTTACATTAGATACTTCACCAATATTTCTTCGTTTTCAACATTTCGACCGAATGAAACTTTTCAATGTAAAAACAGGTGGTAAATTTTGTTTTTTATAACGACTCAAAGAAGCAAGATGAAATTTGAGTTAATAGAAATATAAAAGTTATTTAATCATTTTAATGTGAGACATGAAGATACGATACTACAAAAACAGACATTCGGATGAGCGTTTCGGTCACCAAGCGTCCACCGTCATGTCACAACAAGATGTTTAAATTAAAAATATGTATAGCATTATATCTAAACTGAAAAGAGTATTGTACTCAATGTTTAATAAATATAAAAGCGAAGAAAACATAATGTTTATAACGAATTTATTTTATAAGATGCATCGTAACATTGAATAATTAAACAGTTTAGTTACGTAAATGCCCCAAACCTACACAAAACGACATACGTAAACATGCGACATTTTATAGTAAATGAAACACACTAAATCAAGCAAGAATACCAAATAGAAAAAACATCGCGTGGTGAAACAAAATCATAGTAGGGCTTGGTATAGCAAGGTCGCGAATCTTGCTTAACATACCCTGTCTCTTTCTCACATTGTGTGCAAGACTAATATAGAAGCGGTTTCGCAGGTTGTCCTCCAGAGTTAAACGACCTTTCGGACTTTCAACTGAACGGCCGAACCCAGACTTGCCATTAAAAATGCGAAAAATTTGTAATAAATTAAAAAAAATGTTTCTCATGATCATGTAATGTAATATGTATTCGAAGCAATAACTTTAATTGTGTAATAAGTAAAGTAAATGGTTTGCAAAAATGGAATAATCGAAGGTGATCGATCTTACCCAGAAGTATAATGATATTCGAGTACAATGCAAACGTTTCTATTAAATATTGTTTGTTGTTTATATATTTTGCTCTCTCGAGAAAGATATAAAATTAACGCTATTGAATTCGTTTCGCATTTTGTGAAAAATAAGTAATTTTTTATCATCTCCTGATGATGTCAGATAGTATACTCTGCAGCATTTTGGTTTTTGTACGTGAAAGATAGACGAACAGACACACAGTTTAGAAGTTATTCAGATTTCGATAAATAACACGATGATACGATTTTTTTTTTCTTCGAGCGATTTTAGAAAGGAGCCTGTCAAATACAAAATATCTACTCTTTATTTCTGCGAAGAGTTTAATAACCCATTCAAGTTCTCATCTATTATAGTTTTAATTGTTTGTACAGTTGCATTTTATTTGATAGTGATAGAATAAAGCATTACTTGTATTATGCATGTAATGATCTTGGCGAATTTTATTCATGTTCATATGCAGTATCTTGTGTTTCATGGAGTCACTCTAATATCATTTAGTTGATATCCAAACGTCTGCAAGTTTTGATAATATATATGCATTTATAAGACAATTATTTTGATGTCACCAAATTTGATTTTAGTAACAGGCGCGTGCGATTCTAGGATAAAAATGGGATCGATACTTCACGAAAATATATAGAGATTTTATTTACGTACAGTTTAATACTCTATTCTTATTTAAAGTCCTAGGAAACTCCTTTATGTCAAATAGCAGTAACTTTGGAAGGCTTCAAATATGAGACTAAAATGTTTTTTTATTAACCCCCGACCCAAAAAGGACGGCAAAAAGAGAGGTGTTATAAGTTTGACTCGTATGTTTGTATGTCTGTTTGTTTGTTTGTCTGTCTGTGGTTTCATATCTCTTCAACGGGTGATCCGATTTTTATGAATTTTTTTTATTTGAAAGAGTATTTTGTCGAGAAGGTTTTAGGCCATATTAGATTTTGATGTTTGGTCCCCATCTTGAATTCGCCATGTTGAATTTCTCTAGAAATTGTCCGATTGAAGTAAAATTGAAAATGTGCAGACAATTATGGTAGCCGAACATGATTTAGGCCTCATTTTGATTCGGTCATATGAAACTGGTACGATTAGATACATTGATCGGGGGTTTTTAAAAATTTTCAATTTTACTTGTTCAGTTTGGTATTTATTACCAGTGATCTTAAAGCTAAAAAGAAATTCAACTAACTTCAGATAAGTTACGCATTGCTATTAATCTCTAAACTTCTTACTTGTATTGAAAGATTTTGATTCAGTTTCTAGTAAGAAAGCCTGACAATGCTATTGTCTCTTTGAGCAAATCGAACAAACTCTACTCTACCCAGCTATGGCTGAACTATGGGAAATTTTACTATTGACAGTATGAACTGAACAATTTTCGTAATAATAATAAAAGGGATACTACCAATGTTGGTTGTTACTACAGCAAGCTTTGGTATGAGGAATTAATCGAATGCCTTCAATAAGGTAAACATTTTTGGAGGCGTTGATTTTTTGATATTCGGGGAGTCCACCATAACTGTATCTTTCTTCTCCGATTCAATGAAACACTTTCTTCTTATAGATTAAGGTTTAAGGAACAATTATAGACATGTCTCCATATAAAAGTTTTTGTACTTGCAAAATGACGACCATATACAGTGTGTCCCAGGATAGATGTAACAAGAGGTGTAATGTACTAAAAATTTTGGAATTTTGGAATGGTATTTGGGGATTGAGTCCTGCTTGTTGTAAAACTAAAGTATACCAAAAATGACTTGATTTGGTGTTCTACAGGGTGTTTTATAAGCAAAGTTGTAAAAATCACCACCTTTATTTTTCAAAATATGAAAATATTCCACTAAGAAAAGTTATTTAGAATGCAATTTTATACCTTTGTACCAAATTTCAGGAATATAAAATTATTTTTTTGAAACTTCCCATTTTTTTGCGAATTAAGAGTTGAATTCATATTTAAATTTGCGTAGGAGCAAATGTTAATCATCCACTGCTTTTCTCATAGCCTACTTTTAGCTTCTACATAATTTTAAATATTAATTCACAAAAAAAAATTTCTATGCAGTTTTAATTGAATGATTCAAAATAAAATACTAATTTATTGAAAAAATGGGAAGTTTCAAAAAAATAATTTTATATTCCTGAAATTTGGTACAGAGGTATAAAATTGCATTTTAAATAACTTTTCATAGTGGAATTTTTTCATATTTTGAAAAATAAAGGTACTTTATTATTGGTGATTTTTACAACTTTGCTTATAAAACACCCTGGAGAACACCAAATCAAGTCATTTTTGGTATGCTTTAGTTTTACAACAAGCAGGACTCAATCCTCAAATACCATTCCAAAATTCCAAAATTTTTGGTCCATTACACCTCTTGTTACATCTATCCTGAGACACACTGTATATATTTATAGAAAAAAGTGTTGCAAACGTTTTTGTCATTTAACACAGACAGTAAAATACATAACAAAGCATATAAGCACATAATCTCATTCGCTTTCTGGTTGACTGTCGCTGTCTTCCAATACATCGGATATTTCTTCCAAGTCTTCTTCCTCTTCCGTTTCACTTATGTCATCGACCTCATGCTCACTTTCATCTGTTGTTTTGGTTTGGAATAATCTGAAGAATTTAAGTAACAGGGGCTAAATACCAAAGAAGTTGTTCATTGTCTTGCTATCATAATCATTCCAAGGCTTGGAATATTGTGAATACCTTCGTTGGCTAATCACCAAATACGTGCTTGGTAAATACTTCTTATAAACATGCTTGATAAGACAAGCGCTCTGTGGCAAAAACAATGAAAGACCTACTTTAGTGCCAGGACAAATCTTTGTCACCGTAGTTTGACCTAATGGCAATACTTCGAAACTCTCTACGCTAACGCATATCCTTGAACTTTATAGAGCATACGTAAACTCCTCTAATGATGAGACTAATTTATCGTCAATATTTCAGCTGCTCCTCAAGTCTTGAAATGTTTGAATATCTTTAGGAAGTTTATATCTTTAATTTTCCTTTCAAAGCATACTAGTAAATGAATGAAGGTTTACTAACATATCCTCATTAAGAGAAGGGTACAGATCCCAAAAATTTTCTGTATTACTAAGTCTTCATAAGTTGATGAAGGTATTCACAATATTCCAAAGTGTTGGAGTGATTATGGATGTCAAGAAAAAGGAGAATCTTTTTGGCGTACAGCAAGTAAAATACTGCCTTTTATCATTTACTGAAATTCTTCAGATGATTCCAAACCAAAGCATAACAGATGCAAGTGAGGGTGAGGATAATAACATAGATGCAGCGATAGAAGAAGACTTAGAAGAAATGTTCGAAGTATTGGAAGGCGACAATAGTGAACTGGAAAGTGAATCTATACATATAATAATAAGTTGGCGTGTCCGTACATTACAAATATTTGCAAAAAGCGGATCTGGGGGATGTAAGATGAGTAACAGAACACATTACGTATTACACCAAAAAAGAAAGGGGGTTAGGATAATGGTAGATCGTCTAATAGATCTGGGAGAGGACGCAACATGCAGATTCTATCAAGAGGAAGAGGAAACCTCAGTCCATGTGCTATACCACTGTGAATGAGGCAGTCAAGGCTCCATATAAAGGGCCTTCGACTAACTTTCCCGTAAAAGTGTTGCTTGGACTCAATAAAGAACGATTGAGATGGATGTTAGGTTTGATAAAAGGAACTGTCCTCTGAATAAGCACCTGCATATAATGAGGTTGAAAGATGATACTACTTGCCGGATATGTAGAGTGGAGGATGAAATTATCACTCATATTTTATGCCATTGTGCATCAATAGAAGAATCAAGATATAGGTATCTCGGAAGGAAGTTTCTACAGCCAAAGAAACTATGAGTTCTACCCTTATTCTCTCTTATTCTTGACTCGAGGGAGTAGAATTAATAAAAGAAAAGAAAGAGAACTAAATAGGATATATAATGAGATAAAGAGATATAAAATACTTCTTTTCTTTACCCCCTGCTTCAAGAATAAGGTCCCTGGAGAGGATCCTAAGGTGATCCTAAATGGTACAAATGTATAATGGGCTAATAGGCCCAAGTACTGGCTATTTTCAGATCTGCTCGCGTTTCTAATAATAATAGTAACGCCACTGTGAAGGTCTACATTGAATGAGGTTTCAACTACTTGGCAAGGAAAAACCAAGGGCTAATAACTGTACTAAGTGGCCCTTATCAAGGCTGCGGTAAATGATGTCTGATGTAAATGACAAAGCTGCATAAAGAGCTCTATTCTAAGGAAAACTAAAACAATAAATCTACGGGCGGTCAGCCAATTGGCCAGCTCCTCTTTTCTAATATAATCTAATCTAATTGTCACTCTTAGTTATTTCCTTTTAAAGATTTACCGAATTTTCCAAATTTTGTTTTATCACTTATCTGAAAAATGATAACCGAATTAAAACAACGTTGAAAAAAATTGTAGGAACTTTGTGCAATTTATTTATTGTGTTTATTTTTCTCCGTCTTTTTTGGTTTTTGTGGTAAATAACAAGACCAACATTTGCAGCAGTTTTTTAATAGTTGTTGCCGCCATTTTGTAAGTACAGCCCATTTTTTTTTGAGATGTCTAAAATTGTTTCTTAAACTTTACTTCATAAGAAATGATTTCATGGGATCGGGGGGTGGACTTACTCCCCAGTAGCTCCTCAACTATTATTATTTTATTAACTCCCACAATTATATTTTCGTCGTAAAACGCTGCCGCCTACTGCATAGTGTACTTTCTGAGATATACACTTTCGTTAAAAAAAATGTTTATAAAGCAATTGTAATATTATAAAACAAAAATGAAGCTATTGAAGATATTGTGCTATATTAAAAATTTCTTAAGAAGGTATTACGAAAGCAACCATTATTATGCTGTTTTGCTAATATTTTGGCAAAAATTTAAAATGCAACTAATCCGTAAAATGTCGAGATTTTAATTAATCTTTTTTGCATTGCTTAATGCGAACCAAACAATCAAATTTATTATTCCGACTGACACAGTTGATTGAGAAATTTCCTTGCATCACGTGCCTGAACCCATTGCGCTCTTTAAAAACTAATTCACGGTAGGTATACTTATCGAATGCTAAATATTTTCAGGCGTATTAAAAAAACATTAAATTAATTTTCGAAATATTCATTAATTTTGTAACAATGCCTTTTATTTTACCGTTATGTACATTCACGCCGATATAGCCATCCTGCAAATAGTAATGTATTTAATTACTGCGATTAGTTCCGTACTTTCATGGGAATGCAGACTGTGAAACTATGATAAAAATGCCATGTTGAAATGGATAGTATTAAATTAAAATAATTATTATAAGCCACTGTTATGGAATTATTACATACTCACTAGCTCTTCTGAAAATTGCATTGCATTGTGTGATGTTGAAATAAATGCATTACCTGCAACAAATGAAAAATATTAGTTTGTGAGAAATTATTTAATAAGCTGAAAAAATTGAGAAACATAACAGTATCGTTTAGGTCACATGAAATACGGTGTTTCAAGATGGTTGCGGTTTTAGGAAAATTGGAGTTAGTTTCGTTTCCTATAATATTGTGATCCCAGGATGATAATTTTCTGAAATATGGATAGGAAGCTATAATTATACAGCTCCATAAAATTAAAAAAGTGATCTGTTTGTATGTATTTCGATGTGCTGAAGACGAATCAGGTGTCCGTTTATCTCCATTACCCACCATTTTTTTGTTAATCGCGAAAATAACCTAAAAAAACTCATAATTTTATTTATTTTCGGGATTTACTAAAAATTGGTGAGTGATGGAGCTAAACGGGCACCTGATTCAATTTCAGTACGTCGAAATACATAGGGGTTTCTTAATGGAGTTCCAGAAACACACAATTTTTTTTGTATGTGTCTGTGTAATATTTGAATATCACCGGTTCTCCGCCATTTTCTAGAAACCCGCGTATGCAAATATATTACACTGACGCGCATATAAAAAATGAAAATTGGGCTGTTTCTGAGTAAATACACTATCCGATCAAATTATAGTTTAAACTCTTTTTTTTTATTCGTCTAACTGGCTTTTATCGCTACATAGACATTTCATTTATTTATCTCATGTCGTAACTTTGGGATCAAAATGGGTTTATATATTTAAGAACCACGAGGTACCTTCTAAACTAAGATATGGAGACCCTACGTTGTTTGGAGCTCATATCATGCTATTTTCGCTACAACATGGTTTCATTCATATATCTTATGAGGTGTGGTTTTTACTTCATATGTCCTGTAAATTTTGTAGTTCGGAGTGTTCAGAAAATTAGTTTTAGATCTAGTTTTTAACCTGTCTTTGATCGTTTTATAAAAAATAGGTATTACATTATAATTTAAAGAAAAAGTGTTTTAAACAGTTCTTTTAATAGTGTTTTTAAAACACCCATGTTTTTTTGTGCAGTGTTAAATATGTTTTATGACAGTGTTTAAAACATTTTGTTTCATAACAATCCAACCATGTATAAATATAATATAAATTGATCTATTGTAACATATTTTTTAAATATATGTACAACTTTAACTACTAGTAGTTTTATATGTTCCTATTACTAAAAACCTGGTGGGGGATTACCAAATATAACCTGAAAAAGACGTCAAATTAACTTCTAGCAAAAGACGTCAAATTAACGTCTAGTATAAGACGTCATTCATCTGAGATATTAGGAAGTCATTTTCACGTTTCATTTACATCATCTATCTCGTCATTTCTCGTCACTCACTGACCATTTTTTCACGTCATTTTCACGTGCCCTTGCTACCTGGGTAGTTATAATTGAAATAAGTTTTTGTTCAATAGGAGGTAAATATTTCTACTTCTAATAAAAAAATGTCTATCCCATTGCATTCATTTTTGAAGTAGTATACTCTTAGGAGATACGAAAGTATGATTTTTTGCAAGGCACTTCTTCAAAACCATAAAAAATCATATCATCGTGTTAGTCATCTGAATAACTTTCAAAATGTCCGTCGGACTGACGGTTCTTACGTTGAGACTCAAGAAGGAAAAGTCCAGTTGGATTAAAATTTGGACAGTAAATTAGTGTTAGCTAGAGGAAGAACCCCATTGTTTTTGAAAAAAAAAACGATCAGTAAATATAAACGTTTTTAAACATGTTAATAAAAAAACGTACATGTAATTGGTTGCGACCTGTGATAAGATTCTACATAAACAATAATATAGTGCATAGGATATTGACGAGCATTTCGCCAACCAAACTCGCACCATCAGGAGAAAATTATTTAAAATATAGTAATTTACACCTAAAAAAGAACTTATTCTCATGGAAATATTTATATTTTATCTACCAGAACATAAAGACTTGCTACAGTAAAACTAATAAGGATACTTTCAGTGATTTAATTTATATAACTAGGTCTTCTCGTTTCCAACATCACGTAATAATTTTTGGAAATTAATAAGAAATCGTACATTATGCACATACTCAAAACATATTTATGTATTAAATAATTATAATTAACCGTTGGGGCTAATGGGTTTTCAAACAAAAATAATTAGATATTATATCATTAAGTAAGCAACTAATCATCTTTTAAAAAATACGATCGTTAAATGCAACTAGGTATTGCATTTGTTTTGTAAATATCACTTTCTTATTTCATTATAAATAATTAATGCCATAACAAATTGAAAAAACATGATAACAAAACTGTTTGATAATAATTTAATGCACTCCCAAGCTTAATTAGCCTAATAATTGGAACAAATTAATCAACAACATACAAATAAATATAAACTATTGCTAAATAAACTGAATATAAAATTTAATGAACTTTCGATCGAGAATTACGGCTTTAATGAAGCTTTTGACTTTATGAAGTGTTGTTAAACCTGAAGCTCGCTACCACAAGTCGTTACACTTGAGAAGTAGTGGGGGTAAAGGTGTTTGAGCCTTTGCAATCGAGGTTACTCACACTAGATCGCGATGTTTGACCCTATTCGCGGTTACAAACCTTTGGTGACCCCTTTTATAGCACTACAATAAACAGTACATGCCATCTTTCTTTAATCGCGCTTGAACGAGAGTTCAACAACTTGTTGGAAAACTGAATTTGTGACCATATCATGTTAAACAAAAGATCATCATGAATTTCGTGACCCAGTTGAACTGTATTTAAAAAAACGAGAAAAAATTAACATAAAAAATGAGATAATTGTTTTGTTAAACATGACATTCTTTTTTGGATAACAGTTTTTTAAATATGTGTCTTTTTTATTCTTTTTTTTTTTTTGATCCGTATCGAATACAATGACATTTTCTTCAGGTTATTTCGACAAGAAATGACTCTGAAGTTATATCTTGGACTTGGAGAATGTATCACATATTCAATTTTAAAGAGAAGTTGCAGTAGGTCGTGGACGACTGCAATTTTCATTCATGTCCTAATAGTCTTATTAAAAACATCTCAATTTAAAAATAAAATTGATATATCTCTTAATCTCCATAGGGTTTTTTTGAACCTGAAAGACGCTGATGGCATTTATAGCAGCTTTGTGAGTTGACACCCCACCAGGTTAAATAAAGACATTTTTATTTATTTATTTTATTTATTTAAAAGACAGATTTGATATACCTATGGTACATCTTCGTATTTTTGTGTGCTTAATGAAAAATTACAAGATGACACAGTTTATACAGAATAAAATAGTTTACACGCCTTCTGTATTTTTGAAATTGTAACTACATTTTATTACTTTTATTCTTTTTTTACAAAAAAAAGTTTTATATTATAATCATTATTATACTTAAATTGCAGTAAGAAATTTGATTAAAGTCTATTAAAAATAGTCCATTTTTACGAATGAATTTGTTGAATGGACTCAAAACATAATTCAGACTTTTTAAAAAATATTTTCACTGAAATTTCCACTGAAATCGTAACTGCTTTCCATAACATAGATGACTTAAATCGATTACAGAAAATGTTATATATTTGTTATTGTAACAATGAATTCGCTACTGAACTGCAAATATGTGATTTTTTTCATAAACTAGCTTATTGGCCGAAGACAAAATAAATAAAAATAAATAGAAATGTTTAACGTGATAATTTGTCAACAGCTATTAAAAACCTCCAATACAAGCCTGATATTACTCAATAAATAAATAAAACACATTACGAATGCAAGAACATTTACATAACGAAAGTTCATTCACTTGTGAATATAATTTATTAGAATCAAGCTGGCAAGATTTTGCAGTTTGCGCCACCTAACGCTAGGTCGGCAAACTATTGGCAAATGTAAGTTACATTCCGTAGCGCGAGATGGCGAAAGCTGCAATTTACTAGCAGAAATTCCACTGCCACGGTCGCCTCCCATGTGCTTCAAATGAAAAGAAAACGACGCGACGAGCGCAACTATTTCCAGCTCCTCAAAAATTGATTAAAGCAAAGTATTTAGGTATATAAATTTATTTACTTTGTGTTTTTGCATACTGTTAAATTTTTTAGTTACTAACCTGTTCACGAAACTAAAATATCTCTTAAACTGAAATTTTATTTGTCTATTTTTACTACTTTCGTTGATTTTTCTAATCATAAAATTTTCCAAAATTAGTTTTACAATAATTAGTCGACAATTACTAAAATCTAAGTTGTGAATAAGCAAAAAAAATCTAAATATTAAAACAAAAGGAGAAAAATTTGTAAGAAGCCGAGAATAACGAAAAATATTGGTACCTGGCGGGAAGTCCTTACACATCGTTTTCTGGAACTCTTCCGGCATTTTCATTTTAACCTGTTTTTGCGAAATTGCAAGCAACGAGGAGAACTTGGTTGAAACTGGCGTCCTCGGCGTCGTGTTGGGGTTGTTACCATTGAAACGTGGGCGTCGCGGTGCGCGCAGACGTCATTTTCACCTGTAGATTTTAGCAAGTCTAGCGTCTTATTACACTATACCCACGTGATTTCGTAGTGTTGCACGAGAGGAAATACGTAAAACTGCCAATGTTGTAACTTCATTGAATTTGCACAAACAACTAAAGTCGATTGTTGAACAATAAACCATTCTATCTTGCTATTAATAACATTTTTTATTAGAATGTTGATAAAAATCTGATAAAAGGTTGTTATCGAAAGGTTAACGAACTGAAATAATGTCAAAGACACTTGATATCTCTATAAACAGACTTTTAAAAGCTGGCGATTATTTTGTTGTTAAAATTAATAAATTGCTTTAAACTCGAACCTACGTCACGTCTATATTTTGATGTCCAAAGTTGTATTAAATAAATTGCGTTTTAGATAAAAAAAAATATACTAAAAAAAAATAATATTTATATTTATTTTTTCTTCGACCGACCGGAAAATTGGTTTGTTGAACGATTTATCTGCCAGAAAGTTACGCTTTACAATACTAGACCGAAAAATAAGAAATATACAAGGTTGGAGTGTATCATTGTTAGTAATTATTATCTTATTTTTCGATATATTATGAATACAGTCTGTAGAGCAAAATACGAGAGGGTATACCCATGAATAATTCCTACAATGATTTTTCTTTATTTATAATATTTTCCACAAAAATATCTTGCCGTTACGACCTCCATGTTGGAAAAATGGCTGTCAAAAATGGGTTATTATATTATCTTCTTTTCTATTAGTTATGTAATGATCTCTGTCCCCATTGTTCCTACCTAGTAATTCAGTCAATCAGTAATTCATCAATATTGTGCACTATAAAATTTGTTAAAATTTTGTTTAAACAGTTTTCTTCCACGGGCAACTGTTTTAAAATTACAGCTCGAAGTTTGAAAAAAGCCGAAATTTTCCAGTTGCTTTAATTTTTAAATAATTGACTGTAGAGAAAAATTGATTAATGAAAATTTTATAATCCACAATATTGATGACTAATTACTACGTAGGAAAACGGGGACAGTACAAAAATCTGCAGAGAAGCACACATTTTCACGTTTTGGGGAGTATAAATCGTAAAATATTAGCAACAGAGAAAAATTGCTTATATAAAAGAATAGGATGTCGACCATTATTTGAAATATGTTGAATAAAATTAATACAGACATAAGTCTTTTGGTTCAATTTTTAATTTTATACTTTATACTTTAATATTTCTTTCTTGTTCTTTCTCATCTAGAGTAATAACAGTTTAGGTTTCTTGCTTCTATATCTTTCAGCTAGATAGGGAATATTAAAATTAACATAGTATTGAGGTTTCAATATTTTTTATTGTATCTCGTGGACTTCTGGGAGATCGACAAAAAATGCAAATAAAATACTAATAAAATGGTTGATTCAACGATCTTATGAATCCTTTGTGTTTTATTTTCACACAATGAATAAAACGAATGCAAATACATATTTTCAATATGAGGAAAATAAATCATAACAAAAATAAGTTGATAGGTTGGAGATAAAGTTTGAATATAAATGGAGGCGTTGTGTACGTTGTTTAAAATTATCATTAATATTAGGTATTAAAAGCAACACAAATAAATGCTAACGAAGAGTTTTCTTTTTAAAAACTTGTACTTTTTTGTGACTGCTAGTCTTAATAATAATAATAATAATTTTGAATATTAATATTCACATCTTCCTTGTTGCGATTGTTCTGTGATTCAACAAATGTATAACATGAATTCACAAGATGACATAAAATAATATAATCTTAAATAAGAAATTACTCCTCATAAAATATTTTGATTACCATCAGAGAAACTAGAAAAGTTTGGTGATTTTTTTATTATATTTTCTATTTTAATTCTCTTTTCACAAAACTACTTTGTCTTTACAAATATCCAGTCGCTATTTATTAGGCAGTAACGTGATGATATGATTATTCAATAGAAAGAACGTATTATAAAAAATACACGATTCTAGTCAACATATCCTCTTCCTTATATTAACATATGTGAAGTTTTCGGGGGATATTCTAGGTGAATGCTGAATTTTCAAAAATGCGCCAGTTAATTGGTATCCATATTTACCGAGTTTTTTTTTTTTGGTTTTTTAAAAAATAAAGTCTACCTCAACAGGTCAGCAACCATTCAAAAAGTTACAATAATATTCAAATGGAAATCCGAGTAGTGGGAGTGAATTCCCGAGAAGCGTCCATTTGAAAGTACTATTGAAAGAACTGATATTTGATTTTCTATAAATTTTTTAAAATAAATAACTTTTCAATTCAACTTTTAACGCCAGAACGGTAATACAATAACGTCAAAAAAAGAAGAATAAAAACAAGTAAAAACAAGAAAATTATAAATTATACGCTACTTAGTACATACTATAATAATAGCATAGCAATAACGATGACACATTTTGTGTTTAATTCGACAATTTTGGATAAATCGGAAAGAAAAATGGCGAAAATGTGTAATTCATAGAAAGACATGAGTTGAGAAAACTTTATTAAAACATTATCATCACAAATAAAAAAAAATAACAGAAACATTTTAACTGCATCATTTTTTTGAATTTCTACAAAACACGAAAACGGAGTTTGGAATGATAAAATTAAAAATAACAACTGCCATCGAGTTTCCTGCTTGTCGTATTATTTTAAACGTGACCATAATTATCCTGAATTTACGTCAAGGGATGATAATTTTAACCCCTTGACGCATACAGTTTTTTTGTACACTGTCATCACGTCAATTACATTGTCTGCTATAATTAGGTGTCCACGATATTTCCTTGCTAAAAATTGGTTTTGTCACATAATGTTTTTATTCACTCCAAACAAAGGGAATTCACGCAAATATGGCTTTGTTGCGAATAGTAGATGGGATATAACATTAATTTGCTGGAAGTTCGCAGAGAATGGGACAAAAAATTTGTCAAAAACATTCGTGCGCGTCATAAAAAGTTTCGTGATTTTTATTTATGGAATTTAATGAAAATTGTATTTATACGGACGGATTCTCAATGTTTCCCTAAAACCAGCAATAATATTTAACTCTATAGTTGGGGTATCATTTGATCTACTTTTTTTTAACTTAAGAGATACCTACCCTATTGTATAGTTTAGACAATACTTGTTTATTAATTGTTATTTGAATGTCAGTGAAACAAATAAACGAAACAAAATTTTCATAATAGTAAAACACTTTCATTATAATTAAAACTTGTGTATGTTTTAATAGCTTTCTCTTTTACTATTTAACAATAACTTTGCATGCTTTTACAACAGAGCAATTAGCCTTTTCACTTCGCACGCATCATTTTATTAGTTTACGCACAACAGAGACATAACAGAAATATTTTGTTTATTTTCTATTTTATTTATAAGCACTGAACTGTTTTTAAAGTAAAAAATACGCTCCTGCAATTTGCGTAATGATGTAACAAATCGAGAGTTCGGCCCAGATACGTGGGTCTTCGACCTGAAACGCGGTCAAGACTCTCGGCTTGCATATATTCGAAAGATCCACCCTGAACTACAAGTTTTTTCTGCTACCAAATGAGCCAATAATATCATTTAATATTAATTTAAATGATTAACGTAGAACAAACGGTATGTCGTAAGTTAAAATAGACAAAAGTCAATTACCCTGGTCAAATTACCATATCTCTCAGACAAAATTAATTTCTAGTTGAAATTTTCAGGATATTATTACTATAACTATTAGTAACGACATATAAAATTTCGCCGTACCCCACATGGGGGCTTTATACCTAAAACTACCCATAAAGGTACAGTTATTCAGATTATTGCTCATAAGTTTGAACGTAAGTGTTTTAGACCAAAATATCTAGACAGACATTTTATGCAGAATAAGTTCCCTTTCAAATGGTATATAATAATATACTTGCTTCAACTACCGCATGGGAAGAGCACCCGTTATGGTAGAATTTTAAAATGCTTACCTTATTACTTAGAAA
The DNA here is from genome assembly GCA_936432065.2 of Rutpela maculata. Classification (NCBI taxonomy): domain Eukaryota; kingdom Metazoa; phylum Arthropoda; class Insecta; order Coleoptera; family Cerambycidae; genus Rutpela; species Rutpela maculata. Next base: position 187,009,018 of record OW386286.2, read on the forward strand.
TTAGAAATGATAATGACGCAACAGGTGCTAGATGAACTAACTAAAGTAGGAGAAGTATCTCTGATATTAATTTAAAAAGGCCCTTAGATGCTACTTGAAAGTACAGCTTTGGTTAGGAAATACCAGCAAAAATTGAAAAATTCTCGCGTGGTGATGGTAAGTTAAAGATTCTGCATTGTTTCCAGTTATAATAACAAAAAACGCAGTTTCAGATAAAATATTTCAACCAATACTTTGTGGCTGTAAAGTGTAATGTAGATTGTAGTGCAGTTCCACAAAGGACTCATCATATGATAAAGTATTGAAGGTCATAAAATGTCTGAAAATCCATAAGGCAGTCAAGACACCGGGCAAGGATGGAATAACAGCAGAATTATTAAGAACGGAGGCGATCCACTATGGAAGATAATCCATAGATTAATAGTACTAGTATGGAGAGAAGAAAAACACACAGAAGATTGGACACTGGGAATCATTCAACCTATTTGTAAAAGGAGACATAAGCTACTGCTCAAACTACAGTTTGAGCAGCCTAGCTACATTATTAATAGTAACTTACAAAGTACTATCAGGTATAATCTGTATAATCATTGTACATTGACTACAAACAAGCTTTTGATAACGTAAATAGGAAAAAAATAATAAATGATCTTCTACTAAGTATACCGTTAAAATTAGTGAACCTAACCAAGGCTACTCTGAAAGAATCCAAAGAGGTAGTCAGAGTGGATAGTGAGCTAAAAACACCGTTTGGTATCGGCAGGGAAATGCTCTCTCTGCAGTGATCTTCAACTTGTTATTGGAAGCTGCTAAGAGAAAAACTGAAATAACGGTTCATAAAGGAAAAAAGTCCGTTAGCCAGGTGCATATGTAGATGACGTCATTGTAATAAGCAGGAATAAACAAGTTCTAAAGGAAGCACTAACCAGACTAGACAATGAAACGCAACAGCGTGGACTACATAAACGAGGCAAAAACAAAATACGTGCAGTTAAAAAGAACCAAAAGAGTTACGACTAGAAAATACACATTTGAGCATGTTGACACCTTTGTATACTTAGAGTACAAATACGTGACATAAGAAATCAAATCTCGCATTGTAAGTGGTAATCGCTGATACTATAAATATAAATATCTAATCAAGAACAAAATATTAAGTAGAGGCCTGAAATTCAAGATATATAAAAGCATGACAAGGAGTGACTCACGGATGTGGATGTGAGGCATGCACACTTACCAAATGTGATGAATAAATACTCAAAGTATTTGAGCGTAGAATACTCAGAAGATTCTTTGGACTTTGGACTATGATGATTGTTTTTGGCGTACTATAATGAATCACGAACTAAATGATCTTAAAAGTCCAAGGACTAGAATGGTTAGGCCACGTTTCCAGATTGAATGAGGAAAGAACTGCGAAGAAGATGGAACGGAAGCAAACCAAAAAGAGAAAGAGAGGGAGACCGAGGGAGAGATGGATGGAAAATATAAAAGAAGACCTAAATGTTATGAAAGTTAGAAACTGGAAGAGAAGAGTTAATGAACTGACTGCTAAAACTCAAACTGGGTTATACCGCCGAAAGAAGAATATTGGAATTTTAATAAAAATGTTTGCCCTATTACTAACTTACAGAACTTTTCAGTAAGTAGTTATCATAAATATCAATATACAGGAATCAGGGTGTATTAAATCACCGTGACAGGAATGCACCAATACATAATGTCTTATAAAGACAACAGAAGATTTATTGCGTTGCATAACGTGACACATCGAATCGGTTTGTAGGGGGAGTAATTACAGTAAGTTTATTATGTCATATACCGCTCGAAAGGGCATTTGATTCTCTAGAAATGATTTATTGTTATCTTTCGTCCTAAAACATTTAATTTTTAAATAATAAGCTAAAAACTTCAAAACTCTACCTTTAGAATGTTATTGGGGTAACCTTCTCATATGGTAGTTGAAATAAGTATATCATATTATATATCATTCGAAAGGGAATTTAAAAAACTGAATAATTAATTCTTCCTTTAAAGGCAATTTTAGGGATGAAGGCCTCGTGTAGGGGACGGTGGGGATTTGTATGTATTTGTGTGATAAAGACAATATTCTACAATATTCAGCTGGATATTAATTTTGTCCGAGGTAGGCCACTATTTTAGCTATTTTTACTGTAGTAAATTGCCCTTGTGATTGTAGAATTCGTGCGCTATGAATGTGGGAATTAAACACGATTACGGTTAATTAATTGCTGCCATTGGCAAACTGATAGAAGTTTCAAGAACTGCTCGGTCATTGACCATGCGATGGAAAGTGGGACGGTGTGAATCGACTGGTCCTTGGGCCACTACCAGAAATCGCGCCGATAGCAGCGGAATTGATTTGGGTACAGAATCGAAGATCGCATTACGTCATTGCTGAGTTAATCGTTCACATAACAATACATACTTAATTTATTAAATCCGTTCGGTTTAAATACCAAATGCTAATGTTATTCGATTCGTTTTTTTTTCATTTTAGTTTATTTTAATTTGGTTCTCACATGGGAAACTAATAAATAGGTTATCTAAAAAAAGTACAAATGGGTGGGAAGAGTTTGCAAATGAACGTTCGGGGTTCACAAATATTACAAGGTGTTATAATGAGGAAAACATGGGGAAAAATAGGCTAGAAATTTACAAAAAAAAAACATATATAATTGTATTCGTTAGAATAATAGCAAATGCCTAAAACATTTTTAAAGATTAGATTGGTTTTTAATTTTTTATAATAAACCAAAAATAAACGCATATTTCCCCTCTCACTACGTAAAATCCCATTCTTAGGCAAGATATTTTAATAAATTTTCCATTTTTCTGGAGGAAAATCATAATGTACTTGATCAAGTTATATGAAGCGATGCATCTCGATTCCATAATAATGAAGTAATAACCAGATATAACTGTCGGTACTAATCTCAAGAAAATCCTATGTGGATAAGATAAATCACGGGGCAGAATTGCGATAAATGTTTGGTGTGCATTGCAAATGAATATGTAGTCGGCCCATATTTTTATTTAAAAACAATGGTGTCCTCTACATACAATTTTTACAAAACGATTTATCTTTGTTTTCACCAAATTTACCTATTTAAATATCTCGAAAACAGTTGGATTTTCGATTTTTTTTCATATAGAAGTATCGAAAATTTTGATAGACTCTACATTTCATAGTACCTGTCATCGAAACATTTCTTTGTAGCACAGCACCTATACAGCTTCTACATTGACATATTAAAACACGGTTTATATCCAGAACTAATGCCATAGACGCGACTACATTCTAGGTACTGACTTACAGAATTTAAAAATGTTTCAAAATATTTTGCTAGGGAGTTTTTATTAGTACACCCTGTATAGTATGTATCATTCACTATGTACTTGTACCGTATCTAACTATTACTATATTCTCAATTTCCTAACATAATCACGAAAAAGAAAAATTAAGACATTTCCATCATTCATGGATTTGCTATAAAAAAACGGCTAATGCTCTGGCGGCAGAATTTCAAACCATCCGTGTTTGTATTAATCTAACTTTGGTGCCTTCAAGTATATACTTCCTGCTTGCGATATAGTCTAACTCCCTTGGCTAAAATAGGTCAAGCACCGGATCCTCCATTATCATCTTCTCTAAATCGAGCAGTTTCTCTTTGTAGCTCATTCGTGAAAACGACGAAATCATTTCGTTTGAAAGGGGTGGCCGTTGGAGGTCGATGGGTCGTTCACCGGCTTTTGCCCGAGGTCAAACGATATGGGTCAATTGCCCCGCTCATTTGGAATATTATGCAACTATCATTATGTTTGAATTATTGGAAACCTTGCTTATAGCTTATACTCTCGGTATGACGGCGTGTTGACTACAATGTCCCCGGGGTGATTAATTACATATCAATGCAATAGCGGTGGGCAGTGTGGGGTAATTTTTTACACGGAATGCATGCATTAATCGCTCGCATTGCATATAATGGAATTGCGATTGCGAGAGCCCTATATGTTCGAATATAAAAACACATTGTGTGACATATTAAAATCTATTATTGTCCAGTTAATGACAAATTGTTTTTACTTTGTCACTGAGATATATACGTAGTCAATTGTTAAGCTCTTAGAAAAGTAATTACTATGAATTTAAAATAATAATAGTTAATGTATTATGTTTATTAATATTGCCTGCCGCCAATAGTAGAAGGACGCAATCATGGGCCGACTACTTCGAGGATCAGCGATCTAAATATCTAGCTGAATTTTTAACATTTAACAAAATGTCGGACGGTATACATTTAAACCAATCAGTAGGGAGTGGTACAATAAGCCTAAAGTGGAAACAATACTACTCCCCGAGCCAAGTTTGGCAAAGAAATCTTACAACGCAAGTGTTTCATTCAGGAATTCTGAGATCGTCCGATTAATTTGCAACCCTTGCGGATGAAGTAAATCGTACCTTCATCATGAGTGACCAAAAGGATAATTTGACTATTTTCGTTGGGTTCAATAATAGTAAAACTTTTTACAGAATCAGCGATGATCATGTTTCTGTCAATGCTTCATTACTTAGGATTTAGTGAAAATGCAGTATTTTATATATAAGAAATTATAACACATATAATGCAAAGCGTTAAAATTGGTAGCAATCTGTGTGCCTTACTCAATATCGTCTCGGGAGTGCCACAAGATCCTATACTGGGACTTCTGTTATTCGTTATGATTACCCAGAACTACTAAAACAGTTGTTGTAGCCATGCTTATGCTGGTAACACTCAAATGTACTAGTTCTTATTTAGAAAATAGAAATTGTTATGATGTCTTCATGAAGGTAAATCAAGATCTGTAAGTTTTTATTTCTGCTTCAAAAATACTTTGGTCGGCGGTAAATCCTTCTAAGGTACTGTTACTAGGACGTAAAGCATAGTGAGTAGCAAATGGGGTGAGATGAGTATATGCATACGTGATCAAGACTTTGAACTGAATGATGTTAAATACACTAGTTTTCGCACCAACGCCAAAATTGTGAACACTTCACTTAATTCGCATTCTAATCAGTTTTAATTATTTCTAGATGATATCGAGTTTAATATTCAATGTTTTAGTATTATACTATTTCCGTGTCAATGTTATTTCAAAGGTTCCAAGCCCCAACTCCCCTGCAGCAGTACTTAATATTACTTCTAACTTTTTGGAGTGAGGACAGAATCCCAGAAATTCATTTTACAGAGGAAAATGTATTAGAAAACGGAGAAATGTATTAACATAAAGATCCGCAAATTAAAAATTGATATAAAGAGTATTATCTACTATTTTCTGTTTAGAAATACCTTGCTATTTTTGAACACATCAGGAAATATTTTTGTAACATTACGTAAGAAGAATATCTGGATAAATAGTCACTCCCGAAGAGGCCAGCGTGACAGTATAATTAACACATAATTGTGGTAGTCGACCTCGGATGCATGAAGGAGGTAGAAGTGGAAATAGGGAATGTCCCAACAGTTTATTGTATATAATTCTGCACATATATATCCTTAAGAAAAGATTAGATAGCACCCACTAATTAATAATCATAAAGATTAAAGGTCTAAATATTTAATTTTATATTTATAAATAACATAAATGCTAAAAGCACAACGTCTCGGCTTCCCTTTAACATAAGAAGATATTTATTTCTCGAAATGTTGCTATTTTTAGCACCTTTTAACCATGTAAAAATTTTTTAGTTTTGTAAAGAACTCACACAGGGTTCAGACTTTATGTAGCTATAAAAATTCCATGAATTTTCCAGATTTTCCATGACAAAGAAAATGGTATTCAATAGCACGTAACAATAATTATAATTATATTAATTTTTAGTGGCGTGGCCGGCTTTTTCTAATAAATATTTTTTAAAAGTTAAAGCAGCAATTTAAAAATAATTTAAAATAGCAGTGGGATATCGTAATTTGTTTATTGTTTTCCATACTGATTTTAGCAATTTTTTTTAAATTGCCTGAGATTTCCATGATTTTTTTACGGTTTTTAAAATTCCTTGAATTCCTTGAATCCGAACCCTGTCACAAGAATTAAGTCCCTATGAATTCTATGAAAAAATTACCAAATATTTGCCATCGGTTTCCAAATGAATGTTCAAAATAAGGATAACACGAACAATAACATCATCACCATCAAATAATCTTTCTTATAAAATTTAAGTGAATAAGTCACGATCAAGGAAGAGCACCGTTCGAGCGGAATTTATGAATTTTGTAACTTTGCCAGTCCCAATGAATTTATTATAGCAATAATCATGATAAACAGTTAACGTAAGGAAGAAGCATTGCATATGCGATTCGTGTAATAGTTCCATCATGTGCTTTGCAGTTTATATCCAGGTTATGCGCGTATATTGCACCTATGTCGGGTAGGTCATACATAGTACATCGCCCTTCCGGTTCGCCGATTACTGTTGCCAGCAGGGAGCGAGCTGTTATCTCTTGCGGTTGTGTGCGTGGGAAGGCAGAATATCATCGTGAATGGATTAACGTGGATGCACCACTATGCGCATTCCAAATAAGATGCAATAAAATGCGCTTACTTCTTATGGCCGGTACACCACGACCCACGTACCAAAGACACGATAGTCGATGAGCGAGGTCCCTGAATTCGATATATGCCATGCAACTCTCGAAATAACAAACAGTTGATTTTTTTGTAGAAACACCTCACAAAACATATTTTTGAGGTCGCGATTTGGTTTGCAATGAAGAAATTCATTTTTTTATGAAAAATATATATTTCACATTTTTCTCTCAGTATCAGTCATTTATTTTAGAGAAACTTGATATTTTAGCATTACAATATTCGAATCTTTTGCTGTCCAAAGGTGTCCATTTTTGTGTAATTTATTGTTGTGTATTTGCAGCGAAAAAGTGTGGATCGAGATAACTTTTTTTTCAACATAACTGCATACTGTAAGCGAGTAAGTTGTAGCTAATGAAACGAGAACATTTTTTTATGTTAAGTTTCTTTTATGAAATGCAAAGAAAGTGAGAAAAAAGGTCTTGTAACACGAATATTGCTCTGGCGCGCAATCCCTAACCATATCGGCCAACAGGTCGTTTTCATTTTATTACATTATTTGTGTGTATATCGAATGTTTAGTTCAGTACTGTTTGTTTTTTAGGATATATTATTGTAAATATTGTTATAATTAAAAACATAGATAGTTTTATTTTCAACCGATTTATGATTAAACCGAATAGGTATAACATGGATAGATCAGGTGAGAAATTTTTGCTGTAAACATATGCAGATAAACGTTAAGTATTGAACCTGCTAATTTACAAAAAAAAAAGTAAATTTTGGGTATCCCGCCATTTGGTGAAATTAATGAAAATGGCGCGTATGTTATCGAAGAAGTCATCCAGAACTTACGGGAAGAATGAACCATTTACTAGCCCATTTACTTCCAACTTGTAAAGTGGACGTAAGCTATTTAAAGAAATATAAGATTATATAACTGCCAATATGTGTACTGATTTAGAATATCGCTAGTTGCCACCTACGGAAAGCGTATTTCGTTTTCATATTCTGAAAGCATATTTATAATGCACCGTTTACAAAATAGCCCTCACTTTAACCACGAGTATCTGACCTAATAAAAATTGAAAAGGTAATGTATTCATTATGTGTCTATTGTAAACCAACCACTGAAAGCGTGACCCCCATTTTTCGCCCCCTTTTGGGGACCTCATGAATCTTATTTAAAAGTGGTCTAAATGATAGTTTATGGTGTTACTGTAAAGTAGGCGAAATTTCAAGTTGAGTATAGTTTTTGTTTTGGAAATATGACGAGTTAAACTCGTTATTTGGGAGCGAATCCGATATTCTCGGTGACTTCTTGCGTTATATTAAAATTCCCAACAGATACAAGCAGTACCATTTTTAACGTAAAATTTGAAAGAAAAAACAACAAAACAAGAAAAAATAAAAAACATAAACCTGTTCCTGGATTAGTACCATGATGTGGTGAGGAGGTTTTGCATATGATTGAAATACATTTCAATAATATAACCAAACTTAATCTTTCTTAGAAATATACTTTTAATTCAAAGGCCGTCGGATACAAGGTTTGGAGTATCTATCGAGATTTGCTAAAACTCCAGTATGAAAATCCCGATTAATCGAATATTATCAACAAAAATTATGTTTTTTTCCGGTAAAATCGGCTACACCTCACTTGAACAACGTTTTTGATAAAATACAATGATAGATTCGTAAAGAATGGAAGATTTTACATAGAAAATGGTACACTTTGCGTATTTGAGAATCTTGAACATAATGAACGAGATTGCAGAGAATGTTGCCGTGAACAGGTCAACTAACAGGTTCGACTCGTCATATCTCCAAAACAAAAACTATGCTCAATTTGAAATCTTCCCTAGTTTGAAGTATCACCATAAGCTATCTTTTAGACCACTTTTGAATCGTATTTATGAAGTTCCCAGAAGGGGCAAAATTTTGGGTCACTCTTAGAATAACTTACGTTGAACGTTGAAGCTGCTGTTTTATTGAAAAATGTACTTCTTAAGGATATTTTAACCACACCAGCTTTTAATCCGTTATATCTCGGAAAATACGCATTCTATATAAATAATATTTTAGACATCGATATAACACAGCTTTTTTCTTATAGGGAAAATTTTTCCATAATGTTTTCTTTTAAAATTTTAGAGCTATTGTAAAAAATGTTGCTTCATGTTTATTCGGTTGATTAAAATTAATCAACCGTAAAAATTGAAATATTTTTGAAAAGTGGGATATTTTTGTACATAACTTGGCAGATCTTTAAAACCGTTCAACGTAAGTTAATCAAATCAACGAGTGGTTTACACTAGACACATAATGAAAACATCATTTTTCCATTTTTAAAAATCAGTCATTTTTGAGATATTAGTGATTAAAGCGAGAGTCTGCTGCATCAGGATTTAATGTAGCGCGTACAACGCTCAAACTTCTATGACCACCAAACTATTATAAGCAACGAATTTCTGTTTTTCAAAAATTAAATCAGACCTTAAACTACATTTCGCTCGTTTATACTTCTTTAATAATAAAAAAGTTTCTTCGATATACACTTTTTCAATGCCGCTACTGAAAAATTCATGTGATCTTGAATGAAAACATTTTTTGCAGCAGATATTTTATCTCTGATAAAAATTTATGTATGGTTATCGATTCATCAAGTTGCAAAATATATGTGTCGAAACTTTCCAGCCGAGCCAATGGTTCTATCTATCCATAATCAAAGAAATGGCTGGGGTAGTGTGATCATTCGCACAGTGCCATGTTGAAAAGCCAAAGATTAGAAACAATGTTATGGGATGAGAAATATAAAACACTGTAATTTCGAGGAATTTCGTAAAAACTGGAAAAGTGTGATTTTCCGATTTGGCAATTTTGCGAGTCGCGAGCTCCATAATCGAAGTCATTTTACATAATAATATGACTTCAGTTTTTGCGAGTTGCATAGGCCACTTTGATGTTGTATATCTCGAGGTCTCGCTCTCCGACTATGACGATTGTAAATCGTCAAGAAATGGCCTGCGATAGGTGTGTTTGCTCGCTTGACTTGCACGACAATGTGTCGTAAATAAATGCGACAAATTACTGAATTAAGATCAAGATGTTTTGCAATGCGGTTCGTTTGGAACTGGATGCAGAACAGGCCATAAAATTATTTATACGTCGTAAAGCGTTGCATTGTAAAAATGTTTCGTTTTTAATTTGAAACGGAATGTGCTTGTGGGTTTGTGGTTTATTTGTTTGCAATTAATGAACATTGTTAAATACAACTTTGCCTGTGATATTACTCAGTTGGGCAGCGGTTGGAAAATTACACTAAGCTAGTAAGTATTAGAAATAAGTTAAATAAAGAAATAAATTAAAAACTTTACTTAATAATATGATGATCTTTCTTCTTATTCACAACGTCTTATCAGATGTTTTGTGACCAATGCGTTATTCTAGCTGGCCCATTGCCACCTTCGACTAGAAAGTATACGGCCTTAGAGGCGTTCAGGCATAATCTCATGGATGGTAGCTTCGCACCACCGCCCGCTCGAGCGAGTGCGTGAACCAAATGTCCGACCTGCGGTTCCTCTCGTACTGAGCAGGATTACTATCGTAACGAAGAGTCATCAGTAGCGTAAAACTAACCTGACAGCCTCACCAAAGCTTTTTCACATCATCTACTAGGTGACATCTGCCCAACGTTTTGGACGCCTTTTGTCGACTGGTTTTACCTGAAGTATCAACTGTTCTATATGGTCTTCTTTCCGGTTAATGTGGTTACAAAATTAAAGGATTTGGAAAAATGCGATACTGGAGAATCGAGATATTGATGCGATGGATTATCCAGGAAATTCGTATCAAACGTCAAGGCTCACATCTCGAAAGCTTCAATACAACTTCCAGCTGCCTTCCTAACGATTCATGTCTCAGAGACGTAAAAAAAGATGAAGAAAACGAGGACGATAGCAAGTCTGATCTTTGTCCGTTTCATGACATTTTTGTTACGCCAAATTTGTCGACTTTTATATTCGCTGTTGCCAGTTACCTTAACCTACCTTAACGTATCTGGGTCATTATTATTTGCTCGGTCTACAATTATAAATTTTGTGTAATTCTCGTTTTGTTGTAACTTACTTTTTTGACAATTCTCAGTTGAACACTAGTGCCCTCATAGCCCCTTACACTTAAACCAGTTCACGAGGTATGTGAGCTCATCGTCGGTTGCTGCAATTATAAATTTCAATTTAGAATTTTTGTTTCCGTTGCAGTAATATGCATCATTTTTTAATGTTAATTCTTATTTTTCTCAACACTAATTATTCGAAGATATTTCGGAAATCAACGAGACTGGTCTACATCCGTTATTAGATAAAATAAGATGCTCATTGCAATAATCGTAATACTAAAGTTTAACTTCGAAGTTGCACCCAGTAGATGACTGCCAAATTTTTGAAGTTTTCTAGGAATTGTAATTGGGATTTTTTTGTATATCGAGATGAATCTATGAGAGGAGTGAAGATATGAAAGTAATTTTTTTGCGACTAAGTAAAGCGTAGAACATAGTTATCATTTTGAAGGATGCGAAAAATGATTCACTTTAATTTTGGGGCGATGGTTGAATTTTAAAAGTCATGATTTACTGAAACAAAGTAAGATTGAATTTGTAATTTGTCAACACTGAACATTAAGATTATTCGATGACATTTAGCATATAACATAAGGAAAGATTTTTCATATTCATATATTTTTTTTTAAATCGCCCTAAAGAACCTTAAAATCATCATTAAAGTGTTAGAAATACTCAATAAAATAATCCAATATTGTACGATTCCTTGTAGTAGGCGGAGATGACAGATAAATAGCAACATAAATTTTCCATGGCCTGTGGCAAAAAATTATTCAGATTTGACGTTTAAATAATTATGACATTTCTTAACGTCATTTAAAATTACACAGGCCGACAAAAAAAATATGTTCTTTTGATCAGAACCATCTTATCCTATGTTGTTTAACATGCTGAAACTGATTCTGATATTAAGAAAAAAATCTACCGCATCAATTTTTGTCTACCCTAAAAGAGCATGAAAGGTTTTGTTCTAAGATTCTATTTTAACGCGCTGAAGCCAATTTTGGACAAAAAATTCTATCGTGTCCGTTTCCGTCTACAATCCCCTTTTATTTCCTAGGGGAGGCAGAGAGAAACTGGCATGCTAGAATTTTTTTTTTCAGCACATCAAAATATTTCAGAAAATTTAGATCAGAACCTTAGGACTTTTTTTTGCCCCTTTTAGAAGATAAAACCGGTGGTATTAGTATAATTTTTTCGTTCAAAATTGGCTTCAGCGCGGCAAAATACCACCACATTGCCATGCAAATAAATACATTATTTTTTTTGTTTTAGTATAGTAAAGTTTAGCAGTACTGAAGTAGTACAGAAGAAGGCAGTAATGGAATTTACATATGACTTAAGTTTCACAAGACGCATTTATATTTAAAAAGTTTTTTGTAACAAACATTCTCTTTGGAAACATATGGATAATATTCTAAATTATCATTTGCATGTAAGTTCTATTTTAAAAAACTTTCTTCTTGATCTTCATTTCTAATTAGTTCCCACCGTAAAACGCTATTACGGTACTGGCGCTTCGCACAAGACGTAACCAAGAAGTTGAGCGAGTTAAGAGTGAGAGTGTGCCTCGGGAGAAAACAGAAAAGAACCCGACCCGCTAACCACTTTCTTCTCTCTGCTTCACCAGCATCTCACATCACGCATCAACTTTCTCTGTCGATGACCACTTTCTTGGCTTTTTTGTTTATACACTTTGATAATTTTTACTTTCGATATCGTTACCACATCCAAAGGAATGTCGCTGCTGCTTTGCTTTTTATGTTATCGACCTTTTACAGCACCGAATAAATTTCTTTTCGTGATTTCTTCCTGGGCTTATTTGATTATAACTGTGTGATGTTTATACATGGCAAGCCGAGTAAACAACACAGATGTTACACGTGCAAAATATTAGCATAAAATAAGGGACAAGGTTATAGTTCCTTTACTAGTACTACTTGCAAGGAGATTAGGCTTAATTTCAAAAGTACTACAGTATTTGGAACGCAACATTTTTCATTTATATTACCTTTCGCATTCGCCTTTACGTAAGATTTGAGTCAGTGTTGTTTTACCATCTATTTGTTAACACCCGACTTAAAATGGAGAGGAGTTGTAAGTTTGGCGTATATGTTTGTACGTCTGATTGCCTCTTGCTCTCTCTAAGGAAAAGGGTTCAATGATCGATGTTTTAAATAAGTAACACGTTGGTAAATGCATTGTGTCAAATACAGGTAAGGGAAAAAGTAATAGGTATTTTATTTGCAAAAGCGGTTTCAATTTTAAAATATAAAAATAATATAAGCGCCAAAATCCATAAATATCTTTAAGTTATTAATAAACGGTCACTGCTTGCTACTAAATTGTTAACAATTTTATCCTTATTAAGGCTAGGATTTTGCGGAGTGAGAGGAAAATATGCGTTTATTTTCGATTTATTGTAAATATTTAAAAAACTACACATAGTATAATCTTAAAACTGCTTTAGATACTTGCTATTGTTCTAACGAATACAACTATATATATTTTTTATTATTTTCTGTTATACTTATTTAAATACCGTAGTTTGTCAATGAAAATAGTCCCTAATTTCATTATTAAAGTATGGCATTTGACTATATACAAAATTAATGATAAAAACTATATATGGTTGTATTCCTTAGAGCAATGGGAAGTATCTGAAATTATTTTAAAGATTATATCATTTATGATTTTTTAAATATTTATAATAAACCGAAAATAAATGCATATTTCCCTCTCACTCTGCAAAATCCTAGCCTTAATACTACTAAACAAATCTCTCTCAGCGTGCATTAAAACAAAAGTTGATAAGATAGTTTGATCAATTTGAAACCTTAACTTATTTTTTATTAGTGTTAATTTACTGAATACCATTTTACAGGATACTTGAGTTAATGGCAAATATATTAAACAGTTATGTATAAGTGACTAAATACTCCATACTGAAGAAACTTCGTTCAGTACAAAAAGAACGCAAGGTAAACATTTAAAGCATTTTTTTTCCATTTGGATCTGAATTACTAATTTCCTCTTCCTTTTCATCATATTTTCTACTTTCTATGGTGTCATCATCACTACTGTTTTCACTGTCAGTCTCTTTGAAGTTCCCAAATTCTGAGAAAATGTCATCCTTCCAATTAATGATACAATTCTTGTATTGTCCACAGGCTGGATGAGTTCAGTTAACAAAATATTTCTATTGAATTCACTAGTTTGGTTACTGTTGATAGAGTATCTTCGGGAAAATCATCTATGGTTAAGGTAGTTTTTTCTATACTATTTGAGACGATGTCTAGTATTTCAAGACCTATATTTGTGGAATGGAGAAAATTGTCTAGCCTCGTCGTTGGTTTTCTCATCGGACAGTATTTTCTTTGTGGGAATTCGTGTTTTTTTTTTTAAATCAGTTCTCCATTTGATCGTTATCTTCAAATTTCTTATTTATATCTTCAGCAAAACGTTTGCATCTATTATAATATATTTTTAAGGGTTTTAAGTTTCATTTTGGTAGAACTTGGAAAAGATGCACATCATTAATAAATGGTTAATTATTATTGCCAGCATGGTGAATTTAAATTAAAAACTTAGTTTTCGATTTATTTGAAAGAGTAGTTTTTGTCGAGAAAAGTTAATTAATAAAAAGTTATTTATCCTCATACGAGAGTATATTACTAATGATTATGGGACTTGGTCAATTTTACTTGTGACTTCCGAAAATTTGAACGCTCTATGCAATTTTTCTTCCTTACAGGTTGGAAGGCTAAAGATTCGCTGCTCTGAAGCATAAATAGAAATTAGGTCGAATCCTATGATATGTTTCTATTTTTTTGTAAATATAAATTACCCTTTGCCCGAATTATACTTTGGGAGCGATTAATAGCTAATTTATTATCTAAACTTGTTCCTATGGATCATTCTTTATAGTATGAAGTCAGTAATTGAAATAGGTGAGATATTCGAGACAAATTATTCACATTATTCACAACAAAAAGTGAAGTCTTGTGTAATGGACGCGGTCATGCACAAATAGATTATGTGATTTTGCCAATTGTGTAGAAAGTTACTAATGGTTGATAATAAAAGTCACGTTGACTACATAGAACTCCAAATATTTGTAATTGGTTTTAAAAAGGAGGCTCTAAGTAAGGTTGTATGTTAATCCGTATCTATGCGTGTATATACGTTGTACTGTCGTGCGCAAAAAAAATGGGACAAGTCTTATAACGCATTTTTGCTAAAATCTGGTTGTGTACATCTAACTTTAATTTTTGTGGCATTGTCAGTTATTTGTCAAAATTCATTACAAGTGTGCAAATAGAGACAGATTTACATTAGAATAAAATAGTTGTCCTATTTTTTTTGCTCACGACAGTACATGGTTAATAGTACATCTAGGACATTTTTTGAATTTAGGTTTTCTATAGTGCTCTATCCAACTAAAATATTTTCCTATATTCCTACCATTTTTAGTTATGTCGGAAAGGCAACTAACTAATTGGAACATCCTGTATATTTTACATTTTTAGGTTCTGCGGTAAAATCGAATGTCATTTTATGTAGCAAAAACTTACGGTTTGGGCGGTAATTACCTCAGTATTCACTGATCTTTAATTTTTTCGACAGATGCGCAGACATTTCAAAAATGAATAATAAACGTCAAACAGATGTTAATTAAAACAATTGTAGATGCGACTTTTGCTAAAATGGTTTTGGTTCTAGTAAATATGAACAGAAGCAAAAATAATTATATGAAAATCACCATTAAACTTGCGTTTCGAAAATATGTCAAAACTCATTTTTTTTAAATATGACAACCCAAAAATGTTATTTCAGTTCACGATTCTTCTTTAAAATATAATGTAATTACCTATACTACCTGACCTACACTATCTGACCTAACCTAAGGTGCTTAATTTAAATTTATTTATCCCATATATCCTCTGTACAGAAAGTAGATTTATTATTGTGAATTTCTATAACGAGTAAGTTAAGTTGTCTTTTTTTTTAACTTTTTTGTGTTCTCAAAAAGATTGCACCGTTAAACAGTCTTTTACGATTCAAAATAAACAGCTAGCACCCTATTCGCTTTCAAGTTGTTAACTTGTAAGGGGGGGGGGGGGTGGCAGTAAAGAAGCTAGCGCACTTCATGAGGTCGCACCGTAAGGATAGATATAGGGTGGGGGGCATTTTTCATGTCCTCAAAAGAACTTGAAGGCAGGCACGAACAGGACAAATGCTAGGTGGGCCGGTGACTTAGAAGGTCGCCGAGAACTCGCAAAAGAATAAAGGTATCTTCAAACAATTAAATTAACATTGAATAAAAATTGTGGTGCTGTGAAAAAATGGGCTGGGGCCGGTAAAAGAAGTTGCCCGGTAGCAGAATGATTTCCAGTCCGGGGAAAAAATTAGATGATGGAAAACTGTTACAGATAAAAATGTTATGTTTGGATTAATTTATGTAGGATGTATTTAAAAATCAATGAGTTTAAAAATCCAAAAATCAATTTGGGACCTGAAGGGAAAAAATTTGAAACTGGAAAACTATTACAAGTAAAAATGAAGTGTTTGGATTAATTTATGTAGAAATGTCCGATATATTTAAAAATTCAAAAAACAAAAAATCAATTTTTTGGCCCCTCAGGTCCCTTTTCGTGTGACCACTCATACATTTTCAAATGAATGCATTAAAGGCAATGATTTAAAATGTCAATTAAGACAGAAGTTTTTAAAATAAAATATTTCGACTACTGAGTAAGTTAGACCTTTCCAAAATGATATTACAATAATTGTAATAATTGATTTTGCGGATCCCTATCTGATTTTTTAATACACCCCCAATATTATTCGATAAATGTAGCAACGTGGTATAAATTATTTTCACACTACCAATAACGTATTTTGTTTTTTATTTAAACAGATCTTCAAATCCTGATTATAATGTGACTGCCCCCCCCACGTGACTATCTTTGTAGTACGACCCCAGGAAATACTTTAGCTTTTTTACTGGCGGGTACAAAAGGGCGCTTGCAGTTCCTTACAATTTGATACTAATTTTGAATTTCTTTGTTAATGTGACAAAAAAGCGTTAACTCAGCCCCTCTTCCTCTTTTTCAATAGTTAATAAATCGAAAGCGAATACGGCGCTAACTAATTTTTTTGGAGCGCAAAGAGGCGCATAACGGGCGCATCTTTTTCGCGAAAACAAGTTTAAGAAAACAAGCGGGGGAACAATTAACTCATTCTTTCGATAACCGTATATGAGAATGATTTTTCATATAACACGGTCGCCTATGCTGATAGGATAACCAAAGATTTTCATCTAAAAATTATAATATGAATATCTATTCTAAAATTAATTTTATTGTACAAATGAGGTGACATTATCAAATTACAATTTCGTAAAAAAGATGTCTTATCTTATGTCTGTTAGGTATTTCCCCAATCAACAATCCAGTTCAAATCAAAGTTTATCTTCATACAGAAATGGTGTACCTTACTACCTACTTCTTGTCAACAATGATAAACGAAATGATATGTTTAAAAAAACAGCATTAGGTAATTCCTCCGGTAATTCCACGAGCATAGTATATTAAAAACATGTTTTGTGTTACTTTACAAAAAAATTTGGCAAGAAATTGATATATATCCTCGTTATATTTGTTCAGATAAATCTATTTTGAGATCCCAATACCATTTCTGTGTATTCACAATGACGTTGGCACATTTCCTCTCACATCTCACAACGTCACGATAATAAAAGAAATTATTGGGTATCATATATGGATATTTAACAACAGTTCCAAAACACAATACTTTGCTATTGATAAGGACTATTTCGGGTTGTTTGGAAAGAAAATTTGGCTGGCAGATGTTCAAATATTATATCATATTCCGAAAATACCCTTTGAAACTTTCAAATGTCAACTTTAGCTTGAAATCTACCGACCACCCCCGCAAAAGGGTGTTTGTTGCTGAGTTGCTAGGGCCATTCACCTTGAGCGTTCGAATATGTGGGACGAAATTTTCTACCCTCGCTGAGAGGTGCTGCTATTTATTAGCGAGCTTTACATAGTCAACGAGTAAGAAATTCAGGTCATGGAGCGCTGGCAGCGAGGTTAGTGCGTTGATCTCGCTCTCGGGGTCGTAACGAACTAGCCTCGCTCCATACCACCGAAAGCTCGCGAATGCTGGCAATCGAGGTCAACGGGTACCCGCTGCGAGAGCAGGGCATTGCCTTTTTGTTTTTGAGGTCGCTACACAACGTACGCCAACTTATTCATTTCACTTCATCACGGCCATTTCTGTACACGTTTTACTTCTCTCCCGCTCACTCTCGCAGATATTTCGTATGTTCGTTTGGTATCGTGTAACCGATTATTGTGATATTTCTGTAGAACCAATGTCAGATTATCTTGAATATTTCCATAAATGTAAATGTCTGTAATCGGTTATTACTGGCATTTCACTGTTCATAATAATTATGTAGTATCGAGAAACGTTGTTATTTTTATTTTATGATAATACCTATTAATATTGGTATCGATTGGTGTTACAGATTTGTACATACCTACTTATTTGTACGTTATTAGGTCTTTTCTTTTAAATTATGTAGATATCCAGCCTACCTACCAATAATTATAATGCAATTTTCCCATTACTGAGTCGCTACAAAATTTTACACCTTTTTTTACTACCATACCTACCTACTTACCCATTCTTTTTTTTTATGGGAAGATTAAGCAAAAAACAATGGGGTGAAACTTTTCATTTCATTCAATTAACGAGTGAAAACGAATCTTATTGGGTGGAGAAAGTTTAAAGTGTAATAAAATATTTAGAAATTATTAGTGTTAGTGTTACAAGCTCAGCTCGGACGGGTTTTCACTTTCATTCCGGTCGTTCTTTATTTACAATTTCTTGTACACGTAGGATCACTTTCGATGCAGAAGGCATCCTCGGAATGTGGAGAGTACATTACCACGAGTCCATTCTTTCTTCGAGTATTGTCTATATTTTCTTTTAGTGATTTTTCAGATTTTTGTTGGTTTTAGGAATTTTAAAATAAAATAGAATAAAATGGAGTAAGTACTTCGCTTCATTTGGCAAAAAACTGATAGATAAATTAAAAGAAAAAAACTGCTGTTTTCGCCCCTTTTCAATAATTCAATTTTCACGCGCATTTTTTTTGTGATTTACTCGAAAACTAATAGTCCTACAAAAAAAAAGAAAGTCTAAAGCTTATTCAGTTTACTACAATATAACTTTTTTGTTCGTCGATCTACGACCAAATTTAGTTTAGTTATGGCCAAACGAAGAAGTGTAATATATTTGCTTGCGCGGTTTTCTATAAAATGGTGGAGGATCCGGTGACATTCATTCAGAAATTGCTTTGTGTCCTCTTTGGTGAAATTTTTAGATGAACACGCTTTTGATATAGGATATCTTGTAATCTCATGCGCAACACATTGTGGAAAATTTTTACAACTTTACTGACATTGGCAAATCGTATTATCTTTGTTCTTATACCTAGTTAATAATTTTTCCAAGGAACTAACCAGGATTATATTTGTTTTGAATGTTTTGATGTACGTGTGATTTTACATTCATAGGTACCTAGAGAACGCTGCCAGAAAATATGTTGCCAAGAGTTGTTTGTTTGTACCATATTACCGGCGTATGTGCCTTGAACGTACCCCAGTACCCCTTATTCTATGAAAATCTCTATTAAAATTGACGTGACTAACGCCATATTTGTGTGTTATGCCATTGCCAAATTAAAAAAAAAAAAATCATAAATAATAGGTGACAAAAGAGGGAAGATTTGCATAAATGTCTTTAAAAAAAAATCCTAAAATTAATTGTTCTTTTGTGTCAAAATTATTTTTTTCTAAATCCAGTAAACAGAGAGCCGGATGTTGAGAGCTACAACAGGTCTTGAAGCTGAGTTTTACTATTTTCTATATCAAACCTTGATCGTTTTATGACAATAGAAATTACACAAAATGAATAATAAAAATATGAAGGAGTTCACCGGTAGGTATTTTAAGAACCTACCTCTGAAGTAGCTTCCTAAAATACCAAATCACTTGAATACGATCACCCGACGCGCATTTCGCCAACCATGTTGACATTATCAAGGGCTGATTAACGCTGAGTGATTAAAACCCAGCGTTAATTATCTCCCGATGCTGACAACATGGCTGGCGATGCGCGCATCAAGTGACAGTATTCGAGTATAGTGTTGTAGTGTTTTAGCATTCGTCCAAACTACCTCGAAGGTAGTCACTGAAGGTTCCAGCCTCCCAGGATCTAAAAACCGAAGTGAAAAACAAATACCTAGGTATAGTTGACTACACACTTATTACGCGTGTAAAAAATGTCGGCGTCTTTGACGTGCAGTAAAGATCAAAGGTGGTGACATTTTTTGAGTGCAGAGTAGATCTGAACAAATATACTGTAAATATTGTTATATATTTTGCAAAGTAGTATAACAGTCCAATCAAATAGGTCGACAAACAAAATTTTGAGGTAAATACTTGAATTATTGATATAAGTTACTTTGAAGTATTTGAACACGAATAATGAAAGAATTTTCTTTTTCAACCCCCGAGAAGGGGTGAAAAAATATATAATAATGTGTTTTTTCAAAATTACTCAAAATGTGTAACAGCTAGTAAAAAAAGTTTCAAATAAAAATCGTGAAGCATGAAATTTTAAATAAAAATGATCTCTAAACTTTTTTTGTTATTACTAAAATTAACAAAGTTAGGGTGGTTAGAAGTTAAGGGATGATATGTACAACGTTAAAAAGTCATAGCGCGCTGAAAAGTTAGTGAATTAAATTTTTTTTTCTATATATTCAGGAAAAATATAAACTTTGTTTCGTAACTACTGCGTTGCCTACAAGACGCGCATGCGTCACATCTATATCTCAATGCAGCATAAAATTTTTATTAACAATTTAAAAAAAAACCATTTCTCTGAAACGAAAGTTTATATTTTTCTGAGTAAAGAGAAAAAAAATTTAAATTCATTAACTTTTCTGCATGCTATGATTTTTTAAATTTGTACATATCATCCCTTAACTTCTAACCACCCTAACTCTGTTAATTTTAATAATAACAAAAAAGCCAAGCGATCATTTTTATGTAAAATTTCATGCTTTACAATTTTTATTTGAAGCTTTTTTTACTAGCTTTTACACATTTTGAGTAATTTTGAAAAAACACTATTTCTATTTTTTCACCCCTTCTCGTGGGTTGAAAAAAAAATTCTTTCATTAATCGTGTTCAAATACTTCAAAGTAACTTATATCAAAAATTCAAGTACTTACCTCAAAATTTTGATTTGTCGACCTATTTGATTGGACTATAAACATTTACTGTAAAGAATCTAAAAGTACTCTATTAAATAATAAAAATCGAAATTAATTTAGGTACTTTTATTTTAAATAGCTCTCGATATAATTGTGAATAAGAAGGTGATCTACTAAATATGGTTTGGAAATAAACTAGGTAGGTAGGTATCTAGTTAAAAATTTTATTACATTTTTATGTCAGTTGACCAAAATAATCGTGCTTCTTTTTAACGGATGTTACGACATCCCGATATAGATTCTATGTAAACAAATATTTAAAAGCCAGTTTAAAAATAAGTATGTGTAATTGTATCATTGGTAGTACCTACTTTAGCGATAATTGAGCAAATAGCAGACCTCATTATCTATGAGCTATAAGTATCCAAAAAAAGCCCGGCCATTCCGACATGTGACTGGCCCATTGCGAATTCGCATATCTTACGATTGCGATAACTCGAGTGCATAACACTATGTCGCAAAGATACTCAGGTAACCTATTTAACGGGCGAGTTTGTTGAACTCGCAGTTCGAGGTTATGAGGAGGGGAAAACTCAACGCCCATTGGTTAAACCTAGGCACATGTGCTGTTTTCGCATTCAACCTCCAGCTTTAATTTCATCTTGCCCCAGATTCAGACGGCCGCCGAACTGAGGTGAACGCACTAGCCTCGTTCCAGGACCCTAACGGCCTCGATTGCTCCCTATACACACTAACGCTGGGGCTTGCCGAGAGCACGGGCCCGTGAGGAGACTATGCTTACTGACACGGATCTAAGAACCTCGGGCTGTTGTTCGAATAAAAGTGAGTGAACAAGACAAGGATAGCTACACAGAGGTAAGAGACAGATTACTAGCAACGAAGGCCGAGGGTGAATGAACTAGTCTCCATGGCGGCGACGGTTGCCCTAGATACCGCTCCGATATACCACAGCGTTTGAAAAGTGAAAACAGAGACTTGGAGGGCACCTTCGACGAGGCTAGTCATCTTATAGGAAAAGTGCATTGGATTATCTTGGCAGGCATTTTTTTGGCAATCCAATAGTGTCAAGATAATCTCAATGCACTTTACACTACGTGTTGGCTATTTTGATTCGAATAGGAATGCGATTAGGGTAGGTTAGGTTAGTATCCAAGCAAAAAATATCAAATGTCATATGGAAAAGCACGAATTAATATAAAGATATAGCTTTTATACCTGCTAAGACCCTTCCTAGGAGATTCTCGTTTTCATTTTCTTGTGGCTGTTGGGGTGGAACTGGAACTATGTTTTCTTCAAGCTCCATATCCTCGACAGGTCCAGCTGTGGCACAAGCAGTTTCTTTGTATTCGTTTACAGTCATTTTGATTTCTTCAGGATTAGGTACTCAATTATTGCACACGACGAAAAGTCAATATTTTGGCACAAACAATAAATCCTAGTTCCAATTATTTCGAGGGACACATACCGCAAAATTATATTTTTATATTATGGTATCACTGAAAAATGTTTTTATATGCAGAAACTAGCCCGTGATTGATTCGGAGCTTCGGTTCGCGATGCACCAGGCAGAACACGCGGAGTTTGAGTTGGATTCAGCGCGGTGCTCGACTCGCGCACTCAGAATCCAGAGTGTTCACGTAGAGCGGTCGCTGTACGCTGTAGCGCTGACCCACTAACTCATATCCTTCGGCACCGGTCAGCGCACTTTCGATTGTTTTAGGGGACCCAGTGAGAGTTTTTAAGCGAGAAAGGGGCGCCAGCTAATGCTTTCGCTTTTTCCTGGTCCCACACACGCTGGTTTACTTGAGGTTATTTATTTATACAGCGACCTACCCCAAAGTGATTAACATTCGCAGGGAAATGTTATAGGTGCTTATATGGTCAAATGTTCTGATTTTTAATTGTATATAAACTATGAATGGTCTAGGCTTTCATTTTTTTAAAACATGTAGCAGGATAAGAATGGCCAATCGGCCCCAACGCGGACAATGTTTATTTTTTTTTATTTTGATTGCCCTCAGTGGCATTTACAGTTTTACCAAATGTTAGCTCTTAACATTTAACCGTTTAGGTGTAGTAAAAAATACAAAAAATATAAAAAATACCGAAAATAATTTATATCTTTTGAACGCCTGGGTCGATTCATAAACAAACGAATTCAGTCGTATTTTAAATTTTAACCGACTTCAATAACGATTTAAGTAATAAGTTCAATTAGCTGGACGACGGCGAAATTTTATTTCATAATTTTTAGCGATCTTGTTTTAAGGCGGTTAAAATTTATTTTTTTGTTTTTTTTTTTATTCAACAGATAGTTCGATAATGGAGTACTTTATAGTTACAAGAAACGAAGTAGTAGATTTTTTTAAATCTTGTATATGTTGTAGAGAGTATGTGGAATCCAAGTTTTAGACCTTGGCAAATTTTTGTGTGGACGAAAAAACCACGAATTTTTGGCACTTTTTTCAGTTTGTGGCCTATAACTTAAAAACCAATCGAAAAGTCATCTATTATCAAAATTAAGGAGCATTAAATTTCGCTTCGAATGAGTTGAAATTTCATCAAGAGGTCGATCCGACTCCGCCGGTCATGCGCGTCAAATTATGCTGCACCCGACATGCTGCTGAAAATGGTTTCGTGTACATGTAAAAAAGGTTGCACTGCAGCATGCAGTTGTCGGAAATCAGGCCTGAACTGCTCTTTGACCTGTAAACACTGCTCTGGCCTCTCATGTCAGAACGCTCCTGAGATTGAGTTGGATGAAGATGAAGACGACGACGAAGATTGCATTGAGCTTGAGGAAGTTGGTGGTGCTGCTGCAATGGATCAGGAAGATAGGGTGCAGTAAGAGGATATTAGTCAGCCCCAATCCAAACGGATTTGACTACTATGACCACTACACGCATATAATTCGTTTTTTCCAAAACTCATTTTTACTCCATTCCAGTTTTTTCTTACACCTTGTTTTGTTCTTGCAATTTGCATTCGTTTAATTTTTATTACACTTTGTTGTATTACTACTATTGGGCAAATTTTTATTTTTGGTTAATATACTTCGTGTTAAGCTGTTAAGTTTGAATCAGGATAGGCGATTCTTTTACTGTGTTCTGTATAGTTGAAGCAGCAAAACCCCCCATTATTATGCTTTGTGTATTTGGGACAGCAAAATTCGGCCTAAATAAATACCAAATCAAAATTACCAGGGTATGGAATTACGAAACTTCCAAAGAACAATGTTAAAATAGGGCTTTTTTGGCCCATCGGTGGTAAAGTGTGGAAGCTATCTTTTTTTTTTTTACTAATTTTGGGGTGCTGAAAACGAATCCGTCACCTGTTTTGGCGAAAAATCTCTGGAAAACATCCTATTTGGGTGCCATAAAGTCAAGATTCTCATTTTCCCAACCAAAACTCATTTAAATAATTAAAGAATTTTTTTAATATAAAAACCAAGTAATATTTTTCAGATAATGACATGAACACCGTACACCCTAAGAGTGTGGGTGGGGAATATTCATCTGAATTGACTAAATCACCTTATTTTGTTAAAAAAAAATATCTGACTGGGTGACTAGGGATTTCTTTTGCAATTAAAATCAATAAAAACTCTAAAAAGATAAAATCCACCCCCTTAATTGGTGGGGATGGATGTAAGAGTATTCAGAAGTAATCACATCATAACTTGATAATAGCCATTTAATGAGGAGTTTTGGTTTTTTAAAAATAAATAATTAATCGTATATTAATATTGTAACTTACACCGTTCTTATGGGTGGTGAAGGGTGAGGGAAACGAGAGGGAGGGAGGCGGGGTGATCTTAGAATTTTTGCTTCTTTCTCTACTTACCTAACGAAACTGAATGTTTTGAAAGCATTTCCTGCACTAAATAATAACTTTTTGTTGCAAGTTCTAATATCAATTTCAATACCACCCCCAAAGAGGGGCTGTTTTTTACTGTCTCCCGATATTTTTAGCCAATTCGGATAACAGATTCGTATTAAGCACCCCAAAATTAGTAAAAAAAAAGATGGTTTCCACACTTTACCACGGATGGGCGATGGGCCAGAAAAGAACTTTTTTGATTTTAGAACTTGCAACAAAAAGTTATTCCTTAGTGCAGGAAATTACTTCAAAATACTCAGGTTAGGTAAAGTAGGTAAGTAGAGAAAGAAACAAAAATTCTACATTCACTCCCCACCCCCCTCATTTCCCTCCCTTTCACCACGCATAAGAATGGTGTAAGTTACAATATCTAATACACGGTTATTTATTTATTTAAAAAAAAAAAAACCAAAACTCCTCGTTAGACGGCTATTCAGGTTATAATTTGATTACTTCTGAATACTCTTACACTCCCATCAATTAAGGTGGTGGAGTTCATCTTGTTAGAGTTTTCATTGGTTTTAATTGCAAAAAAAATCCCTAATCACCCAGTTTGATGTTTTTTTATCATAATAAGGTGATTTAGTCAATTCATAGGAATATTTCTCACCTCTGAATATTTCTTACACTTGTGGGGTTGGGGTGTACACTGTATATCCAGAAAATATTACTTGTTTTTTATATTAAAAAATTCTTTAATTATTTGAATGACTTTTGGTTGGGAAAATGAGAATCTTTACTTTATGGCACCCATCTAAGGGTTGTTCTCTAATGTGTTACCGAGATTTTTCGCCAAAACGGGTGACGGATTCGTTTTCAGCACCCCAAAATTCTTTCACATTTTACCACGGATGGGCCAAAAAAAAACCCTTTTTGAACATTGTTCTCAACAAGTATTTTAGTCTGGAAAGAAAATCTTACGGAGGAGAGTTTAACTGCACTTTTTTTACCTTCAGATTGAAATCTTTTCTCGGCATTTAAAACAATTTTTCCGCTGCCACTTAAAAAGTTTTAATCATCTCAGATGATGCTAATATGATTGACGAAATCTACGTCGAGAATAATATTCCAATGTAGTGTTCATGTGTATTGGTGTTTGTGTTCATCGTTTAAATAATTTTTTTTATTAATTAGGTCTATACAAACATTGGTGAACAGCAAGTAATTGGGTAAAATTTTAGTAGGTGGCATTTACATTTGTTTTGAAACAGAATTCCCCGAGAAGAATAGATTGAACTTAGGAGGTGATTAAGAACAATTCGAATACACGAATGCTTCTCTGAAGAGTGAAAGTTGGTATTACAATAAAGCACAAAGTTAATCACAATGGTCTTCAATTAAATAAATCTTCTCCTATTTAGTAATTCACTGAGAGTGAATAATTCCGCATTCGCTAATAAATTTCACGTCTGAAATAAGTTTACTGCGAAAGAATAGTCAACGTGTTCTCCATATTTATAAAATATCCTTTTTTAAATTTTGTAAACGTTCTAAAACAAAATTATGTTCTAAATTAATACTGGGTATCTTACCTGATTTTTAATCAAATAGGTACCTACCGTGCGTGTAATTTCCCATTAGGCATGTACATTCATGTAGCGCGAGAGATTTGACAACACCGGCAGCCGTAAATTCGTCCGTTGGTGGAGCATTCCAGCTCTGTTATTTCATTGCAGCCAGCTGGCACGCGCGATGTATTTCAAATTTGGTGCATTATGTAAATAGCATGTTAGAATATCGCGACTGTTTACGATGAGGTTAAATGTTAAAACACTATTCTTCCTCTTAAGATAAGATGATATCGTACGGCCTTTCCACTTATGTGTTAATGAAGGTTTGATAGTTTAAAAATTTTGTGTTTTGTCGACTGATAACACAGCCCCACAAAAAAAAATAAAAGTTCAAAGCAGCGAACCAGACCCATGTATCCCCATGTATTTTCGGTCGCTGAATCAGAATTCGGGGCCAAAAAAAATCGCACACCATCAAAATCATTAGCTAGAGCCAAGAAACACCCCTGAAATGGGATAAAAAGAAGATTAAACTACTAGAATAGTTGTTACTTCTTAATCAATCGAATTATACAAATTAAGGTTAAAGAGCAGCGTACATACAATAGATATGAAACACACCCCCAGGGATGGGCGAAAACTAGCCCCCATATATAAAAAAAATCGATCCAAAACAGCAATGACTGCTGAAAAAGCTCGAAATGTTTAAGTTTTGTTAAAGTGTTAAGAAACTACATCAGGTCCAACGTAATCTTCATAAACTGCCCCTATAGGGTTGAGAACAACCACCTTTAAGTTCAAAGGACACGAGAAAAACAAGAAAAAACGTAAAATCCAACAGGATTTCTATTATCATGAATGCTATGATTGGCTGAAATTGCGTAGTACTCTAAAATAGAACCAGAAACGTAGAATGTTGATGGTACGTAAGTTTCTAATTCTATTTTAGAGTGCTACGCAATTTCAGCCAATCATAGCATCCATGAAAATAGAAATCCTGTTGCATTTTACGTTTTTTCTTGTTTTTCTCGTGTCCTTTAAACTTGGAGGTGGTTGTTCTCAACTCTATAAGGGCAGTTTATGAAGATTACGTCGGATTTGGTGCAGTTTCTTATCACTTTAACAAAACTTAGACATTTTGAGCTTTTTCAGCAGTCATTGCTGTTTTGGATCGATTTTTTTATATAAGGGGGCTAGTTTTCGCCCCTCCCTGGGGGTGTGTTTCATATCTATTGTGTACGCTGCTGTTTAACCTTGATTTGTATAATTCGATTGATTTAGATGTAACAATATTCGTAGCTTAATATTCTTTTTACCCCATTTCAGGGGTGTTTTTTGGCTCTAGCTATTCATTTTGGGGGTGTACGATTTTTTTTGACCTCGGATTCGGATTCAGCGATCGAAAATACATGGGAATACATGGGTTCGCTGCTTTGAACTTTTTTTTTATGGGGCTGTGTAATTCATCGAATCCGCAAATGTTTCACAGCCAGCGCTCAATGGTTAAAGTGACTATTCCTATATGGAAATCCGTGTTTCAAATACTGAACAATGTTTTCATTTCATTTTTAAGAAAAAAAAGTCTTAGTGTGACCAAACGACAGTTTTTCATAAAGCTTCAAAAATTCTTTAGGGAAAATAATAAATATTGTAATTTGTAATTTTCCATAATAGTTTATACCTAGAAGGCCTATAATTTCACAAAATTTCATTAAAAAAGATTAATTATTTTTTAGTAATTTCGGCTTAATATAAAATGTGTAAAATTAAAAATTTTCTTAGTTTTTACTTTTTTGCAAAAAAAAACACGATGGCACCTTTGATTTGGAGCTACCTATGCAGTTTTATTGATAATCTATTTACAAACATTTTTATTTTTTGTTTGACCTGATCCAGAACTCGAGATATTAACAAAAAACGAGACAAAAACGCATTTTTAAAGTTAAAACTTAATTTCCAAGAAACGCTCACCTCCCAGATAGGACAAAACTTTACTGTAAATGGATTGCATTTCCACAAAAAATACCCTCCCAAAATAATCGTTGAAATCATATTATGTTTAGTTTTATTCGACTAATAACTATTTTTATTCCATTTTCTTTTTCTATTTTATTTATTTTTACCTAAACCTTCAGTAAACTCAAGAATTTCTTTGTCTTCTTAAAAGTTCAGAAGGCCTCTTACAGGGGTTCCTAGTATCCTTGACCAAATTTATTTGTTTAGCATGTAGATAATATCATATTCCGTCCCAACGTTCCTGAATTATTTCCTGTGAGAATAACAAGCGGTCTCTTTGTAGCAATTTGTCAATGTTAGCTTAATTTCAGTAATATATGCATCTAGAGAGTAGGCCAAAATAATAGGTTTGTGGAAGTGATGGAGGTCATTATTTCTGTTTTAGGACACATTTATCATTATATTAAGTCAGTATACTTGGCCATATGCATAAATAATTTTGTAGATGTTTTTTTTCGTTCACCTTAATGATTATTGAAATTTCATAAACTGTTTACCAAATAAGATGATGGTAATCGCAAAATAGTAATAAGTTTCCATTTTTTAAAACATTTGCACAGAGAATTATGTATTTTTAATTTGTCAGCATTTTAGCTTTTATTTATGTATTATATTGCTTATTTTAATTTTAGAACGAATTAAAAAGTATAAAAAAATCTTTAATCCACATAAAACATTACAAATTGCAATCTACATTACCCTTCATAGAAACACCGATTTTCATTAAGTTTAACAATAATTACATAACGTAAAGATGATAATGAATGTCGCAAGTCAAATAAAATTTTAGTCACTTAAATTAGTTTGGTTCATGAAAAGCGTCGATTGCAATGTTCAGTATTTTAATAAGCTATTTCAGTGCCAAACACACATTGCCTACACGAAAACAAAAAAAAGTTGCAAATTTTTAAATACCTTCGCCCATAGGTCCTATCGTATAAAGAGATATATAGGTTGAAACATTAGAGAGCTATGTGAGAATAAATAACTCTTTATTGATGATGTGCAGCTCTCTAAATGTGTACCGAGAGGAAATCTTGCTAAAAAATACTCTTTCAAATAAATCGAAAGTTAAGTTTTTAATTTAACTCACTGGCGGCAGCGCCTTCGCCAAATACTTGAATGAGCAAAGTTACATAAGTTATATATATAATGTAATAACAAATAGAAAAACTGCTGCCCAAGGAATCACTACTTCCACATCCAGATTCTCTATCAAAGTCTTTTACAATGAAAAAAATTTGTATGTGGAAATAATTCGTCGTTAAATTTACAAAGTGGCGTATATGGGTTTTAACAACTTTAGAGGAGACACATTTAAAGTTTCACCGGTTTTTCATTTTGCCACTACCAGAGAAGTATTAGACCGTTTGTATTGAGTTTTTAAACAGACTTTACAATTTATTGTAGGTGATTAAATGCCGATATGGACAAAACCAGAAATATCAACTAGAAAGAGTAATTTTGAAAATAATGATATACGCCTTTTAGTAGTTTTTTTTTATTAAACATTTTCATATATGCCCATTAAAATATTGGAGAAAATTCAAAAGGAATCTACTATTTCTATTATAAACTATTAAATTAAGAAGAATCACAGGAGTTAATCCTTCGCAAAGTGACAACAGAGATAAATTTTTCTCTCTGGAAGCATAAGGTGAGCATTATTGATTTTTAAAATTTTTGTCTTTGTGATATCTTCATTTCTTGGTAAGGAAACCGTTTAATAGCTGTAGTTACAGCACTGTGTTACCAAGTCGCCTTCACTTTAACGATGGCATGTCCCAAAGAAATGAAGGGTTATATGTTTAATATTTCTGCTGTCATAAAGAAGAAACCAGTAAGCAAACATTGCGGGAAGGATTGAATTTTTGTTCTGTCCATGGCAAAGATCAGAAAATAGTTCTACATTTTCTGATCTTTTCGTCACACTTTTTAAAAAATGAAAAATAAGTATAAACAACTTGACATTTCCGACGAACCTCGTTTGCTTTGGTTTCATACCAAATGTAACAGTGACAATCTTTTGAGGAAAGATTATAAATAGTAAAATTGCTTATAAAATACGGCACTTTTACTTGAGATTGGCAATTGAATGATTTGCTGCAAGTCGAAAACAGCACTGATTTTACTATCTTTTACTCCTCGTTCTTTACTTGTAGCTTTTATTTCCCTTACATTCTTTTTTCTGCTTCGTGATTTAAATAATTCTCTTTAAATGGTTGATTTCTTATCTTCCTTGCAACCTTGTCATAAGCTAAAAACACTTGAATGATTGTTTTACCTTCTTTGCAATCTTGCGATAAACAATGTTTGAACTTTGAAATGGTCGTCTTCTTATCTTTCTTGCTTACTTCCGAGCAACAAAGTTTCAGCGGCCATCTTGCAACCCATGCACACCAAACTTAAGGTAAGTAAATTTTAAGCATTGTAATGTGTTTGGCATCCGAGAAAACCCCTAAGCAGACGATTAGATCATTATTTTAAGCCAACGGACACGGGAGATATAAGGCAACAGAGTTTTGGTCGCCATCTTGGATATTGGACTTCCTGTCCAAATTTTGCTTTGGCAACAGGCAGATTCATATTCAGCGAGGTCGAAATACCCTAAAAACGTTGTTTTCCCAATTGTTACATGAAATGCTTCTTGCATTGTTCTTTTTTGAAAACGTGCCTAGTTTATAAGTCGATCAAAGGAGGGTCGCTGTTATTTTTACTATTGAACACCTGCATAGGGGCAAGTAAGTCGTGGACTGGTCGAACGCTATCAAACTTATGTAGTAAGTAAGTTCTCATGAATGTTGTTTTAGTACGTGAAATCTCACGTTACGAGAACTTTAAATCTAAGTAGTCACTAGCGAAACTAAATTTTTTTAGTAAAATATTTTTATATTATTTTTAGTCAGCCGTAATTACCATATTACAAAAGTCATATAAATTTTAAAAAAGGTGAAACGCCCTGTATCTAGGTCGTGTATTTGCAAATTAATTTCCTAAATTTTAAATAGAATTTACTTATTTCCAAATTTTAAACAATTCTAATCAAAATTAAATATTTCAAAATAACCGTTAAATATATTTCATGTATAATTTCCTTAAATACAGAAATATTATTTTATTATAATACTTTTTAAAGCATTTTACTAGGGTTGAAAACGACGTTGAAAGTCGAGCTTCAAGACGGCATATCTCTCGAGGAATGTGCTATGTAAACAAACACGCCAGAAACGTAAGCGATTATAGGCCGTATTTCTAATGCAGTTAAGCCCGAGATTCTCTTGTAAAATAGCCTAAATTACGACCCGTTCAAAATTCACTCTTTTCTTAACTATTCCAGTCACTCTCGCGTATAACGTAATTTTGTTTCTTTATTACGTCGCCTATAAATACCATGAAACACAGCCCAAGATCATCATTATTTGATCGACTCTCTTGGTGCACCCGTCTTCGTGTCCATACCTGTATTTTCATGCTGCGTCCTTTATTGGTAACGTTCGTTAAATACAGGGTGTACATTTGGCTGTGTGTTCTCGGGAGTTATTTAGCACACTTTGGTGTTTATTCTTTGTTCTTATCCAGCGACCTCACGGCCTCGTTAGTAGGAACTCAGGTTAAACATTTGGGGTTGTGCATCCTACGAAAGTAAGTTGAATTGCTCCGGGGCATATTCTGTTTCCCTGTCTGACTGCGACCTTTTGAAGAAGGCTTCGTTCACAGACTTTGCGACGGAATATTCACCGTTGTAATTGAACAATCAACTGGGGTTTGCCATCTCTGTACAGTGCTCCGAGTAGTTTCGGTAGACAATTTGCTGTCCGGCAAGCGTCCGTCAGGTGACGTTGCCCGGGTACCAGAGTGTCTATTGAGAAATTGCTTGTTGCGCTCCAGGGGTGGGAAGCGTCGGTCGATTTACGACGCCGCCTAAAAGAGTAAAAATGGACAACATACTCGAGTCAAGATCTGGGCCCGTGAGTGTAACCTTTCAGGACCTTGCCGTTTGTCAGAGCCTAAGTATTAAAATTACCTAATTACTAATTCTCCGTTGTCATTTGTTTTGGTCTTAACTTTTAATATTAATTAAATTACACATTCAGATTATTTTTCTAAATTCGCTCAATAAAATGACAACGAAGTTCAACTCTTTCTACGATTCTATATCCTCGAAGTCAACTCTAGTTACACCGACTTTATGCTAAACTGTGGTACTTTGATTATAGCTTACTTATTTAAATTCAATTTCAGTATTCAAATTAATTAACTCACGATTGTGATTTGCAACTATCTTTAGTCATTTAATTAATGGAAAGTTTTCTTTTGGGTTTTTAAAAGGTTATTACAACGATTGTTGTTTAATATGATAATACTCCGATCAGCTAAGTTAATAATATTTGGTACAGATGCGAATGGGTATTTGCAGATTTTGCAGTTAATTATTCTTCAGCAGTTGCAGTTAAGAATTCTTGATTGCCATCTCTGTAATTTATACCTCATCAATGTTATCATTTACATATGATAAGATTTGAACACAGCTCTTTATTATCAGTTTATTTTCGAAGATTTTCGAAAGGCAAACACAAGATTTTGTTGGTTGTCACTACATCTATAGCATCGATACTACGAATATACAAATAACAACGATTCAACGAAATGGGACCAATTGGTCTCGGCCAAGTGCAATTGTAACTAGCCACAACAACAAACAATACTTCGCTTCGAAACATCGAAATCTACGACCCAGTTGTCGTGGCAATTTGATAAGATTTTGTTAATTGCCTTTTACCATCGTATCATGACTGGGAAATTTCCCGAGCTGTGTCAAATTTTACGTATGTCGACGTAAATTATAAAGCTTTCAGGATAATGACAATTGTCATTGTAAACAATTTATTTTATTGTTTACGTAGCTGACCTGATTATTCTACGAATTAATGTGACAATTGTCCCATCGAATACTTTCCTTCTTTTCATGTGAAATGTGGCAATTGCCCCAACAATTATATAATCTATACAAAGGAATATGACAATTGTCTAAAATAAACGTATTAAAACGTTTTCTGTATTTTCTTTCAATATTTTACTTTTCAGGAATAAGTGAGATTAAATAAAAATATAATTCTTTAGACAAAATAAATCAATTACAAAGGCAATTTGAAATTAGAGTGAAATCAGTATTAACTAAAGCACAGTCAAATAAAAAGGTACCAAAATAAAAGCAACTAATAAATGAGTGTTGTCAAAATTAATACAAATAAATTTGATCAGTAAATAGAAACAAGTAATATCAAACTTTATAAAAAGAATCTATGGTTTAACAAAATTACTATCACAACGTAAATTTGGGTCCTACTTTCAAAAATCTAGACGATCACGTAAACTACCAAATTTGTATATTTTTCTGTTTCACCCAAAAGAGAGAGATAAATATACGACTAGGGTAGGTGTCGTTTCAAAGGCTTATATTTGATTCTGAGAGCATGAATCTTTTCTATCAAATCGATTATTAGCGTACGCTCTTACTTGTATGGTTAAAAAGTCATTTGCCTTAGTTGGGGAGGCGTGATTCTTTCATATTATATCATTTTGCAGAAAATCACTGTTTTATTTTAATATCCATAAATAAATGGTATTCTTTGAACTAGTTGCACTTTATTGATCTTAAGTCTTCATTCCCTGGAATTTTCGTTTGGAAGACCTAAACAACTGAGTAATCGGAATCTCATGATTCCTTAAGATTGATACTCAGTATTCTGGTCGCCTTACGGGAGCTTGATGGAGTTTTTAAAAGCGATTTTTGAGAAATATTAGACCATAGCATTCGATTAATCGTGTATAAACCACGTCAGAATTCAATCCAATCGGAGAGAAATCTTCAATGGGGATTTTTTCTATGCAAAAGTATCAAAAACTAAAAGGCGTCAGACCATTAATTACCGCATAAACAGATCAAAATCACGTCAATATTCAATCCCTCGGAGAGAAATCTTCGATAGAGCCAAAATCTAAATAACTGAAGGGCGTCAAAGCCTTAAGTGTCAGTGAAAAATAGGAATCACGTCCTGAGAAAGCGTTGTTAATGATCTAAGGTAGTGCAGCCTTAATCCATTACTCGTCTATCGAAGTGCATCTTATCTCGAACCCGTCTGGGAGTGGAAGAACGGGGCAAAACGCGACTGGCGTCCTTTAATAAATAAATTGGTGTCGTGTCAATTTGACGCCCGGTAGTGTATTTTTCTACATTAACACTGCTCTAAAATTATAATAAAACACGATTTATGTAAAATATGACGATTTACAAGCCTCTGGCGACCACCCCATACAAAGCATATTCTAATTTCAACAAGAGAGTATTCTACAGTGCTACTTTGCATATGTATCAAACATAAAAATTAAATCTAACAGATGTTATCATGTTTACAAGAGCGGATGTCTGTACAATTTTCGTTTACAATGTAGGTTAAGCATTTTAAGCCGGAAATGTCTATTTAGGTAAATAATTCTTTTTAATCGGATTTTTCTTCCCTCTATTCAAGCTACAGTTTAAAAACGTTAGAAATTGAAGTTTTTGCCATTAATATGATTAATTACTTTGTTTATTTATACAAATAAATATTAGCTAATAGTTAGCAGCCAATGCCACCGTATTAGAAACAATTGAAAATATTATGTAGGTTTGTTGAGTCAGCAATAATAATTAAAAGACCACAAGATATATTCATATATTTATTTTTAATGTGAATATTTACTAATAACAAATAGATACAACTGTTTTCTACTCACGTTTTCAATCTTTGTTCTAATTTTACGAGCGTATGGCTCAAAACAGGATATTTTAGCATCTTAGATTAACATTAATTTTAGTAAATCTAAATTAGAAAAAATTTTGATTAACGTGTTTGTAGAAAGACGAAGTAGTATTTTCCTTGAAAATCCAACTATGTAACAGCTGTGTGGTCGATAGTCAAGAAGACTTGACTGTTACACTGAGGTCCCGGGTTCGATCCCCAGGCGTAGAAGAGGGATTTTTTCGCAAAAATAAATTAATAAATATATTCAAATACTGGGTGTGCGTACTGTGCGTCTTCATCTCTCGAAATGTGTAGGTCCCCTCTCTCGATTAAGGCAACTTCAGGCCTGCGAGGATAACAGGATATTACCTGTGTTGTTAATATAGTTATAGTTATAGAAAAAATATTTCTCTATAATTACGGATTAACACGATTGGGGCCGTATTTCTAACTTGAAAAGAGGGTATTTTGAGTAATTTTTGGGTACTGGAATATCGCAAATCTCGTCGTAAACCATATAAGGCAAAATAAATCATCACAAAATCTTAATTTTAATTATTGTAGAAATCATTAAAGTATCGGTTATGAATATGTTAACCCTTAAAAAACATTTTTATCCTTAAACATTCCTTAAAGAAATAGTCCCTTGAGGTAAAGCTTTTACCCCAAAAGTTCTGCGACTGGACCGCAAGATGCGAATCTCTCCGTTTTCGAGGGCGGGGAACACGACGGTGACAATATTTTCCGACCTACCCTTCTAAACTGAAAAAACCACCCTTTTCTCCGATTTTCCTGCGCTAGGCTTGCAAGGCCTTGTCGGATCGGCTTTTTTTGGTCAATATGAATAAGTAAATATTGAACACAAATGACCTAACCCACCCCCGCGGGTTAAAACTACCCCCAGCCCCAATAATTAAATGCCACGAAAACATCGAAAATCCGTTTGAAAGCAGTATACTCCCGTTTTCGAAGGCGAGGAACACCATGGGGACAATATTTGCCGACATATCGTTCATCCACCTGAAAAACCACCCCCTTTGCCGATTTTCTGGTGCTAGACTTGCGAGGGCTTGGCGAATAGGATATGTTCTCATCAATTCGAATAAAATAAGTAAACCTGGATCAGACGACCAGGGGGCTCAAGCAGCCTTTACACGAAGTGAACTTTTCTTTACCTATTCCTAGGGTAGGTCGGGGAATATTGTCACCATCGCATTCTCCGCCCTCGAAAACAGGACTCTATCGCTTTCCTACTGATTTTCGTTGTTTTCGTGGAATTTCGTTATTGGGGGTGGGGTAGATTCAACCCCCGGGGATGGGTTAGGTCTCCTGTGGTCAATATTTACTTATTTTATTCAAATTGATCAAAAAACCCAATCCGACAAGCCCTTGCTAGCCTAGCAGCGGAAAATCGGAAAATACTATAATTAACAAATTTAAACGATAACATAATAAATGGTAACCGTGATGGCACAGACCTTATTTGGACTTTTCAGAAGCATGTGATAAAATACATTATGAAGTACTATGTGCAAAGCTTGAGTATTATGATTATGATAAATTTTCGGAGTTGAGATACGAAAAGCGCCATATTTACCAATCATTATTTACACTGTTTATATTGACCAAATTTTAATACAATCAATACAGTAACTTTAAAATTTAACCTTTATAGTTGTAGCATTTTACTATTTTATCAATGAGTGTAGGGTGACCAAATTTAGCAAAGTTAGAATATTGTCTTTCATTTCATTTAAAAATTATATACAGGTATGTAATGAATTTTTCATTGCTAAATATGAAAGTTTACTTATAGGAATGAGGTGTTTCTTGCAAAGTTCTTGATATACACGGTAGTACAAAAATAGCTATTTTATTATCTTAAATATAATCAACTTTGCAACCTAACAACACCCACGACAGTGAAAGTAAACCTTCTCGTTCTCCTTGCTACTAGACGTTACTAGCTGCGGAAGTAGAGCTTTCGGGGCCAGGACCAAAAAGTAAAATTTAATTAACATTTTTTATTTTACTTTGCCTTGGATTTCTCTGGATACCTACAATGAACCACAAGCAATATTAGCTGCTTCTTGTATACAATTTTCACTATCAATTTTATTTTAGTTTGAAACCACAGAAATTCAAAATTTTGATGGACAGATAGTGGTTATTACGTTGTCATGGATTTTTTTTTACAGGAGATGCCATGATTCAAACATACATGGTCTGCTACTTTGAGTTTGTAGATACTGACGGGCAAAAACGAATTCGTGTGATGACTGTGATATGCTTGAAATCTCCCATCTAAGGGAGCTTTTCTATGACGCCACGCTATTTGAAAGGTCTCAAGGAAATGAGCAGACCATGTTTCAATCATGACTGAGACAGTCTCCCAAACCATAAAATTGATTAAAAAATGTAAATAATTTAATTAATAAATTAGCTTTAAATCCCATAATTTCTTTCGATAGTAGAAAAAATTTAGTACATTACACTATGCGAGATCCCTTTTAGGTTTTCGGAGGGTTTTGAATAATCTCAGCTTAGCCTCGACCATTCAAAAATCATATCACACCTAAAAGTAAACTTTGCGTCTAGTAACGTAAATAACTATTTCATATTGAATAACAAACCTTCTTGACTTTCAAGTTTCCAAAATTTTAATATTGAAAAACAATATTTAAATAGATTTTATTTTGATTTTAACCGGGTATTCGACCAGGAAATGTTAAAAATATATAGATAGCATGTAGGTATGTAAACTATTTAAAAGCAGTGGACAAATCGAACGAATTCCTTTTGACGTAATGGTATATTTTTCAACAGTTTCGTCAATCGCGAAATCTTTCGAAACCTTAATCGTTCACGTAGCGTAGCGTTTTGTGTCCCAATGCGAATATTAAGCTCTCGTTGTGCGTGTGCGTCACCCACAAAAAAGCATAAGCAGCCCCAGTATTAGGTCGTTCACCCGTTCTAGAAGTTTAGTTAGCGGTGTTCTACATTCGCGACGTTATCAAGGGAAGTTCAAAATAAAAATGCGAAAAAGCTTTTGCTAACTAGGACATTTAAACTGAATTCAGTAAAATTTTCCGATTTGGTTCTGAATCATATCTTTGAGTTGCTAAATAAGATAATGCATGTTTATATTATTTATTTTACTCATTTAACACAAATGATATAATATTGCCCGGTTATAAAATATCTATTCTGCTATTGTAATGGAAACGATGATGAGTATTTAATATTTTTTATAAATAACAAGTTGGATTTCTGGTTTGCAATTTGCATAGTATTATTTAATGTGTGCCTTTTTATGTAATATCAATGAAACTATACTTGAAACTTGTAAAAGATAACAGTCTGCTTTGACTTGGTTCACTAATATTTTAATTTTCTATTTTAGTCAATATATGCTATTTTGCCTTTCGAATAAAACAATAGGGAGCTAATTTTTGGTATATATATTCCCTGAGGGTTCAGATCCAACACACTAAAACTCTTGCAAAGTCCTTCCGCCATCCCCTTTTTTCCATCTCTAAATGTGCAGGTTTTTATATTTTGGCTATTTTCTCGAAAGCGATAGATTTTATAAGGAAATCATAAAAGTACTTTTTTTATACCGGACAAAATTTCCTTCCAACAAAACCTTGGTGGGTGGCAAAAAGCGACCCGCAAAATTTGCCTCTTTTTTGCGTAGTATATTGCGAGCGAAGAAAAGGTACAACATTGATCCTATTGGTCCCAAATTAACCTTTGGGAAGTTCTAGCGAGAGCATATCTTTTCGTAGGGTGGGACAATAGTCCGCCGGACTCCGATATCTCGAGTTCTACGATAGTTAGAAATTAAAAAAAATGAAGAAAACTAGATAAAAAAGTCTATAATCGGAAATTATTTTCGAATATACAGGGCGAGAGAAGACGAAACTACAGAAACAAGTGCATTTTTTTAAATGGAATGCTGTGCATTTTTTGAAGCCTCTATCTAGACTCTATTTGTCCCTATATTATTATTGCCTATCTCCCAACCACTTGTATATAATGAATTTTTTTTTGTTGTACAGGGTAGCAAAAAATT
This sequence comes from Rutpela maculata, assembly GCA_936432065.2. Classification (NCBI taxonomy): domain Eukaryota; kingdom Metazoa; phylum Arthropoda; class Insecta; order Coleoptera; family Cerambycidae; genus Rutpela; species Rutpela maculata. The sequence goes on from OW386286.2 coordinate 187,048,334, forward strand.
ATTTTTAAACTAAGAAATTTTTAAATTGAATTATCTCATTTTTTTCAAATGGAACATCCTGTATATTTTTCGACGATGTGATGTAGAAATTAAAAACGAACATTTTTTGTGAGTACCTCCCTATGGCTAATTTCAACCATTTTCGTTTTAGTGAGCAATAAGTACAAAATTGATGAATAAACTTTAAAAATAAAGGTTTCTTCAAATAATTCATCAGAAAAAATTATAATGTGCTCCACATGTTGCCCATTTTGATTGAGAGACGTCTTTATGCAATTTTGAAATGAGGCCATTTGTTTCAATCCACTGAAGTGGGTAAATGGTCCCTTACTGTAAGAGTTTTTTGTAAATTTTCTGTTTTCGTTATTCGAAAAGCAATAAAACCTCAGTTTGGTATAAATTGTCTTGTACAAATGAACATTTATCGCACTGATGGATCGTCAGTTATCGTAATGTATTAAATTTAAAATAGTTCGAGTTTTACAAAATGAATTTTAATAAAACGGAACTTGTAAATATGACTTTTGTTTTGGGCGAGTCGGACAGAAATTGTTTGCTTGCCACTAGAATTTATAAGCAAAGGTATCCCGAAAGAAGGATTCCTGATGTTAGCAGGTTCCAAAACCTTCTCGATAGATTTGTGGAAACTGGAAATGTCGAATGTGAAAAAAGTGAAAGAATAAAACGTGTTGTGAATGAAGAAAATGAGTTTTCTGTGGTGCTGGCAACGGTTGAAAATCCCCATATTAGTCAGAGAGAAGTGAGCTCGTTAGTAGGAATAAGTAGTAGACAGTCTTGTTGGTTGAATCTTAAAAATAAATAAGTTTCATGCATATCATATTCAAATGCACCAGAAATTATTTGATGGAGATTTTCAAAGGCGTCTACAGTTTTGTAATTGGGCCAGAGATAAAATGCAAGATGTCACCTTCTTTCATGATGTTTTATTCACTGATGAGGCAACTTTCATAAAAATGGATTTGTTAATAGACACAATTTCCATTATTGTGCTTCGGAAAACCCTCACTTTTTTAGGCAAGTTGATAACCAGCACAGATGGTCTATAAACGTTTGGGGAGGAATTTTTGGAGAACATGTAAGGCATGTGTCCCTATTCTCGTCAGTGTCCCTAATTTCGTCAGTTTTGAAAGTTTTTATATTATAATAAGGACTTAAATGAACCAAAACGTAATTTAAAAATTTTACCGAATTCCTTATACATCTGGCTACAACTCTTGGAGCTTATTTTATTTTTAACCATGTGATTTCTTCTAGAATATTATCCGCACAGTCGCGTATCACAAGCAGTGAAGTGAAGTGCGTCTGAATCACTAAGGTAAGTGAACTGCACGTGGTTACGAAAATCTTAAATACAAATTATTTGAAATAGTTTTTTGTTAAAAAGTATGTAGCTATAATTCATTTGTTTAAAAGCTCTTGTTTTAATAAATAAGTTTCGTTTTTATTACTTTAACTAAAATATAGATGGTGACGAAACTTGGGACATAAAAAATATAGAATGTCCCTATTTTCGCCACCACTGACAAAATTAAGGCCAAGAGTCTGTTTTTTTTTTATTTTGGTGTTTAAATAACAAAAGAATTTATTTTCGTCATACCTTTTTTAACTTAGTTGAGGAGTTATAAATAATAAAACCATTGTGACGAAAATTGGAACAAAAACGTGACGATTATTCCGTCGTTTAATATATGAAAATAACAACATTATTCTGAACTTAAATTTTGACAAAAGTATAAAAAAATGTTAGAAAAATCAAATTACAAAGAATCGTTTCAATTTCAGACAAAAATGAACAAAAAGCCGTATTGCGTGGATGATGTCCACAATGCGCTACAAGCTATTAGAAGTAGCATGAGCATTGCGAAAGCAAGCAAAACATTTAAAATACCCAGAATGACTGTCCGACAAATATGCTGGAAGGAGAGCAGTTGAATCCAAAACTGGAGTATCTACCATTTTATCTGCACAAGAAGAAAAGATACTAGTAGACTGCATAATAAATATGGCTAAACGGGGCTTCCCTATTACAAAGACACAGTTATGTGACAGTGCTCAAATACTGATGATAAATAGACCTAATCCTTTTCCAGACAATGGACCCCAAAGGCACTGGTATGAAGCTTTTCTAAGATGCCAAGAGATCAGTCAAATAGTCACCCAAAATCTTTCCAACCAGGGACCCGAGTAACAGAAACGCATATCCACTTTACAATATAAGTACCTGATTTTTCCAAAGTGACTTAAGATATTATAATAAATGTTTTTTTAACTCAATAATTTTTTTACTTTATATTTTTTTAATAAAAAATAATATCTTTAGCCATTATTTTTCGTCTGTCTATTTTAGTTGAAAAATATGAAGAAAATAGGGACAATCATATGACGAAAAGGGGTAAAAAAACTGAAGAAATTAGAGCCAAGTGTTATTTTTGAATTACTTATTTAATTTAAAAAAAAATAGTTAGTATGTCAGTCATTTAAAATTATTAGTTGAATTTTAACTAATTAAAGATTGCTTTGTTGAAGATTGCGCATCAATATATTTAAGAATTAATATTTTATAGCTTAACAAAAGTTGAATATGAGTAGTGGCATTGCTTCGCCTGACGAAATTAGGGACACTTACCTTAATATGGCCACATTTTTTTGACGATACATTGACTGCAGCTATTTATCTTCATTTTCTGGAAAACTATCTGCCACAATTATTGGAGAATTTTCTTGAAAGGATTCGAAATAGGATGTGGTGTCAGCAAGATGGTGCTCCACCACATTATTCAAATGCAGTTAGAGACCACTTAAATAATAACTACACATTTCAATGGACTGGAAGAAATGGACCCACTAAATGGCCTGCTAGATCCCTAGATCTTACAAAAATGGATTTCTTTTATGGGGATACGTGAAGGAAATTGTTTATAAAGACACACCAACAACAGTACAAAATATAAAGGAAAGGATAATAACTGCTTTTAGATCTATCACACCGGCAATTTTAGGAACAATAGAAACCTCATTTCAAGAGCGCATAAAGATGTGTGTCGAACAAAATGGGCAACATATGGAGCACTTATTTTAATATTTTCTATTGAATTATTTGAAGAAATATCTATTTTCTTCCACATCCAGTGGACAAAAAATTTTTTAAAAATTTTTATTGTAGTTCCACCTTTTAGTCGCGAGAGGACAATTTTTTTTTCTATGAAAAACTGTCACAACTAGTAAAAGGGTTGAAATTTGCATATTATTGGGGATGTAATCATCATATTTTGAGAAAATATTACAGGATTTCAAAGAATGCATTCTAATGAAGGTATAACGTATACTAACTTAGTAATTTTAAACTGGCTCTAGTGCAAAATTAATAATTTTTAGATATGTCACTTTTTTATCAAAGGAGCGATATGTACTTTAACGAGATCTAGAACTAGATTATATTTTCATCTTGTTCCGTCGAAGGGTTGGGGGGTAAATTGGGGTAAATGGGGTAAATTTGGGGAAAATAGGTAAATAAAATTGGTATTTAGTATATACAAGAGAAGCTAAGGTCTCAAAAAAAAATTTGGCATTAGCCACCCATTATTAAAGGGGATGAAAAAAAAAATGTGATTTAGTTTGTGTACAAGAACCAGATACCTCAAAATGTTTTTTTACCTCATCCACCCCCACCCCGCTACCGATGTGGGGTATCGTTTTATGAGTTTGGGGTAGAGGATTTCAAATATTATATTATTAAAGTTCCATAAACAATTATTTCCACATACAAAATTTTTTCGTTGTGAGTAACTTGGATAAAAAATCTGGATGTGGAAGTAGTGATTCCTTGGGCAGCAGTTTTTAAGTTTATTCTGGAATTTAGTACTTATTGCTCAATAAAACGAAAATGGTTGCAATTAGCCATAGGGAAGTGTTTACAAAAGATATTCCTTATTCATATCTTCATCACATCGTCGAAGTTCGGTATTTAAAAAGTTCTTAATTGAAAAATAATTTTTGACCATCCTGTACATTTAGGAAGTAAAAATGATTCAAAAACATTAATTAGATATCTCGTAACTAGCATTCACATAAGTTTTTCTTAAAACCCGTAATTGTGACTTTGGTGATTTTCTCAATATGCACAACATTATTACCTCCAAAATAATTTCCGGTTATAGACTTTTTCATCTAGTTTACTTGTATTTTTTTTAATTTCTAGCTATCGTAGAACTATCGAAGTCCAACACACCATTGCCCCATCTTGTATAATAACTATTTAAAAAAATAAAACAATTATTTTAATGATAATTGCAACAAAATAATCCTTGAGTAACGAACACTGCACTATACGCAATAGAGAATCACCCCTAACGAGAGGGGTTAAAATCAATAATTATGAAAAACAGTGAAAAATAAAATCTGGCTTCATCCTGAAAACACACTAGGGTTGTCGCTGTTGTAATATAATTAATTGTTGTAGTTTACTGTAAATAAAACAACCAGTTGTTAGCAATCATGAAATCATGAAAAGAAACCTACATATCTGATAATCTGCTAACTGTACGTATCTACCTGGTATTTTATATGGAAATGCAAATACACAATGGATATTCGTTTATTGTTATTTGTGAATAATTTGAGTTGGACCTAGTTGTACGCCCTGATAATTTTATTAATTGTAAATTTGTAATAGAGTGTTAAAAAATACCTAACTGTAATGCAATTACACACTTTCGATTAATAGCTACAGGGAAGGAGAATGAGAGCTGCTTCTGGGATGGAGTCAGAAATCTTCATTATTTAACCAACATTTAAAACGTTGAATATGTGTGGGATCCATCAAGACAAGTTGTTTCTCGCAAATGAATATTTTGTACATAAAGAAATGGGGTTAATTAATCCTCAAATTATTTTGCGGATATAAAAATGTCTTTTTAATCGATTTAAATATTTAAAAAAGAGAAATGGGGGAACAAGTCAGGGGCGTTAAAGCGGGGGGGGGGGGGATATAAGAGAAATGATAACACATACACGAGAAGAGGCATACCTCTGCATATCCACTGCAACAGTGGAGATAAACTGGAGGAAGAAGAGAAAGCAAAAAATGAACAAATCAAATTAATACAAGAATGTCCTTTAATAAGCCACCATCCAAGGAACTCCAAGGAATAATTGCTAGAAAACACGGTAGAGCAAGAAGAAATGCTGCATATGGAACAGGCAAAATAAACAACGAATTAATACACTATGGAGCCAAAGGACAAAGCCAAAAGGACAGAACTCATCACCGGAGCAAGGCTGGAAACGTTTATATGGTTTTTCCCAAGGAAATGGTATCTACACACAAGAAAAATAGACCGAATACTGAATCTAGGAACGGAAGTTCAGATCACATCCTAGTAGGCAGGGAAGCGGGGAAGCGGGCCAGGAGCGTTAAAGCGCGGGGGAGGCAGAGATAACTGGGAAAGAAAAGCGTGGGGAAAAATGAATTCCACAAAGAAATCACCGAGATATATGCTCTACCAAAATCAGAGATAGAGGAATCAGAAGATGAAGAAGCAGAAATACAAAAAGAGGAACCTAGATCACGAAACAATACATATTTCACAAGAAGACAGAGGCAGAAGTCCAGAACCAAAAACACAAAACACGACACAATGCGGTAACGCATCTCACAAATACCTACACCTCCCATCCCACATTCCTTTACCATGCGCAATGTTGCACTCGCTGCTAACAACAAGCATGACCTTAGTCCAACCCAGCGTGGACGTAGCAGGCCCAGCTGTATAACCTGGAAGTGGCAGCAATGCCTACCGCACGCTGGTAAATCAATCAGTCAAATTCTGGCGAATGCGCCAGTGATAAAAAAGTCAAATTTCTTTTTAAAATTGGTAGTTCTCGGAGCAGCAATGCCGAATCTGATATCAAAAGCTAAAATAATCAAAATTACAAATAAAATACGGTTGCAATAATTGCAACATTTTTGATATTTACACGTTTGATACATGGAGATTTCAGAATTCTCTGATAACGAGCCTGGCTTTAAAATTTAAAATTTCCAAACGAAGGATATTTTCTTTACTTGTGTAGAAGTTAAATAAAAAGTTCACTAAACGGGTGAGTAAGTTTTTGAATTAAATGAAATGAATTAAATGAAAAATTAAATCGCCTTCAAAAAAGTGTTAGTACAGTCACTTGGTTTTATTTTGTTTGCGGATTTTTAAACTTTAGGGTATAAACTTCAAATATTAAAAAGGAAAATGATGTGCTTTAACCCCCGAGAGGTTAAAACATAAAGTAAAAAAATCAATAATTAACGATGTACTGAGAATAAATTAATGAAACTTATATTATTTATGTTTTTGGGATCACGAATGTGAAATCAAAAATTAAAAATTTTATTTTGCACCCTCAATATGGCCGATATAAGAGGGGTAAATGAATTAACTAATTATTTTTTGTTTATTTTGAGAAATTAGGACTTTCTTAACAGATTAACATTTTGAGGCATAAAACTCATCTCCTAATAAGAAAAATAATTGCTCCTCACCCTCGGAGGGTGAAAACGACCTTTAAGTTAAAAAATAAGTATAAAGGAAGCACTGGAAATTTATCAACAAAACTAATATTATTTATGATTTTGTGGTTGCTGACGAGGTTGCTGATTACGAATTTGGATCGGGTTTTTATGTTAAGGTGTAGCAAATTAATAAAACAATAATTAAAATTTTCTAATTTTATTAATTATATAGAGATTTAACCTAAATTTAATATAATTATTCATCTTCATCAATGTTTGAGTCATTTTCATCTTTATACGTATTTACACAAATACATACATGCATGCAATGTCCAACGACTTAAGAAATCTGCGTGAATATCAAAGAAGTATAAAAATTATGATTATTCCTTTGTGATGGAAAATATTGTGAAATTTTACCGCCAAACGAACAATATCGTAATTTGCTAAAACGAGGCGCGCTCCTCATTTTTGTCATATCTCCTTTGAAATTAACGCTAAAAACCATAAAAAAAGCATTTTGGACTTCTCTTAATCTACTTTAAGGTCGGGTAGGTCAAAATAGTACAAAGTTGTCAGTTTCTTTATATTCATTTTAAATGCGTCAATTAAAAAAAAAACGTTAAGAGTTAACTTCAAATACTACTGTCTCCTAATATCGTCTTTATCAAAAAATAAATAAATAAATAAAAAGCAATGTTTTCCTTATAGTTTATTGCCATAATATTTTGACTCAAGTAACATTCAACTGAGATGCTTCCCTGCTAAGTTATTTAACCTTAAGGTCAAAAAAATGTATTGTTTCCAAAATTATCAAAATACATAAGTGTAAAATCTTTTAGATAATGCATCCATCACGGTCAAAGAGATTTATTTGAGAGTATACATTATGGTTAAGACTAACAAAAAACATGATTTGGATTTTTTTTTTTTCAGTTTGGAACTAATTGGAATTTTGACTTTATTTTTCTTGTATCATTTTTTATTTTACAGATATCAAAATTTGTCAAAAGAAAAACTTTAAGCTACTGTAATTAGCTTTAATTTGGTTTGAGGTACATGTTAAAAAGTTTTTTTTAAACCGGAGTTATGATTGTTTGAAGAACGTGACCTTTTCAGGGCTACGTTCAAATGCACCTAACATTAACTGTATCTCGGCAACAATGAGCCTAAACATATTTTTATTTCATGGATTATTTTTGTTATTTCATAAGCTGACATTTTTGTTATAACAAACTTTTTCGAAACTGTGATGCTCGTTGAGTAATTTGCTTAAAACCTTTGAAAAATCAATGTTTCCTTTTGCTTAAAAATCTGTGTTTTTAAGCCCCTGTTACTCGGCGGGTATTAAAGCAAAATAACGTTATAGGATTTTTTTTGGAATAGACTTCGACGATCTACATGTTCCAGTACCTAGTCACTTTTTTTTCGAAACTGAGTTGGGGAGACACTCATCCCCAACGAAAAAGTACCCTTATTCCTTTGTAATATTTCATATTTTATCCATTTTGAATCAAACTATCCAAAAATATTTGAATTTAAAACTGCTATAAAATTAGTCCGAAGTGGGATCACCAAGTTACTGTACTAAAGCTAAAAATTATGAAATAAAATTTCACCGCCACGTCGCGTCGTCCAGTTATATGAACCTTAATTACCTTAGTATCGATATTAAGATCTGTGTAAAAATGAACAGGTAGTGAATTCAAACGTGTTTTTAAGGGGTTGTTTAACATGTCTGGTATGTTTATTTTTATTTTATATTTCACTATTAAAATATATGAAATTACCAGAAATTTTGTTGTACTAGAGGTATCGGGATCGGATTTCCATATCTACCAAGAACGCTTCAAGTTTTGGACCTCAGAGTAAATGGCGCCCCCAATGAAAAAATAACTAAACTATTAAAACTAAATTATGTTTCCTTTATTTCTTAAATGCTCCTATAAGAACTCTTTTATCGTTTTCATTTTTATTCATTTTCAATATTATTAAATAAACCACTACATAATGAACTTAAAATAAAATATAAATTACAGGTGAAGTTTCTTACCTACTTAATTATTGTCATCTCAGAAAATTTCATTAAAAAAATTTGGGAACCCGGATCCCGAAAGTTTTAGATCCGCCCCTGGTAATTATTTTGTGGTAGAAAATAAATCAAATACAATATTTGTTCAAATTAGTGTATTTACTTATGGCTAAATTATTATTTATTTATTAAAATTTGGAAACATATCTTAACTGTCGTAACAGATAACCGTCAAAAATTAGGGTAAGTACATAGAAGTAATTACGGCAGTATTAATAGGTATATATTTTTTATTTTCAAATAAATTATATCACTTTCTGTTTTTTAAAGCGATCCAAACTTAATGGTAAAATGTATTGAAAAACCATTGAAAACTGACACCATTAATAACTTTATTTTACTTTTCATTATTTTAAGTGGATACTCAAAAAACAACAGAGACAAAAATAGTTGCAATTCTTTTTTCTCACTTTATATTATCTTTAAAACTGCGCAATTCTCAAAAATAACCTAGGCCTAATTGTGTTAGAAAGGCATTCTAAAATAAATGCGAAATAGGAGTCTGAATTGCGTTTTATTTGCAAAATGCCTATCTAGAAATTTTTAAAAAGTTATCTGGAAAACTACGTGGTAATTTGCAATGCAGTATTTTCCCACTCATTTTTATTATAAACTCCAAAACAAGAGATTAAAAAATTGGCAGCTACTGGACTGAACTCGATCCTCCCCACCGAACGTTTACGACAATTCGTTAATTTAGTTAATAACAATAACTAATAGTTCAGGAATATTACGTTTTTATTCCGACAAAATTCATAAAGATTTGAAAATTGGTGGATATGTTGGGAATAGCATAAGGATTACTAAACCAAAAAGTGTGCTTCATCCCCCAGGACGTCCTTTCTACCCCCATTTTGAGTTTTTCTAGATTATCTAGGCAACGGTGTAATTTTCGACAAAAATACCTTGTTCCTTGGAAAATTCTCTATCAAAAAGGTTTTTACCACTTTTTTCCTAAAATTAATAATAACGTGGGAAATATAGCGCAAACATAAGGGTTGGTTCCGACTAGCACTCTCTACAGTACGATCTACCTTAAAGTTTAACGTTTAACGCTTAAAATAGCAGTAGGCACTAAAATTTATTTACAATTTTAATAAATATACAACTTCCACCCCCTCACCTCTATAAAAAAACCGTGTTGTACTTATTTCCACACCACCCTAGAGGTAAAGTACTTGGCGCGTTTTTTTTAAAGTGGTATCCCCTGTAGGCCTAATACACTAATTATCAAATGTTAATTATAAATCTTGGTCGTCTTCCACAGATTCAACATTCAAGCATAATTGTCCATGGCAATGATAACACATTGTAGAGCAACGCGAGCCTGCTCTTCTGCAACTACACCTGTATTCGCACCCTAATTTACATGAACATGAAATAAGCGTTAAAACAGATTCGGGAGCTGGTTCTTTTATAGTCATTATTGGGATTAATATACCGCCAACTTTTTTCCACCCCCAATCGGTAGCTTTGAGCGTCACGGAATGATGTGCTGCATAGTAACACCGAACATTTCGGTGATGGTAAATAGATAACGAATTATATGACTTGAGAAATGGTCTAAAAACCTTTTTTGTAGAGAATTTCCTGTAGAACACTTTTGTACATAGGTATTTTTGTTGTAAAATGCACCATTTCATGGATAATTTTAAAAAAGCGAAAATTGGGGTGAATACTATGTCGTAGGGGATGAAGCACACAATTTAGGGGTGGGAACTTTTCGGTTTATTATTACATATGCTGTCCTGATTATTTCCACCAATTTTCAAAACTTTATGAATTTTGTCGGATATATCGCAATTTGAACCGTAATATTACTGAATTATAAGCTCATTACCGCTGAGCTATGTCATGCAGGTCTGTATTCCGCAGGTGCTAGAACTTATATTAACGGTCCACTGTCGCAAGACTTGGACACTTCCTTTTTAACGGAAACTGAACAGAAAAGGATCAAGTGTGATGTATCGTTGAAATCAAAATAACACGTTTTCGAATGGTACAGGGTAGACCAAATTAGATGGGATTTGGGGGTTTTCTCTAAAACTATGGCAGATAGACAAAACTAATATAGGTGTCCTGAGCTCGATTTTCGAGAAACAAACAATGGCGCAAACCGTCTACTACCGAGCTACCGAGCGTTTTTGGAAAATTGGCATTTTTGGATCACCTCTATATCTCAATTGCCAAGTGTCGAATATAAAATCGAGTAGCACATTCCTAAGGCACTTTTTTAAGTAAAATCCATTGCTGATAAGAAGAAAATTATCCATGCCTCAGTTTTCGAGATACAGACATAACTCATTTTTTTTAAATAGGCCAGTCCAACACGCTGTCACTTTGCTTTGTTTGTACTACAGCAGCCATCTTTTGTTGTGGTGGGTTAGGATCTTGACCGGCCTAAAGGGCACCTTTCACGTTCAGTAATAATGTCATTACAGAAACATCATTAATAAAAATTTCCCCGTCATGTTACGTTTCATACTTAATGCAATAATTATAGCTAGACATGCTTTTTTCTTAAAATCCAAGTTATACGTTATCACTTGTTTACTCGTTATTTTTATTTTTGATAACGATACTAGTAAATGTCATAATAAATATAGTTATAAATATTATTGATAGTTTTACGCTATCACTTGTTTACCCATTATTTTATTTTGATTATTAAACGTCTAATAAATATAGTTATAAATATTATCAAATGGCCACAAGTTTGATAAACCGGACATATAAATATCCGTACCAAACTCGCAGCCATCAGAAAGTGTTGTAAGCTGTTCTAATAAAGAAGTTAGTCCAATATTGCAGTTTTCTTCTACCGAGAAATCCTCGTAAACTTATTTGGCGCAGTCGGTAGGATAGTGCCCTTTTGGCAAGTTGTTCAGTGCATCGAGTCACCCCCTGAGAAAAATCCTGCATCGAGCAAGAAGTCCCAGAGGTACGACGCCAGAAGTCAATCTTTATTGTTGAGGCCTATCCAAACAACCTACGTGGAGGAGAAGAAAAACGTAAGTCAATACTCAGCTCCTTAGAACGCTTCCCTTTCTCAAATTCAAATTGAAAGTCACTTAATTGTTTAATTTTCAAACTCTTGTGATCCTTTCGGTCTTGAAATTAAATTTTTTTCTAAATTCACTTACTATCTCTTAATAGAATTTGTGTGATATTTGGAAAAAAACTATTAGTTGCTAAGTCAGTCTATCGTAGACAACTAAAGAATTAAGTTGCTGTTTATTACATTCTGTAATTTACAGACAGGGAAGAGTCAGATCCTCGACCCTATAATTAAGTAGACCACTCATATGTCATTCACTGATTTACTCGAAAGCCTAGAGGAAGCTATTGCATCTCCTAGCACAAGTAACGAACCAGAAAATAATACTTATACACCTATCCAAGCAAAATTAAGACCCAGTAAATTAAATCCTATTCTTTCTGTTAGTACTCAAAATACAGACATGGCTCAAGTTAATTATCAATTATTAAAAATGTATGTTGATGCCATAAGACCATTTGACGGCAATGTTTTCGCCCTCAATGACTTTGTCACAGCCTGTAACGCACTCGAAGTTAACTACGCGAAACCAAACGATACTCCTGATAACATCAATTTAAACAACTTTTTACTTCAATCAATTAAATCAAAATTACACGGGCAAGCTCTCACCATAGTCGGTTGCCGCTTTGACCTAAATTCCTGGATGGACATCCGCAAAACGTTAATAGACCATTTCTCAGACCCAAGATCAATTGCAAATCTTGAACACGACCTAAGACAAACGACCCGACACAATAATGAATCACTACATGACTTTGGGTTAAGATTGCAAAATTTACAAAGTTTACTATTAGCAAAACTTTCCCAATCAAACGACGGAGCTGCAGAAAAAACAGCTTATACCAAAATTTACGAAAAACTAACGCTCGATACATACACCCATTCCTTACCACAAAACTACCAGGTTATGATACGCTTAAGTCCCTTCACAAAACTAGAGCAAGCTATAAATTTGGTAGCTCGAGAAGAACAATTCAACAAAACATCAAGACAGACATCGTCGCAAAATTTCATAAAAAATAACTTCCATATCAACCAAAATCATAGCTTTAAACCTCAATTTCCATCTCAACCAATGAATTTACCCCCACGTCAAACTATTCAAACACATTTCCCTACTAACCAACAAGTATTCGGAAGACAGAATACAAATCAAAATCAAAACGTCTTTAAACCAAGACCCCAAAACACTCAGTCATATAAGCCCACTCCAATGTCTGGTGTTTCTGTCCAACCTAGACAAAATTTTGCCAACCCTTCAACGAGTAAACAGAATTTTTCGCCCCAATTTCGACCACACACGAACTCCCAAATTAAACGACAATTCCCATGGTTCAAACAATCGAGTCCCCAAAACTTCATAGCCCAAGAATTACACACAGCTGAACTTGATCCAACAGTAGGCTACTACTATTATCCAGAAGAATATCCTGATATTCCTAACCCTCGATTTGCAGACTTAAATATTTCCGAAAACATCGATCTCACTCCAGAAGAGCCAGACGAGTTCCAAAATCAAAATGAAGAATACAATGAGGACGTAAATTTTCTCAAAGAGCCTCGGAACGATCAATCGTCGAATTGAATTCAGTAACCGCCCCTTGTAGTTTACCATATATACAAATCCGAAACCCCCCAATGAAACTTCTCATAGATACAGGTTGCTCCAAAACTATCATTAGACCCCACATAATTGAAAACTTTTATTCTGATTGTATGTACACTAACTCTACAAAAATTAAAACGTGTCACGGAGAGACAGACATACAATTTCATGCTGAAATCCCCGCCTTTGACGAATTTAACTCAGACGACACACTTGACGTATTAGTATACAACTTTCATGAATTTTACGACGGTCTAATAGGATTTGAAGACTTATCAAAATTTAAATTCCTATTAGATTTCAAAAATAACGCCCTCTTTAACCATGATGTTTGCATACCCCTATTATTGAGAACTCCTAACGACACATCACGCACCTACGATTTAAATTCACATGACGTGCTTGTAAAACAGATACCTGTAGATATTTACAGTAGAGAAATTCTAGTTCCATCATTCTCAAACGGCACAGTTACTATCCCTGAAACCCTAACCACTGCAAAAAATGCGACAGTAGAACTTCATAACATGAAGGAATTCTCTACACAAGCTACCCTCGACCAGCCTTTCGATGTTCCATCATATCCAGATCTCGAAACTTTCATACGTCCCCTAGAAAACTCTAAACAAAAAATCGATCTAAATAAAAACTATCCACACAGATCATTTAAATTTCGAAGAAAAATGCACTCGTTTCAGAAAAATCCCAACATACTTTACTTTCCTGACGACAAACCTTCTTTCGCTAACCAGGCAAAACTCAACGTAAACGCAGATTGTCTCTCACGACCCCCTATACAAGAACTTAATGCCATCAACAATGATGACACTAATTCGATGATTGTAAATTCTCCAGATCTACAATCAATTCTAGATGAATTACCCGAAGTAGACCCAGAAATCGCAGACAATTTAATAAAAGACATTGACGAACATACTTTCGACAACAACACTGTACATACAGCTCTTTCAAGTTCCACATTCACAATGCCTTACTCAAAATCAGCCATTAACATTTATAAAAACCAGATTTTTATAAAAGAAAGCGACAACGCAGTCACTAACACCCATATCTTAGAAACACCTTTCCCCGGATACAAGAGACACAGAATTGTACTAAAATCACGGACATCCGATGAGGAGGTATTTAAATTTGTAAAACAGTTCTTACGTTCCACTCAAAATACTCAAAATTGTTTTAATTTCAACGACGAATCTATCAAACACAAAATAATTAGAATATTTCAAAGGTTCTTAAACTCCAACGACTCAATGAGTTGTATAATTTCAAATAAAGTTCTTGAAGATATCTCTCAAGAAGATAAACAGAATCAAATAATAAAATATATGCACGAAGGAAAAACTGTACACCGCGGAACCAAAGTCACAACTAGTTTAATAATGAGAAAATACTATTGGCCTAATATCAACTATCAAGTTGCCCAATATATAAAAAATTGTCACACGTGTAACACTTGTAAATACGACAGGCACCCACAGAAAATTAAATTCCAAAATACACCAATACCCAAGAAACCTCTAGATGTTATTCACATAGACCTTTTTCACTTTTCAAATGAATGTTACCTTACTATCTTCGACCCTTTCTCGAAAATCGGACAAAGCTATCCCTTAAAGTCTAAAACAGGAATGGAAGTACAACAAAACCTCTTAACCTTTATTCAACACTACGGAAAACCTTACAAAATAATTTGTGACAAAGGAAAAGAATTCAATAACACCATGATCATCGACTACTGTGACCTGCATAAAATATCTTTACATTTTACCAGTACCGATAGTCATACATCCAACAGTCCTGTTGAACGCTTCCATAGTTCATTAATAGATAGCATGCGATGCCTAACCTCAGAAAATCCTAATTTCCCCAACTACTACCTAATGAAATTGGCTACTATCGGATACAACGAGTCGATACACTCCCTTACTAAACACACCCCTTTCGAAGTTCTTTTTGGACATTTAGACAAACCCTCTCCGTTTGAAATCTCAGACGAAATTATCACCTCAGACTATATACAGGAACACAAAAACCTTACTCAAGAGCTATACGAACAGCTCAGAATAAACCAAGTTCTAGACAAAGAAAACATAATAGCAAAAATCAATAAAAATCGCAAAGAACCAAAAATTTATAATCCGAACGATATAGTTTATATTAGAAATTCCCAAGCTACACGCGCAAAGAATCTCCCTAAATTTATATCAGCAACAGTAATAAAAGACGAAGGACCCGTTATCATTACTAATAGAGGACGATTTACAAAAAATCAAGTACGTGACAACACACTCGAACAAACCCCAGACAATGATTCTGACGATGAACCCTTGTTTCAGGTGAAACAGAGACTAATCCAGGACAAGATCAACAAACATGTCACCACTCCTATTAGTACTACTGTTGATTTTGAGGACATATTGCCTAAAAATCAAGTCCATTCATAACCCCATCTACCTAATGACTTACCAACCAACCCGACTTATTAATAACTATCACTCATTCTCTTACATCATCGACTTAAACATAGTCGAAAATCAAATCCAACAGACTACCGAAAATATGTTAGATTTCCCGAATATATGTACTAATTATTCAAACACGCGTTTAACCCAACTCTCGAAACTAGTATATTCAAAATTCCTAAACTTTCAACCCATGAATCGAAAAAAACGAGGACTAGTTAATGCTATTGGAAAAATTAATAAATTCTTATACGGTACTCCTGACGCAGATGACTTAGAAGACATAAATTCAAAGTTAAATACTCTTATGAGGAATCAACATTCTTTAACGGCTCAACTAAACCTAAGAACCTCTCTGTATACGCAACTAATGGATAGAATAAACAAAACTTTAGGGGTCATTGAAACAAATGAAAAATCAATCATGTTTCACTTGAACACGACAATAAACCAACTTAATAATTTAGGAAAAAACGTATATTGCCAAAGCTTAGCAAACCAAATATCACAGAACTTTCTACTCATTTTAAATCACTTAGAAACTTTAGAAAATGCACTAGTAAACTCCTATTCAGGAATTATACATCATTTCTTCATGTCTCACTCAGACTTAATACATATTTTGAAGACTTTAGCAACTCTTTATAACTCTAGAAACCTCTTAAAAATAGACACTGATGAATATTACAGATTATTTCACATTCAGACTAAAGTTAACAAGAATTTGATTTATGTTCAATTAACTGTCCCACTCTTTGACATTAGAGACTTTCAATTAGTCCAGTTAATTCCTA
The DNA here is from genome assembly GCA_936432065.2 of Rutpela maculata. Taxonomy (NCBI): domain Eukaryota; kingdom Metazoa; phylum Arthropoda; class Insecta; order Coleoptera; family Cerambycidae; genus Rutpela; species Rutpela maculata. The sequence continues at coordinate 187,064,893 of OW386286.2, forward strand.
TTCCCTTAAATAACACTATCCTCATACCACCAAAACCCTACCTAGTACTGAGTATTGATCATTCTGCCCATTTATGGAAAGACACTGCCTGCCAAACGATCAACAAATACCATATTTGTGATGGAGAACCTCTACCTTGGACTTCCAATTGCTTCCTTAACTTGTTAGAAGGAAAACAACCTAACGACTGTGTCCTACAAAAGATCAAAGTAAATACCGATCTTCTATTAAGGATTTCCAAAGATAAAATTATTTGCTTCCCTCGAGAAGAAGTTGTTATTAAAAGCTCATGCCCAGAACAAGAAATAATCCAACTAAATACCCTCAGCGAAGTTACACTCGAACGCAACTGTAGCATTATTATTAAAAACACTACCTACTCGATAGATAGTACTAGACTTGAAGGACGTCCATTCTATCTACCGAAAATCGAAAGATATACTATGTCCCAACTACCAGACCTTCACTTAGAGGAATTTCCCGCAGACTTAAGCAGAATGTCTGAATCACTGAAGCAACTCCAACCACTAGAAATTGAAGACTTCAAGACTCCTACTCATCACACTTGGATTCTCTACTTTCTTATTTTTTTGATTATCTTTGTAATTTTAATTTACGTTTCCTTTAAATATTTCAAGACAAAGCCATTTAACATAAAAATTATAAATAAAGGCAAACCGCCCAATGAACCTATTGAACTCCAAGATTCAAACCTTCATGTAAAGGATATGAATCCATTTTAAGAAGGGAGGAGTTATACGTTATCACTTGTTTACTCGTTATTTTTATTTTTGATAACGATACTAGTAAATGTCATAATAAATATAGTTATAAATATTATTGATAGTTTTACGCTATCACTTGTTTACCCATTATTTTATTTTGATTATTAAACGTCTAATAAATATAGTTATAAATATTATCAAATGGCCACAAGTTTGATAAACCGGACATATAAATATCCGTACCAAACTCGCAGCCATCAGAAAGTGTTGTAAGCTGTTCTAATAAAGAAGTTAGTCCAATATTGCAGTTTTCTTCTACCGAGAAATCCTCGTAAACTTATTTTCCATTCTCTAATAAAATAAAATCGGTGTGCTTTCTATCGCCAATTGAAGCATAATGACGAAAAAATAATGTCAGTGATAATGAGCATGTAAAGTGTGAGAAATAATGACAGGGAATTACGGGGAAATTTTAAGTAATGATGTTTCTGTAATGATCTGCTGGAATGATATTACTACTGAACGTGTAGGCCGGCCAAGACCTTAACCCACCACAACAAAAGATGGCTGCTGTAGTACAAACAAAGCAAAGTGACAGCGTGTTGGATAGGTCTATGGAACACCCTGTAAATTATTTCATTATTCAATCAGAACTCGATAGTCGAAAAAGATAGACGTTCGCAGTTTGCGCGATTGTTTATTTCTTTTTATCTATCTGCTATAGTTTTAGAGAAAACCCCAAATGCCACCTAATTTGGTCCACTCTGTGTAATATAAAATGTTGAAAAACAAGAAAGTCTATGTACCAAAAAGGCACTACATGTCATCCGATCCGCATCAAGAACTTCTCAGCTAATATATGGTAAAATATAATATGCCAACGTTAGCTAATTCTGGCGCTGCGCTATCGTGTCCGAATACACAACTACATTTTTTAAAAACTACTTTTTCTTATTTCTGGGACTTCAATACGCAAAGATCTGGTCTTATATCACTTTTCGATTTTGGACCAAGTGCAATGTCCTCCCCTATTTTTATGAGTTGGGAGGTTAAAATACTATTTTTAAATAATTTCACTTTGATATCAGAGTAATGAAGGTATCCCATTTCCATTAGATTGGCACGCGCATCCTTTGCTCAGAAGAGGAGTGGTTTGGAAATACCGTATTCAAGCAGATCACCATCATTGATGATTAACTTAAAAATTCTTCAATATTTGTTTCATTATTCTGGACAATATAATTTAATGTTTTAAAATGTCTTCCTTTTATCGAAGCTCATCTGCTTTGCTTGAATGAACTCCAGTCTAAATTGTTCCTCACTGTTTACTTCTATTTTTGTTGGTGAATTCCAAAGAGAAAAATCTAGACTTTTGGCGGATTGGTATGGCCTTTAATTATGAACAACGGATATGGAATTGAACTAATAGACTTATATTCACCAAAATAGGCCACTTTTAACTCCCTTGTCACCCTTTATAACAGCTTGCAGCATCCGTGAAACCTCCCTTAAGCGAAAGTTCGTTTACAAACTGCCCCCCTTCTCCATACTACACTTTTAAAAAAAATATTAGTGGGTTAGTTTGCCATTAGAAAACGAATTTAGAACGTCAAATATAGCTATGTTCTAATAATTATTTTTATTTGTTCCTCCTCATCGTTCGTTTTGTCACATTTTCAGTAACCCTTCCCCTCTAAAAGCTAACGTATTTGTTGAACGACAACAAAGTAAAGTATGCGTTATCTGATGAATACCGGATTCAGTTAGTACTATTGTACAGTAACTTGGTGATCTCACTTCGGACTAATTCTATAGCAGTTTTAAATTCAAATATTTTTGGATAGTTTGATTCAAAATGGGTCAAATATGAAACATGCACAGCACACAAACACTTATAATACTTATACGCTTTGAGAAAGGAAACAGATTCGGTTTCCGAAACGTCAGCAAAATACTTTATTTTTATATTTTTGTTCTTATTCATTATTTGTCAAAAAAACTCTTAACTGTTCCTTTGACGTAAAAACCACAGGCGTAGAGGTTATTTTCCAGTAAAATACTGGATGATTGTATTATTTTGTAGATTTCACGGACATTGTATAGAAGAAAATATATGTGGCAGAGCATCCCAATAAGAAAAACAGAATGAATAAGGGTGCTTTTTCGTTGGGGGTGAGTTTCACTCCAACTCAAAAGTTCCGAAAAAATGTGACTATTGGAACGTGTAGATCGTCGAATTCTACCCCAAAAAAACCCTATAACGTTATTTTTGCTTTAATATCCGCCGAGTTATAGGGTGTTAAAAATGTTGATTTTTAAGCAAAAAACACTGTTTTTTTCAAAGATTTTAAGCAAATTACTCAAAGAGGATCACATTTTCGAAAAAGTTTGTCATAATAAAAAAGTTAGCTTATGAAATAACAAAAATAATCCATGAAGTAAAAATATATTTAGGCTCATCGTTGCCGAGATACAGTTAATATTAGGTGCATTTAAACGTAGCCATGAAAAGGTCACGCTCTTCAAACAGTCATAACTCTGGTTTAAAAACCTTTTAACATATACCTTGAATCAAATTAAAGCTTATTACAGTGGCAAATTTTGATATCTGCAATATCAAAAATGATACAAGGAAAATAAAGTCAAAATTTTGATTTTTTACACAAAAAAGTGCCCGTTTTTTGGTTCCAGTAAATTCCAAATTGAAAGAAAAATTTCAAATCATGTTTTTGTTAGTCATAACTATTATGTATACACTCAAATTTTTTTGACCATGATGGATGCATTATGTAAAATATTTTACATTTAATGTATCTTGAGAATTTTTGAAAAAATGAATTTTCTTGGCTTTAAGTTTAAATAACTTAGCAGAGAAGCATCTTAGCTGAATGTTACTAAAGACAAAATTATGGCAATAAACTAAGGCAAATGTTCCTTTTTTTATTTTTTTGATAAAGATAATAGATAGATATTTATTTCTGTGACTTATTTACATAAGTATAGATATTGTCATGGAGTTAATTCTAAAAACAAGATAATATGGAAAAATATAATTTAAATTACCTAACTTTAATTAATTTAATTCATTAAAATTTCAAATAAAAACATTACAAAAAACATTACAACACATTTCAAGTAAAACTATATAAAAACAAGCACTACAGTAATTTAGAGTTCCAAAAACTCTTCCACGGAATAAAAGCAATTATCGACTAGAAACGCTCTTAGTTTTTGTTTGAACTTTTTTATTGGCATGCAATTTTTTATATCTGAGGGCAATTTATTGAATAAATAACTACCTGCACATAATGGGGACTTCTTATATAAAGAAAGGTTATGTCTACTTATATATATATCTCATCTTTGTTGCGAGTTTGATAACAGTGATTGTAAGTTTTTAATTTATGTTTATTTATATATATGTAAATTAATAATTTATAGAGATATATAGATGCCACAGTCAATATTTTCTCTCTTTTAAAAGTATCTCTACATGATTCTATATAACCTAAATTAAATATTAATCTTATGATTCTTTTTTGCATTATAAATACTCTGCATGTCTGTACTGTTTCCATATGAAATTATGTTATAAGAAATTTGAGAGTATACTAAGGCATAATAGACATTTAGGAGCGATTTTTTGTCCAAACTATTTTTTAAATTTGTGATAGCGAAACAGGATTGTCCCAATTTTTTACATAAATGTTTCACTTGACTTGTAAAGCTGAGATTCGCATCAATTATAGCTCCCAGGAACTTTATTTCTGGTTGAAGCGATACAGAATGACTATGTAAATTTATATTAAAATTATACTCCGTTCTTTTTTGTTTTGTGGTAAAATGAATGCAAACTGTTTTACTATAATTTATTATAAGCCTATTTCTAAAACACCAATCACTAAACAAATGTAAAAGATCGTTCACATTTTTCTCTAGTTGTTCAGGAGTTTTTGCGGTAACTATAAAAGATGTGTCGTCTGCATACATGTAAACATTTGCAGAGTTTATATAGTGTGGTAGATCATTTACATATAGCAGGGATATCAGAGGACCCAGCACACTACCCTGAGGTGTTCCAATATTTAGCTCATGTTCATATGAAAGAGAGTTTTCTATTTTTATTTTAATTTTCCTATCAGTGAGATATGATACAATCCACTTATTTAGATTGTCTCTAATACCTAGCATATTTAATTTGTGTGAAACAAAAGACAAATCTAACGTGTCAAAAGCATTTGAGAGATCAAAGAAAACTCCCATTACATAATTTTTGGCATCTATTTCCTCATATACATTTTGAATTAGTTCATTTGTAGCTGTTTCTGTAGAAAATTTACTTCTAAAGCCATGTTGAGACGATGTTAATATTTTTTTTTCATTTAGAAATAAAATAATTCTATTTGCGATTACTTTTTCAATAATCTTAGAAAAAACACTTAAAAGTGAGATGGGTCTATAATTTTTAATTTCGTCTTCATTTCCTTTTTTAAACACAGGTATAATTAATGCCGTTTTTAACCTATTCGGGAATTTATCCGTAAAAATTGACTTGTCAATGATGTAGGTAAAACACCGTGCACACAGTCTTTTACTAATAGCTTAGGAGATAGAAGTGTTTGAAGTTAACTCTTAACGTTTTTTTTTAATTGACGCATTTAAGGTGAATATAAAAAAAACTGACAAACTGTACTGACCTTAAAGAGGATTAAGAGACCTTCAAATTGCTTTGGATGATTTTTAGGGTTAATTGCAAATTACGATATTGCTCGTTTGGCGGTAAAATCTCACAATATTTTCAGTTACAAAGGAATAATTATAATCTTTATACTTTTTTGATATTCACCCACATTTCTTAAGTCGTTGGACATCGCATGCATGTATGTACTTGTGTAAATATGTATAAAGATGAAAATTACTCAAACATTGATGAAGATGAATAATTATATTAAATTTAGGTTAAATATCCATATAGTTAATAATATTGAAAAATATAAGTTATCGTTTTATTAATTTGCTACACCCTAATACAAAAATCCGATCCAAATACATAATCAGCAACCCTAAAGTCATAAATAATATTAGTTTCATTAGTAAATTCCCAGTACTTCCTCTATACTTATTTTTTAATTTTACTAGTGGTTCCCACCCTTCCATTCTTGGGGGTAAGAGCAATTAGTTTTCTTATTAGGGGATTAGTTTTATGTTTCAAAATATGACAACCTGCTAAGAAAGTCCTAATTTCTCAAAACAAACAAAAAATAATCACTTCGTATATTTTACCCCTTTTATATCGGTCATATTGAGGGTGCAACATAAAATTTTTAATTTATGACTTCATATTCGTGATCAGCGACTCCAGAAACATAAATAATATAAATTTCATTATTTTTTCGCAGTACTTCGTTAATTATTGATTTTTTGACTTTAGGAGTGGTTTTCACCCTCTTGAGGGTAAAAGCACATCTACTCCTTTTTAATATTTGAAGCTGATACCCTAAACTTTAAAAATCCGCAGAAATAAAAAAATTCCAAGCTGCTATAGAATTAGTCCAAAGTTTGGGTACTTTTTGATACCAAGTGACTGTACTATACATTTTTGGTCTAAAATTGATTTTTATTTAATAAATATTGGTCATTTTGTAAAATCATTAATCATTTGACGAATATTAAATACTAAAATATAAAGACGCAAAATGAAATGCATAAAATGAACAAGACTTTATCATGTTTTTTAAAGTACTTTATCCTGTTTTATTCATGACATGATGACATCGGTATATACTAATAAAATCTCCAAATATTACCGAAACGAAAGCAGATAAAAGAATTTAATACAATTCCCTTTTACGTTTAGATATGATGGCACAAGTCAGTCAGTGTGCGACTTATTTACCAGAACTGTCCCGTCTCAGAAAATTTATTATATTTAATCAGTTGATACTACACGTTTTGACAACCTTAAATATTGTCGTAAAAATTATGTCAAGTTGCTATTTATTACAAAGTTATAAATAATAAACAAATAAATAGTTAAGACCTTGAGCTGATAAAAAGTATCTGTAAAATGATAACAGTCATGCATAAGTGATTATATCAGATCGGGTGAACGACCTGGCGCGATTTAACCTCAAAAATTGAGGTCGTAACATTTTTCTAATATAAGGCTAACAAGATGGAGAGTGAACAACACAACAAACAACTGACATACATGCAGATCACTGAACCGATATCTAGAATGTCTTTTTTATGCGATATTAATTACAACAAATCTTTTCACTTTAACAATACTATGGAGTGAACAATAAATAAGTAATAGCAATTAATAATATTTACATTTTAACGCAAATGTATTGATTGTTTTATTGTCCGGCAACTGTACACACATGAGGGTTCCTTCCAGAGGAGTCTCCCAATTTACATTTATTTTTTGGGGAAAACAACAAGCTTGCGTCTAATAACGAAATATGTATACTTCTTCGAAAGAAGAAGCAATAAAAGTAATTCTATTATTGTTTTACTATTTTAATTCAAAAGTAGTAAGGTACAGTGAATCGTGTTATGCAGCAGTGATCCAACCCACAATATAAAACATTTTGAGTCAAACATATTTTACTCAATTATACATGTGCGTCCATCTGTTGAGAAATACTATTAACTTATTTTCACTGTTCTTGCGTTTAAAAATTGACGCGAAAGAAAATACTGATATGGTAAACTCTAGTTTGGCATTATACAATAAAGTCCCAAGCTTCTAAACAAAAAAACTATAATGCTATCATCAAAATCCTAATTGCAATATCGACAAAGGTTGTTTAAATCACCTCACAGTCCATCTCAATATCTGTATTAAAAAATAACAATAAAGAATAGAATGGAACTATGAATTGTACTATGAAGTAAGACTTTTTTGGCCCGTCCGTGGTAAAGTGTGGAAACCATATTTTTTACTAATTTTGGGGTACTGAATACGAATCTGTCATCCGAATTAGCTAAAGACGTTGGGAAGAGAGTAAAGAACAACCCATATTGGGGGATGGCATTGAAATTGATATAGAAACTTGAAACAAAAAGTTATTCTTTAGTGCAGGAAATTCTTTCAAAATACTCAGTTTCTGGTGCGGGAGCTAAGTGGCTTTTTCGGACACTCATCGTTACAAGCATTTTCTATACGCTGATTAATTCTATCGAACTTAAATAACGACAAAATAGACTTCTGGCATATGTCAGCCCGTCGAGTTGGCCATGGTTCAAGATATAAAAATCAGTGAAATTATATCATCGTTACAAAGCCAATTTTTTTTGTGTGTACACATTTTATGTTTAGAATGAATGAAATAAGATCGCCAGAAAGTTACTCCCACCCGTTTCAAGGGTAGATTTGGAATTTGAGGGGGCCATAAAATGAAAAAAGATTCCCATTCTAACAAACAAAAATTATTTAAATAACTAAATAATTTTTTACTATAAAAATACATATTTTTTAAAGGGGATATTGACACCCTACATCCCCTCCTTAGAGAGGTAAGAAATATTCAGGAGTGATTTGAATTAGCGTATTAAAATATGTAAATAACTATATAGTAGTTATAGTAGCTTACAACCTTCTTAGGGGTGGTGAAAGAATGGAGAGGTGGGTTGAAGAGGTGAATTTGATTTTTTTACTTCTTTTTCTACTTAGTTATCGAAACATGGTATTTTAAGAGAATTTCCTGCAAAATTCCAACGAGGGTGGTTTTTTAATGTGTTCCGGAGATTTTTCGCCAAAACGGGTGACGGATTCGTTTTCAGCACCCCAAAATTAGTAAGAAAAGATGGCTTCCACACTTTACCACGGATGGACCAAAAAAGCCCTTTTGTTAACATTGCCTTTAGTATTTTTCTAAACACGTCTTCATAAAAAGAATATAACAAACTTCTGGAAAACGCAAATAGTAATAAAAAAACTAAAATGTTGATACACTTAAATAAGTCTTAGTTATTTCTTGCTGCATTTATTTGAATGCACCACTTAAAATACTGACAGCAAAAATTATTCGTCTTCAATTTAAAAGTCTAAGGAACCAGTGAAAAATCATTGAAATAGGGAACTGTGGATTGGTTCTTTGTTGCAGAAATATTCAGGAGAGATCTGAATTGGCCAATAAGTCACCTTAATATGATAAAAAAATATCCAACTATATTAGGATTTTTTTTGTAATTAAAACCGATCAGTATCCCTGAGAAGGTGAGACCCACCCCTTCTAGAGGTGAGGAGACGTATGAGTGTGCTCAGAAGTAATCAGATTATTATATTCTGATAGCAACCACTCAGTGAGGTGTTCTGGTTTTTTTAAATGTATATACAACTATCTAGTAGTTAAAGTTGCTTACAACCTTGTTGGGGGTGGTGAAAGAATGGCGAGGGTTGAGGGGTGAATTTGATTTTTTTACTTCTTTTTCTACTTAGTTATCGAAACTTATAGTATTAGTATTTTAAGTGAATTTTCTGCAAAATTCCAATGTCACCACCAAATAAGGATGGTTTCTTAACGTGTTCCGGAGATTTTTCGTCAAAACGGGTGACGGATTCGTTTTCAGCACCCCAAAATTAGTAAAAAAAAAATAGAGGGCTTCCACACTTTACCACGGATGGGCCTTTTTTTCGTTTTTGGCCTTGGATGTGTTCCATCAGCCAGCTACGCAGATGGGGGAAAGGGAAGGAATTAAAAGACACATTTCACGGCCAGGGGTCCATCAAGGGCGACTTTAGTTTACACATAGACTGGCCTTTTTTTAACATTGCTCTTTTATCATATTTTAACACACGTACTAAATGTTTAAGTCATACAATATATCCATAAACATTATTGATGCTATATGGAACAAAAAACTGCAGCTGAAAATCGACAATGTGCACATAGCATAGATCGAATCACAACAAACTTCTATACGCCATTTTCTTAAATTTGTGTTTATGTACAGTTGGTTGCAAAATTGTGTAGGACAAACATTTATTTGTTCAGCCTCCCTGCCATTTAATGTAATTCAATTAGTATGGGACAAAATTCCATCAAATTAATTAAAATATACTTCATTTGATAGAATTTTGCCCCATACTAATTGAGATACATTAAATGGTAAGGAGACATTCGTTTCTTTCATATACCATTGGTGCAAGTCTGACCAAAAAAGGAAGATCGACAAGACTCCCCCCTACGGTGACTTGTCGACTTCTTTCATACACCCACCATATCTAAGATTCAGCATGAAAAGCAATAAAACAACCACTCTTTCTATATATTGATGATTCAAGTCTGATGCTGATATATTTAATATTAAGCATCTCAGAATGTTTTCTTTGAAAGTTATCTGCTGAATACCCAAAATAATATTTTTTAAAATGGTAAGGAGGTTTACAAAAATGAAGTCTTGTCCTACACATTTTTGCAACTAACTGTATGTTGGATCTCTGTTGCATAATACCATTCCAATTATATCATTAGTGTATTTCTGAGCCGGTAGTGATTTACAATGAAAGAAAATGATATAGAAATAAATTAATGATTGTTTATTAACGGACAAAAATTATAGAAGAAAATATGCGTTATTTTTCATTGCTTCTCATCAAACAGAAAACTTTTTGAGGCACAATAATAAGCGACAAGAGTCAAGATAATATCTCTTATGATTATGACTATCATACGTAACGAAACTTTGAAATATGTCGACAAGCAATTGGAACAAGTTTTGGTGGTGACGGGTTCAGCTGTCAGTTCCATGGTAACTAATATCGTTACCCAAATTGTTTTCGTGTCGACGATGTGCGTTTCATTCCTTACTAGTGCATGTCGAGTGACCTACACGCGGTACACCGAGGCCATTGGTCTACCCAATAAATGAAACCAAACGACTCTAGGTGGTTCAACATTCTTTCGGACAAAAAAAAAACACATGCGAAGGGGGTGAAAAATGGGCCAATCTGACAATTCTGACTTCGGATTCGGTTTCAGCGAGTCCAAATACATAAGTATACACTGGTCTAGTAGGCAGGCCAGACCATTTTTTTTTTGTGACTGTGTAGTCTACTAATATATCTACGAATAACTGGAAGAAAAGTTGGCTTTTCACTTTCCTCTTGTCAAAGATTCTTAAAGCCAACAAGCAAAATGCACCTTGCTCATCACTTACACCTTGGTGATTTTGAACAAAGAATCGATTTTTTTACCTTATTCATTAGAAATATTATGGGAAAGTCTTTTTCACAATAATGGCCTTGTAAATAAGTTTAATTGCCAATATTGCCACTAAGATGTATGAGAGCACCAAACACTCAAACAATTTTTGGTGCACATGTGTGGTACGATATATTAAACGTCATCATAGGACGCAAGTAACGTGGGGGTAATTTGGATGGTTGAAGATACCTCCTCCGAGATGCTCTCCCGGGATTACTCAACGATGTTCCACCGAACATTCGACAGAACATATAGTTTTAGCAAGATGCAGCTTCATAACGCAATAATTGTTACGAATTATTTAGATACCCAATTGAATGACCATCTTGGTCACTGGAATTGATCTCACTAGACTTTTTCTTACGAATTTATCCAAAAAGTTTAATCTATGAAGAACTTATAGCTGATATGGTGAGCTTGTTCAATGAAATTTAGGCTATTTGCGGTGCTACTATGCTACTAACAGCCACACTTTATTAGTTACAATGGATAGTTAACTGAGGCGTGAATCAAAATGGATAAAACTTTGAACAATTATTATAATGTGTTACAATAGAACCATGTTTTTTTTACTATACATATTGGCTATTATGGGAGTTATAAATTCCTAGTTATTTCTTTTTCGTTTAGCTATTGTTTTCTTTTTTGTTGATTTATTGACAGATTGATAAAAATAAGTTATACTTTTAAATTATGGTTTCTCGTTGTTAAAACAGAACATAAAATGATATGTCACTTATTTAAATAAAAAATCATTTTCAATTTTGGTATACATATGTTTCTAAGTGATGTTTATAACTTGCTGATACAAAGCAACTATATATACATATTATTACCACATCAATAGGTGGTAAACTCAAAATGTATTTTTGGTTGTCTCAGCCAAGGTGTCATCTAAAACTTTCTTTTACCGCCAATAATTTTGACAGAAATCTATTGTCAATTCAGGGTAGACCACGCATGTCGTTTTAAGCATATTATGTTTAATATGGGAGAAAATTTAAAATTGGTTAAAATACGAAAAAACTGAAAACTGAAAACATATTTTAAAAACTAAAGAGATAAGAAACACTTTGTACAAAGTCTCTGACAAATTTTTGTATTGATTTAATTTATAAGTTGAATATCTTAAATCAAAATATAGACAAAACAAAAAGTGTTCGCTGCTTAGTTTATATTTTTTTATTAAGGCATATTTCTTTAAATTAACATTGTACATTATTATGTGTTGACCTGGAAGTAAGGAAATCAATAATTTATAGGGCAGTTTGACTACGTGTTCTTGATATCCGAATATTATTCGCTCTGAAAAATATTGGGCTACCTAGTACAAGTTCAATTTAATATCATTTTAAAATGATTTAAAAAAATTAAGACATCACAGAAGTTTAGCTGAAATTGACCTTTCCAGTTTTAAAAAGGTTCATCGAACTATGAGAAATTTATGTCAATAAAAAAGACCACTAGCATTAATTATGAAATTTCAGGGGAGACCTCGAAAAAGAAAAACGCATTGGCCATGAATTATATTATATATGGTTAATAAGTTTTATGTGCTCATTTCACTACTAGTAATAAGGAGTCAAAGTGAAATCAAACAAAAAGTATTTGTACAAAATTTTTATGAGAGTACAAGCGACATAAACGAGGCATTTCTTGGACATATAAAATTATTTGGATGACATTATGTTAATGTGATTATTTGTTTTTGACAGTAATAAATTGTATGATCCATATCTAACTTATTTCACCTTATCTTATCTTAAGTTTTATATCTTAAGTTTTATATCGTCATCGACATAATTTTAAAACAAAAAATTAGATCTTTTTATAAAAACACTACCAAAGTTAACAAAAAAAAATTCGCTATGTAAGGCAATTCAGCAGCAATTCTGAACAGAACCATCAAATGCGTCAACGTTTGATCTCCAAAGAAGTCAGTGTTGGTACGTTTGATAGGGCTAGCTTACTACGGAGCTGTAAAAGCGTATCAAATTTTATCAGTTCACCTACTGGTTTATTGTGAGTTTTGTTTTATAATTGCCTACGAAAATTAAACTGAAGGTGAATAATAAATTTCAATAGGACCCTGTTTTGATAATAGACGAAGAGACTAACTTTATATCGCTCATGCACGAAGGTGTTTTTCACTAACACTGTAAATATATTAATAAAATTAACAAAAAAAAAATGAAATAGAAAAGTTGCCCGTATTCTTTCTCTTTATTTCTTCTGCATATACTTATTATCTATTTCGAAAGGTAGAAAAGTTATCCACTTGCTATATTTACCCCCGAAAATTCTAAGATTTTATTAACAGCCTTAGAGAAAAATTAATATTTTCTACACTTATTAAATTTGACTATCATATTAATACATTTTGTTAACAAATCTGTAGTGATAATGTTGTAGAACCTCAGAGAATTGACCTAAGTCCAAAAATAGTAACTTAATGTGGGTTTCACTATAGAATGTTATCTGTCGTCTGGGCTAATTTACAAGGTTTCATAATAGGTAAATGTTACTGAAATTTTATTACAGACAAAGTGTACATGTTGTTACCACTACAATTCCTTATCTAGGTGTACCCCGAGAAACTTAATGATGTTTGTGTGGTTTTTTTCCAGTTACATTTCTTAGACTAAAAACCGTAGTCTCAGTTTTAAGCTTATTTAAGCTAAGTTAGTTTGCTGTAAACCATTTCTGAGCTTCTGACAACGTCTCCCTCATATTTGTACGTAAAGTATCAATATTTTGATGTGAGTGAATGATGGTGGTATCATTTGCAAATAAGGCAAATTGGAATGAAGTTATGTCTGTCAAATGATTGATGTAAATTAAGCATAATATCGATCCCAAAACGGAACCTTGTGGCACTCCATGTTCCATAGATAGTAAATCAGAATTTGTATTTTGATATTGTAACAAACTGGGATCTATTCGTCAGATATGACTGAATCAAGTTGATACTGCTACTGTTAAAATTATAATACGCTAGCTTATCAATTGAAATATGATGTAAAACACAGTCAAAAGCATTAGAAAGGTCTAGAAACTGGGCATACACATGTTCACCAGCTTCAAAGCCATAACTTATTTCAGTCAACTTATTTATGGCTAATGTAGAGGATTTAGCTCTAAAACCAAATAGATGAGCTTAGAACAAGATCAGACACAGTGGGTATTACCAACAACATCATTTTACATATAAAAACACAAAATACGACATTTTTTAGTGGTCACAGATATTCTTATTTAAAAAAAAGTGTAAAATTTAATTTTTTTTTAAATCATGTTTTTTTGTACATCCATTGCCATATCTCAAAAATGAATTGAGCTATCGATGTGAACTTTTTTTTGTTATAAAACACACACTTAAGCGCTTCTCTCTATTCATAGGATTGCTAATAAAAAAAAATGTGAACATGCCAAAAACGTAGGTGACCCTGAAAGTTTAGAGAATACGCCATCAAATTTTCACTAAGCGAGGAACTTTTTTGTTTTTGAAAATTTTGTGTAACATGCTGTGAAGAAAATGAAGTCAATAGACTAAGAAAGTTTTTAGAAAAAAAATATTTTCATTATTAGCAATAGTTTGCTAGTTACGAATTTTTTAGTATGGAGGAATTGTCGAAGCGTACGCGCGCCGTACTTAAGAATAATAATGATTATGTATTGTGTGTAACGGAACGTTTCATTATTATTTTTTTATGTTTAGGACTGTTTTATCATGTTTTAGAATCTGAAAGGATAACTTATTTTTTCCAGTAACACATTAAGGACTAAGGTTGAAGGCAAAAAAGAATTAAAAATCTTAAATGGAGTATGCATTGCATTGGGATCTTGGAAACGGTGAAAAATAATATTATAGTAAAATGGAAAAAATGTTGCGCAACTAGGGGGCTAATAAAATCCCATAAACAGAAGTTTAGGAAAAGTAATAATTTTGGAGTGTTTTGATAAAAGTAAACTATCGAGTTTTCCTTTTTTGCGTTATTATTGGAGCTAAATAAAAAACACAGTTTCTTAAAGCACGTGGCAATCTTAATATTTGTATCCGACATTTCCTAGAGTCCCTATCCGAAACTCCCATGCATTGCATTTTTACCCTAGATCCACACAATAACACAGGTCGACAAAAAAAAAATTCTGCTCCAAGGACTAAACCTATCATGCCTTAAGTATTTTTGTGTGCTGAATCCGAATTTTCCACTTAGATTTCGAGCAAACGTCAAACATTGCCAAAAAATCGTATTTTGACGATAAGAACTGGGATTTACTCGAAATCTACGAGGTAAAAAAATTTTAAATTGAAAATTCGGATTCAGCACACAAAAATACATAATTAATTATATATTAGTCCTTGGAACAGAACTTTTTTTCTTGTAGATCTGTGGCACAGATTTCGAGTAAATCCCGGTTTTTATCGTCAAAATACGGTTTTTTGACAATAAAAACCGGAATTTACTCGAAATCTACGCAGTAGAAAATTTTTTTAATTGAAAATTCGGATTCAGCACACAAAAATACTTAAGGCATGATATGTTTAGTCCTTGGAGTAGATTTTTTTTTTTTTTTTTTTGTAGACCTGTGAATTGAGTAAACGTGTTATTTTCGCCTAAATTAGGTAACAAAAAAGAAAAAAACATCCTAAATTAAGTCTTTTTTAATTTCCTAATTATAGTCTCTAAACTCTGTTTCCATGGCTTGTGCACAAGTTTATCGTTTTCCTCTATTACCACGCTGCATAAAATTCACTCTATTTTACAATGAAACTTATTAGATTGCTTATTTATCTTAAAAATATTTTTTAAGTAGATAATCCACGCACAATTCGCACAATGACCATACGTTCTACAATATAATACAAGTGGTAATAAGAGAAAGAATATCGTTACACATTTTACTTCCACATTCAGTGGAAATATAGTATGGACAAAAATATTTTTGAAAATTTTTATTGTCCAAATAGGCTTAGAATCTCATGAAACGTCGAGATTTTAAGTCTGAGCAAAAAAAATTCTGTCTGTCGGTCTGTCTGTAACTTTTTTGTGCGCATGATTACTTTGGAACCGTTTAAGATATTGACTTGACATTTGGTACACGTACCATGTATTTTAACGAGATCTGGAACTAGATTATTCCGTTAAAGGGTTGGGGATAAATGGAGGTAAATAGGCAAATCAAGCAAGTAAGAGTCCATAAAACTGGTATTTAGTATATATAAGAGAAGCTAAGGTCTCAAATTTTTTTTTGGCATTAACCACCCCCATTACCAACTCCCATTATTCAAGGGGGCGAAAAAAATAAAATTATCATTTAGTGTGTGTACAAGAACCAAAAGACTCAAATTTTTTTTTTTTACTTTATCCACCACTACTACCACCCCACTTCCACCACCCTCAGCCTCACTACCGATGTGGCATATCGTTTTATAGGTTTTTGGGGTAGACGATTTCAAATATCATATTATTAAAGTTCCATAAAAAATGATTTCCACTTTCAAATTTTTTTCGTTCTGAGAAACTTAGATAGAAGATCTGGATGTGGAAGTAGTGATTCCTTGGGCAGCGGTTTTATAATTTGACCTTCGACGAAAACGAATAACGTTGATAGTACACCGCCCTGAGACTAGTTAGTTTTAGTGGACGCGGGCGTATTAATACTCAATTTCTGCAATTCGCGCGCTCTAAAAAAAATCACTGTACCTAAACTATAAAAGACACAATAAAAATTATGCCATCAAAAACTTTTTTGGTCTTTTGGCTTTATTTTCTTCGCAGCATGTTATACAAAATTTCCAAAAACAAAAAAGTTTGTCGCTTAGTGAAAATTTGACTGCGTATTTTCTGAACTTTCAAGGTTATCTAAGTTTTTAACAAACTTAAAGATGTTTTAGTTAACAATACTATACACAGATAGAAGCGCTTAAGTGTGTGTTTTATAACAAAAAAAAAAGTTCATGTGGATAGCTCCATTCGTTTTTGAGTTATGGCATTAGATGTTCAAAAAAACATGATTAAACAAACAAAAAAAAATGCACACCTTTTTAAAAATAACAATGTCCGTGACCACTAAAAAATGTCGTATTTCATGATTTCTAATGAACATCGACCTACTTAACGAAATGGAAAATCTAGGTTTGTTCTAAGATTAAAAAAAAAAAACTCGAGAAGGAAGCGACTTTTCCCCTGTTTTTTTACTCCACTAAAACTGACTAGAACTAAATAGGTTATTAGATTCAAAACAGCAAGTTAACTGCATGTTTAACAAAGTTTCTAAAATTTTTGGGAACAGTGGTAAAATTGAGATAGGTTTGAAGTTTCCAACATCGTTTCATGAGTCCTTTTTATGTAATGGAACGACTTTCGAAATTTTAAGAGTATCAGGATATATACCTGTGCGTATACAACTATTTATTAAGTTAGTGGAATTAATGTAGATTATCTAATTGCATATAACGTTTTATGTTTAAATAATAAGCATCATTAGACTTAGTCTTTTTTAAATTGGTTATAACATAATTTATTTCGTTATAAGAAAAGTCTCTGAAACAAAATTCAGATTGGACAATTTGTGATTATTTGTTTATAGGATAGTAGACGAAGCAATTAAAAAAAAATCAAGTAGATCTGTTAAGGAAGTGCTTTCGTACATACATACGTAGAGACCGACTGACGGAACGTATTTCAATTTTCAATAGTAATTTTAGAACTTAATAAAAGTCCAAATCAATCTAAAAATGGTACCGTTTTTTGGGTAGAATTTTCCCTTTTTGAAAAAGCTACAATTATTAGATTGTAGCTTCCTCAAGGGGTCGCTCGGCCCTTTCAGCCCTACTTCACATCGACCTAAAAAGATCTTTTGTGAATTACCCTACAATTAGTTGTTGCCCAGGACTCCCGAGCAAATTACAAAGCTTGTGATTTTCCTGGGGGCTAATTTCCCTGTCTTCAGGCGTTAGTTCCACCTTTTCTAGGTACTTTAGCCTAGTGCGGACTAGCATCTTGCATTCACAAAGAGTATGTTCCGCACTTCTATATTGCAGAATCGTATCTGCACATATCGTTGTCTGCCTTGCCCATGTTCTTAAGATGGTATCTTAAGGGGCGCGATGGCCTGTTAAAAGGCCTGTCATCATCCTCGAGTCGGACTTTTCGAGTTCGAGAAGCCTTGTGGCATTGTTTGACGAATAAGAGATGAACTTTTTCGCTTGTCTTTGGCTCGGAGTATTCCTCCAGTAGGACTCTTTTTGTTCCTTTTCCCATTTTAGGACCTCCTCCGTCATGTGTCCCTTAAATAAGACACAAAACAGTTCAGGCCTAAAGACTGGGGCTTCAGCACCTTCTTTTGTAAGGGCGCCGGCTAATTCGTTTCTTTGTATTACAATTATTAAGTCGATTCCTTGCCAAATTAATCTATAAAAATGACTTTTATCAGTGAAATTGAGTACTGGAGCATGAGTGCAAATAGAGAAAGTATCCAGCGGGTTGGCAATATTCAGCAATATTCCTATGTCAAAGAATTTTATTTACATCCCACATTCCTTTACCATGCGCCATGTGGCTCTCGCTGCTGGCAACAATCATGACCTTAGTCCAACCCAGCGTGGACGTAGCAGGCCCAGCTGTCTACCTGGGAGTGGCAGCAATGCCTACCGCACGCTGGTAAATCAATCAATCAATCAAAAAATATGTAAACTTTTAGTTGTGAAAAGAAAACAACTTAGATTAGAAAAATACTGCTTATGACTCAACCGCACGCATGCATTTAAACATAGCTCAATTAAATATTCAGATATGGGTAACTGCATTAATCAAATATATTTCGATACCTTAATCTTCGTAATATGTTGTGCCCTCTATTATAAATACGTTAGCTAAACATACATATAAAAATACTACAAATATGATTTGTAATTATATGAAACTATTTCATAGCGGCACGTTGTTACAAACATGATAAAGATATTAATTTGTGATTTTCGCCGAAAAATAAATAATTGCGAATTAATGTCAAACGTTATCAGTTTCATTCATTTTAGACTATTTCGTTATTTGTAAACAATTGTATATTACGAATTATCAGTGTTAATTTTACGATTCATTCAAAGGCGGATTTAGAGGGAGGTACATGGGGCTTGTCAAAACTTGGCTCTTTGAAACAAGAAAAATTGTTATGTGCAATGATAATTTTCTTTATGAATGATTTTTGTACTGAAAGGTATCTTCTTTAGTTTCTATACGGTCCCGACAAATTACTGTTACCCTCAAATAGCACAAAATTGCAATGTTAGAAAAATGCTGCTGATTTATTTTTGAAACGTTTTTGATTACGAATATCAAAATTAAAAAATCGAAATGACGGTACCAATATGCCGGATGGAAATGTAAAAAGTTGCTTGATTTCGCATTTTAATTTATGTATAGGCCTCTGATTACGAATGTGAAGTCAGAATTTAAAAATTCAAAATGTAGTATGTAAATGGACTAAGAGAGAAAAATTGATTTCTCATTTTAATTCTGGTAATTAAAAAGAAATAAGGCAAATAATTCACTTTAATATTTATATTAGGAAATGTTTGAAAATATTGCTTAAATTTTTTTTTCTACTACTTATTCTTTTAAGGTATCCGTTCTTTTAAGGTATCATTAAACTGCAATAAGTTGATACAGGAATTTTTCGAATAGTAGCCAGGTGCTACATAACAATCCTGATTTTCTACATCTGCATGCTTTTCGCATCCTTTTTTACAGTTGCAGAAAATAATTTTTAATATTTCTTCCGGTGCAGTCATTTTATATGTAGCAACTGCCTTAAGTCCAACTCCACTGCTCCGGAGGAATCTTTCCATTTTTGGATCTGATGGTACACGCGGCAAAGATAGAGATGGGATAGTGGCCAATATAATAATAATAATATATTACCGAAAAACAGTTTTTGAGATTTTTTTGTTATACCTATATTGATACTGGCTTATTACATTAACGGCGATATTTTTGTTTTAAAAATGTGCAGAGTCATATTCTTTCAGCCATAACTTCTTTGTTTTTTATGCTACAGAAACAAATCATTATAGTAACCGAATTACGAGAATTTTATTTAATTTTGTTTAAATACTAGTGTGAAGATGCATATAGTTTGGGTCATAACTTCTTTGTTTTTATGCTACAGAAACAAAATGAAAACATTTAAAAGTTTAATTGTAATCTTTAATTTTAATCGTTATCATTTTTGTTAGTGCCATAGTTTTTGAGATTTTTAATAATTATTTATTTTGATCATTAAATATCTCAAAACATATGTCACTGACGTTAAAAATATCAATGATTATTTCACTCATTAAGGCTATAGCCAATGAGAGCCCGTTTTTTCACAACATTGCACCAATCAAACGTCATTATTAGTGGTAATTCAAGCTAGATCTGCTTTTGACAGGACCAACATGCAAAATTTATCGCTCTAATTTTTTATTTCGCTGCAGCGGAAAATATTGCGAAAATTTTTTGACGTTTTGTGTCGTGACATGTTTTCGGTAAATAGGACAAATCGTGCTTTTAAATGTTATCTATAAATATCTTCTCTAGCTTATTACTAATTGTTAACGTAAATTGTAGTATTGTATTAATAACCTAAAAAGCCAATGCTGTGTGGAACTTATATAGGTTCGGGACAAGTTATAGGTACACAGCTTTCAATGGCTTAATACCTAACATAATTACAAAATAATTTTCACAACTAAAATTAAATATGAATATCTACGAAGCACACAAATCAGTTATTTCATGATAAATACACAAATGTAGGTACTTACATATGGTAATTCATCAATCATTACAAAGCAGCTAACACTTATTTGGAAAATCAAAACTCTGCAGTATCACTATATACATTATAATTCGTTGTACTTAAAGTCTCTCTACTTAAACAAGGAAACCTTAACTTAACTATCAAACTTCTCTAATTAGAAACAAGGATTAAATACATAAATATATATTAATAAACACTTTAATATAATAATTCAATTCACTGTTTAGGCTAAGTTAAGCTAGCGTTACTAGATGGCGGTACCATACCATCTGAGCCCAAGGTTTGTAGAGGACAGGTTGCCTGGTAACTAGGGAGCGCCATATTGCGCGTCATCCAGAGGACCCGCTTCTACAACTCACTTCACAGAGGTAAAAGATGCAAAAGCCGACCAGTGTATCCCAACCTCGTTGACCTCGTCGTACTTTGTTTAAAATATTTTATTTCTGCTTACACAATTATTGAAAATATTATTTTGGATATTCATATTTTAAGTAGATCATTTGTTGTGCATGTTAATTTTAAAAGGTCCTCTGGACACGTCACTCCCGCGCAAGAATTTTATTGGCTCCTGAGTTACCAGGCAACCTGTCTCTTTTACAAATCTTGATCTGAGCCGGCAGCCTTAGAACGTAAAAGGGATAGATTGGTAATATGCAATTTGTGTGATTTCACCGGTAATGTGATTGGTCGAAGCGTGCTTTGTTGTGATGACTAGTCTTATAAGTTACAGTACCTATGGTTTAACGTATATTGTTTTTCTTGATTGTCATAATTTAAACCTACTTTGTTTTTTATTAGATGAGTCGCTTTGGAAATGCATTTTTATGTGACGTAAATGATGAAATTGAAGATAATGTGAGTAATCTCTAAAAAGCAACAAGGAAACGTCTGAAGGCAATTAATTACTGAACATGATATTGAAGATATACTTAATGAATTATTTATTCGTGAAATATTCTCCACAAATACCACTCGTGCTTTAAATTTTATCTAAAAATTTTTTCTCAAGCTAAGTCGCCCCTAGTTAATATAACTCGTGCAAATTGGCAGTTTATTATCAAAGATTAAATCCCTCCCGCTAAAGCGGTCGGGATTTAATCAGATAATAAACTGCCAATTTGCACTCTTTATATTACCAGGCAACACGCTTTCGAAAAAATTTTCGATAAAATTTTAAGCACTAGTTATATTACATACGATAAACGTTCAGACGCCATCTTTAAAGTTCCATTTTCTGAAATTATTAATCCTGCAGAAATAAATAAATCACATTCATCCTCAGTTTATAAATAAGTTATCGTTTTGGTTTCTAGCATTTTTTCGCTAAATGTGATACTTTTCGAAATGAGGTACTTGTTTCCTCAAGCTTAAATTAACATTTTTAAGTTGATAAAACTTAGCCTTTTAGTTCTCACAGTATAGGAACGTTTCATTGATGCATTTAAATTATCAAGAAAAAAATTAAACTTAATCCATACGCCAATATTTCTAAATTAAAATCTTTAAATACCATATTATAAGAGGTATTTTCATTCGGAATTTTTGACACTTTTTCTAAATTTCCTTGAAGTAGGTATTCAGAATGGACAATTTTATCAAAAATCGGATAACGATTTCCAAATTAATATTCCAGCTACTTAAATGCATGTGGATGTGAAACATAAAACATTTTAATTTATATATTATATACATATATGAGGTTTAAATACTTATATTTTTGAACGAAAATATTTAACATTATGTAAAGTAAAGTATTAAACTCGCAATGTTTTATTTAACAATATAAGTAGATTCAGGTTCAAATTCCAACTGAAATACAGTTTTTAACTTTACTAAATCCAAAAAAAAGGAAACTCTTGACAGCTTGTTTGTCGTTATACGTGTAATTAAATTATGGAAACTTGAGATACTTTTAAGATATTTGGAGGCAATTTGGAGATTCAGCAAAACTGACCAAATACGTAAGAGGAATAATGGGAACCAATTATTAGAATTAAGAGTGATTGCCAAAAGAGTGACACAAACACATTCTTTATTTTCTACAAAAAACATAGGCGTTTGAATATTTTTGTGATTTAAGAAGCAGTCTCGGAGATAATTGAATACACAAGTGGATGAAGGATCTATGTAACAACAAAGTGATTTTGAGATAATTGATCTCAAAGTTTTTAACAACTTACCAACTTCAACAGTACATAGATCTTTTATAAATTCATAAATCAGATATTTTTGAATTAGAATCAAATGTAATGTACCTGGGGGAATTTTGTGTACTTATAGCCTTCATTCATATAAAAAACTCGTTTTTTTTTTGAAAATGAATGAAGTGAATGAAAATTTCGTGTTTGAAAATGAAATTTATCCATCGTAAACTAATTTTCCTTGTATGTTTAACGACGAGGAAAAGGAAATTCTTATAATAAACATTCATAATTAATGATGTTTCAGTAACTGCTGCCGTTAAAAGTATAATTTAAATAAGACAAAGACTGACAAATAGAGCACATTTAGAACGATAAAAATAAATTTCGATTTCGTTGAGAAATGATAGACTCAACTGTTTTGTGTCCATGAGAAAGTAACACGTCATAGTTTTGCTTACCTCAGACCCGAATAAAGTTTCTTGAACTCCGCTTAAAAACTAGGCCGATGTATAATCTACACAACAAGACAAGGACGGAATTAGCCCATTGGCACATGTCGTTGGAAAGAGACGGCGAGTTCGATCATAATTGACGATAAAAGTGACAGTGAAAAATAACGAAATTAATACATAGTGGGATATCGTATTAGAGCTTTTGTTGGTACCTAGTTTAGATGTTGACAGCGAGGTCGACGACACCAATTCGGTGGACAAAAAATAAATAATATAACGGTAAAAATACAGGGTAATTGTATTATTTCATCATCATTACCTTGTAATAACGTTTCGTAATCGATATTAAAACAAAAATTTTAAAATACTTTTAATGGGCACACCCGTTTTATGTTAATTGTACGAAACATCTAGGAGAAGTTGCGTGTGATTAATTTTTTATATTTGCCACACAGAACATATTGTTTCCATGTAAACGCAAAATTCGCAATATAATCGAACTATTCGAAAGTAGTGGGCCGAGATTTCTGAAAATAATCCAAAATGTCAGAGACAATGAGGAAATTTACGGAAAATTATTGGGAACTCTCTATTGCTTATTAATGTTTAAGTAATTATTGAAAGTTCATATATTCCATGTAAAGATTTAGAAAACATAATCAATATAAATATTTGATTTAAAAGGTCAAGCATAAGTACCTTCATGCCTGACAATTTTCAGAGACAGGAAAACATAACCATTGTAGAAAAGATTTGGCCTTGTCGAAATTAGCAAAAGTTTGACTAACATAGTTCCCAAAAAGCTTTTGAATTGTTTGCAGTGGGCCAGTAGATAATAACGAAAACGACAATATTAATAATATAATATTATAGTATGACTAGTATGACAAAATGTTATAAATATAATTTTAAGGTAATTTTACCGACTATTATTGGTTTTATTGTAAAATGAATATGCTTAAAATCAGAGTGGATTTAAAATAAGGTAGTTTTCCGGATATCTTGTGACGTAATAGCGTAATAACCTCTAAAACAGGGGCATTTTACATTTGATAGTAACTAGCTACGTTGCCACATTTCTAAAAAAGAATGTGGACTACTGCTCTGTCTGAAATAAATTTTAATATTAATTTTTAACACTGTTTCAAATACCCAGCAAGTAAATATATATTTTAAGGCTGATTGATAACTTGCTAATACAGAATTATAACATTACAGAGGATTCCGTATAGCAGTACAGAATGTCTTACGTTATTTATGGCAACGTAGCACTCGTTTCTCTGTTCAAGCACAAATTATAATCCGGTGATTACGCATTTACGTCATAGTCTATAGAATAAACCGATAATTGGTGGCAATATCTAACTGTTTAAATACAGTTTAAACTTCATGATTTTTACTATAAGGCACTATTTAATAAATAAAATAAAAATACGGGTCAACTGTTTTTATGTGTAGATGTTAATAAATTTATTTAAAAAAAAATTGTATACTTGCCCATTTAAGTTGTCATGCGTATATACATATATACAGAGTGGGTTGCCACGATCTTAAACTATCTGTATTTCCGAAACTCTTAAGAGTACAGATAGGAAATTTTCTATATGTAAGGTTTCTATAGTGTTAAGTGTCTCAATTAAGCTATATTTATTTTTCTGTCGCTTCCACTGTGCTATATAAAATGGCATTGGTATTTGCCATAGAATCTAAAAATGCAAAATATATAGGGTGTTCTATTTAAAAATTGAAGATATAATCGAGAGCGATAGAAAAATAAAAAATATTTTAGTTGGATGCAGCACCATGAAAAACCAGTATATAAAAAACCAAGCTGTCCTCTTACAATATCTTAAAATACAGATAATTTATAGCCATCATAACATTCCTCGTATATTGTTTAGGTGCCCTCGCTACAGTATTTTTTTTATAAAGTACATTAAACTGCATTTTAGATGAATTAAAATCAACAAAATTATTTGAATCCAGATTCAAATTATAAGTTGATCTATCTACATTGCGAGGTCTAGAGGTCAAGCTACAGATAATGATTGCACCCCCAGAGGACGTCGCAACTAAGCACAGAGTTTCAGAGAATAATAATAATAATGTTCATTTACATTTACGAATTACAAATTACAAAATTAAAATTTACAAAAACACAATTAGAACTTACTTAAAGAAGAATAAGATAATTAAAATATGTAAATAAACGGGCCTACTAACCCACTAAGGCGAACCTTGTGCGTGGGAGGGGAGAGGCATAAAGAACTAATATTACTCTGACCAAAATTATCTTAGCAGAATAATATATAAGATTATACATTTATTTTGTAACTATTTAAAATGATATATACATTTTTTAGACACAAATGAAACAAAGTGGGAAAGAGTGTTAAGAATGACAATAATATTTATCAAATAACATTAAGAAAATTCGAATGAAATATGTTCTTATAAGTAAGATATAAAAATTAAAATATTAAGAGTAGCACTATTCTGAATAACGAGTGTAAAAAATAGGAATCATGCGCAATTTTTCCTATCTATGAATTGGTCTATTTTGTTTCTAGGCGTATGGGAAAGCCATGTTTTTAGATGTTTCTTCAGAATTCCTAGTGAATGAGTATTTTTTATTTCAATAGGAATTTCAGAACATGCCAATTGACAAAGATAAGTAAAACTTCGCTGACTAACTCGATCTTTTCGATTTAAAACGCGCACCATGAATTTTCGGAAAACAGTTTTTGTACTTAAAGTGTCTGATTAAAGGACTTTGGAAGTATAACTGTCTTATGTCAAGAATATTAGTTTCTTTATGAAGTAATTCAGCCATAATTCTTGTCTAATATTACTTTAAGAAACCATTTTTGTATAACTACGAGTTTACTAAGGTGTTGACTTGCTAGACTACCCCAAACTAAAAAGTCAAGTATTTGAACTAGCGGGTAGTATAAATTATTTGTTGATTGACTTCGAATATTTTTTTGTAAAATTTGAATCTACTTATTACACATCTAACATTGAGTTCAATGTGGTCTACATGACGGTTCGATCTTAAATGGCTGCCGATAACTATTCCTAAATATTTTATACTACTTGCAGCGAAAATGGCGACTTCTTCATTGTGGGATCTGATGCGAATGTTGCTGTAGGACGGCAATTTGTCTACATGACTACTAAACGGCATGAAAAACGTTTTTTTTTTTAATTTTTGGTTAGGAGTCTATTATTATTAAACCATTTAATATTTGTCACAAAATCTTTTTCAACTAGATCATTTAGTTGTTCCCAAGTGTCACTTTTATAGAATTCTACAGTGTCATCAGCAAAGCTAGTGATGTGCCCCTGCATATCAACGCTAAACAAATCATTGACAGTTATATTGAAATGAAGGGGATCTAAAACAGGCTCTTGAGGTACTCCAAATTCCACAAATTCTCCACATTTTCTAGTGTGGTGATTAATTTCTTGTGACAGACAGTGTCAAAGGCCTTGGCTAAATCGACATCAAATTAGTCTACATGCATATATTTTAATATTTACTTTATTTTGATTTCCATACACTGTCAACAGGCGTATTTCTATAATTAAGTTTATTTCGAAATAATCTGAAATACCGTTAGAATCAATTACCTCATATCTTAAACCAAACCGAAAGTAAATGTATAACAAATTATTTACCTAAATGTTGTCATTTTATAAATTGAAATATACTGCATATTTTGATACAATATAAATCTTTATTTCATTTTGTGTAGCAATTGGTGTTAAAAAAATGGAACTTGCGCATTGTAACTGAAAATCATTAGTCATCAAATAACCTGTCAAGAATAGTTCCTATATCTTCCTAATATTAAGGTCTGTTACAATAATTATACTCAAGGAAACCCTACAATCGATATCTATTTTTCAATCAAACTTTATATTTATATTTTTTGTATTTTTGACAACTAATACTTCTTTCACATCTACTTCAGATGCAAGAGGCAAAGACGACGCTCCTCCGAAATGTTAGGTCGATGACACCAAAGAACTAATAAGAAACAACTTTGGCGAAGCCCGAATGCCTAACAGGCAACCGTGACTGATTGCATGATACTGTTAAACATGCTTTACAGCAAGGAGAGGTTAAGTGGAACGGTGCATGGGTCACAAAACGTGGACAAAAAGAAGAAGAATACTTCATTAATTTTGCAATAACCAAGAGAGCAAGGTTAACGCCTGTATACTCGAAGATATTTCTTATTGTATAAGAAATTCAAAGAAAATCAGTCGGGATCTATTTTACGTGGCAAAAAAAATAAAAATGCGGTCTCTTAAATTTTAATTATATTTTGACCAGCTAATTTTATCGTCATATGGACTTTCATGGAATCTGACTATTTCATTCATACATTTTAGAGAGTGTCCACGAAGAATATGAAAAAAATGGTCATTATGGATGACTGGTGAGAAGAATATGGTCGTATTTACACTTTACGCACCAGTTTATGTGGTACAGGGGTACAGTAAAATAGATCATCTATAGCCATAACTTTCTATAATGAATCTTTACTACTGCCCATTTTACGTCTAACAGAAAATCCAAGAGATAGTATAGAAAGAATCTTTCTTCTTCTGCACAACGTCTTGGAACGTTCTGAGATCCTTGAATTATTCTAATTGGCTTCTATTTACTGTATGACACGTCTGACAGTAGTACCCCATCTGTCGCGACCTCGCCAAAGCTCCTTTCCAGTCACCTTTTGTCAACACGTTTTCTCCGAATTATCAACCGTTCGGTATTGTATAAAAAGAATATTAATCAATAAAATAATAAGTGGTAATGTTGTGTATTTCAATCTCTTTTTCTCATTATGGATGTAAAACTTTCAATTGATTAAATTACTTTCTTTATCATACCTGAGGTAAAGCACTAAAAATAAATTATTCATTAATAAATAAGGCAAATATCTTGAATCTAAATAAGCATAGCAGCTCGGTTAGTATTAAATAAAACGATCGTACATTACAAAAATGCTCACCAATTTACTTAATTTCAAATACTTTCGTTTTCTATTAAAGAGAGTGAAATTAACGTTTAGTAGGTGCTAAGAAAGTGACTATTATTTGCTAATCAGGGTTTTAAGCCATTAGAAATTTCAGATTTCTCTTGCTCATGTTTGTACTACTTATTTTCGCCGTTCATTCACATTATGAAGTAATATCAAAGTAGTTCAACCTGGTGCACGCCACATTGTATCTGCCGTGTAAGTAAATAAAACACAATTCTACGTTCACTTCACCGATGTCTTCACATGACAAGAACATTGATTTATATGAAAATAATAACGTATTACAGAAATACAATGTTGCACTGTATTTTGAAATAAAAATTATTTAAGAAATACATTTAATTTCAATGGGAAATGTTAACTCATACTGTCCATTACTTTGTCGATTTTTAAGGACAAAATTTTTGTGCTTGATTAGATGCGTCTAGAGGTGTAGGTAGTACTGTTTTGTCAAAACTAGGGAAGTTAAACTAATGAAGATTTTCATACTTTGATAATATGTTTCTTTTACAAAATATTGTTTTTAAGAGTAACCATGAAAAATTTAATTACGATATTTACATTCACATTCAAGGATTAATGACGACAGGACTCAAGAGAAATATGAAAAGAAAAATACATTCAATAAATATGCAAAAGAATACAATGTATTTCTTAGTTTTCTGATTTAATGCTGTTATTTCGTATAATTCTTTAGATCCTGCATTAGAGGTCTTAATCGCTTGGCAATTTTCTGGGTAAAATTAAAGATTTTTTTTAAAATCGATAATTATATGAAGCATTGCACGCCCCGCTTGCTGTGTACTCTATTTTCACCAAGTGGAAGCAAACTAGAAAAAGGACCTCTCACTAATCCTATGGAAATTGGGCCAAGTTTGTTCATATTGCAAAATTTTGCAGATTTTAGGGTCCTGACTACATTGCTTCAAATACCTTACTTTTGGAGTTACGGATGCTTGAATGCTAATAACGCAGGTCTACAA
The DNA here is from genome assembly GCA_936432065.2 of Rutpela maculata. NCBI lineage: Eukaryota > Metazoa > Arthropoda > Insecta > Coleoptera > Cerambycidae > Rutpela > Rutpela maculata. Next base: position 187,094,278 of record OW386286.2, read on the forward strand.
AGAACGATCTTGTCCTAAGGTTCTGATGTAACTTTTTTGAAGTATTTTGACGCGCTGAATCCAATATTGGACACAAATTTTTTTTCTACCGCGTCAGTCAGGACAAAAACGGTCTCATCATAAGAATCCGATCTTACTTTTTTAAAGTATTTTGACGCGGTGAAGCCAATTTTGGTCAAGAATTTTTCTATCGTGTCAGTTTCCTTCTATCACCCCCTTATATCCCCTAAAAAGGGCAAAAAGAAAAAGGTCTTATCCATAGATTCTGATCAAACTTCTCTGTAGTATTTTGATGCTCTAAAACCAATTTTGGACAAAAGAAAATTCTATCTCTATAAAATTCTGCCTTTTTTAGAGGGAAACTGACACGATAGAAAAAATGTTTATGTTCAAAATTAGCTTCAGCGCGAAAAGTTAGATCAGCACCTTATGACAAGACCTTTTTTGATCTTTTTAGGAGATAAGAGGCAGGGACCGAAACCGATACCGAAATCCGCACCGACTTTAAAGTTCAGAAAATATGGTTGAAATCAAAGATTCAAATCTTTAAACCATTATGTAGAAATACCAAATTTTATGGTGAAAGTCGATTCGTCCATTATAAAGATTATATAAGGTAAAAGGCAAGTAAAAAGCCACAAACCGAAATCGAAACCGAAAACCGCACCGTAATTACTATTTTTTTCTAACAGAAACCGAATTGCCACGGATTTGTAAACCGAAACCGTAAATGAAAACCAAATTGTCGTTGCTATGAAAACTGAAAATGGTATACGTTTAACCCTAACCGAAATTAGCCGAAATTAATTTCGGTTTTGGTCCCTGATAAGAGGTGGTAGGGGAAAACTGACGCGACTGAAAAATTTTTTGTATCCAACATCCATTCAGTGCGTCATAATACTTTAGAAAAGTTAGATCATTTTTTGTATTTTGAGTCACTATAAATTTGCTTTTCTACCCAAGGATTTCCCCCCCTAGATTCACGTTTGTTACATTATACAGTAATTATTTTTACAATAGTATATAGAAACTAAAAATTTATCTGGATAGTTCTACGTAAGATATTGATAGATACATTCGTTACAATGCTGATCTTAAATCCTGATAATAACATTTGCAGTTATTTTAAAGCGCAATTTTGTCTGATATATTGGATTGTAAAAATTATATACCTATCTAGCGCTGATTTTATTGAATTTTAATTATACATATATCATTTATAATTATATAATACCTTGTGACAGATTACAACTAAGGCATCTGGAATTAATTTAACCTAAATCAAAATGAAATCACGTCATCGAGAAAATATAAAAAAATTCTTCTGGTTCAATTTGAGCGAAACAAAAATATTTACCTTTTTTTTTGTTAAAATAAAACATAAGATTCTTTCACTTTCTGTCAAATTTAAGAATTATAAGTAATTTCTTTAAAGTATTGTTATCCCAGAGAATGTAAACAAAATAAATGGTACGGCCACACCGCACTTACTTTCTCGCGCGATTGACTTTTTTTTTTCATCATTGAACAACCCTGTTGTGAGTTTTCCAAGAAAAACCAATTATGGTATGTTGTTAAGTTTGTAATATACTAATAACGTACAAAATTTGAGCAAAATCGTTTTTGAGAAAATCAATTTTTTGTTTACTTATTTTTTCTGTGACCTAACCCTAATTTTAAGAGTAGGTGCAAAAAAGTCTGGAGTTATTTGTAAGAGGACTCTTAGATATCGAATTTGAACGAGATCGGTCAACTAGTCATTTTTTCCAAATTCTCATTTTCAGTATTTATGACGTAAAATAAAAATCTGCCAAAAACTCGAAGTTGAATTTTTATGTTTTTTCACCCCCAATGTCACTCGAAAGTATAAAGGTAGGTATAAACCTATACAAATAGAAATGTTATTAAAAAAAATACTTAAAATTAATATTAATTAAAAAGTATTTCAATAATCTCAAACAAAATATCAAATCAAATAACATCAAAAGGAATCTATGACTCATCTTTATTTTCCCAACCGAAATCGCTTGTCAAAGTTGATTTAAAACCGACTCGATTAAACAAGGAAATGGAAAATATCATTAGTAACGCGTAACTTCTGATTTCCCCGGGAAAACCGGGGTGAAAATCCTCAGCGACCACGTGTCTTTACCCCGCGAAGTTTGAAGGCCAAGTGCAGGCTATATTGATTTAATACTTCCTTACACGTGCGCAGGCTTAAGAACCTCACAGAGAATTGACGGGCCGTTTTCAGTATGATATTGGAGCTTACTTCATAAACAAATACTGTAAACGGAAGCAGGATAATATCTAGAACAGTGCCTGCGTAGCACGAGTCCCTTATGCTTGTGCTGAAAAAAGAGGTGACGGAGAAGGGATTTTCAGAAATGTACAATATATTTGGCATCCCTATCTTATATACTTCCGGAAATATTAATGGTCATGTCAAGAGTCAGTATTTATTTCGACCTATGGTGGTAAATAAGAAAGTAGATTGTTTAAAGTGCGATCTCTTGGGTTAAAAATGTAGGTAAATAAGATAGGGGAACATTATAAAGTAAAGGTTAAGTCATTCTCAGTAGAGTGGTGAAAAACTAACAAGAAAATATTATTTTTTGCTAGCAACCATTCCATTTGCATGCTCCTATGTGAACAAATTGAATGCATTATAAAATGACAACATACCAGCTTGCGAATACGAAAATGATAAAAGCTGTTTTATAAACCATCCTAGGTATATAACTTTGTAATTGGGATATGTTGTATCAGTCCTTAGCTCAGGCCCGGACAAGACAGTAGCTTACGTGCCTGCCGAGGGCCCATAAAGGCTTTTTAAGCAATTAACTCAATATAAAATAAAAACATTCTGATTCGTGTTGCTCTGAAAAATGGGAGGGGGTAATGTCGGTCAAAGAGCTATCCGGTAACAGAATGGTTTTCAGTTCGGGCCCGCCTTAACTTGAATATAATTTTAAAGATAATTGCAATATTGAACAAAACAATACCATATGGTATACTGATGGAGAAAAACGTCAAGAAATACCAAAGGAGGAGTTACGACCAGAGTCAGATATCAGCTTGCACCTGGGTAGCACTGCAACAGTGTTTCAAGCAAAAGTCACAGCTATAGAAATCTGTGCACGAGAAATTGTACGGAGGATATACACAAACAAGATAATTTTTATCATCACTGAGCAAGCAACTCTTAAAGTTCTGGATGTAGTAGAAATACGTTCCAAAACGGTAAAAGATGCCTTGATTTCCTGGCGAAACATAACAGAGTACAATTGGAGTGGACGCGATGGTACCAATGAGGATAATGGTCAGACACAAAAACAGCCTTAATGGGATTCGAACCAACCTGTGGAATTACATACACTAGAGCAAGAGGATTAGTACAGGAACAATTGAGGCAGAAACACAACTTGCATTGGACAAGAACAATAAGTTTAAGCTTCAGTATGAGTTTTAAGCACCGCGACCCATAAGGAAATTAAAAATTGACTTTCATTCAAACAAATATAAGTAATAACAAAAAATCGTTACAAAGAAGATGTACCAAGACTAAATCATAGACAACTTTTACCTTTCGCTCGTAAGGGAACTTAATATTCACCTGGTTGTACTTACTTGGGCCACTTTTGGTACAATTTTAACGAAACATGTACACGAAAAGCAAATATACTTAGATGGCCCTATTTCTAATATCTAATAATTTTATCAGTTAGGTAAATTACTTCTAATTGACATCTAAAGCCGTATTATACTGCTGCATTGTACATACAATCAAATATGCGAATAGCCTTGAGCGATATTTTCACCCGAAAATAAGTTCCATTTTTCTGAATGGGAATTGATCAAATACTTTTGGCAGTGAAACAAGACATCGACAATATAACTAAAGGGCATTAATTAATAGATAGTTATCACTATATCTCTACTAATCCCGATTAATTAATTAATTCGCAGCTTGCAAGGAAGAACTAGTGGTCCTACGAAATCAACATTAGAGACACGTGTTGTTAGTGTTACAACTGCTATATACAAAGAAGGTCTCAGCGTGGGAGTCGGCTAAGCCAGGCCCCTCCGACCTTCGGAAGGTGGGTTAGTAGTAATTTAATTATCGACATTTTTTCCTGTTATGAAATAAGGTCCCAATTTTTGCTTGGAGTTTTCCCAAAAATGTATTCATAATTCCCCAATCTAAAGAATTCAAACCCGATTTTGAACAACTTTGGGCCATACTAGACGAAATCTGCTAAATATGAGATTAACAAATTAATTTTGTATTTCCTATACCATAATCTATACCATTCATACAGTTGCTTTTATAAAGAAACATTGAATAAGCAATGTGAAATCGATTGCTCTTAGAAGGTTATTATTTATATTTTTATTTGATCTAATATGAAGAAAACAATTAAGTAGCTATTTTTCAGTTTTGAAATTCGGCAAAGTAGTGTTATAAATCAGTGCTTTTATAGTTAGTTTTTAGAAATGAAAACTTTTCTAACGATATTTGAATCAAGTGTGGCGCAGTGCTTAAGATGTTAGGCTCGCGACCACGGAGTCCCGGGTTCGAGGCCTGGCTAGGGTGTGGATGTGTAGTGACGTTCTTCATGTACTGCCGAGACGGTAGTAGTGGGCTAAACCACAGTTGAATGAAAGAGAACACGGCTAGTCACTATCTTCTCTTGAGTTCGAGTCTTAGCTGCGGCAGATAGCAATGTCGTAGGGAATAGTTGTTGTGTTATCATCTATGTGTGCGTGGTCTGATTGAGTGGTGGACTAGTTATAGCTAAACTCCGCGAGAAAATTAATATAAATAAGGCGTTAAATGAAAATAAATAAAAAAAATATTCTGTTTAATGTAATTCTGGTCTGTCAATATTCGTCACGATAAAGCGAAGGAGTAACGTACAATTAATTTAGGATATAACTGACTGAACAATCAATTTCTTGTTATAATTAATATAAATATTGCACGTGCGTTATTTCATGTTATCATAAAGAATGAGCATAAACAAAAAAACAAAAATGTAACTCTAATTTTTGAAATTCTTAATTATCCTAGACTCAGAGTATTAAAAGCAAGTATATCATTTGAACATTGACTTCAATGTCCAAATGAGTTCTAGAAGTTGTTGCCGCCAATTTCCACAAACGATATCATACTTGTTTACTTGTAAAACAACTTAACTAAAAATTAATCTCCGTCATTACACACGGCTCAAAATTTTTATCTGATTGTTAATTGGTTTGTAGGAATTTTTTATATAGCACGAGCTACTGATTTAGTATGAAATATATTATTAAAACGTACTTAGATGTGCTTGACTATATATACCTACCTCAACTCACACACCTGCGTGTCAAATTAGTATAAAAATGATAAAAAATAGATGCTGGAGAGATGGTATAAGAAAACAGACAAGGTTTATTTTGTGTCGTATCATATCACTCATTATTTATTTATCATAATGTCATACCTATTTAATTTTTTTGCCTTATAATATTATATAAATTATTATGTTTCTTTTATATAAATAACTTTTATATTCACCCTGTGTACTTAAAAATAAATAATTATTACACATGTTTTCATAAACATGTTTAATTTTTGTAATCTTTTGACGTTCCTATCTTCTGAGGATAATCACGAAATTCGATTTCGGCCTGTAATATACGTGGAAGGCGGTGTCTGTTAACATATTTAGTTCAAAGATTGTCAGGTAGATGGCACATCCTGCTTCATCCTACTATTCCTACTCGCCAAGTGGCAAAGCGGTGAACTGATTAAGCTTGAATGCCTGAAAGTTAAGCCGCTTGATTTCAAGAGCGGCTTACTATGATTTACGACTGTAGTAGTCAGTCATTCATGAACAAGTTTTATTTGTTTTTTTTTTTACTTTCAGTGTTTATCTTACAAAGTTGTATTTAATATAAACGTTGTGTTTTGTAATTATAATTAATTATATAATGTTTACTAATTATATGAACGACAAATAATTATAGGTATTGCTTTATCTTAAATAAAGATTCAGTATTAACAAATTTCTTTTCTAAATATTTACAATTTATAACAAAAAATACATAATCGTGCTCTACTTTTACACATGTTTGGTTTCCATGATGGCGCGGTGAGTTTAATGAAACACTTTACAAGATGTTTTATTGGTAAAGATATCTAACAAAAAATGTATTTAATATTATTTTATGTTAACAAAATATAAAAATTGTATTTAATGTTATTTTCTGTTAACAAAATATAAATCAATTCATTTTAAATATAACTAGAGTTATATTTAGGAGCCTTATTCGAATGTTTCGACTTATTATTTGTCCAAGAAAAAACTAAAACCAAGATGAGCGGGAGTCCTTATAAAGAGATGAGTCAACAATGAGCGAACGGTCAATAACTTTTCAACCGCTGAAAATTCGAAAAAACGTCTCAGAATAAAAAACGCTGTCTAAGCAATCACTACTTCCACAATCAAATTTCCTATCCAAGTCTCTAACAACGAACAAAATTTTGATACTATATTGGCACTCCACTATGTGAAAATAATTATTCATTCATTAATAATATAATATTTGAAATTGTCTACCCTAGAAAACCCATAAAACGGTATGTCACGTTGGTAGTGGTGATGGGGAGTGGTAGCTATGTGAGTGGCTGATGAAAAAAAAATGAGGCATTTGGTTTTTGTACACACACTATTTTATTTTTTGGGGGTGGTAATGGGGGTAATAGTAAGGGTGAAATCTTTGAAACCTTGGCTTCTCGTGCATATACTAATTCTCAGTTTATTGAACTCTTACTTGTTTGTTACCTATTTACTTCCAACACTTCAATGAAATGAGATCAAAACATAATCTAGTTCCAGACCTCGTTATAGTACATGGGTGTACCAAATTTCAAGTCAATATCATAAACAGTTCCAGAGTAATCGTGCGCACAAAAAAATGTTACAGACAGGCAGAAATAGTGTTTGTTAAAACTCAAAACCTCAAATTTTTCAATTTTCAAATGTTTCTTTATCGTTATTATACTTCCATGATGTGGCAGATCAAGAGTGGTATATTTTAAAATTCTTTTAAAACATATAGAGTGTTTCACAGAGTGATGACAAGCTATTACTATGATTTCTTAAATGGAACACAAAACATTTTTTTATATATTTGTATTGTTTGACTCCTAATCCTCTATCCAGGCAAAAAGCGCATTTTCATAAATTTGAGAGGCAATTAATTTTGAATGTTAGTCAAGACCATTGTACTAATTTCCCGGACTACACGATGATTCAAACCGTTACATATTTAAACTGTCATAACAATTTTTTTCAAATGGAACACTGTTTATTTTTATTTGAAAAGTTTTGGCAGTCAATTATCTACATGCCAATGCCAATACCTGAAAAACCCTAAAGCCCTAAAAAACTTGTCACTATGTTACGGTCGATTTTCACATTTAATAATGGCCAGAAATTTATGTACTAATTTTCGTTATTTTCCCAAATTTTATTGTACATTTGAGCCTATTGATACCGTCTCTCGCGAATTAATAGAGTATAACTGGTTGCATAATAGCAGTACCTAATGGCTTACTCTGGTCATTTAATATACTTTGATACAGGTAGTATGGGTGAGTGCGTTCAGATATTCATTAAGAGAGTGCATTGCAAAAACGCCCTTGTAAAGCTTCTACAATGGCCAGTATTGTTGATTAAACCTTCTTTGGTGGGTAGATTTATGAGGGGACGGCTTTCAGAGTATATTATGATAATATTTGTGGATATAAACGAAGTTAGGAAAATCTATTCTAGTTGTGGGGTGCGCCGTGGAGTAGAAATTCTGAACGTACCGAGACGGAAGACAAGAACTTGACATTTTGATAGAGGACATTTGCTTCTTGGTCATTTTTCCTTTTGCTGCTTGAAGATTGAGTCGTCTGAATACGAGTTTTAGCAATATTGTAAGTTTTGCTCCACTTATGGGATTAAGTATTCATCACGACAAGATTAGTTGTATTTTCATTTGGTTTGGAGTATCGTTTTGGGAAATGCAGCTACGGATTTTCCGGATAAAGTCAATTTTCAAAGCACGTGGCATCGTCTGAATGCAAGATTTTGGAGTGCCATTTTGACGGCAAAGGACTTCTTTCAGCCCACATCACATCTCAGGTACGTCTCTGAAAACCCACTTAAGGTTGAAATAGATTTGTAATTTAGGTTATTTATTTTATTGCAGGGCTGTTTGTTTGTCTGTTGATTTGTTCGTTCGTTAGTTGTTCATTGTTGAGTATATTACAAGTATTGGGATCTATTTGTTGGTTTATGGCTATTTGGATGGATACCTTATGATTTTACTTGGACCTGTTACTGGTATTCCACTTGAGCTTTTATGTCACATCCTACACTTTACGAGGGACTTCCAGCCTGACCTTAGTTTCAACTTCTAGTCCAGATTTTGGTGTCTAGATGGTGGATGATTGACTGACATGTTGTGTATGTATGGTACTGGGGATCTCGGCACGTTACCTTAGACTCTACGTAGATGGTCTACCACCTGCGGCTGTTATCACCCTGAATTACGCTACCCTGGTAGGACGGGAAAAGGTATTCAGACACTACCAAAGGTAAGCGGAATCATATTCTCTATAACGAGGGATCCGGTACATCTACTCAACGTCCACGTCCATTTTCAAGGAATATTGATAATATTTTGCTTGTAACGTAAATCTCAGTAACACATTAGATTTCAGTAATATTTGGTACATTTTGTGTATCGTTACTTCACTCACTTAATAGCATTGCCTTATTTCACAAATAGATGTCAATAATTTTAAGTAATTTTATGTTTTAACGTACCTTGGGTCAATTGTAGTTTTTGTCACGCTTCTGGCATATGACCTTTTGTACATTTTTAAAGGATTTATTATTTTGTAAGATATTTTGTGTATATTAGGTTAAGCGTGTGGGCCCCACTTATTAGAATATATTGTGACACTTGTACTGCGTACCGAGTTATCGGTGATAATTGTGAAAGATTTTGTACTACGTACCCTGATATTGTATTAAATGTTAAATTAGAACGACGTTGTCTTTTATATCTGACCACCTACACCACCCCAATTATCGAAGCCACCCCCAAGGACCTGAGTAGTCGGCCGTGTGAGACTTCCTCCTCACTAGCTTATTGCAGAGGGGGTACTGCACGTAAAATATTAAAATTTTGTTCAGGGCACAGGGTGACCACCCTACCCTGCGTTCGAGGTTTAGCAGCCTTTGGGGCCTCCTTTTATAAGTGGGCCTAGGCCACTGCAACAACTATGAGGTATCAGCAAGTTTTTATTTAGTTGTGGAAAAAATAGTAAGAAATAACCATAAGTTATACCAACTGATTCAGAATTCTACACTTCATGGCTACGTAATAAAACTAAAACTTCATCGTCAATAATACAATTAAAAAATAAAATTTAAATGTCTGCATTCTGAGTTTATTTTCACCTGCGTGTACGTCTACCAACTTAAATTACTGGGAACCACCTATAACTTAGTTTTAAAAATTTTGAAGAAGAAAATTTGTGCAATTACAATGCCTTAAATTTGACCATTCAGTGGGCACCCACTTTATCTCTTTCTCTTCAAATTTTTCTCTTCAAATTCCGTTATAGTGTAAAAAATATATTCGAGTAACTAAATTGCAGAAGAGAATTTTGAAAAATGATAAATCTGCTAGTGATACACGGAATGCGATATATGACAGTTTCAGCGTGGCGCTGAAGGAACTTTTTTTAAAGATGAAGAGTTGCAAAAATATTGATTTGCAGTCTTTATAGTGAAAAAAAATCAATTTCCAAAGTAGGAGTTGACACACAGTCTTCGAAGTAAGATATACTTTCAAAAGTGTATGGTGTATGCTCATTTTGTCAATATCATTTCCTAACTGTACATCCTGGAGGGCAGAGGCGGATGAGGTAGAATAAACTGACCTGGAAAAACAGCAACGGCCCGAATCTGTTTCGTTACAACGCAAAAAAGAGTTGTTCTCAATATAGTCCCTTAAGGTAAACCAAAAGGCAAGAAGTCCAAAAGTTCTGTGAGTGGACCACAAGACAATTTTTCTCCGTTTTTGAGGGCGGGAAACACGATGGCGACAATATTTTCCTATCTACCCTTTACCCACTACCTCTAAACTGGAAAAACCACCTAGTTGAATCGTTTTTTTTTTGTCAATTCGAATAAAACAAGTAAAAATTGACCACAGGTGATCTAACCCACCTCCGGGGGTTGAAACTACCCCCATCCGCAATAACGAAATGCCACGAAAACAACGAAAATCAGCAATTGCACTTATAAGGGTGGATGTGGTAAACGATGTGGCTTTAAAAAACTAGGTATCAAAAGTAGGTCGTTCTGTAAGAATTGTAAGGGTACCGACTGCAATAATTGCGTGCATGTGGAGGAATCACTTGAACAGGATAATGATAATTTTGATTACGATATAAATTTAATTCCAGAAATAACAATGTCTGATGATAATGGCAATGATGATAATTCTAGTGATGATGGTAATGACGACGAAGATGCCGATTATGAATGTAACGAGATGGACTGTAACGTCCATTTCGACTCGGAAGAACAGTGTGATTATAATTGTAAGCGTCGAAAGATCTATTAGCATAGAATAAGAATTTTATTTAATGAACCAGATGTAATAATGAATGATAATTGAATGAATAAAATGAGTATATTTTTACATATATAATCAATGGAAAAAACAAAAATATCTATATATATCAACGACCCGTCTCAATCAATGCCCTACAAACCACTGAAAGAAAAGTTCACTTCGTGTAAAGGCTGCTTGAACTCCCGGGTTCGAGGGTCTCGTCTCGATCGAGGTTTACTTATGTTATTCAAATTGACAAAAAAAACCGATCCAACAAGCCCTCGCAAGCCTAGCACCGGAAAATCGGATGGTCTTTCCGATTTAGGGGTAGTGGGTGAAGGGTAGGTCGGAAAATATTGCCACCATCGTATTTCCCACCCTCGAAACGAGGGGATTGATGTCTTGCGGCCAAGTCGCAGAACTTTTGGGGTCAAAGCTTTACCTCAAGGGACAAATATACTAACGTCAGCCTCATTAACTAACGCCTAGAGTCGGACCGGTCCAAAAGCGACCGGCCTTCGGGAATTCTTTCGTCATCCCAGCCGGCCTATCCGCCCCTGCTGGAGGGAGCTGGAACCTTCGGTGTGACGCTGTTTCTGAAGTAGCTTCCACAAATATTAAAACACTTGAACACTATGCTCGAACACTACCACTCGACGTGCGTTTAGTCAATCAGGTGGGCATCATGTCCATATTATAAATTTTCACCGTCTGCAGATAATTCCAACATAGTTGGTGAAACGCGCGTCGTGTGACAGTATTCCTCCTCCTCCTTTTGTACATTATTGGACCGGGTTTTTGTAAAATATACCTTGTCACAGTGCAAACCTCGCCCACAACCGTGTTAAGTAAATTATACTCGACCACAATGCCATCGGGTAATCTAGACCCGACCGCTAAATTAAATGTAATTTTATACTTTTTGCAGTGTTGTTAACTTCTCAAGTACCTCTATCAGTGAGTAAGTGTTGATAAATTCACAATAATGGGCATCAAAAATAAATTATTAGCAATCTGTGACAATCAATGGGAATTTTCGGATGAAATCTTTGTTAACGACAGAGATTTTAGGGTGTTACTACGAACATAATATAACCTTGATTACCAACTTTTCTAACTTCACAAAAACACAGTGGGTAGTTAGGAAAACTTGGCTTAATCTCCCGAAAATGCAATACCGCAAAAAATATGTCTGCCATCATAACAGTTTCAATAAAGTAAATGAAAAAAGAAAACTGTGAGAATGAAGGGGAAAATGTGCTCTGCTGAAATTGATTTTTAGTTAAAAAAGATAACAAGGGTAACTCATTTTGTCAACTTCTACCTATTATAACATTTAACCCTTTAAATTTATACATTTTGTATTTTGATTAACATAAAAATGCCATCTTAATCAGATTTATATTTCCTACGCATTTTTATTAATGAAATATTAAGTACATAAACAAATAAAGCAAAATGCACGACTGATATCGTGAATCGCGATACACATAGGCAATACCTGTACCCGGGTATATTTTCAATTAACCAATAGGGGCTAGCCATGGGCGTGGTCTGCACTATGAAAAGGTATATTTTACAAAAACCCAGACCATATATACTTACGTTTCAGATACGTTATGGAATTGAATTATTTGTTTTTTCCTACTTTTTTGTTCGCGTTTTCTTGCCTGTTGATCATTTGACAGAAGAGTGGCTGTGACAACAACAAAAAAAAAATTGTAAAAAAATATTTTTGTATATTTCTCTCTCTCTCTCTCTTTCTCATTCGCAACGTTTTGTGGTCCAATAGATCAATAACCGATCTATTATTAATAATTTTGTTAATAAAATATACTTTTAAACCAATAAGTGGTAAATTTTAATTTTATTGGCAATTTTTTACAGGGGTTATTTAGGGTTATTCATTATATTTAGGCCACCTTTTATTATCGTTATTATTGGAAACAGAAAAAAAAACTTCGAACGAAAGTTGCAGGGCCGTAACTGAACCCCCCCCAACAAGTTAATGGAAGCATTGATATTTAAGGATACATTTCTCAAATAAAATAAACTATTCAGATGTGTTTATTTTTAAAAATTCAATCATCAGCATAGACCAAGCCCATACACAATAACGTGGCTGCATTAACGGGCGTTTTCTTTATTTCAACATTTTTTTCTGGTTAAAACAATCTCTGATAGAATATGGTGGAGTGACGTCATCTACTGATTACCAATTAATGCATAAAAGAAGAGTTTTGTTGATTTTATCCTAATCTAACATTCAGCGTGTTTATTTTATTGCAAGTAATCTATGTTATATTATAATGTTTACAAACGAAAATGAATAGCAGACAGAGAAATCTAGTTGTTGGTATAATGGCTAGCAGACAACTGCATACCTAGCGATATATTAAATAAGGAATTAAGTTTTGAGGTTAGATTCACATATACATATACCACAGCATACACCACACAACATTCATCAGTCCACCACAACAAGTTTAAGGTTGTAGTGATGCTGCAGAAGAACACACTACCAGGCATCAAATTGACACGACACCAATTTATATTTAGAAGGGCGCCAGTCGCGTTTTGCCCCGTTCTTCCACTGCCAAGCGGGTTCGAAATAAGATATGTTTCGATAGACGAGTAATGGGTCAAGGCTGCACTACCTCAGATCATTAACAACGCTCTCTCAAGATGTGATTTCAATTATTCGCTGACGATAAGGGCTTTTACGTCTTTGGATTATTGCGATTTTTGCATTAAAAAAATACCTATCGAAGATTTCTCTCCGATGGGATTGGAATTTGACATGATTTAGATCTGTTTATAAAGTAATAAGTGGTCTGACGTCTTTTGGTTTCTGCTATTTTTGCATAAAAAAATCCCTATCGGAGATTTATCTCCGACGAGATTGTATATTGACGTGATTTGTATATATTTACCTACTAGTAATATTTCAGGAGAAATCTCATAAAAAAAAAATTCTTATCAAGCTCCCGTAAGGCGACCAGAACACTGAGTATCAAACTTAGAGAATCATGATATCCCGATTAACTCAGTTGTTTAGGTCTTCCAAACGAAAAGTCCAGGGATTAAGACTAGCAACAAGCCCTTCCATCAATAAAATGCAATTAGTTCAAAGAATACCATTTATTTAATAAGTGCAAAATAATACAGTATTATGTGAAAGAATCACGTCTCTCCAACTAAGGCAAATGACTTTTTAACCATACAAGTGAGAGCGTACGCTAATAATCGATTTGATTCATTTAACTTCCTCAGAATTTAATGCAAGCCTTTTAAAATGATTTTAAAAATTTTGTATTTTGGTAATTATGGCTGACTGAAAATAATATAAAAATATTTTACTTAAAAAATTTTGGTTCGCTTATGAATAGCTTAAAGGTCCCACATCGTGATTTTATCATTCACGGAACATGAGTTTAATAACTTTCGGCCAGTCTTACGACGTACTTGTCCCCATGCAGGTTCAATATAGGAAAAATGGCAGCGACTCTCCTGCGAAAAACTTTTGGGCAAAATGGACTTTTGAGCCCTTTGTGCACAAGGCGGTTTTCTCTATAACTTTATTATTTGGAAAGCCGCTGTTAGCTTTCCTACTATCGCTTCGTATTGACCACCCAACGCCCTCGACCAAATTACGAGCCGCTAGGTGAATCCAAACTTGTTTTATGCGAGAAACCGGCCTTGTGCATTTTCATTGATTTTTTGCTAATTTTTGGTTATAGGCGCTACGCCGCTTTTGCAAATTCGTCGGTTTCGCCTTTTTGATACACTGCCTTGCTAAAATTTTATAGTCAGACTTTAGAAAAGGGAATATAATGACTGTACCTCCTTGGTCAATGTCTTCGGCAGAGGAATTAAAATTGAAAATATTTTGAATATTTTCAAAGTACTTTTTTGGCATACTTTTAAAAAAGTATGTGATTCATTTCTCCATGACCACCATATACTATCACTCTCATATCCTGGACGGTGTTTCCGGTGTTTCTTCGAATTTTTACCCGGTTGTGTCTAATAATGTCTTATCGAACTCATAACGGCCCCTTTGGACTAGTCTGTGGCTCTGAAGTCTCTCAGACTCTTGGAAATATCCTTAAATTTGCCTAAATCGAATTTTTTATTTTGGCTTCGACTTAGTTCAATTCTGGAAGGTTCTACAACAATGCCACCAGATGAAATCCATCAGAAATAAAAGAACAAATCGTGATACATCTGGTTAATCCATCAAACAATAAAAGAACATTGATGAAACTGGTGCCACCTGCCACACAACGTTGAAATAAAGAAAACACCAAATATGTGGGCTGCTCCAAGGAAGAACACAGTAACATTTTCTTCAACATGTGCTGCGCTGCGTCTTTTTATCCAAGAACGGTTGTTTTATCAGCATAAGATCTGAAGATATAAAATGCGGTAACACAGAATATGCACTAAATTGTGAATTTCATAATGCAAAACACAGTGTACAACTAATAATAGGGAAAAACACGGTATGTTTTGGTTGTACGCTGTGATTTTGAATGGAACTGTGAAAGAAAATGAGAACATATCCCAACATAAAATACAGTTTCTGCAAAGTACTAAGTTTTTCAATAATTTAATTATTATCTTGTTAATATATTGTTTTCCCAAATTTTTTTACATCCAAAAGCAATTAGCGAGGACAATGAAAATAATATTTAATTGTTATTCCTGTTTACGTGCTTTTATTGATAATTTATGAAACAATTCTCTTAACTGAGAGTCTGTATTAAAAATATATTTTATAATTTCATTTTCAAATACAGTAACTGCCTAAAATAGTAAATATTGAATAATAAGTCATTTTTCGTAATATGACAAAAAAGTACTTATTTATTACGTCAGTTGACTGTAAAGGTTTTAAGTAAAATATGTTCGTCCGTCTCAATAAGCAATAAGTAAATTGCTGTTTCTTAGCATTCTCTAATTTTACACACACTGTGTTTTTCTGTGGAGCAGTCGATGTGCTAGAGCAGACATAAATCTTGATTGCGTCTATACAGAATACAGCCTACGGATATATTTCCATGCGGTGCTTTTTTCATATAATTTTTTTTTATAAATTCAATCTTGACGCGAGACCCTGAACAATAAATAACTGACAGATGCCAAATCAATGTAAACAAATATCAGAAGTTAATGCATTTCTTGTTGATATGTATTTATTTGCTATAGTTAGTTCAAAACTTCTCGTCGCCTCGTTTTGATTTAAGCATCAACTTTTGTCATCGGCTTCATTGAGTATGTTTCTGTCTACATCAGAGAACACCATAATTGCAATTTACCTGCCTCCCGGAAATAGAAACACATTATTATTGGATGACACAGAGTCAAGAGCGATGCGTTTCCACTAACATCACCATGGCAGCGACCTTGTATCTTGAACATGTGGATGTCCGTACCTGGCAATGAACTAAATCCACTATGGTATGAAATTTTCTCTCCCGGGAAGTTGCCATGCCAACACTACCCCGTGTACAATAGCAAAAGGTAAATATCAAAAGGCTAAAGCGTTAAAGGTTAACATGCTGCTATTGCTTTTCTTTGAGACATATTTAATAAGCAAGGAAAATTAAATAAAATATTTCGTGCAAGGCAAATAAATCATTTGTTTGCAGCAATACTAAAAAATGGAACGGTGGGTTTTTGGTGCTCTTTCTGCTCTAGTATAAGATATATTAGAGTTGATTGTTTGTCTTGGAAAATTCAAAATAATTTCATTACAGAGAAATTGTAAACATAAGACAGAAGCAAGTATTGATTTAATAAAATGTTTAAATTTTATATTATTTACGAAGCGAGGAGATGAGTAAGTTTATAATTCATCGTTCATGTAATCCGTTGCATAATCAAGTAATTCAATAGTCAGTGGGGTTAAATTAGAGATGTAGTTGTTTTGACTAACGCATTAATACGCATTTGGAATGTTTTCTAATTTAATTATTTATATATCTAGATGTTTAATGCCTGTGACATAAAGATATAGTTTTTATTTGAAAGAAAATACAAGGATCACATACATATTACGTTTGAAATTACACTGTAGTTTCTTATTCGGAACGATTTTTGACAAGTCTTATTCTATTCGGCCTCCCTTTCCTGCACGACATGCCTAACAGCACCTCGTCATCTGTCGCCTGTTAGACACATGATTTCATCAAAGTTATTTTCCATCAATTCATTGGTAACATTAGTCAAACATTTTGGAAATCGTTCTTTTGGCCTCTTACCATATGGTTTCCCCTAAATCATTAATCGTTCTATATTGCCCTCCCTCCGGTTAATGCGGCCAAAAAATTATAAGATTCGGGAGGATATGGTACTGCATGGTACTGCAGGCTGCTGGTGTGATAAGATGCCTAAGGGTCCCGTCTCCAGGATCACATCTCGGAGGCATCAATACGCCATCTGTTTGTATCCATAATAATTCACATCTCAGAGGCATAAAAAAGGTGGATAATGCTTTAGAAGCCCCCTCCTTTCTAACGCCTCTGACTGAATTCGGCCACTGTCTTAAATCTGTTATCTGTTATTAAATACCGAATCTCATGCTATAGGAGAGCTGAAATATTATATAAACACCTACTCTAAAGCGCCACCTGCAAAGACCTAGCTCTCTTAGGAAGAATTTTCGGATACGTAACTATAGGATTTTTTTCATATTTTTGAAAAAACTAACCATAAAGTTAACTGTATGACATTCCGCACACCCTGTATGTTACGCAAGTAGATTAATCTGGAGTCTGTAAGCAAACTTGCGATATTTGCCTTAAATTTTATATAGAACAACCTGAAAGAAATTTTAAGAATCCTAAAACATAACAGAAGTCTTGAAAATAGAGAAAAAAAATCAAGGACCTTGTATTTCACGTAAATATCCTCAGCGTATTGAAAGTATCTGATACAGCTGCCAGTTTTCTAATTTGAAACTTAATCAAAATTTTAGAAATCTTTAATGGCATCCTTCTTAGTCACCAAGTAAGAGGATCTTATTATTTTTATAACAAAATTTTGCCACTTACAAGAAGAAAATAAATAACTTATAAAATAAGGAAGAAATATAGAATAGTACAAAATATATGACTTCCAAAATTTAACTCGTTTCACTTCCACACCAATGGGAATAACGCAAAAAAAAATGTTGAAAATTGTTATTGTTCAAATAGGCTTAAGATGCCATGAAACGTCAAGATTTTAAATTTGAGCAAAACGCAATTTGTCTGTCGGTTTGTCTATCTATTGGTCTGTCTGTCGGACTGTAACTTTATTTGTGCACATGATTACTCTGGAACCGTTTAAGATATTAACTTGAAATTTCGTACACGTATGTATTTTAATGAGACCTGGAACTAGATTTAGTTTGATCTTATTCCAGGTAAATCAAGCAAGTAAGAGTTCATATTATTGGTATTTAGTATGTGTAAGAGAAGCTAAGGTCTCGAAAAAAAATTTTGGCATTAGCCACCCCCATTACCTCCACCCCACTATTAAAGAGGGTGAAAAAAATGTGATTTAGTATGTGTACAAGAATAAGCGGCCTCAAATTTTTTGTTACCTTATCCACCCCCACTACCAAAACCTAAAATTGAATCCCCCAAAATCTAAAGTTCTTATAATTAATTCGAAAAACCAACGTGAAAATTTAAAATCAGAAAAAAAAATTGAGAGTAGTTTTTGACGAAAGCCTCAATTTTATATGGATCCTACTAATGACACTAAAAAAAAAATTAATTCATATTTTGAATAAGCATAAAACGGGTATCTTTCAACGTATAATGCAGTATAATGCAGTGAAATTGTATAATTACCTCTAAGCAAGGTACTAAAAGTTCATGTGTTATTTTATTTAGGAAAAAATTGAATGAGTATCACAATTATTATTATTGTCATCATTATCATTATTAGTATTATTGAATCATCTGCAATCTCAAACACATTTTTCGTCACTATTAAATTTTAAATCGAATTGTATATTTTTATTATGATTGTACGATTGTGAATTATATTTATAACTTTATTTTATCCCTAATAACTCGATCAATATAATATTGTGATAACGAGTCCACTAGTCACATAGGAGATAACCGAATAGGTGCAAAAAAATTAAAATGTAACCTAAAAAATAGATTACAGACAGGATCTGGAGCTGAGGAAAATCAGATGGCGTAGTGGAACATCTCTTATTACAGTCGGAAACAGGTGCACAATCCAGCTGGACGTTAGCCAAACGCACATATACGAGTAATTGTTACGCTTCACATGTAAAAATTAACAACGAAATTTGCAACTTTGAAATGAGAACAGAAGTGAGCTTTGTTTAAAACATTTATAAGTACATCTAAAAAACGAACATACTCTACCTGGCTCCTCCGCCATAACTTTAAATTATAGTCTTTAATATTGACGACCACCTTTAGTTCACAAAAGCCTTCAAATTGTATAATATATCCACAATTTATGAATCCAAAACCTACGCAAGAACTTTCTCACTTTTCTATAAGGGAGAAGTGCTCTATCAAATGTAAAAATTAAAATTTAGGTCGGGAAACTATCTTATTTAAATGCAGTTAAACCCATCGAGAACGTTTTTTGACAATAACTAGTTTTTCATATAAATTTATCAACTTCAATCGTTTTCTGTCAGTATTTTTAGTAATTCGGTAGAAACACTTTCTAAATATTAATAAGTAGTAGATTAGTTAAGGTCTTCCTTCAGCATTTTTATTTTGCCAATTGATTTTACTAATTAGCAATAACCAATTGTTGGAAAATATTGGAATTTTTATTTTTATTTAGATTCCTACTACTGCCAGACTGGCGCATATATATATATATATATATATATATATATATATATATATATATATATATATATATATATATATATATATATATATATATATATATATATATATATATATATATATATATGAAAGGTTGTTGTGCTTCCGGGTGTTTTCCCGCGTAGTTGACAGGCTCCTGCTGGGGCCACGGTTGTCTAAACGACGTTTCGGCAGAATCCCATCTGCCATCTTCAGGTTCTCCCTGAAAGCTGCCTACTGCTGCTCCTCGTTGCTCGAACCGAACTGAACGAGGAGCAGCAGTAGGCAGATTTCAGCGAGAACCTGAAGATGGCAGATGGGATTCTGCCGAAACGTCGTTTAGACAACCGTGGCTCCAGCAGGAGCCTGTCAACTACGCGGGAAAACACCCGGAAGCACAACAACCTTTCATTTAACACCCGCGAAAACCTAAGAAACAACATATATATATATATATATATATATATATTTTCTTAATATTTGTCGCTTGTACTTAAACAGAAATCTTGAAAATTGTTATCTCTAGAATATATTTTTTTTTTGTTTTTATACATTTTACTAATATATATTTCATAATAATATATCTAATGCGTTGAAATATAATTCTCGGAAGATATATATTATAGACATTCAATTTTTTTAGTAATGTACGATGGTCCAGTGACTAAAGACAGGTTGGATGTTTTTTTTTCACATATTTTTTTTCTCACAACAAAGTTGGTATCGCAAAACTTATGATGTCCTAAAACTAACATTATTTACAAGAAAACTGCGAAGAGTACCCCTATAGAATGTGTAACAATTATATAAAAAGCTCCGTAAATTGGCGAAGAGTACGTTTTTAGCTTGTTTACTTTTAATTTCTGTTAAAGAGTTTGGTGCGTTTAATTTCTTGCAAGTAAACCAATTGACATAACTTATTTTATATGTCTTTTTAAAATTTTATTGTGACTATTTCATTCATTAACACGGTAGATCATGAAACGTCTTTTTTTTAATATCACTGTATCAATCAAATGTCATTATTAGTCGCAAAACAGCTAGCTAAATCGACTTTTGACAGCACGAGAAAACTCTGTACAACGCGTTGTAGCCATTTAATGTGCTATTAAATTGTATCTATAGATTTTTTCTTGAGCTTGTTGCCCAAAGTTAATATGACTCATATAAATTGTAGAATATATAGTATACATATTAATATATCTAGACTAACTGCCTATAACTATTTCAATTTACCTACTTTTATATTTCAACTTCATAAACTGTTAGCTAGACTCTTACTATTTAATTAGACAGAAAATCGTTTAGGCAAAAATGACATGCAAAGGTTGTAATGTGGTTCATACAGAGAAAAGTTAAACACAGCACTCGATGGCTTAAAAACGTAGTTGCAAGTTAGTTGTCACTGAGGCAATTAAAAATAAATAAAAATGCCTACCGAGCAGGCAAGCGATTATTACACATGTAGGCAAATATGATATAAAGCTACATTTAGAATCAGGTTAAACACACATACTCTGCAAGATATAACCTAAAAATATATTTACGCAATTCATCAAAAACTAACAACCGTTCATAATTCGAGAAATCAAAACTAACTAGACGTTACAATTCGTTGCACTTATTTAACTTTTCAGAGAGTACACTCTGCCTAATTAAACAACCCTAACTTAATGTCCAAACTTCTTAAACTAAAGGTAAGAGTTAAATATACATCAGTAAACGCTTTAATCATCACTGACATAGGTACACACTGGAAAATGATTCTGGTAGCGTTAGATGGCATTTCCTCGGTAACGCTAGACTTTTTAGTCCTTTTATATTTGAAATGGATCAAATCTTCTTGAAATCCAGCTACAGTGCAACGTTTCGTTTCTCCAACGTGCTTACTTTCGTTTTACTTCAGTTTTGTCATTTAGATTACCTGGAATTAGTCAATAACTCGGCAATGTTTCTTTCTCAAAGCAGCGTTCAGAGCGGTCCGAGCAAATCAAAACTGTGAACCAATTCGACAGCAACTGCGATGAGTACAGGGGAGCTACTACGAACTAGCAGGAGTAAATTTACCCCGAAAAGCTTCGCGAAATTTTTTTGTGAATCGGAATCCATGTCTTAATCTGTAGTTTCTTCATTTAAGTAAACATATTCTTGCATAGGCTAATGCTGTTGGTAGTCTCCAAAGGTGCCAAGAGAAGTAAATATTATTCTAATTTATTTTCCAATTAATGTACATTATTAGTTTGTTACTTATTTATACGTTGGGTTGGGCAAATGTGTGGAAGCACCTAATTACTGGCTAAACTATAAGTTGGATTAAAAAATACCCTTAACAAAAGTTTTTGTAGTGTTCTTATTCTATTCAGTGACGTACTTTGATTTCCAACAGTTACCCTATTTTTTTGAGATATGACGTCATCGACAGTTTTTTTAAATTGATGACCCTGTATATTTTTACATTTCCAGATAGACACTTTTTCACCAATTATAATGATAGAGTTCGGTGGGTGTGCAACTTGTGGTTTTTTAAATATTAAATAAAATAATAAAACGAGTAATAAATATTTATTATTTAATGAAAATTAAATAATTTGTTATTACAAAATATTGAGCACTATAAAATTGAGAAGAAAAGAAAATATTCATAATAATTGTTGAAACTGGAGACCTTCAGCAGTCTGAGAAGTCCTAATCGATCAACGAAGGCTCTTAAGGAGTTTTGAATAGCATGCTGTGGTATCTCTTGAAGAACATCCATCCTAATTCGATCTTCCAACTCTTCCAACGACTGAGGTTTGGTCTTATAGAAAACAAATTTAAAATTACCCCAAAGAAAATAGTCTAAAGGACTTAAATCCGGTGATCGCGGTGGCCATTCAATATGTCCTCTTCGATCTACACATCTCTGTGAAAATTTTTCAACCATCATTAACAACGTAATTCTTTCACGTTCAGTTAGTTCACACATAATTAAAAAACAATAAATAAAAAGCAATGTTAATATTCCGAAAAATATACATATTTATCCATTTAAAAAAATTGGCGATGACGTCATATATCAAAAAATAATGTAGCTGGAAATCAATGTATGTCGCTGAATAGAATAGAAATACAAAAACTTTTGTTAAGGATATTTTTTAATAGAACTTACAGTTTAGCCAGAAATCAGGTGTTTCCGCACATTTGGCCAACCCTGTATAAATACTCCGTTTAGTAGAATTCTGTGTAGTTCAAGTTCAAACTGATTTATCTTACATATATGGACTCTGAACTCAATTTATAAATTAATATTTTTAGTACTCGATCTTGAACACATTAATATAGAACTGAATGTATCCTCATTGAATTTATTCCTGTATCCACAATGTTATCTATTTTTGTTCAAGTTCCTTATATTTTTACTCGATTAATGCTGCAATTTTATTATGTTATACTCAGAATAACATGTCTACGTACACTTTTCATGAGGTCACTGTATTGGAAAATATTTCCAACAACTTGACACAATTATATTCCATCATTTTTAAAAATAATAACCAATTCTTCAGGGCTGCCTGTCACTTGGAGGGTTATATATGAATAAAATCACAACATCCCAGCTTTTCTTTGAAGAATAATTATATGGTTACACCTCGTTACGTAGTTTTCCTCGAAAAGATAAATATTTCCCATTAAAATGGCCATATTCAAGCTCGACGGAAGCCTTAAACCCCACAGAAAGAAAACGCTCCCCTTTTAAGAATATTAATCATTAATCCTGAAAAGGCCTTTGCTTTGGACTTTCCCTTTCTATTTAATTTTAATGTGTTGTTAGGGCTGTTACAGACAGCTTACGGGTCAATGTTCGCAAATATCATTGAATTTAAAATCGCTTTCTAAAAAATGTTTGAGATACGTAATTTCTAACTAATTAATCGAGTGAATTTTTAAATTGACTTAACCATTATGATTAATATTTCATTTCGTTATTATACCCTTCACAAAAACGCAGTGTGGATTATACTTGCCAGATCCTTCTCTAAAATTGTAAATATCGCTCATAAAATTTCTTGTGTTGGTCATCGAATTATGAATCGAATCTTCGTCATAATCGTTCGTCCATCTCTCCATCCGTCACATTTTTTATAAGCACGATAACTTAAAGAAGGAAAGCCCGATCGGATTAATATTTAGACAGTAAGCTGGTGTTGGCTAGAAATTGTTCACTAAATATAAAACTTTCATAGTATTTATTTTAAAAGAACTGTATATGAAGACGGTTGTGATATTTGATAAAACTAACAAAAACGAAAATTTCTATGAAAGTTTCAACCAATATATGAGTAAAATTAAAAATTTAGTAATTAAACTTGCAATGTTAACTCATATTAAAAAACCGCTAAGAGTATCCTATATAATGTTCAACAATTATATAAAAATTATGCTTAACTGTGAAGAGTAAAATGTCCACATTTAGTTTATAACTTGTTGGATATCTCGTGTTGTATTATTCATCATTGAGTAAAAAGTCGCCACTCTCTGGGAATGCAGTGGAAGTGGTAGATATAAAATTCTCTATAGAAAAAAAGTTTTCACCAAAAGATCATTTTCTGTATGATTTTTTTTTTTTTTGAGAAACCATAAAAATATCAAAGTCGGCGGTACTACATGCTCGGAATAGTAGTATAAAGGCGTACTTCAAATTTTTGCGATTAGAATGAACAAAGCAATACCAGAGATTTAAAAATCGTGTTCTCGGTAGAATCTAAATGACATTTCTGGTAAATACTCTGTTTTGGGTTAAAATAAGAATATCTTATGCATTGGTGGACGCATTGCCCGTCTCTGGCGATATTGACAGATAAATTCAAAGTACGCTTCTGATAATCTTTTACCCTGGTATTAACGCCGACAATAAACTTCGCGCCGCTCTAGTCGGGGGTGATTTGAGTAACTATATCGCAAGAGTTAGAAATTCTAATTAAAAGAGGCGTGTTTCCATTTATTTGTTATCTTAATCATGCCATCTATTAAGTAATACATTATATTATTTATTATTTATATAGTGTAGAAAAATAAAGTATACCCCAGTCTTCCCTCGTATTAGCTCGGTCGGCAGCTTTATGTTTTTTATATATCTACATATGCACACATATAGACTAGTCATATTATTATCCACACATACACACATAACTTTTATTTCAATATATTAATAAAAATGGTCCAAGAACTGTTACTTGTGGTACACCACAAGTTATTGTTGATAAACGGAACGTAAATTATTTGTGTGCAGATGCTTTAATTACAACATTATGTATTTTTTCAGTCAATAACCCAAGGTCTCGCCCATGGTGTATCATATTGTGCGCGTTTGTAAAGTCCAAGAAAATAGCTATCGTTGGAGTATTTGTATCTAGATTCGTAGATGTTATAGCTCACTCAATTCTTATACTGCACATAAAAAATTTAAAACTGCCGACCGAGCAAATATAAGGGGAGACCGGGGTATAATTTATTTTTCTACACTATATTAAATAATGAATATAATGTTTTACTTCATAGACAACACATCATTACTCTTATGTAAAGTATATTTTGGCATGATTAAGATAAGAAATAAACGTACTCTTTTAACTAAAATTTTTGTGATATAGTTACTCGAATCGCCCCATCAGGGTAACAAATAATCAGAGCCGTACTTTGAATTTATCTGTCAATGTCGCAAAGGTCGGGCAATGCGTCCACCAATGTATAAAACATTCCTATCTTGACGCAAAACAGAGTAAGTTTTTTTTTATTTACCTGAACAGTCATTAAGTTTCTACCAAAAACACAACTTTAAATCTCTAGTATTATTTCGTTCATTCTAATATGCAAAAATTTTAAGTAATAGCGTCGACTTTGATATTTTTATGGCCTTTTTTATGTGCCCAATATATTTGTATAGATAAGAATTCAAATTTACACCGTAAGTTTTAAGAGCGATCTAATGTATAGTAACGACAAAAAAAAATTTTAAAAATTTTTATTGTCCAAATAGGCTTAAAATGTCATGAAACGTCGAGATTTTAAGTTTCAGCGAAAAAAAAAATTTCTGTCTGTCGGTCTGTCTGTCTGTAACTTTTTTTTTGTGCGCACGTTTACTCTGGAACCGTTTAAGATATTGACTTGAAATTAGGTACACATATGTACTTTAACGAGATCTAGAACTAGATTATATTTTCATCTTGTTCCGTCGAAGGGTTGGGGTGTAAATTGGGGTAAATTTGGGGTAAATGGGTAAATCAAGCAGGTAAGAGTCCACGAAATTGGTATTTAGTATATACAAGAGAAGCTAAGGTATCAAAAAAAAAATTGGCATTAGCCACCCCCTTTACCACCCCCACCCCCTTAATAAAGGGGATGAAAAGAAATTGTGATTTAGTGTATGTACAGGAACCAGAAACCTCAAAATATTTTTTTACTTCGTCCACCCTCCACTACCACCCCCACCCCACTACCGATGTGGGGTATCGTTTTATGGGTTTTTGGGGTAGAAGATTTCAAATATTATATTATTAAAGTTCCATAAACAATTATTTTCACATACAAAGTTTTTTCGTTGTGAGTGACTTGAATAGAGAATCTGGATGTGGAAGTAGTGATTCCTTGGGCAGCGGTTTTTTTATATTAAGATAACGATGGAAACGTATTACAAAAACTTAAATAACTTTTTCACAAATTTTGCGTCGAACTGATCGTTTTTGAGTAAAATTCAAAAGAAATGCTTCTTCTAAAACAGTGAAAAATGTAACATCTTCAAAAAATTATATCTCTGTCAATTTGTGAAGTATAGCAACAAAATAGAAATATTTTCAATATTTTTTTAAGCTTTTAGGATAACTGAATTGTCTTTGCTGGAAACAATATATTATTGCCTGTCTTTGAAAAAGAATTAGGTATGAATTTTGTTCTTTATTTCGCAATTTTCTTAATATTTTTACTGTTTAGATATTATATCCTTTTCAAAATTACCTTTTAAACGGCATTTTTGTGGCGATTACCCAATTCAGGAACTCCCCAATGTAAGTAAATTGGGTTGAGACGTCGAAGCGGCGGTGAAAAGAGAGACAGACTTCGAACAAAAACAAAACACTCTCGCTGTATTTGCAATTCAGCATCCTCGAATTTTCCACCCTCACCTGTCTGGGTCATTGGCCCCCTACGCCCCACCCGCAATAGAGTCGACGGCCGTTGCATAGCCGTCTGGATGCCGGCACTAGGGTGTTGTCATGGAGACTGCTGCCCGACCCTTTGCATGGGCGCGTTGCACTCGCACTCGCATGCAATCAATATAATAATAAATTTATGTAGGGGTCTTTCCTTACTGAAGGGTAGATTAAGCCCACTTTTCGACAGGGATATATATTGTTTAAGAAAACACTATTTTTAAGTCTTAGAGGAAACAACATATCTATATGTATAAGTAATCGTTTGATCCGTAGACATTTTTACAATTAAAGTTGTCAAAATGTGTGAACACTAATAGTCCGGCTGAAATAGGATTTCGGGTCGAAATTTTTCACAGAATTCTTGTTTAAGGTGTACGCAAACAGGAAATGATAACGCGGACACTTAGTATATGCACTTTTATGCAAAAGAACTGCATTTTTCTTAATTTTTGCTCTTTTTTCGTTATGTTTTCAAATGTATACGGTTCAAAAACATTTGAAAATATAACGAAAAAGGAGCAAAAATCACGAAAAACGTAATCCACAATTATTACAATATTTACCTGTAGTATATAAGAGGAGTAAAAACTTTCAAAATTCAATTTCATTGGTCGATAATTTATTTACCTGGCTAAAGTTATAGCACGAGAGCCCACCGACAAAAATGGAACACATAAGCTGAAGAGTCAAAAATTGGTGGAGATACTTATCAAGACATTCCCTGAACGTGTGTAGTCAGTCATAGCAATCCAGGTTGCAGCGGCGCAGAAGTAGCCATTTTTGTGATATGGTTCAAATAATTTTTGAATGTGACGTTTTCCCATGACGTCCAATCAAAAAAGTTTCAGACAAAAGTTTTTTAGTTTTGAGAGCTCTACATAATGGCACTATGGTGTTTTACTTTCAATGGGGTTTAATGGGGTTTTTACTGGGTAACATGTATACTTTTTTATAATGGATTTCGATTCTACGCCAAAAAATATCAATCTTTTGCTCTTTGCAATTTTTTGCTCGGAGGCCAATTTGCGCCAGAAAATGTTCAGCTTTCAATATTTTTTTACGGCGAAAGTATGTACTCTAGAGAAAATTGTAAAAGAGGAATTTGCTTCTTTTTTTATGTAAAATAAACCTCAATTTTTTCAGATTTTTCTCGCAAAAAAAATTCCAATTTTGAAAAAAAAAATTTTTTCAAAACAAAAATCTAAAAAAATACGTGTATATTCTACATAAAAAAGAAACAACTTTCCTCTTTTACAATTTTCTCTAGGGCGATACTTTCGCCATAAAAAATTATTGAAAGTTGGCGCAAATTGACCTCGGAGTAAAAAATTACAAAGAGCAAAAGATTGATGTTTTTTGGAGTGGAATCGAAATTCATTATATAAAAAAATATATTAAAAGTAAAACCCCATAGTGCCGTTGTGTAGAGCCCACAAAACTGAAAAACTTTTGTCTTAAACTTTTTTTGACTGGACATCATGGAAACCGTCACTTTCAAAAATTATATGAGCCATATCACAAAAATGGCTGCTTCTGCCTCGCTGCAACCCGGATTCCTATGACCGACTACATACGTTCAGAGAATGACTTGATAAGCATCTCCACTAATTTTTTACTCTCCAGCTTATGTGTTCCATTTTTGTCGGTGGGCTCTCGTGCTATTAATAATTTTTTCATAAATAGGATTGCACTCTATAATAATCTGTTTCCATTGTAGCAACTTTTTTATCAACGAAATAATAAAAACGAAATCAACTAACCGAAGTATATTGTGTGTTTGTAACGTTTTATTATTTGATATCACTACTAACTATTTTAAAAAATATAAAATGGAAAATTATGACTTTTCCACTTTTGTCATAAACACTTTTTTCGTTTAGCGCGTTTAATGCCGGTTTCCTGTTACAATCTGATTTTCCATTGTAATTGCTGCATTCATTAAAAACACAGAATACTCTAACGAAAATCACAAATAGAGATAAAATTAATATATGCGTTAAAATCTCGCCTCGTTATGATTTGTCACTTTTTACACGCAGGCTCCTTCATATGTCTATCGTTACGGTAATTACCCAAGAAGCTATAAAATAAACCCATGCGTGTTAAAAATATTACATTTAATGATAACAAGCGAAATATAATAATTTACTGCAACAGAAATAGTAAAATACTCACCTGACCGTCTAGCGAAACAAAATTACATAGTTTCAAAACGTTACTACCTTACAGTTCCACAGCGAGTAAATTGCAGCGTAACCCAATCGTAGCATGCAATAAAAGCGTTTTATGGTATACTATCAAAAGCTGCCGATTAAGGGAGTTAAATGGTGTTTATTATAGGTCACACTACGTTGTCCACTTAATTGCTGATAAGGATGGATTTTCGTGATTAGTAATCTTTTTGGCTTGTAACGGTTTATTATAAATTTCCAAATGCAACATGCTTTTTAATTTTGCGGGATTTGATAAAACAAGGCAAGTGGAAGTTAAATTAAAACAAATATCTACCTACTACTGAGAAATTCCTTAATCACTTCCACATCCAGTGGAAATATTGTAACGAAAAAAATTTTGATAATTCTTATTGTTCAAATAGTCTTAGAATGTCATGAAACGTCGAGATTTTAAATTTGAGTGAAAAACAATTCTGTCTGTCTGTCTGTCGATCTGTAACTTCTTCTTGTGTCCACGATGACTCTGGAACCATTCAATATGATCTGGAACTAGATTATATCTTGATCTTAATCCGTTGAAGGGTGGGAGGTAAATTGAAGTAAGTGACAAATAGGTAAATCAAACAAGTAAGAGTCCATAAAATTGGTACTTAGTATATATAAGAGAAACTAAAACATTTTTTAGCTTTAGCCACCACATTATTGAAAGGAGTGAAAAAAATTAAATTGTGATTTAGTGTGTACAAGAATCAAAGGCCTCAACATTTTTTTTTACTTCCACCCCCAGTATCGATGTGGCATATCGTTTTGTGGGTTTTTGGGACCGACGATTTCAAATATTATATTATTAAAGTTCCATAAACAATTATTTCCACATAGTGGAGTGCAAATATAGTATCAATTTTTTTGTCGTTGTGAGAGACTTGAATAGAAAATCTGGATGTGGAAGTAGCGATTCCTTGGGTAGCGGTTTTTTATTTGTAAATTTTATTTGATCGAAATAAATCAGTATTATTTTAATAATGGTATGATATGTCAGCCTCTTGACGCAATGAGAGTAAAAAAGCCGAATAATATGAAATTGGATAACGTATGCATAACCAATAATTAGAAAAACCATCTTTCCATTTCTCTTATGTATAATGAAATGTGTAATTTCACAGATTCAATATTATGGCGAAGGCGCCGGTTGGAGGAGTGTTTGATATTATTCCATGCTTTCTTATAATTCCAAGAAACATTTTTCAAATTTTCAATGTTCTTGTTAATAATAATTTTATGGGACTGCTATTGAAATTAATGGACGTATGTAATTATGAGGCACGAATAGCGCTGATGATACAATTAGGGTATCTCAGAAAAATATTTAAAAGTGAATACGAGGCAACAAAAACAAATATTTAAAATGTTTGCATTCAAATTGTTCATTAAAATAGGCAATATACTTACTTATTTTTTAACATAATACTAAAAAATGCAAAAATAAAAGAACAATATTGTCAGCTCCATAAAAAGAAAAAGTAAATACCTACCATTCCTATATCTATATAAAGCTATACATATAATAAATCTGTAAAGTTGGCGGCGTGTCTATACATTGAAAATATTTGCAAAAAACTAATCTGGGGGGATGTAAGATGAGTAATAAAATACATTAAGATAGTTTCTGCAATTTTTGTCTGTCTGTTTGTTAACACGCATCACGCAGAAACTACCAAACCAATTTGAATAGAGTTTTCACAGGTAAATTTATCTAAGCTTGGAGTAATATTTGGATTTTATTTGATCGAAACTAGCCTACTTTAAGCCAAGTTTTATGACAATCGGTTTAGTAGAACCAAAGATGCAGCTTGGCATAAACTTTGATGATTAGATTTCTGTAATATTCCAGAAAAGTCGAGAGTATCTGGAATATTTCAGCTGCGCGTTGCGGATCTGGACTTCAATGTCAGTTGTTTTTCCCACGGCCAGATCTACGTGGTTCTCTCAGTGTCAATCTCTTTGTACATGTCCCTGGTGATTCTACCTAAAACGTCGTTTACAAGGAAGCTTTTTAGTTAATTTGAAAATTCCACGCGAACGTAGTCGCGAGCACAGCTAGTATATAATAAAATAAAAGAATTGTTAGTAAATATGGCAGTACGAAACTTACAGAAGACAAATCGAGAAAAATGCCTTACGCATTTTTGTTTAGAAACTTAAAACCCCATATTCTGGAAATATTGGAATTCTAAACTTACATGATTTTCTCCTATTTGGCTAACGAGTCATTTATTTCAACAAATATGTTTAAATTATCAAAAATGGGCCTTTCCCACGTTTTTTTTTATTGAATATTTGAGAAGTTCTCTTTAAAAAAACTCACCCATACTTTTCTTTTTTTTTTCTCGAAATTTGCTTCTTTTCTACAGAAAAAATAAGGTTATATGAATTTAAAATTGGCGCCATTATTTCTCCACTAATGACGCATTCGGTGGACGGACCAATCAGTATTCTCTAGCACCCTTATTAGAGGCTACATATGAGGAGATTGTACGTATAAGTGTTTGTCTCTTTCTAGTTTTACCGAATAAACAGACATGACAGGACATTCACAGGATAACACTTTTTCTATCATTTTCATCTATTAATACTTTACTGCGTATGCTTTATTGCGGATTTTATGTTCTGGACTCTGGAGTAATTTTTCCTTTTACAAAACATGAACGCGCTCTTACTTGTTTGGAGTAAAGTAGACAATATTTTTATTTTTGAAATATCCATTTAAAATTAAAATACGATATGACGTGTATATACAATATTTATTAGGTGTTAATAAATCATTTATGAAATAATAAACGTCAAGTTTAATTACGTGGGAAAGGCCCATTATTTGGAGCTGATGGTGAAATTTACCTTATAAAGCATAATTAGTTGAAAACGCAGAGATTATATGATTTTTATGTACGATAATTTTCATGTAAGTTATCTATTTTGTGTATGGATATGAATGAATTTTCGGGTATGATTGCTCCACGCGCTGTTCATTTACTGATAGACACATACTTTTTAATCATATATGACATGAAAACTGTTGCATTTACACACATTAAATAAAAAAATTTTCATCATTTGTAGAAGCTCTTTAAACTTGATCTGACTAATATTTTGCACATTCTTCATATTTACGGAGATATTTGAAAAAAAATGGTAATTTAAAAAACTAAAAATCAGGCTTTTATGAGTAGCGCACTAAAACTAATTATTAGGTAATTAAATTTGAAAGCGTGGGGGCGCACTTATATAGCGGTCTAGGCATAATGAACAAAATGAAATGTAGTTACCTACCTACCCATATAAATGCTTTTAAATTTAATTGCCTAATAATTATTTTTAACTTTTTAGTGCCCTACTCATAAAAGCGTGTTTTTTAGTTTTTTAAACTATAATTTATTTTCTCTCTCTGTCGCGGAAAATTCGAGTTGATGGTGGAGTTGCCGGTGATACGCACATGAGAAATTCCTATCACTACCTCCCACCTCCGTCATAATAAAAGGTAAATGGTACCATATTATTTTATTGTCAACAGAATTGCATAATTTTGCAAAGTTTCAAATTGATACGACAGTTAGAAGTGGGTGAAAAGTGAGTTGTAAGATTTACGTGCAATGTTACAGGTCAGGTTAATAGAAGCGCGTTAAAAAACAGGTTTTTTTAGCTTTTAACCTTTTTTGACGGGCGTCAAGGATGTGCCCCATCTATACAAACTTTTTATTTGACAAAGATATTAAAGACTACTTGAATGTAAGTAAAATTTACACCCGTTTAATTTGACGTAAGACACTGGGCTATAAATCTCTTTTTAATTTCACAAGTTAGCTACTTAATTTTGTTGATTAATAGTTTACTAATGGAACCTGCAAATTACTTAAATAATTATAGACCATTTAAAAGATGTTCTGTATTTTCTAAATACAAATATAAATAAACAAAAATAAATTTTTGAATAATCTGTAGGTTCCTTTGGTAACTCCTAATTAACAAAATTTAATAACCAACTTATCTTTCACAAATCAGATGAAAATTTTACAAATTTGTAGTAAAATCTTACCTTTTAATTAAAATACAATTGTTTAAATAATTTGAAAAACATTAAAATTTGAACACAGTCTAGAACCTGACTAGTTAATAATAACTTGTGCAAAAATTCGCAAATAGACGTAAAAAATACACGTTACTCTATTTCTGCCCTTATGAGGTTATTTTTGAGATCCTATGATAGAGTCAAATTTGGGTTTAATTTAAGAAGGAATCATTTTGTTTGAACAATTCTGTGTGGGAATTTTATTTTACTACATTTTCTACATTTTCATTTACTACATTTCTACATTTACTACATTTTCAATCGCAAATTTATGAAAAAATTTCTATTCCCCACAAAAAATGCATAATTTGGAGTTAATTTTTTTGGAATTTCGAACAAATCTGATGAATGAAACAGAAAATCAAATCTTTTTTCACTGGTATAAATTCAACCCCTCTTGTCGTGCAATGTGTACTTTGTTTAACTATTATTCCAATATCCTCCCCTACGAACATAATCTAATTGAACGTTACTTACCTATTTGACAAGTTATTGTTACAATTCGTCAGTCTAGTACAAAACTATCTTAAAGACCAAATTTTCCATTTTTGAGGTAAAATACTGATTTTTTGCTTTGTTGCGATTTTCATTTGTGCAACTGCAGAGTTACTTTGGCCTAGACCAATGAATTATAGTATACTTCCCGAATTCATGCAGTTTATGTTCATCCTGCATACTACTGCCCCACAACCATAGTTGACTACGAATGTATGCACTTGTCGATGCCTAGTGAAGCGGAGAGAGAGTGACTCATGAATCGGGTTACTGTCTCTCATCGATCCGTCTGTGGGTGCAGACTAGAGTGCAATGTCAAACTGCAACTGGTGCAAGAAGGATGCGTATAACAGACGACTCCTCGTTGTCTATGCATGGAAAAACGACAATAAAAGGGAAATTACGAACATGGAACCTTTCTAGACGAGGTTTGTTAATTTTTTATGTGTCGCATCCCACACTATTGTTCAAAATATGAATAGTGAGACGACAAATAAGGGCTTGGCAAAGGACGTCTTTGATGAAACTATTTAACAATTCCTTTGAACGTGAAATTACTAATATTTCAAATGACGGTCACACGTAGGTGTTGAAAAATGACGTAATTATTTAAAATTGCATCCATCAATCACTAATATACGAGGTGTCACAGGAATATAAAGAGGGAGAGTATAGTTTGGGTGAAAATAACACTGAAGTTATTTGTATTTTTTTCTCAAACGTAAAAATCTTTAAGGTAGTTTTTGGTTGACTTCCAAACTACTATATATATTTTAATAAAATTTAGATAGTATACACAGTGAGTAAATACCTGTAATTGAGAAATATGGCGCCGTTCGTGTCTTGTCTAGGAAACTAAGGGCGGATACCTCATACGCCTAAAGAAACAGGTACATTTTTGAAATTTGTGACTTTTTTAAATTCTTTAAACAATTTGATGAGAAAGAGTTGCATTGATTTTACCGATGAGGAATTAGAACTGACATCAAATTTTGTACACAGAAGCAGTACGGTTAATATGAGAGGGTTAAAGTAGCAAAACATGTTAAGTTGCAATGAAAGGTTTGAGTTTACTAATGTATCCATAGAGCCGTATTTATGAACAGAAAAAAACATATTTAAGAATACGGTCAAAGAATCCTGGTAATGAATAAACAAGGTATGCAAACCGCATGAAAAATGTGAGTAGGTAATTGAATAACTGTAAACGACAAATTTCACAAATAATAAATTGATAAATGAATAGTTCCTCTTAGATTATCAGTAAAATCAATTTTTTTCAAAAACAGGTAGTTTTATCGGTACCAAGCAAGGGTACCTTTTATTTAAAAATCATATTTTGTAGACTTTTTTTTTTTAATTCTTGACTATTAAGAGGATTTTTATTTAATTTACCTTTTACATAATTCGTGGGAAGAACACTAAAATTAGAATACTATGTTAATACTTCCGTTTTTGCAATATCTTTAATGTACATTTGAAATAACTTATTTTTGAATTTCACCTACAAAAAAAACACGTTTTTAATTATTATTATTATTCATACGAAGAATCACAATTTCTGCATCACATTCAGCGTGAAAATTTACAATACAGATTAATTTTCGCCAAAAATTAATTCAAGTTTATTTTTCAGACTTAAGAGTGGATAAAGTTCCCAGCAAACAGACTTGATAACATAATCGGAAAATTTTAAAAAGCGTTTATTAATAAAGTAGATTTTTTTAAGAGTAAAAGTAGATGTATGATTGCAGCTAGTTGAAGTAGCACATCCTTTTTAGTTTATTAGCACACGTATTTATTGAAATTCAAATTGCAAAAGTTACTTACTGAATGAAGACCAGTAGAAAAGTACATACCTGAAACAAAGAATGTTAATTAGAATTGTATTAAAAGAAAAACTAGAGAAAATTTATTTTTAATTTCTTGTATGAAATATGGAACATCTAAGTTAAATAATGAATAAAAACTGTTTTAAACTAGAAGATATATCTAACGAATTGTAATTTACAGTTGAAAGATTCGATCTTTATTTCGTGTCAACACTGTAGTTTAACGAATAAAACACTGAGATGTTTTTTAAATTTTCACTGATATATTTTGACAATGACAATTGTTTCGCTAAACATAGCTTCTTCAGATGTCAGTACCATTCTACTTACAAATGAAACTAGTGAATCTTAAATATTTAAGTATTTATGTATTTATACTTGTATTTATATTTACCATGACATGCGGAAAATAAAATGGTGTACTAGTCTTCTATGTGGGAAAGTCCCTGCAAAATTTTAGAGTGATCCAAGGAAATTTAATAAAATCTGTTACATTAAAACTTGCAAAAATACGTTACTGTTAACTAGTCTGTGGTCAACAACAGGGCGATGACCTTACTTGTGAAGGAACATATCGAAGATGTTTACATTTCCTTAATAAATTGGCACAAAATGTTAAGCTGGCGGGTGCGATCAAAGTGTCGTGTTTTTTGCTTTCGGTCGAATAATCAGGACACCGGCAGGTACAAAGTGCCGCTGAAGCTTGGTGTTTTTGTGTTTTTGACGGGTTTAAGTAAATATCTCTTATATCTACTTGTTGTTGTAGAGTTCACTAGCATAGGTTTAATGTCTTTTCGACTTAGTTCGCTATGTATGTAGTGTGATTTGACTAAAACCAAAAAGTCACTTCTACCCTCTCCAGCTTTGCTGTCAATAGTGTCAATCCCAAGTTTGGTAAAGGGGGAGGGGAAGTAATATGATTGTACCGCGTTATATCAGATTCGTTAAAATCATTGGAAGCGCATTTATACAAAAAAGTAAGGTAATTTTTTTGGTCATATTTTTTTAACTCCTTTCGATGGGGACAACCTACTGAAAAATTTTCCGCATGTCATGATAAATCACCCTGTATATTATGTCAACATGACAATTGTTTCTCTAAACATTAGTTTGTGGACTTTAAAGACTTATTTGTTAGACTACACTGTGAAGTTGTAACTTTTATATAAACAGTTAGTTACACACGTTTGAGCTTCTCTTAATTCTAACTCTTTGATACATTATTTTCGTACCAAGTATAAATGATGCTGTGATTATACCAGCGCAGAGTACTCCAATTTTTAGTAATTCAGAACTTTTTTTAATAAACAAATAAGAAAAAATTGCAATTCGCCTCTTAGATTTCAGTCTATTTTATAATACCATAGTATTTGCTGAATCCGGTTTGATCCTATACTGGTTTTAATATTTTCGTTAATTTCTAATAGGAATCAACCTCAAATAAGATAGCTGTGTTATCCGCGAAGCTGATTATTTTGCCTTTGGCATATGCACTAGTTCATTTTTTAAAATTAATCTTTCCTAAATTATTACTCAAACAATACGATCTAACTTTTCTTCGTAAGTTATCATAGTTACAAGAAACGTGACAGACAGGCGGACAGACAGACAGGTGGGTAGACAGACAGGCGGGCAGACAAATGAACATTTTGAAAGTTGTTCAGAATTCGTTCATTAACACTATGATAAGAAAAATTATTCCCTACGGTTTCACGAAAAGTGTAATAATATGCCCTTTTCAACATGCTTTTATGTCGACCTGTAACTGTCTATATACTCACACTTGTTATTTTATCTTTTATCTTGTATGTTTGTCCATGTATACACAATAAACATATTTATTATTATTATTATTATTATTATTATTATTATTATTTTAGGTAAAAACCAGTCACCACTCACAGAGGAGAGCTGGTAGTACCGGCAACCACTCCCCACACTCGTGGGGTAAGTGACTACTGTATGTATGTATGTATGTAAGTAAAAAGTTTAAGGAACTGAATTTCAGCCACTTCTAATTGTTGTATCATCATGAAACTTGGCAATTGTGTTTAGCTCTGATGACAACACAATATAATATATATTATAATATGTTCAAAATGGCGGTGTCAACATGGCGGATAGGTTTTAATCAATTATCGTCAGATTCAACTGATAAAAATGGTGGCGTCAAAATGGCGGATAAGTTTGGTAATTTATGGTCTGATTCGTACGAAAATCGATATCTGGGAATTTTATAAATATTCAGTCGAATTCTTTGCATCAAAATGTCGAAAATGTCAAAATTCTTTCCTTAAATATAAGAAATATAAAAGTAAAAAAATAAATTAATGATTTAAAAAAAAACACGCTTTTGTAAATACTACCCTAAAAAGCAAAAAATAATCATCGAACCTGTTCTCTCTGTCTACCCCGTAAGTGCCTTAGTGTAAGCCGTGTTTGTAATTAAGTAAAATATTTGAGTATAAAGCCAAAAAACACCTGAAATGGGGTAAAAAGAATATTAAGCTACGAGAATAGTTGTTACATCTTAATCAATTGAGTTATGCAAATCAAAGTTAAACAGCAGCGTACATACAATAGATATGAAACACACCATGGAGGGGCGAAAACTAGCCCCCATATACAAAAAACTCGATCCAAAACAGCAATGACTGCTGAAAAAGCTCGAAATGTCTAAGTTTTGTAAAAGTGTTAAAAAAAACCACATCAAGTCCGACGTAATCTTCATAAACTGCCCCTATAGGGTTGAGAACAACCATCTTTAAGTTCAATGGACACGAGAAAAACAAGAAAAAACGTAAAATCCAACAGGATTTCTATTTTCATGGATGCTATGATTGGCTGAAATTACATAGTACTCTAAAATAGAACCAGAAACTTGCGTACCATCAAAATCCTACACTGTCAACCCTCAGAGGGTGTGAAAACTAACCCCTATGTAAGATTTAACTATAAAAAGTTATAGTGACTTCTATAAAAATTCGAAACACCTGCGTTGTGTGGAAGAGAGAAGAAACTAGACTATGTTTGACGGTGTGCTTGAAATCCACCCCCACGGGGTTGCGAGATACTACTCCTATATCGGTAGGATGCTGGAAAAACAGAGAAACTAACCGGATTTACATTTTTATGGATGCTATGATTGGCAAAAATCGCGTTGCACACTGAGTTTGAAACTCATGTCCTATAAATGTTATTAAGTATGTAAACTACCTTTAATTCAAGATGTAACGAAAAAGCTATACTGTTATTATTCGTTATTCGTTTCATTTCCATCGTTACTTCCACATCCAGTGGAAGTAGTGACGACAAAAAAAATTTTAAAAATTTTTATTGTTCAAATAGGCTTAAAAGTCATGAAACGTCGAGATTTTAAGTTTGAGCGAAAAAAAAATGTATGTCTCTCTGTCGGTCTGTCTGTGCGCACGTTTACTCTGGAACCATTTAAGATATTGACTTGAAATTTGGTACACATATGTACTTTAACGAGATCTGGAACTAGATTATATTTTCATCTTGTTCCGTCGAAGGGTTGGGGGAAAATCGGGGTAAATTTGGGGTAAATGTGTAAATCAAGCAGGTAAGAGTCTATAAAATTGGTATTTAGTATATACAAAAGAAGCTAAGGTCTCAAAAAAAATTTTGGCATTAGCCACCCCCATTACCACCCCATTATTAAAGGGCATGAAAAAAAATTGTGATTTATTGTATGTACAAGAAGCAGAAACCTCAAAATATGTTTTTACTTCGTCCACCCGCCACATTATTTATTATGATACAACAGTTCTGTTGCCACGGACTCACTTTAGAGATATAAAAAAGAAAATATGTGAGTAGAAGCTATTTACCTAAGATAATGAAAACAGAGTACGAAATGACTTTGGATTCAATGTAAAAAAAAAATTAATTTAAAGAAGAACAAACATGATAATTTAAAATACACAATTGTTAGATCCATCTCCATTAAGTCTATGGACTATTTTAGTATGCCTTACATATGATTATTTAACTTGTGTTAATTATAATTATAAATGCTGTACTTAAATTGTCTCGATTAAGATGAATGTCCAAAAAAGTGCTTCCGTCCACAATAAGAGTCGATGTGGTGTCTAAGAAATTCAAGCATAATATATTTCCCTTTCTTGTGACCTATTTAGTGTTGAACATGTCTGGAATATATTAACAAAAACAAGTTTGAGACTATCTTCACAATACCGCTAATGCATCACTTCTTAATTTGTCTACACTTTCATGATAATAAATTGGATGATTCACATAAA
Organism: Rutpela maculata; assembly: GCA_936432065.2. Taxonomy (NCBI): domain Eukaryota; kingdom Metazoa; phylum Arthropoda; class Insecta; order Coleoptera; family Cerambycidae; genus Rutpela; species Rutpela maculata. The sequence continues at coordinate 187,133,904 of OW386286.2, forward strand.
CCAACAACCTTTTATCGTCAAACGACGTTAGAATATTCCAAAGTACCTTACCCTCTAGACTCTAGAGGTTTATTAACTTTTTTATCGTCTTAAATCCCGTACATAAAAATAAATGTATTATATAAATAGGTGATAGGTATTATCCGTCGAAAAAACCAGTCAGACACCATGTTGTCAAACAAAAAAATGTACCATCATCACTTAACCTTTCTTTAACGACCTGAAATACAATCTCTATTAACCATAATCTCACAAAAAACGTCTGCGCCCTTATAAAACCCTTTTTGATTAAACAAAGGGTGCGAATGCATAACGTAGGTACCCGCACGCGCATATTATATGTCTGTGAGCATTGTAAAGCCAGTAGCGCACAAGCAAATAGGGATGATCCGAATTTGACACGAGAGCGATGTGAAGATTATTCTGATCTATACTTTTAAGGGTCTTTGGTATTTAATTAAATTATATTGTTGCATACTACGCATACCAATGGGATTTAATATTCCTTCAATAATTTTATTAATAAATTAACTGTTTATGATAATTATGAAATATTTTCTTTATGGCTTTAGCCCGTCCGCTTTTTAACTTTACTTGAAATATTGATTTACTATTCTGTATTCTAAAAAGTGTTTAAAAGGGAGTTTTTACCTCCTTAATATACCAAGCAATATTATTTATAATTAAAATTTTACCCTAAACACTCAATAATATTTGTTTCCCAATTTTTTATATGATCTGCCAAAAAAGTCACCAAAATTATGAAACAACCAGGTTAATTATGATAATAATAACTCACCACATGAAGGCTTAAAATGACTGTGCGGAACGGGACTACACATTTCTAGACACCAGAGACCGAAACCGAAATTTATTTCAGTTCGGTTTCAGTTACGGTTAACTGACGTACACTATTTTCGGTTTTCGGGTACGGTTTAGGTGTTCAGAACAGCGTTAATTTGGTTTTCGATTTCGGTTCTCAAAGCAGCATCAATTCGGTTTTCGGTTACGGTTTCGGTTTTCCAGAATCTCACATTCCGGTTTTCGGTTTCGGTTACGGTTAGGAAAAATTCGGTTTTCGGTTAAAATTAAATTAATGCTTGCAGAGACCGAAAACGAAATTTGGTTTTCGGTTTCGGTTTTCAGAGAAGTATCAATCCGGTTTTCGGTTACGGTTTCGGTTCGGTTACGGTCCCTGCTAGACACTCAGTATTTGCATGTACTAGGATTAATTTCTTCTGAAAGAAATCCAGGATTCCAGGGTAGGAATCAAGTGGTAATGCATGGAAGGGGGGGTAGTGGGGGTGGATGAAGTGAAAAAAATTGAGGCCGTTGGTTTTTGTACACATACTAAATCACAATTTTTGTCACCCCTTTAATAATGGGGTGGGGGTAGTAATGGGGGTGGATAATGCCAACATTTTTTTTGAGACATTAGCTTCTCTTGTATATACCAAATACCAATTTTATGGACCCTTACCTGCTTGATTTACCTATTTATCCCCATTTACCCCAGTTTACCCTCCCCCAACTCTTCAACGGAATCAGAAATAATCCAGTTCCAGATCTCATTAAAATACATATGTGTACCAAATTTCAAATCAATATCTTAAACGGTTCCAGAGTAATCGTTTGCACAAAAAAAGTTACAGACAGACATTTTTTTGTTCAAAATTAAAATCTCGATGTTTCATGACATTCTAAGCCTATTTGAACAATAAAAATTTTATTAAATTTTTTGTCGTTTCTATATTCCACTTTGTGGAAGTAATATCTGGGATTTTTAGGTTAGGTTAACCTAAAGCCAATTTATCGCAGTACTAGTCTAAAGTACAATGTCTGAGGGTATTTTCCATTTTTTTAATTTAATTTGATTGAAATCTCTACTGTCGGCAGATTTTTGTCCAAAAAAGGGCATATTTTTCCCACTGTGCGCCGCACAGTGGAGAAAATCTGCCTACAAGTCAAATCTTATTTAATTTTGATCTACTTTGGCTCAAAATGCAGGTTACTGGCTACACTTTCAGAGTATACTGCCTAAATTGCAAAAAATGTATCAAATATGAGAGTAATCACTTTTTTCTATTTCTACAAGTCAACTCTTGATCAATTTTGACAATCCTGGGCTTAAAATGCAGGTTGTTGGCTACCCTTTCAGCGTATACTGCCTAAATTGTGAACCCCGATTTCCTAACCTCAAAAAATATATCAAATATGAGAGTAATCACTTTTTTCTATTTCTACAAGTCAAATCTTGATCAATTTGGACAATCCTGGGCTTAAAATGGAGGATATTAGCTACCCCTTCAGCGTATATTGCCTAAATTGTGATCCCAGATTTCCTAACATCAAAAATTTCAACAAAACATAATTACCGTACTTAAAATTCAATGTTTTATAAAAAAACATGTTTTATAAATTACTTTTAGTTATTCCCATATTTTGTTTGTCGAACCAATGAATTAAAATTTTACCTACAAATAAAAGAGGTTTGTAAATTATTAAAACAATGTATACTATAAAAAATTACAAAACTTGAATCTTTTATTGACATTAATTATCGTGGAGACATATTGAAGACACTAATTAAATATTGATAATACCACCAGTATATAAAATTGATCAAGATTTGACTTGTAGAAATAGAAGAAAGTGATTACTCTCATATTTGATACATTTTTTGAGGTTAGGAAATCGGGGTTCACAATTTAGGCAGTATACGCTGAAAGGGTAGCTAATAACCTGCATTTTAAGACCAGGATTGTCAAAATTGATCAAGGTTTGACTTGTAGAAATAGAAAAAAGTGATTACCCTTTGATACATTTTTTGAGGTTAGGAAATCGGGGTTTGCGATTTAGGAAGTATACTCTGAAAGTGTAGCCAATAACCTACATTTTAAGCCAAGGTAGATCAAAATTGATTAACAATTTGTAGGCAGATTTTTGTCCAAAAAAGGCTTTTTTTCCACTGTGAGCCGTGCCAATTGAAATGCTGGAGCACAGCTAGGCCGAGATAGAGTTTAAAATAATTAAGTAAAATGTTAGGGCGTGGTATAGTAAAATGCCCAGGGGAACAACAAAACTTAAAAAATTAATAACAAAACACTCATATAGTTTGTTTGAAAAAACCGCTATAGTAAATGGAATACAAAGGTAGAGCAGAGCGGTTATACCTAGCCGCCGAATTTATCATAAAATTTCTAATTTGGATTCTAGTAGCTGTTATAAGTCGGTTTAATTAGTGTTTCGGTTTAAGATCGTAACTTAAAAACAAAAAGGTGACAAACAAAACATGATAAAATGAAACGCAGAGAAAGGTGAGGAGAAAAGGTGCAGTAAATGGTTGATATTTTCGTAAATGTTAGGGTCGCTACATGTGCTGCCGAAAAATGGGCAGCTCCTGGTAAGGTAATTTATGTTTGATCCGAAAGGGTCGATCATGTCCTCTTATTTGTGTAATGTTGCTTATTAATGGATTATCATCAAGATCACGTTGATAAAATCTTTAAGAAACTATTTTAATGTAGTCCATTAATGGTATGATATCCTTATAATAGGCGTACAAGTACCTGAGGGAAGCGTATCTGCTCGAGTTGGAGATGAGACCGAGGAATTGGTGTTCTTTATTGTTGTGGCCGACGTGCTGCACCACGCCGGTGCCGTGTACATAAAGACCGGCCTCACAATGATCATGTGGGCCAACTTTTTGTTGCATTTATTTAGTTTGCTGTTTTCTCCCATCGCCCCTTCTAGACAGGGAGTAAACTTTACGCATCGTCTCGTTTATATGCTTGTTCTAGGTTGAGTATCCAAATGGACTCCCAGATGCCTCACAGTTTCTTCTGTTTTAATTTTGACACCCCTGATAGATATTGGAGTAATGACTTCGTTTCTTGTGAAGTTCTGGAGGAAAACTACTTCTTCTTGTTGATCCTTAACTTCAAGATAATATTTACATTGAAGTAAGTAAAAAAACATAATTGGTTATGTTACATTTTTGTTTTTACACCGTCTTCAATATCAATATTGGGTATCCTTAACTAGATACAATTTTATTTCTTAACTTTTGGTGACCTTTCTGAAGATGGTTCATTAAAAAAAAATCTAAATTATGAATATTTTAGTTAATATTAGGTTCATTTCATATTCACTTTCATTTTACTAACAGTGGTTATCATTCACCTTTAGCAAATATGCTCAGACTTGGTAACACCTTCAATTGCCATACCTAATTTGAAGTTTTATTTTGATCGGTAAAAATTCACTTTCAAAATAATTGTCCTATGGTGCTACTAATATTATTCAGTAGGCAGTGTCTATTTTGACAAATAGTTTGGATGATATGAAAAGACGCGAGCGCCATATGTGTATATTTGACGAATGTATCTTCCGAATAAGTTATTAGAAAAATAAATTGTCGGAACTTTACTGGGTGAAAAACGGCTACTAAAGTCTGAAAACAAAAATAGAATGTTTCTTTCCATTTCTCAATAAATATATTAAATTTAACAGCTTATATGCAAAGCAGCACAATATGCATATCCGATAAGTACGTATGCAAATAAAAAACTTGAAATTGCATATTCGTGTATATTTTACATAATAAAGGGATTATTATTTAAAAAGTTTTTTATGAGCCACGTGACACTGAGGTCACACAACTTATTAAGGCGCACGTGTGCAATTGACAAAAAATTGAAAAGGCACGAGTATTTTTAAAGTTTAACCCTGAATCACAGAATTATAAATGCACAATGAACAAATCTGTTCAAATGTATTTATACACTATTCGTTTATTACATAAATGACGGTGTCTGCCACGTACATTTTTAAATCCTTTTTATATCATTTCAATGTCATTATTTATATAAATGTCCTGGAGTTTACATCGACAATAACACAACAACCATTCCCTGCGACACTGCCATCTGTCGCAGCTGAGACTCTAACACAGGAAAGGAGCGCGATTATCCGTGTTGTCTCTCACACAACCGCAGATTAGCCCACTACTACCGACTTAGCAAGATGTGAAAAACACCACTAAACATCTATACCCTTGTCAGGCTTCGAACCCGGGACTCTGTGGTCGTAAACCTAATAATTACCAAATAAAATCTCTTTATTTTGTGTTTCAAGTATCCGTAAGTATCGTGCCATTGAGTCGATACCTTCCCTCAAACCACATTGAGACATATCTGTAATCCGATATAGTCGATGATGTATAAAAAATTTTTGAATTGTCGTTTTAGTTCCGAAATAATATTCTTTTTTCTACGAGTGCCTTCGAAAACGACAAATAACGCACAGTAACCATGACTCGAAACTGTCTTTTTTCACACGATGTGTGCAAAAATCCAAAAAAACATAGAATGTCATGTTTTTCCAGTCCTGTCGAAAACAAAACCGACACCTTTTAATCGCACTTTTTGAAGTAGGCTAGCCTATTCAGGTTCATATTAACCGACTTGTTTAACTGCTCCAATTTTACATTAAATTTTAATTTTTAGTGTTTTGTTAAAAAAGTAATATCTGTTCACTTATGAAATTGTTTGTTTTCTTTGCAATCGTAGAAAAAATATTATAAACAACAAGTTTTAAAACATCCTTTCACACTCATTCGTCTTGTGGAACTGTCTCAATCCTGTGAAAAGATTCGTTTTCGAAACTTGTTTAAAATACTATTACGCACTATTGCCTAAGACTGATATACTTTTAAGCACTACGACTAAAAAATACATCTACCAGGTAATGACATGTTATAATTGTTATTTGTCTACTAATAATTTCATAAATAATTCATATTTTTATTTTTATATTCATATCTGACGGATGGTCAAGAAACTATTAGAAACAGCACGTTTTGAAATATCTACTTTTATAATTGTTCTAATAGTTGGTGTATGCAACACGGTGCGATAAGGTGTTTTATGCTGTCTCCGTGTTGGTCTAGTCACCTTCGGCTCGGTGGTTAATTTTCACGGCTCGTGCCTAAAACTTTTCACACTTGTTGCTATAGCGTACATCGCGTACTTCACGTTGTTAAGGTAGATTTTCATTTTTGTGTTAGTATGAAAAATAAGAATAACAAAATAATACCTTTTGTACTTTAAACATAATCTTATATATATGACAGTAAACATTTTTTAATGCGCAAGATTTTCATATTCTAAGATTTCAGTTGCATCAGTAATTATTTAACTTTCGGAAATTGTATCCTGTGCCTAAAGTATTTCAATTTTTTTACACTTTAGGGGATTATAATAGTATATTATAACACAAATTTTGTAAGAAGCATATTAAGCACACTATGCGGTGGCTCGTGCGCAAGTCCATGGGTGCGCAATTCCATTACAACTCAAGCTGTGTAGTACTATACTTTTTCTACGACCACACTTATTTTTACTTTTAAATTAAATAGTATTCTATTTTATTTAAACAACAATATATTGCAAAAATAGTCAAACACGAAATGTTTAAACGATCAGATCTTCATTAATACACGAGCAAAAAGGCCGTACGATGTCGATATTGAAAGATTAAAAATGGCATTTTACGTAATATTCTTTAAATTTTAAATAAATTCTATAGATTACGCACTCAATAGTTAGATAGATTTAGTAAAAACTAAGGTGTATAACTACTTGGTATAGAGGTAAGCACAACTCGCTGTCACCTTTTACAAGCAACATCTCTCTTAGAGGGAATACTGAAACATTTCGCATAAGACACAAACTACCAAATTAAACGTTACTCATTTTCAGAAAAATCTATTTCTCTTGATCTATAATCGGTGTCTGATACTATTTTCAAACTGTATACTCTTTCCCTTCTTTGTTTCTTTTTATCCTGTTTTGCCTTTTGCTTGCTCTTGACATATAACCTCAAATTTGAATCATAATTATTAAATAAATAAATATGATTTTACGATAAATTCGGTGAAATCCCTGTCTAGGCTATTTTGGCTAATAATGTTCCCACAGCGCAATACTTTTAGTATCCAATTGATTTCATCTATACACTTGTCTATGTATATACAAATTGTTTCAAGTTCGCCTTTGAACATTTTAATCGTTATGTTGTTATTAATTTGCGCTCTAGCAAAAGAGGCAAAAGTGTTCATTTTCACCGTTTCCAAGCTCACCCTATCCAGTCCTTCAACTTTCATGGCGCTCCTACCCATGGATATTTGAATGGCTCCGGGTACAAATAACGGATAATTGTTTATATTTTTAATTAATGATAAACTTGGATTGAGTTGAATTGGCTCTCACTTCGAAAAGTGAATGTACAGTGCACATTCAATATTTTCAAGTCTCACTTTATCACGACCTTCCCACCACATCCGATATAAAGTAGGCCATTCTTTAAGTTATAAAGATGTCCACACCTACAAAATTTTATCAATTGTCTTTGTAACCCCGTATACCATTTAAATTATTATACTCTTCGCAAAAACGAAGAGTATATTGTATTTGATCGGCACATTTCTAAAATCGTAAATATCGCTCGTAGAGAAAAAATTTTCATACCATTGTGTTAGTGAACGAATTCTGAACAACTTTCAAAATGTCCGTCTGTCCGTCCGTCCGTCACGTTTCTTGTAAGCACGATAACTTAAGAAGAAAAAGTCCGATTGTATTGAAATTTGGAAAGTAAGTTAGTGTTAGGTAGAGGAAGAATCGTATTGTTTTTGAAGAAAATCAATCAGTAAATAAAAAAGTTATTAATTATTTAATAAAAAAAAAAATTCTCATAATTTTTGTCGCTTGTACTTAAATAGAAATCTTGCGAAATGTTATCTCCATAAACTTTTGCCTTGCAATCCAAAGATCGTCTGTTCGAATCCCACACAGGTTAGATATTTTTTTTTCATTTTTTTTTTTCATATAATTTTTTTCACAACAAATATGGTATCACAAAATTTAGGATGTCCAAAAACTAACATTATTTACAAGAAAACTGCGAAGAGTATCTTATAGAATGTGTAACAATTATATAAAAAGCTCAGTAAATTGGCGAAGAGTACGTTTTTAACTTGTTTCCTTTATAATTTCTCTATTTTTCAGCTAATTCGCCACATTTGGTGACTAATAGTATGAAATACCTTCTGGAAATCCATTGCAACTATGTGTAGTTTTATCCCTTCCTTCCTTTTTTTCTGATTCTTCTGGTGATGTTACATATGGTCATCCGTTTAATCTGCCTTTGAAGAATGCTGTCTGGTAGTCTGGTGCTCTTCCGATGTGTTTCTCTATCTACTAGTTTTCCGAGCAGAAATGGTGCGCAGTATTTACCATTCCTTTTTTAATATAAAAATAACCAACCTGAGAGTATCCTTATTTGCACAGCATAAAAATAGTACCGCTGTGTGTGAACGCACCAATCTCGAGAGTCACTGAACGACCGTCAAGCGTTTGCCATTCTGTAGCTTATTCTTTAAGAAAGGTTTAGGTGTATAAAATTTAGCTGTGTTTTTAACAATCTGTGCAATGAAAACGAACGTGTAGTAAGTCGGATTGAAACAGAATCTTTTCGTGTTTTCCAGATAGATAACACATCATTTTCTTCTATACAATAGAAACCTGGTATACAATATGGTATATCCACACTTTTTGCATCGAAAATGATTTTCCGATCCTCTAAATTGGGTTGAAATAAGTGAGTATGGTAAGTCAAGTGTACATTACATCTATATCTTAATACTCATGCACAGACCGTTGGCTGAACATTTTTATTTCGTCAATAAATCCCATTGTACCCCCTTATAAGAGTTGAAAAAAGTGGAAAGGAGTTTTATAATATCTATGGTATATACTCGTGTACATACGTCTTTCTCCCCATTTGGCGACCTAGTCTTTTCGCTGCCTATATTTTTTCCTTAAGATCCCGTTTTATGTAAAGATACAATTTTATCACCGCCTGAAAAAAAATACGGGTTATTTTGTGGTAAGTGTAGTGTATAGCATAGTTTTTTCTTCACATGAGGGCCCAAACTATTAGCTGTATACATTTTTTTTGCCAACGTGTCCTGTTGTATAATAAGAAACGATTTTCTCAGCCCTTGAACGGAGGTAAGAGGATAGTTTATGATAAGGCTGTTATACACAATATCTTTTAGTTGACTTTGAAGCCCAGTATTGACATACAAATTTGCCTTTGTTGTGTCAATTGCATTTAATTATGGATTTATTTTATAATATAGAGGTTGGCAAATGGAGCTACAAAAAAATTAAGGTCTGTTAGAGCAAAAAGCACTTCAGATTACGACTAAGCGTATCAAAAAACATAAAGCCCATATACTCTAATCAATGTAAATTAAAGAATAATTTTTTTGTAACCTGTGAAGTGGCAAAAAAGACAAAACATGAAATTTTTAAACGATCTTCGTTAATACATGAGCAGGAGGGCCGTACAATGTCGATATCGAAAGAACAAAAATGGCATTTTACGTAATATGGAATATGAGCAATGGAAATGAACGTGTAGTAAGTCGAAAAGAATCTTTTCGTGTTTTTTCATACAGGCAAATTTCAAAATTCCTTTAGTTCTGTCACAGAGAGTTCGAAATGATGCCGTTGCGGGTCGCTAATTTCGATATAGATCTATAAATCTTTTGTTGCATATCACTGTTTATTTCTGTCTAAACATAAAATGTTCAATATAGGCGAAAAGAAAGTAAGTTCATTATTCATAATTTTGTATATTTACAACCACTCTAACCATGGTTACGTTTACTTTAAAATGTGTCTTTTGTTAAAATATTACTGCAAATAAGAAATACCGACACACTTCAGTGATAACATCACAATGAATGGAGATAAATCTAAATATTTTTCAATTTCGTGCGAATCAGTGCCTATCCGTTCACTCCCTCGAACAAACTAGTGTCGGTATACATCATGTATATGAAGATACTTAAAAATGGTGCTTACAAACATTCTTTGTGTTGCATAAACCGCAGCTCTTGGAAAATTCCAATTTTTCAAGACAAATAACAAAAGAAATGCTCGATCCACCCGTGCTGGCGCATCTTCTAGACACACTAGGTTAACAGTTCCAGGAATCTGACGTGGATCCATCCTGCCACACACCACTGCATTAATGATACAAATACAGTGGAACAGCAACAACAGCAAGTGTATGTATGTAGAGCCAGACACGATGGGGTGAGACGCGTCGCACCCGAGCTACCCCGCACCGCCGCTAATGCAAGTGGAATGCATGCGAGGGGCGGGGCCAAACGAGGTCAGGGACCTGCCGTGCTACCCCTCCCGAAGTGTCTGCTTCAGGTTCACCCCGCGCGCAGTCGCTTCGCCCTCGGTGCCCTTATTAACCCTGATGCCACTGAACTCACCGAGTCACCTATTTACATCACTTCACTTTCAATTACTTCCTTCTTGTACTGAATCTCCTTCAATGCAATCCTGATTAAAGGACGGCCAGACAGGCCACGAGCCTCTTAAATGGCTTAACTGCATGTGTGGACAGGAACTGGAATAATTGATAGAAAATGTCTCCGATTCATCTCGCCTATGACAAATCCGATTATGAAAGGAAGGTGGGTGGAAGTAGATAACAATAAGAGTAAATGGGGAGTGAGTTTCAGAATGTTTAAAATAACAGGGCAAAAGATTGTCTATTTACATACATGTCGCAATAAAACAAAGGTTTATTGATAATATTTACATTACAATATTTCAATATTAATGGATGATTTTATGCGAGGCCAAGATCCTAATGCAAATTTAGCAAACCAAAAAAAAAAAAAAAAATCAATGTTGATTATATCAATTTCGAACAACTAAGAAACTCTACTGCAATCGTGATTATTTCTATAGATAAAATAAATGTCGAGGTGCTTCAAAGATCTCGAAGTTAGAAAATATTTTCTCTTACTTGCCCAAATTTTGTTATTTAAAGATGATCAACATTCACCAATATTTATTTATTTATTTATTTAAATAACACTGTCCTACAGGTTAACAAAAACTAAGCTACTAGGTATGAGGGATAAAAACTATGATACAAATAACACAATACAATTTGATAATACATGCAATACAGATAGTACAGTTTTAAATATCAGATATAGAAGACATGGAGGTTAAAGCAGGTTTACTTACACTAAATAAAAGATCATATTATGTTAATGCTTGACACTAGTTTTGACAGTATTTAGATTTCCACTCAATATATCAAAGTTATACAAACTGTTATCGTAATTGTTGCACATAGCGTAAACAGAAGAAAACTTTAAGATATCTCTGCGTGGCTTGGGTAAGTAAAAAGACTGTCTGGACGATATACGTGGGATATGAAAATTATTTTTTTCTAAAATAGTGGGACAGCCAACCATATTATTAATGAGTTTGTAAAGTAGCATTGCAAAAAAAATATACATACCTGTCAAATAGCGAAGACATATATATATTTGTACTAGTTTCGATCCAGAAAAGCGGATTGGATGATAAAAACCTTAGAATTTGAACAGTTTTATAAATGTTCTTTGTACTAATTCTAGATAATCGATGTCCACATTATACCTGGGACACTAAACAACTGATGCTATTCTGATGATATTCCAGTTTGGATCTGATAAAAACAAGGTAATTAAGGTATTTATATTCAAGATGGCATGGCTACTACGCAAGGTAAAACCATAAGTCATATTATATTCAATCATAATTACTAATCAGCATAGGAAATGTTTCATCAAAGATAACATCAAGGCCGCAAAGCGTATCAGGTCTTGCTAAAACCGTATCTCCAAATCAATAGTCTAACATTATGAATTTTTGCAGAATAAAGTATTACCTGACAACTTTTAAATAAAGGTTGTTTCAAATGGCCAATCTATCTCAATTATGGGCTCAGACAGTCTTCATAGCATTCGATAATGAAACATATTTTTACGTTACCATTTAATACTATCGTAAGATAATTAGTAAACATTATAAATAACAGAGGTCCAACAATAGACCCTTGTGGAACACCAAACGGAGCAAGTAGTAACCAGATTGAAAATTAAAACCCATTAAAAGCTACAAATTCTGAACGATTTGATAAGTAATATTGAAAGAGTAAAAGCAGAGAATGAGAAAAACAGTAATTTGTTAAGTAAAATAGAGTGGTTAAGTCTATCGATGGCTTTAGAAAAGTCTGCGCAAATGACATCAGTCTGTATACCGGAGTTGATAGATTCAGAGTTGAACTGCGTATTACCAACAAGGTTTGTTATTTCAATCCAATTTAGAGGATCGATCTTTTACAAAACCATACTGGAACACGGACCGTTGACTTTGAAAATGGCAATAAATAGAACTATACAGCAATATTTCAACTACTTTGGAAAAATTACAAATTATAGTAATCGGACGGAAATTTTCAATCACTTCCCTATCAACATACCCTAGAGTACTTCCTGGACTCTCGAAAAGTGATGGTACTGATACACAAATTTTATAAAACTGTAAGGGGAGCAACAAACAGGTATGCACAGTCTTTTAACAGAAATGGTGGATTTTCAGGACCCGTCATTCTTTTTAAAACACCTTGCACTTCAGCTTCGATAAAAGCATTAATACTTATAAGAATATTTTTATGGGCGGAATCCTCTCTTATCTTTACATAATTCCAAAATTTATTGGCATCTGTTTTAATGCTATTTTAGACAAATTTTACAAAATTCTGCGACAAGTCAATTCTATTATCAGCAAACCAAACAACATTAGAATTCTTTATATGCGGTACACCAAAATCGACGATGATTTTTGGAATTATGTAGCACTCAGAATGCAATTATACTTTTCCTTCACTCCCACATTTGCATACTACCTTGTTAAATTATTTACATAAAAAAGGAAGTTGTTTTTAAAACCTCTTCAATGTGAGCTATTAATCATCTTTGCTTGGTGTTAAGTGCGTTTGAATTTTCTGCCTCGGTGAAGATATTAATTTGTATTTCATTGCTCATTTAAATCGTTTTAGATGTAATTGAGACACTTGCACTGAAATCAAGTGAATAAAGATTATCACTGTCAACGGACTGTAATGTAAGTGGATTTAACTTACATTTTGATATTAAGAATATCTGGTTTCATATCAAATAAGATATTAAATGCTTGTAAACACATCTTCAATATTTTAATCAAGTTCTTACTACAGTTATTGTGTTTTATCCATGCGAGTGTGTCATCAATCTTATTATGCTTTGACACAACTTCCCATCTTTTCTCATTACACGCAACGTTTTCGTCGTTGTATTTTTGAGATATTTCCCTCTATTGGTATAGGTCCGCCCGTCTTAGTATTCCATATGCTCCCCTCGATGTTTTATATTAAACAGTGTTGCCCGTACTGCTAACATTGACAATGAAAAATGAATTCTCATATAGTTTATTGGGTATGAGTATAATATTTAAACGAGTGGAAGTTGCAGTCGGACATGGCCGACTGCGTATACATATTTAATATATATTTTGTACGAAGATGGCACAATTCACTTTTAAAAGGTGTTATTGCGATTAAGTACACAGTCTATACATATTTTATTTTTATTGTTTACATGTCGGCAACGTCTGACTGCAACTGTCATTCTTTCGTAATAACCTTATTGGACATAAACAATTTATAACTCTTAAAGTTAAACTGATATAAATCACCTAATCTACGTAAAGTTTGGTTCAATCCTAGTCACCTTGTATGTTAGTTTTGATATTCTACACATTTTCGATTTTTTTCTGCTTAATTAAAACATTTTACGTGCCTTTGGCGATCACCCTGTATAACATACATAAATCTGTTTTAATAAGGATACTTACCATACCATATGTTTCAACATATACATTTTTTGTCAGTCATCGTGTTTATTAGGTATTCGACAATGCACAATTGCAAATTTCATGCGTATTGGTAATAGTCTTATTAAAAACACCTTAATAATATTTTAAAGTAAAATTGTTATATCCTGAAAGACGCACTGTTTATTGCAGTTTAGATATCTTTCACATCTTTGTACTCTTATGTTTTTAATCAGAAACCTTTGGAGCATTTTGCCCCAGAATCATAATAACACAGTTTGGGTAAAATGTGTTAGTTTCCACAGCTCTGACTATCATCCTGTGTGACGGATATGACCCAATTTCACTAAGAAGTGTTCTACCATGCTATTTTATATATGTACCAAATTGAAACAAAGATTTTAAGTCTAACAGAACTTATCGCGTTTAATAAATACTCGCAATCGGCAGCGCCCGAAGGCACCTATTATTTGTTTTATAATAGTCTTATTAAAAATACTTTAATGATATTTTAAGGTAATATTGTTATATAATCTAACTTACATAAAGCCGGTTCGAACTTGAGAGACAACCTGTATATTGTATATTATAAGAAAATATAGTGTATATTAAATAAGAGTTTACACGCTTCTAATGATCGCCCTGTATGACTAATATGATCCAGTTTCAGTAGGAAGTATTCTGCCATGCTGTCTATACCCGGTGCCACAGAATAGTGGCTCCCCTCTATTTCCATTATTTTTTAACTTATTCATTTAAAATTTGGGTGCACAAACTACTTGTAAAAATGGATTTTTGGACATAAAAAATGGTATGAGACCATTTCCGGTTTACCAGGAAATGACCTCAACTTTCGATTTTTTTTTTTCTTTTTCCGGTTAGCGCGCGCGCCATTCGGAAGTTTCGTCTGCCAGCGTAATTGGGGTATGTGAAGTACATATACTAACTACCTATGCAGTCAGATATCGATAATCATTCGATTTAAAAATAAATGCCCCCCCCCTCCCTATCCCCCCACCATACCAAAAAGTTGCAGAGAGAAAAAAATGTTGTATTTATATGGTCTCTTCGATTACCGACTGGCAGACGGTAATCACTCGTCGTCGAATTTGCACCCTATTTCCTATACTATATTGAAATATGAATAACTACCTTTTTGTGAATATTAGCCTTTTGGGTTCTCTCTTTTGTTTCTTAATAGGTATAAGTAATAGTGCAAAGTATAAGGATCAATAAAAATGATTGTGAAAGTGATTTTTATTTTTAAATAAATTTAATAAAATAGAAAAACAAATAGCATTGATTTGAAATGGATATCAATAAATTCAGAAAAAAATCTATAGTTTATTGAACACTAGGAGCCACCACCTTCCCATTTGAAAAAAAAAGTTTTCGATAAAAAAGTGGTTTGTTCAATTTTGGAGGCTTCGTAAATAGTTATTAATGAAATTAAACGAAAAATTATATTTTTCCCTTGGGCTTCACCTGCCGTAGAACAAATTTTGGTATTCCAAAGCACTCTAGACGAATGTCTCAAAATGCTTAAGAAAACTGAACATCGATTCAAGAACTCGCGAAAATCTCATGGTATACTTAGAATATTGTCTTGAATCCAAATATGTAAAAATATACAGGGCGTTCCATTTAAAAATCGAAAGTTGAGGTCATTTCCGGGTAAACCGGAAATGGTCTCATACCGTTTTTATGTCCAAAAATCCATTTTTACAGGTAGTTTATGCACCTCAAATTTCAAATGGATAAGTCAAAGAATTAAGGAAATATAGGGGGGGAGCCACTATCCTGTGGCACCCAGTATATTCTAAATTCTAAAGAAAAATATTAAGCCCAACAGAGTCTGCCGTATTTAATAGATATTCGCAGTCGACAACACCCAACTACAACTTTATTTATTTCGTAACAGTTTTACTAAAAATACCATATATTACCATATTTACCATATTACCATATTTTAGGGTAAAATTGATATATCATGTAATCTACATAAAGTTGGCTTGAACCTGAGGGACACTCTGTATATTGCGTTTTAGAAATTTTGTACGTTTCATATTTTTGTGTACTTAATCAAACATCTTAGTAACATTCTGCTCTAAAATTAAAATAAAACCTGTTTCACATAAAAATGAGAGTTTGCAGGCCTCTGGTGATCATCCTATATGAGGGATACGACCCAATTTTAATACGAAGTATTCTACTATGCTGTTTTATTTATATACGTTCCAAATTTGAATTAAAAATTTTAAATCTAACAAGTTATCGTGTTTACAAGAAACGGTCTACACACATACATACATATATAAAAATACACATATACAGACACGCAGACATTTTTTATTTGATATTTGAATTCAGTCTGTTATGAAATGGATTTCTGGACTATTTTTTTTTAGGATGATGATTAAAAATTTTTGTCCGGTTATATTACACCTATTTAATTAAATTAAATAGGTACAAAAATGGCATCGAAGGATTGCATTTAACAGGAAAGTCCTTGTCTGCAATTATTTATTTTCGGCAAAATACCTAATAAACAGTAAGATTAAAAAAGAAAAGAAGATGTTCTTTTCTTCAGTATTTTCTATAAATGTACTTTTTGTCATGACCGAGAGAGAGTAAATTAAAAGTTAGTAAGCCTACCATACTGAGATTTATAATAGAAACGAGATTGTCACAAAAGTACTTCATCAATTATTTGCCATCAAGTTAATTAGCTTATTTGAAACATTTTTAGCCTCCTTTTTAACAGAAATATTTCAGCAAGTAAAAATGAATAATTAGGTTTTCACCTTACTTAGAGTTTCTACCGGTGTTCCACAGGGAAGTATCTTAGGGCCACTTTTATATACAATTTACACATTAAATTTCACAGATTCTTTGAAATTCTGCAGTTATCATTTTTATGCCGATCACACGCATCTTTATTGTTCTTTTAACAGCGAAGAAATATTGCATGTGAATGAATTAATAAACAGTAATTTAAAATCTCTTTACACACTTTCCACTGATATGTTGAAGATTAATCCTAATAAATCATCAGCTCTTCTATTCTGCAAAGAAAATATTAGAAATCATGCAGCAAATATTATTAATTTAAATATAGGATCTGATAAAATATCTTTAAAGAATCACTATAAAAGTTTGGGCCTGATACAAAAATTAGATTTAAAGAACACATCACATACAAATTGCAGAGAGCATACAATTCCTTAAAATTAACATATAACCAAAGACATTATTTAAATCGCGATGTAAAAAAATGTTATGTGACTCGCTTGTTCTCTCACATTTTGATCACTGTGATAGTGTATATGGTCCCTACTTCGATAATTTTGATACTCGACGTATACAAAAGGTGTAGAATTCGTATATTCGTTTAATTTATGGGATTAGACGGTGACAAAGTATATCTCATAAACTTAAAGGCTCTTCATGGCTAAATATGTACAATCGGAAGCGGCTCCATATGATAATGTCTTTTCTTTAAAGTAATCAAATCAAAGACACATTCTTACTTACATAACAAATTATCTTACAGAACAGATATCCATAATATTAACATTCGTCGAAGAAATTTACTTATCATTCCACGGCTCCACTAGGAAATTTTTAAGAGGTCATTTTCTTACAATATTTCTGCTTACGTCAGTGGTTTGATAAAATTCAACTTTCTCAACTTTAGTTCAGCATTTGCGGCATTGAAACTTAATTGCAAAAAATATTTACTAAACACCCAGTAAAGGGCCAACCTTCTTTACTCAAACCCATATTATGTTAATTATATTATAATTAAGACTATTTTCTTGTCCCTTGTTGATAATATTTAATGTATGATATGTAGGTTAGGTATGTGTTGTTGTTTAATTATCATCTGTATGGGCATTGGTGGAAGAGCAGAATCTGATATTATCCAGAATTCTGAACCATTTAGCCCTTTATTTACCATATTTAAGAATGTTTTTTATCCTCGCCCTATAGAGGGCGTCCTATTTGCGACTTGAGATCTGGCTTTCTCTGAATCATTAAGGGTTCTGTATTCTGCACTCTTCGGTTAATGTGGTCAAAAAAGAAAGTATCTACAAATCTCAAATTACAAGTCTTAGTTCCGCATCAAGTATTCGCAATAGATGTTAAAAAGGATTGGCGACAGAACACAGCTTTATTTGATGCTTTTGCCGACTTTATATCTTTCGCGAAAGCAGAGTTTTTATATAATCGACAAATAATGAGGACCAGAGGTCTGGATCCTCTCTGCAAAAATACAATCCACAGTTCATCCAACTCCACGCTCAAGATATTTAAGGTAGTCTATGAAGAGGAGCTACATATGTGTACATAATATTCTCTAACCTGCTCCACAAATTGTACATGGAGTAATTGCTCTCTTTTACCGCACTCACGCGGTATTTACCGAGACAGATGATGCTGAAATCTGAATTGAAGAGTACACAATATTATTTTACTGGCGTTTGCTGTTAATGCAGTATTTATCAACATCTGTCATTCTTTTTATGCAGTGAAATGACTTCTGAGGTTCCATAGTTTACGGTCCAGATTCCCGCCTCTCATACTTTTCGTTATATCCTGTAAAGGATTTTCATTCCACCTTCACCAACTACATAAGCATCTCAGCCTCGATATTCTCGACCACATTTGCTTTACCAGTATTAATTTTTCCACTTCTGATGTCAGTATTGTAGGCTCGCGACTGTAGTTCTACTATCAATCATTTTCTAATATATATAGTTATTTTAATCTTACTATAAAGGTTATGTTCCAACTAATGGATTTTCTGTTAAAGGTTAACACATTTTGTTAATGCAAACATTATTTAATACCCTACAAATAACAAGAACGTTTTCCAAAGTCTGACTGAAGTACATGATATTTCAGATAAAACTATGTGTTGTATAACTATGCTTTGGTGCAAGTCGACACCACCAACTGCGACAACTGCAGACCATGCGGTATGTTGGAGGATTAACTGACAGGAGCTATATGCGGAAAAAAATTTCTAACTAGAGATTTGCAAATGATACTACTTTAGTTGCAGCAAGCGAAGATGAGCTCGAACACATGCATTTTTTGGCCAAATCAACCGAGGAAAAGACATTATGGAATGGTTGATAGTTCATGGAAAATCAGATGGCAAGGGAGAGGACACAACATTGGAACCAATGAGTTAATCGAAAAGAGCTTTGGTGAGGTCTAACAGGCAACGGCGACAGATGCCAGAGAGCAAACAAAGATCAACTAGAATAATGCTTCACAAAAAGTCTGCTAACACGTTGCGAATAAGAAGAAGAAGAGGTATCTCATACCCACAGTGTAGTGTATTAGTCAGTGACTGTCCCCTTTACTCCAAATATATTTTCCTTGCAATGATAGACCCGAGGTTTCTATCTATTTTTCCTTAGACGAATTTAAAAAAATTCTATATAACAAGTTTTTCTCAATCACACTTTATACATGTCATATTGCTTATATTTTCATTAATTATAGATGCCCAATTGTAAGGGAAGTATCAAAGCAACACAAGGTTAACATACTAGAATACAAACAAAGCGTTATATTTAAAGAACTGTACAAGCACAAATAAATAAT
The DNA here is from genome assembly GCA_936432065.2 of Rutpela maculata. Taxonomy (NCBI): domain Eukaryota; kingdom Metazoa; phylum Arthropoda; class Insecta; order Coleoptera; family Cerambycidae; genus Rutpela; species Rutpela maculata. The sequence continues at coordinate 187,153,322 of OW386286.2, forward strand.
TCAAATAATACACTGCTACTAAATAGTTAACTGGCTTGAAGGCATTCCATGTTTTATTGTACATACTACTGAAACTTTTTCAGTTAATCAGCTTCCGTAGTAAGAAGATAAAAATGGGATTTAATTTAACGGTCGTTGTCTACCGAGACGGAGAGAAATCATCAAGGTTACCAAGTACCTTTTAATTATAGCTTCAGACGCACAACCCTCTGCATCGTCTCTGAAGGACCTTTATTCGTTCGGTTGACTCACCGCCGACGTCCCCTCGCAAGAATAGTACAGTCATTTTAGTATTTTATCTGCTCGTAGCGAATACCCTAGAGGAAAACACATTTTCAGCTCACGCGGCATTTCTGTAACTGATATTTTAATTTGTAGAAAATTAATGATTGTAATTGGGACAGTCCTGTGTCTTTGTTTATTTCGTTCAGAAGTGAATGCTAATATCAAACAATATTTATAATTCGACCAACCAAAACGGTTGAGAAAATTTTACGATAAAAAGTACTTATTTTTTATCTAAAGAATTTTCTTAGGCTCGGTGGTGTGACGGATAATGGCGCCGTCCTTTCCCCAAAAGTTTTATTGTTAGGACAATATAAATTCTTATTAAATTTGATAAATTTAACTCCCTACCATATATCAGTCTCTAAATTTATAAGACCTATCTAAAGCAATTGAATTATTCGAATGCCTTCAACGCAAATTAGACAACTATAATGTCAAGTTACTTAAAAGTCACCGTATGGATAGAAAAATATTCCCATATTCAAACCCATTCATTAAACGCGGCATATGTTAAGACTGTATTATCCTCATATCGACACTGCCTACCATTTATTGTAGGAAGCTAAAGGTGACGGGAGGGTAGGGAAAATAATTCATAACATGCTACTCAAACCCTACTCACTGAGTGCGTTGAAAACCTACAAACACTCCTGAATCAGATCCACAAAGTTTGAGAATGCATGGTTTTGGGTGTCAATGTCAAAAAGTCAAAGTGAATATCTACAGGAAAGTCACATGTTGATTCAATCTAACCAACAACATACGAGAAAATCATAGAAGAAGTAAATTACTTTAAATATCTGGTTAGTTGGATGACTACAAGTGGACTCCGACGAAGAAATCAGAACATAGAAACGTCAAGAAGAGCGTTTGTCTCTGCAATAAAAACTTACAAGTACACTCACGAATTCTGGTGCTTCGGTGATAGGTCTAACTTTACTTTATTGATGTGAAGGGTCACAACAATTAATAAATCAGAGGTACTGGATGATCAAGAAAAGTGCGAACTCCTGTGTACTATTAAAATCATACGCGGTCTTCAAATTATCAAACCCTTCCCCTCGTAATACAGGACAAAGTAGAAGGCAAGAGGCAGACTGATAGAAAGAGATTTTCAGTATCTCCCAATGGAAGTCGAAGATCCATTTCGCTTAGCGGCTAAGAGTTCCACACTGTCATCAATACGCACCTCATTAAGGTAAGAGTTACTACAGAAGACTTATACTAGAAGCGGCACTATCGGCGGAACATTTGATGTTTCACTGGTATATTGGAGTGATCTTCGGCCATTTGATAGTACTTTAAGAAGAAAAGTAATAGCTGTTGTTCTGCTTGAAGAGCCACTAACAACCTGTGCCTGAAATATGTATAGAACAACAATAATTATTAGTTAAATTGTAAACTTGCAACACCCGATCAGGACAAAGAAATTATAGGTTGACAATGATACCACTAAAAAGATGACTGCCTCAGACAACAAATATTCAATTTCGACAAGAAGCCAGAGAGCTTCTTCCAGTATAGGTTTTCTGTGGAGTTATTTAGTCCAATTTGTGGCGATTCAGGTAAGTACCATTTATCAATGTCAAATCTAACCAATGCCCATAAAATTCAGTCTGTTCTTAGTTTTCGTTGCACAGTATTTCAAAGAGACCTCAAGAAGTCATGACATCGAATAACCGTCTAATGTGCCTCAGGGTCTGATTTGATCTTGCAGCTAACATGGCTAACATTGATTTGCAAGTTCGTGTTTTCATTAAAATCATTAAACAGAACATTGATGTGGTAAGAACCACAATTTCATGAAGTTCAACGTGTTTAGTTGGAAGATATTCTTTGAAATTAAAAGTAGAAGTCTTGTACGAATTTCGCACAATATGTTGAATCTTTACCTTTAAAGAATTCAGATTTATAAACAACTAAACGAAACAAATTAAGCGGCGTGAAGAAATTTTTGCAATAGATAAGAACAGTAAATTGAAAATGACGCGAATAGATAAAAGTTTCCATACTGAGCTGAAAGAAATTCATCACAATTGCGTGAAAAACTTCTGTGCTGTAGAAATGTAACCGTTTGGTGTAGAACATTAAGATATGAGGATCATGCATCAGACGGGATATCACTTCTGATTTAAATCCGTTAAAACATGCAGTGCCTCAAGGCTCTGCTCTGGGACCACTCATGTTTATATGTCAATGACTTATTTCATTTCTTGTTGCCTTATAGGATAGTGTCTATGCTGATGACATCACAGTGGATAACTTCTCATAGTAACCTTGACGTTTTACATCAACAAATCTCTGTAATCTCTAATTATGCCAAAACCTGGTGTGTCTCTAAGAGCTAAACATGAATGAAGATAAAATTAAGAGACTCATCATTTCCATAAGTAATAAACTGAAGGATAACAATGTGTCACATTGGACGATAAACTAAACTGGTTCGGTCACATTGAACAACTAAGCCACAAACTTGCCAGCATGATTTTTTTCTCTGAGAGTTCATTTATGCTTGGACACATTAAAAGTCAGTCATTTTTTTCTATTTCACTCACACACTTACGAAATGATTAGTTCATAAAAATGTTATCTTTTTTGAGAGTCATTCAAATTATCAACTACAGCATCAGAAGGCCATCTAGGTTTCGACCGGCAAGATCGCCTAAAAATTCACCGAACCTCAAACTATATAATGTACTACTAAATCCTATAATATTCTTTAAATTATAACTCTTTTAAACTCACGATTAAAACAATGTTTCTACACTACTGCTTTTATTTCATTGACAAGTTCATGGTTTCTCTGACCAACCCTATAAACCTGTTCTTTCAGAGGAAAATACTTGACATGGTGGACACTTTTTTATCCCTGCTCTCTTTTTTTAAGAACTTTTCGTAAATATTGACACGCGGACAATTAATGTGTCCTCACGGGCTATTTATCATTTTCTTTTTGTTAAAAAAAATGTTTTTGTGTTTTTCGTTTTTTTGTAATCCTTTTCGTATGTTGTCTAAAAGTCGTCTTTTTAATATACCTCATTTTATCTGTTTGACGTGCCATATGTATAATTTCTTATATAATTTGGTAAAATAAATGATTTTGATTTTGACTGGATTATTACTGTTAAAAAGGACATAACATTCTTATTTTAGTTTAATTTTGGTTAATGTTAATGTCTCATTGTTTGAGTATTCTACAATACGCTGTAAGTAAGTAAACATCATTCTAATATTTTTTCCAGTTCATTTTCTCAAGATTATCACAACATGACTGTACTAACAGCAGCCGCATGGAAGAAGTCTGAGTGAGTGTGTATCAAGGGCACGAGACAAATACTAGGGGGAAAGTGTAATAATAGTAAGTTGAGACGAATCCATTCGGGATTACCCATAATCCGACATATGTAAGGCGTTCCCCATATTCTACACGAGAATTTCGTGAGCTGAAATTAAAAAATCCTTTTTAAACGATAATGCTGAAGAAAAAGTATTTTGCACAATTTGAATAAACTGTTGATGCTTAGTATACTACAAATCATGTAAATAGGATACGGTAAAAAGAGGTACAGAGAAATTTGTAACTATACAATACGGAACATCCCGAAACATACAAATCTAAAGTGGCATCATCAGGAGACTTTATCCTTTAACAGTGTTGTAAATTTACCAATTGAATGAAAGATTTAGCAAAGACTGGTTTTTAAACGTCTTTTGAAAATGATTAATGAAACACTGTTACGAATGTCCTCAGACGGTGAATAGAAAAGTGAGATCTTGCATACAGGGGTGATGTTAGTTGCAACCCTCTTCAGGTTCATTCATTTAATTCAAATATACTGTAACATTTTTATTTACTAATCAATTTCCTTCAACAAAAACAAAAGGGCTCGTTACAAAATTAGTAGATTTCAAACCCTGAAGTAAGAAAATTGACATAATTTAGTAATTTAACTTTAAAAGTATTGCAAATAACTGACTGTATTGGAAGAAAAGTTATAGTTCTCCTCTTATTGTAATCCAAATTAGGTATTCTTGCAGTTTTTTCGAATAATAATATCGTTATTAGAAAAAGTTATGGTTTTTATAAATATTTCCCTATCAGACCCTCTCTTTCAGATGTGGCCATCTTAAGACAATCAATTTGTCTTCATCTGTTATCACCAAAGACCTGTGAATATGTTCAAATAGATGACAACTCGTTTTTAAAAAAATTTCATTTCATTGTTGAATAACCCCCACCAGCCCCAACCACCCAGTTAATACATAGTTCTTATGATTAATTGTACTACTAAAGAAGAGCTGTTACTTATTCAAAAGATGATTGATTGAATTTCTTTTCTTGAAATTTTCAACAAAGTTTTGATCTATTTAAACAAAAGCAGGTTACTGGGTCACAATCTTTACAAACACCCGGAAGATCAACTTAATAGCATATATTTTATCACAGCACAAATAATGATTCCAACAGTTTGTTTTAAGCGTACCATATTAATAAGAAAATAAACTCAAACGTAATATTTGTCCCACAAACATATTTTATCAGTCATGCATGATTTTCTTTTAAAATCGATAAGAAAGCAAAACAATAACTCGAACTGGTATAAAGGAATGTGTAAGAGGAAAAAAGTAAAACGACCGCCTTGTTTTATTAGGGTGATATATAAGATCGAGTAAACGAACAAACAAAGGATAGTGATTACCAAGGTCCACAGACGCTGAACAAGGTCAATCTGCGGGTTTCATTCCGATACTCATCTCGTTATTGGATCAGGAATATATGCCGCGTTCAGTTTGGAGTGTGAGTAATGTTTTAAACTGTTTTTGACAATACAATAACAAGTCAACAGGAAGAATTTATGAATCTTCTTTAAAAAAGTATCAATAAAATATTTTATATTCATTAAGAAAAAAAAAAAGTTTAGTGTACTTATAATACAGTATCAAGAGGTAAAGAATATGTATTTAGGAATAATCCCATATGTAATGATAATTTTTCTTTATGGATAATTATTGTAGTGAAAGGCATCATCTTCAGTTGCTATATAGTTCCAAGGGTAGTTACTATTTGAAAAAGCATTGCTGATTTATTTTTGAATCGTAGGATATTTATGTTTTTGGGATCGCTGATTACGAATCTGAATCAAAATTAAAACATTCAAAATGCCAGCTTCAATATGTATTTTTTTTTTTTTCTAAAGAAAGTGTTTTAAATGGACGAAAAACTTGAACAGCTAGGTGATGCTATATATATATATTAACGACAACAGTATTTTTGAGATTTTTTTTAACCACTAGGCAATTACCTTAGCAAATTTAAAGACGCACATTTTTTCGGCTATAACTTCTTTGATTTTATAATACAGGAATACGCAAAGAATAATTTTAAAGATGGATTAATTACACAGCAACACAAAAAAAAAGTTCTGTGCAGCGGACCAAATCATATGGATTTGGTATATTTTTCGACGCTGAATCCGGATACGTAGTCCAAAAAAGAATCTATTGTGTCAGTTTGTTTTTTAGTCAAAATCATCCCCTAAAATGGTGTAAAATCATAGAAATAATGTAATAACTCTTAATGAAGTGTTAAAAATGGTGGATGTTTTGTAGTCGAGAGTAGAGAATATAAATTTGAGCTATGGTAAGCTATTTCTATAAATTAAACCGAAATCCGCCCTTATGGGGGGCGAAAACTACCGCTAAAACTCAAAAGATGCATGTGAGCGTGAATAATATGTACAAGGCCAAATTTTTGTATATCTTAGTGCAAAATATTTGACTCTGGTGCGACAACCAGCCATTACTCTCAAAGGGTAGAGACTCAACCCCATGGAGGGTTAAAACTACTCTCACCCCTCATAGGTTTCAAAACGAAAAAAAAAAATGGGGCTTTTGTAGTTTTAGTCAGGGTGAACAAATATGGAGTGAATTCGTTCCAACTACCGACACATGACTAGAGTCTACTCTTGGTAAGAGCTACCCCGATGCTCAAATGATGCAATAGGTGCTATTGAAATCCGGAAAGGATCAAATACTTGTAGCTCATCGTGCCAAATATACAAATCTGGTACGACAACCACCCAATCTTAATAAGGTTGAAAAATACCTCCATGGGGGGGGGGGTAAAAACCACCACCGCTGACGGACGGATTTCATTACTTCTAATATCCTGAAACAATAATTCTTCTTCTTCTTCTTTGGCATTACAACCCTTGGTGGGTTTTAGCCTACTTCACCAGTTGTCGCCATTCGTCCCTATCATCTACCTTTCTTCTCCAATTCCTTACTTCCAGATCCTCTCTAACATCATCTAACCACCTTTTCCTAGGTCTTCCTCTTGCTCTTCTTCCTGGGGGGTTTCCACCCCACCACTTTTTTTGGCCACCTTTCCTCTCTCATCCTCTCTACATGTTCTAACCATCGTATTCGTTGTGCTTTTACAAACCGTACTATATCTGCCCCGTCTATCAGCCTATCTATTTCATGGTTCATCCTGATTCTCCAGCCGTCTTCTTCCCATACCGGGCCAAATATTTTCCTTAATATTTTTCTCTCAAATATTCTTAGGTGCATTTCATCGTTGACTGTCAAGGTCCAAGATTCACAGCCACATGTGAACAAAAATTCAGGCATTTGTAGTTTTAGGCAGGGTAGACAAATATGGAGTAAATTCGTGCATCAAGCATTAACCAGTTGTGCTTTATTTATTATATCATACCTGCTTATTCAATTGTTTATCTTAACATTTATCAACTTATCTATCTTTTAATTTGTGTAAAGCTATTCTTTTTCCTATTTATATCATACTTTCGACCAAATACTTTCTTTTATTATGATTTTTCTCTCTTATCTTCAAAATATCTTTTCCGTGGTTTTCTTTTCCTTTTTTTAGTTATAGTGATCATATTTTCTTCTATCTATGTAAGCTATATACCTATAGCTAAATAAATTAACTAAATTTCCGTCTCTCTATTTCCGTCCGTATGTGGGTAGTTTTTACCCCCCAACAGGGGTGAATTTCAAGCTTGTTAAAAAGATTGAGTAGTTGTCATACCAAATTTATATATTTGGCACAATGAGCTACAAGTATTTGACCCTTACCGAGTTTTAATAGCACCAATATGTAACATTTGAGCATAGCCCTTACCATCCTTTAAGGGTAGTCTCTAGTCATGTATTCGGATTCAGGGTCGAAAAATATACCAAATCCATAAAATTTGGTCCACTGCACAGAACTTTTTTTTGTGTGGCTGTGTTATCTTTAATTCAGGTCCTTACAATTATTGACCCAAGTGTCACAGTTTCTCAATGGTTTCTAATAACAACGATATCCAGACAGAAATCAAAAATAAAATGCTGCTAACGAACAGATGCTACTATGGGCTCCTTCCTCGGCTTACTTGTCAAAACATTTCGAAAAAAACGAAGATACAAATCTGCAAAACCCTCATAAGACTAGTTTTAATGTACGGGTCTGAAAATTGGCCTGTGACACAAAAAGAAACACAATATCTGGGATGTTTTGAGAGGAAAATTCTGAGAAAAATGTATGCAGTATGTGAAAATGTTATGCCAAAAAAGATACTATACCGAATATACAAAGAACTAACCAATAACAATCTGTTAAAATTAGCTGTTTGAAATGGATTGGACATGTGATGAGAAGAGGGGAAAAGAACCTAGGAAAAAACAATGTTCAGCCGGCCAGAGGGTGCGAGGAGAATAGGAAGACTAAAGAAATAAATTAATTCTCAGTTTACAAGCTTCATTTTTAATTTTCGTAATTTTTTCTCTAAAACTAATATTAGATACTTGCAAAGATACTAAAATTTTACATTTCTTCAAAAATCCCTTTATAGTATAAAATACAATTTTTTTCTAAAGTAAATGCTGTAAACGGATGAAAAAATTTCAGCGTTTAGGTCGTGCTATATGTTAACGAAAAACAGTATTTGAGAATAATGTTTTTTTAATTACAGACTACTTTACAGTAACAAATGGCGACGTTTTTATTACAAAAATGTGAAGAAGCATACTGTTTCACTTCTCTGCTTTTTATGCTAGAGAAACAGTAAAAAATCATTTGAAATCTTAAATAACAATTTCTTATAATTGTTCGGTTGCCATGTTTATATTTCCAGATATCTGGAACCATTATTCTGCAGAAATTAAAATAAAACAAAACCGTTAAAACCCACCAAAGGGTGACAAATTTGAAGAATTTTATGTAGAAAATTTTAAATACATGATAGTTTTTCCATTCTTTAACGGCTATTTTTTGCTCAGAAAGTATCGTATATCTAATTTTAAATTTACACAGTAAAGCAAATCGGGATACGTGAGGTTGGTCTGCGTCTTATATACACTTATATTTGAAAAGTTGGTGGTACGAGAGAAAAAACTCGTTCAAGCGGGACGCATACACTCAAAGAAAATGATAGGTAAATTCAACCAAAAAGAGCATATGAAATCGCGCCTATCTAGTTTCATAGTTAAATCAATCAGAAAAGAATAGTCATACAACTTTATTTGTTTTCGTAAACAAATAGTAGTTTAATAATCATATCTTCTTGTAACAAATTAAATAGTACAATGACATTTTTTTATGTTCACTAACCATTTTCAATTTGGTCTACAATTAAATAGTACAACGACTTTGTTTTTTGTTCACCAACTAATTTTTAGGTTGATCTACACTTTACTGTATGATGAAGTTTTTTTTGGTTAGCCAAAATCTCAGTATTGAGACATCAGACCACCCAAACCAAAGATTAGAGATCATTTATAAGATCCATCCAAATATATCGATGATCCCTGAGAGAATTTGAACATTGCAATCATGTTATTAATTTTCTATAAATCCATAAGATTATTGTCAGTGATTTGTATGTGGCGTTATCTGGGAATAATTTCTGTAATAGACTACGTGGTAAGCAAGCAAATTTTATGGTAATTCTTTTAGAACTTCTAGAAGACGACAATAATATTGGTTTGTGTACCAAGTATAATAATACAGCGAACTAATACTGGGTTAGAATTACAATTCGATAATAGTTAAAAATAAAACATACTATTATCTAGTTTAATTTGACAGAATTCAACAAAATAATAGTCAGACGAACAAAATAATAGTCTTATTCATCTATTTTTTAAGTTAATGTTTGTTTTGTTGTACGACAACTTTTTATTAATTAAAATAACAATCACCTCTTGTTTAAAAATACCATCAATATAGTTTGGTTTAACAAAATTAACGACATTGTTAGTTAACCATTTTTTTTTGTTGAATTTACCCATACTATTTCTTTGAGTGTATAGAGTTTTATAGGAATATTAGCATATATGAAATGACCCAGAAACATGTGATATCTCGTAGATTGCTTGAGATGCAAAAATTTAACTAATTATCGTTGATAAGCTCAGAAGGTTTTATTATTCTGATTTTTTCAAATTTCTCGGTCATGTGCATTTTCATGTCCATCGCACTAATACCTTCATTTTCCAAGGAATATCTCCAGAAAAGTGATTCTCCAGTGTGTTATTCTTCCAAATTCTCTAATTTTTTCGCCACATCAGCCGGAGAGAGAACAATATAGAACGGTTGATAGTTCAGGGAAAACCAGATGGCAAGACGCGAAGAGGACATCCTCCAAAACGTTGGTCTGATGTCCTCAAGGAGCTTTTGGGAAAGAGCTTTGGTGAGACTGTGCGCTAGAAGCACAGCCTCAAGCAACCGCGACAGATGGCGTGATGTCATCAGACGTACCATATAGCAAAAGGAGACCAACTAAAATAATGCATTGATCACAAAACCTCTGGCTAGACGTTGTGAATAAGCAGAAGAAGAAGTACCTTAAAAAATAGTGGGGAGGTTCCACTCATTTTTCACCAAGGACGCATATTTCAAAATTTGGAAAATATGAGGCACTCTACGCAACATAGCTCTTCAATGTCACACGTATATATAGTATATACGAAAAGAAAATTTTATAACATAAAAAATATAATCTTGTAAATTATGCGAGATGTTCAAATCAAACTTATCTGTCGTTTATAAGCTCTAGAAGTCTAATTTTTAATCAAACGTTAGGGTCATGCATTTTTTAATCTAGAAGGAGAGATAGCTAAATTTCACACATTTTCCTCCATCACGAGTGCAATTTCAAATTTTAAATTTGAAAAAAAAACTATGATGAACTACTCAATAAGCCCTTTCCAACGATATTACAGAAGTGTATATTAGAAAAAAAAAATATGTATATTTTTATTTCTCTTAAATCCTGCTCTGAATGAATTTCTAGGTCCGGTCAAGTTTTATCCTGGTTAAAAATTCCCTCAAACTTATCACAGCACTTTTCCTATTTAGACTAAATAAGTTATTTAAATATAATATGAGAAGTACTAGGCATAACACCGTGCCTTGCGGTACATCGTATCGACTACTCATTCTTGTATTATAATTTTTATCGCCAACCGTCAGTAAAACCATACATTACCATAGCGATTTTCGGAAGTAAACAAACACTTTATATTACTGTAAAATAAAGTATTTTACCTGCCGCATATGCGGCAGATAATAGTATATTATATTACTAGGAGTAGAACGCACTCTTTTTTGTGTTGAGCCCAGGATTTGCGGCCGAGGCGAAGCCGAAGCCGCAAACTGGGCGAACACAATACCCACTGCGGTGGCGCTTTCGGAACTAACATTATGTTACTAGTAAAACAATGTCCACTACGGTGGCGTTCGGTACTAATATTTTGTTACTAGTAAAACAATGTCCTACTTCTACTTCTGTTTTTGGTGACATAATTTATATATTTTAATACGCTTGAAGAAAAAGTATTTTTACCTGCCGCAAATATTTATTAACATAGCCATGACTGACATTAAACAGAAATCGTTTGTCACTGTCACGTTTCTCACGCCTGTCACAGCTCCACAATAAAAATTTTCTCAAAATCGCAAAAACGATTTTAGGCGACGGTCAAACTGACAACATAGTTGTTACTAATGATAATTCTACTAAAGATTTACACATTGTTAACATAGATAATAATCCTCAAATATAACAAAAAATAAGTAGATTTGTTCTGTATTTGCTGTTTACTTTTTCATAATAAAATGTGATAAGTTATGATATCTCAATTTTTTTAAATTATAAATTTTTATGGTTGGCGATAAAATTTTGTATGCACCACGTCAGTAAAGTGTCTTTATCGAACTCGCCTGTTACTCGCCTCGCTCGCTTCGCTCGCTCGACTCATAATCTCAGACTCGTTCGATAAAGACTCACTTTACTGACTTGGTACATAAATAACTATTATCTCATCTTTTTTCTTTCTATTTTAAAAACAGAAGACTGTTTTACTTTTAATTGATGTGCTGCAAATGTAACATGCTACAAAATGTGGTCAAATAGTGTTTACTATATAGTTTTTATGATCAGTCTTTCTCTCTTTGGTTTTAGAAGACCAAAAATCTTGTAAATTTATCTGATAAGTTGATTAATACCTACCTGTAAAAATATCTGTACTACCGATAAATAATTAATATGTTTAATATAATATGGTGCTAACTGGTTTTTGCTTTGTTATAAAATATATCTTGAAATAATGTATAATAATTAGTTTGTTTTTAATATATAAATTCCAAAGCAACAATGTGAACAACATAGGTATTTAACTAATTTTGCTCTATTATTTACTTGTTACAGTGAACTTTTGCATTAAAAGTGAAAACATTACTGAATAATTATTACCCTGTATCTTAAATTATGAATAATTATAGGTACGTATTTATTATAAAACCAAGCAAGTAGGTAATTTATAATCTAATGTAGAACAAAAAATTACGAAATGAAATATATTGTCAATTTAACTTTTACGCAATATACGTGTACAGTGTACATTGGCCGATATTATATTATCTTTGAAATTTTCTTGTTCAGTAAAGGTGTGATTGCGCCCGACAGTCAGATTTCTTCTTTTGTAGTGAATGTTTCATTTTGGAAGCATTTTATTTAAGTTAAAATTGATAATAAAATCGCGGAAAAGTTGGTTTTAAAAAAATTTATCAACCTTTTAAATCCACTCCCGACACTTGTTATCTCTTAGAGAACATTTCACTTTTTTTCAAAATAAATACAATAACAACAGAAATAAAGTATATAAGCAGAGCTTTTTAGGGTTAAATGGCGACTAATTGATGTTGAAATTAGACATATATATTTTACTGATAAAATTATGTGGCGAGTTTTATTTATAGTATATATAGTATTAGTAAGTAACATCTTCATAATAACGAACTGTGAAGAACCTTTAAATTTCATTTGAATGCATAATTTATTTTTAGCATATTACATCGAGAAATAGAAATAGAGAAACAATTTAGGAAGACGTTTTACTTATATTTATTTTCCAGGTGTGCCCAGGTGCAGTGACTTTTGCGTTGAACAATTATTTCAAGTGTGTTTGTTGCCTGAAAAAGGTGAATTAATACTTTTTGTTCTTTAGGAAGTAATTGTAACTCATTTATACCGCTGCGCGTTAAAACCAAGACATTAACAGTTTTGTCATTCTAATTGTTGGTATTTGAATAAATTTGGATCATGAACTACTTTTTTAACTATAGTTCAATATACATTGTGGAGTGTTCATTTATTCGTATTTAATAAAATTAATATGATAATTATAGTAAAATGATATTTGATAGATTACCCAATTTCATAAAATTGCGCTGTTGCTATATTTGGTTTTCTAAAGAAAAACTATAATGTCAAAAGAACATTCAGTAGAAAAAAAATATGTGCTAAAATACGTCGAAACTTCTAATAAATGAATATATCTGCCTACAAACGTCGACAAGGTGTTTTGCCGTCTGAGGTATTAGTTAGATCCGAATGGGCCAATTATCGAAGAAAATGCCGGAGGCTCGGGAGAAAAAATTGACATTTCATCGGGAAAAACGTACTAGAAGAATTTCAAGAGTTTCCACCAATGTGGATTTACTACATCATCGTTAGTCTCTGATTCACTCATTACAAGTTTTTCGTCATACCTCCCTCGTAAGTATACTCTAATTCTATTGTTCTGTCAATCGTAAGTGACGCTTTATGTATCAAATACTTGTTGCCATTGGCAACGGGTCGTTATTTTTCATAACGTCTCTAGAGAAATAAAGTAAATTTGGGAAAATTGTTCTCTTTTATATAACAAGTATTAAATGTTTGAACTTTTTTGGAAGTAAATCTAGACAAGGTTTACTTGCATCTTCTATATCGGACATTATCTTTAAAAATGTTCGAAGCTATTATAATAATACTGTTTAATTTATCTCGTTTAATAGTTGTCATTTGAACAGAAGCAGCGTTCTAAAATTTTATTGACGGTTGCCATGGATAATTCAATCATCGCTACCTTTTACTATTTGCTTAGCAAATATGAAACCTGACTCAAATAATTATAGTTTTCCACTAATTTTTTCAAGTTTTCTTCTAGTTTAGTGATTCGTGGGTATGACGAAAAATATAATATGCACCGAGGGTGCATAAAAAAATGAATCATTTACAAATATAAAAGTAATAGAGGCCCTAAAACTGACCCTTCAGGCACTCCATTCCAAAGTTCTAAATTCAGATATATTATTTTCACTAGCTACACAGTATTTAAGTGTACTCAGATAGAATTCCAACAATGTTAAAGGCGAGGCAAATGCTTTGCTGAACTGCTGTATAATCCCCTTCCTCAAAACCATGAATAATGTTTCAGAATTTTATAGACAACATTCATAGTTACACATTTTATTGTGAAGCCAAATTGGCATTTATGTAATAGAAAATATTTCTCTAAAAAGCTCATTATTATATTTTGTAAAATGATTTCAATAATCTTGCCAAACATTGGTATAATTAATATTGGACGATAGTTGTCAGGAATAATAGGACCTCCTTGTTTGAAAATTATCACCACGGTGGTTATCTTAAATACATCAGCGAGGAAGAAGAACCTTGACTAAAACATTTTTAACATGCGTTTTATTGAACTAATCGACTAAAAACGCCTTGATCAACAGAAATGTTGCTATCAAAATACACAGTATATCTGTTACTGTGACAGCCTTGTACAATATTATATAAAGCATTATTTGCTGTTATTGTTGAATTCAATCTTCTAACATTCTTTATCTCAAAATTTCACGTTTTTTTTTGTATGTCATATCAATTTCTTAATATTTATCTTAATATCACAATATCATAAATTTGAATATCAATTAATTAATTACTCAGCACATTATTTTATATACAAATAGATTTGATTTTATAAGATTTTAGCAATGTTTCGTCCAACGGTGATATGTTTATATGTCTGATATTTCGGATATTTATGTACTGAAGCATTAGTAAATCCATATTCTGAAAAACAATCTAGACGCCACTTGTTAGTCTCTCCCCAGTAACTCGAGTTATTTCTACATTCATATTAATATACCAAATATCTCCCCTAGATACTCGTTTTATATACGATGACCTCAAACCTGTTTCTCTTTCTAGACGAGAATGCGAGCCCCATGTTATAAGAGCAAGACGAAACTCCCTCATCAAGTAGTCCTTGAGGAAAAGGTTGGAATATCATTGATTCATCCTGGCCTGTGGAAGACCTTGAATTACGCTGGCCCCCTCGAATCCGGCCAACCAAGTCCGGACCGGAGCAGAGCAGGGTGGTTATTTTGGGCTGGGGAATGCCAACAGTGGCACGAGCGTTCGTCAAACACCCTCTTGCTAGGCCAAGGTTAACGGCACGCGTTGTACCCTCACGGGAATGGAAGATGTACCGGGTGTAACGAAAAATATTCATTATACGAAAGGGGATAAATAAAATTGTCATAGCGTAGTCCAATGCATTTAGATTATTGTTTCGGAAATTCTCTGAACTCTCTGAATTCTTGAGAAGATATTATTAAAAAGAGAGAAATGATAATCCGAGAAGTTTACCGAGTTAACACTTGCCCAATTTTTTATTTAACACATTAGGTGCACAAATATGGATTTTTGTAAATAATTTTCTTAATTTAATTTTTTTCGGAAAATTATAACAGGAGAAAAAGAAAGGGGAGAAAAGTTTTAAACAAAAAAAAAAAAAAAATCGGCAGCTACTGGAAGCGGATGGAACCTCCCCACCCGGTGGACTTTGTAGCCGAAAAGAGCACTAAAAATACGATTTCATTTAATTATATTTATTAAGTTAAAATATTTGTTCCATATTAAAACAGAAAAAAAAGTCATGCGTTCGGTGGGATTTGAACCTGACTGATTTGAACTTGACTGTTAAATTTATAGTCTGTACAACATTAATATTTCATTCAATGTTTTAATACAAATTATGCCTCATCGGATCCTAGTCCGGAGTCAGCCAGACAATCACGGCGAACACCACCGAGACGGGTGTGAGGCTGGACGGGGTAGGTCCGGTTTGGCTTGGGGAAAAATAGAAATGTGGGATAGTAGCTCCTGTCTTCTGTAGGTAGGCTTAGAAACTAGGTTAAAATTATAATGTGTTCACATGAAGCTAGAATTAATATAAAAATAAACACAACACTATAAAAACTAAGTTCATAGGTAAGAGCACTTAATAATTTTGATTATTTATACGGGAAACACAATTAAATGAAAAAACCCGTTCGTTGGTGATGGGTGGTAGGAATGGCCATCTTTGGGAAAAACTATATAACTCTTGGTGGACAGCTTCCCTGCCAGCTGTAGCCGGGGTAGTGTTCATGGTAGATCGTTTAAATTTGAGTTGATATATTTTGTTTTATCTTCTGGCCTCGACCGATTTTTCACTAAAACGTTCGGGGAAGTGACAAGTGACGCTTTATTGGTTCCAAAATTTTTCTGGGGAATTTGGTTTTTGACAGTTTTCGAAAAAAAGGTTATGTAGCACTATTTCTAGTTTATGTTGCCGGAAAAATTTTCGGCGGGATGCCGGAAGTAGCGGAAATAGTTTTTAAAATATAATGTTACTGTCACTGTCACGTTTAAAGTTTTATTGGAAAAAAAACTCACCGAAAGCGTTCTGGGTGTGGTTGCCTACACTTGTTGGGCTTGTGAGCGGTTCACGAAGGCTTTGTAAACGTCTAAAAAGCTTATAATCTCTCGATGTACTTGACACATCAAAAATACTCAGCATACAGTCTGCACGCTTTAACACTATAATCTACCGAACGTTAAACTATTAAATATATCTTACACAAGAAGCGTTATTTTATTTTTTAATTTTTTTCACGGAAACCAAATCGAAAGTAGGCAAGTGTGATATATCGTTGAAATCGGAATTTCACTGCTTTTCAGTGGTTCAATTGCAAATTGTAAGTAATCATAAAATAAACAACTTGTGCCAAAACAACACTAAAAACCTTTTCAGATCTTCTGGAGCACTAAAGAAGCCCTCACGCAAAGTTTCATCCAAATCAGTTTAGTAGTTTCCCCGCTATCGTGCTAACATACATACACACGTACACACACATACACAGACATTTTTCAAAAACCACTTTTTGGGTTCCTGGGACCTCAAAACGTAAAGAGTTGATGTTATCTCAATTTTGAATTTTGGACTAATTTTAGTAATCTCCCACAATTTTATTCTGGGGAGATAAAATGTATATACCATTTTTTTCATTTGAGCAAAACTAGAGAAGCTAGAAATTTTGCAGCTAACGCTTGGAACGGAACTCAGCGGCACGGTATTCGAACGCACTTCCGCAGTGCGAGCGCGCGCGCTACACAAAAAGTGGTATAACTTTTGACTGACAAGACCAAATGACAAAAATCAAAAAACATTTTAAAGTCGATGTTAGCATATAATTGGTGTATATATTTGTTTTCCTAAAAGTTTTTAAATTATTATCTATTTATAGATAAAATATAGATATGATATTTCTCATTTATTTTAGTCAAACAGCTATCACTCTTATATTTTTTTTATTAAACGTCTTCATATAAATAGGATCCTCCACTCGAAACACTAAGTTATAATATACATGAAGTGAAAAAAATTACAAAAATCCATTTTTTAACAGCCACTACGGATTCCAGCAAAAAAATTCCCTCCCCAGACATTTTATTTGTTTAGTTTTTTAGCTTTATTTTTACTCCACCAATTCGGTGTGTTGAAGTGCGTTGAAGTGTTTTTGTAAACTGTAAACTGTAAAATTGTTCAATATTCGGAGTACTTCCGACATATACAATGCGTCCAAAAAAAAAGTTCTCAGACGAAAAGATATTAGTTAGTTAGCTTTGCAAAGCATTTTGTGAAGTAACTTGGACGAATAGTTTAAGAACTTTGACACAATTTTGAATTAATGAGATTTTTTATGGGAAAACAATTCACATGCCCACAAAAAAACTAAAGCCGCTCCGACCCTAACAATATACGCTTTTTATTGCCGAAATGTATTCTTTTTACCATTTTCAACTGAGCACTTTTTTCTGGGACACACAGTGTTACTGTTTAACTGTAACTCGCTTGTTAATTCTTTGCGTGTTCATACTATGTAGATATTACATTTTCAGGACCACACTAGGGGAGCCCTAGGCCAATGAAATATTTGCGCCCTTTTATCCATAAGTGCGATTGGGGGATTTAAAACGCGCCGCAAGTGAAAATTTGGACTTTTCAAGATTAAAAGGTCTTAAATTTAAAATTATAATGTTTATTTAAGACTGTATTGTCTTCGATATATAGATTTCGTGAGCACAAGATTTGACTCTTTTAATTCTGTATTTAGAAATGTTTAAAGATATGATATTGTGATATTTTATATTGTGACTAATTTTGTACAAATTCAGTTCAATGTAAATCTCAAGGGCTTAGAGCTCAGTTATTCATTTAAAAATAACCAAAAATATAAACTGTAAATATACGTAATAAAAATGACAAAAAAATATTAATACTCATCTTTAGTTTTTAACGGATTACAAAAAATTTAAAAAAAGGAGCAGGTTCTCAATTCGACCTGTAGTAATTTTTTTTAATTTCTTTTGCTCTGTATTGGATTTAGCGATTTCTATAAAATCTTTCTCAAACCGACAGGGAGTCCCATAGTAGTTTGATCAAGACACGTCTAGTGTGAGGTCAGCAAAAATTCCAATATTTTTGTTTAGTTGCAAATTTACCAAAGAATGCTCTAGTGACGGTGAAATTTTCTGTTATAATTTTTAGCTACCTTTTTTGAAGGTGGTTCAACTTATTCTTCAATGTTCTTTTATCTTTAGTGTAAGCTCTAGATCACGGCACGGGCGCGGTATCACAGACGAACGCCAAATGGTTGCATATGCCATACAAATGAATTAATATTTCAGAAAATCAAAAATAAACAAGATGTAAGAATTTTATCTCTGCCGGTTTATTGTCATTGTTATATTGTTCTTGAACATTCCATAGGATACTCTTTCAAGTTTTATGAAAACGAGTACGGGGTGTAATTCAAAACTGAATTCTCACAGCACTTCAGCGGTCTCTTTCAGAAAAGTGTAATTTTCTAATAAAGCACACACATAATAATGGAGCCAGTTCCGTTAACAAAAGTGACGGACCGAAGAGTTGGACCAGCAGAGAGGAGCACAAAATAGATAAATACTCCTTAAGAACAATGAACAAATTGTAGTACCTAGGAACAGACCTGACGAACCATAAAGGAGATAATCAAAACGGCATACAGAGTAACAAGGGCAATCATACCATTCAATGAGAAAAATAAACTATTATGGGACCTTACCAAATGTATGTATATAGCCGTCATACGACCAACGATGATATATGGAGTCAAAAACTCGGCAACAACAGAAGCCAACAGAAGAAATTTTTGAGAAGAGCAGAAAGGGAGATCGTCCAACTACTCGCAAAAACAACAAGAAAACAGCGACATAAAACATGAACTCTATTAGGATGAAAGACAATTAAAAAAAGGATAGAAATATACGCAATGAAGCACTGGGGACATATCCAAGGAAGGGACCCAACACATCTACTGAAAAAAGCGCCAGTACCCAACAGCAACAAACTAAAAATAGGGAGACCATACTACAGTGAAGAACAAAAATTGAGAGGATCAAGATCAAAAAACGAACACCACAAAGAAATCCCAACTATATATACTCTACCACAATCGGAAAGTGAGGAATCAGAAAATTCAGAAAAAGAAGATTCGAAGAAGCAGAAACACAAAAAAAGGAGCATAAACACGACACAATGCGACAACATAGTCCACAAGAAGACTCAGAAGAGGCAGAAGTCCAGAATCAAAACACAAAAAAGAGAGCTTAAATGTTCCCTCACGACACAATGCGGTAACGCATTTCTCAAATACATACACCTCCCATCCCACATTTCTTTACCATGCGCCATGTGGCTCTCGCTGCTGGCAACAAGCATGACCCCAATCCAACCCAGCGTGGACGTAGCAGACCCAACTGTATACCTGGGAGTGGCAGAAATGACAGCCGCACGCTGGTGAATCAATCAATCAATCAAGTATATTTTAAATAAGATAATCCAGACATTATAATCTTCGAAGACAACTGACTTTATTGTACATTTTATATAACCGTTGCATCTTCTATTGAATATTCCTCACAGTTTCTCGAAATTTAGCCTTATAAGCTAAAGTTTCTTTTAAAAATAACTAAGAGCGACTACAATTCATTCAGTTAAATATATAAGACACATAAGTTTTCAATAAGCTACAATTATTTTTTATTTCATAGTCTCCTGATGATTCCTACTGAATTGGCGAAATAGCTGTCAATGTAATTTATAATATTTTAGTGTCTGTAATAAATCATTTTCTTCTAAAATCCATTCATTGCCAGATTAGATCCTCTAATAATGATAAAGGGTTTATATAATCTTACTGATGCACAACACTAATGCAAGAACATCGTGAAAAGGGTATTATAGTCTCACATATATCTCTTATTGATTGCTTTTGTTCCCCGAATAATTTTATAAGTCATTGTCTTTTGTACAAAAGCAGAAAATGAAAGTTTTTCGTGTTTCCAATATTACCATTTTTATATTACCTACACTTAATAAATAATTAAATAACATATTTCGAGGGTAAATGTTAAATTCCCTTAATTTCAAATTTCTCCCAAACTTTACACAGTATTTCTATCAAGGAACACCGTTTGCTCTTGAAATATTAAATCTGTTTACAATCTTTAAACAACGAAATTCGAAGAAAGGTTATTTGACCGATCGACAACGCCAAACAAGATATGCGACAATAGAAAAATAATAACATTAAATAAGGCAAATATGTCAACAAAATAATGGATTTATTGAGGCCTGTATCTCTTTCAGATCGTTGGCCGCTTGTCAAAATATTGAAATATGACTTATTGGGGTTCTTAAATAGTTCTAGGAAAGTTAGAAATAACGGATGACGTCGATTGGGTCATTACGAAAATAACTAGGTTGAATCATATAAAAATGTAGTAAACATTTATAAAAGGTGCCTCTCTCATTGAGTTCACTCCTTGTAAACAATACATTGTCACGTATGACTTTCATTAGAACATATACATATTCTGAATTAAAAAAAAAATATGTGTTGCTAATTTTGAATATATAAGATACCTAATTAATGTGGTAAAGAACTATAATAGAGATGACTTCTGGAGACCTTAAAAGTAACGACTCAGCTTTAAACATCGATGTTTCGTTTTAATTGCTCTTTATCAGTGTAGCTCAGCTCAAGAATAAAACAAAGTTAATGAAGTAAAAGTCAGTTTTAATCATCTCCAGATGATGCCAACATGGTTGACGAAACGCGCGTCGAGTGATAGTATTCGAGCGTATTCAGGTGTTTCGATGTCTGTGGAAACTACTTCAGAGACCGAAGATTTCCGCCTCCCCCCCCCCCCCCTCCCCCCAGGTCATTCTATGTAATATTTGGCTTAAACCTAGAAAAAGATAACAGGCAGCTAATTTCTGGTATTGACATTCCCTGGGGGTTCAGATCGAGCGTACTAGAAGTTCTGAAATGTCCACCTTCCGCAACCCCCTTTGTTTCGTCCCCAAATGTGTACGTTTTTATATTTTGGGTATTTTCTTGAAAACGATTAATTTTGTAAAAATATCATAAAAGTAATTTTTTATACCAGCTGACAAAATTTCCTTTCCGACAATGTATACCACAACCTTTTTCTTTTCTATAACCTCAGAGGCGTTGGAATCAGAGAGCTGATTCAATAATAAACAAAAATCATTGGTAAAACTAAAAATGTATACCCCACAAGACAAAACATGATTGAATGAATTCCATAGCTTTGTTTCTCATGATAAAAAAGCTTATTGGCAGTGTGGCATACGATAGATGGATAATGGGAAAATCGATCAACTGTATCTAGTAGCAGTGGTTGAGCAATATGAGTAAACATAGCGATAAATAAGACTGAGACCACTAACAATACGATGACGTTCTATTAATAGGTTAAGAGAACTCCACTCAGTAGCTTCTACAATTTTGAATTTTAATTGTCAATGATATGTAGAAGAAACAGTGTGTACCACAAATATTCGTCATGTCATGTTTTGGTGTCAATTACATACATTTTTATTTGCAACATTTCTAAGGTGATAATCAACATAAGGGAACAAGTTCATAAAATATGTTTTGGAGTGATGATTTCAAATAGAGCTTCCTGAGGAATTTGTTTAAAAAAATTACTGCAGATCTCATTGCTATCAACAGCAGATTGATAGTAGTTGACGAAGATATCGATGCCTTGAATGCTCCAGAAGTTGATGTAAAAATATGTACAAGACTTTTGTAAAAGAGAAGCCAGTTGATTTCTGGATTGTTGCGCTCACGTGCACTCGGACCCATTGTGCTGCCCTTGTAGATGGTGGCATGTTCACCGAGCCTATCATTCCTCAAGCCAACCAACACTTGTGATGTATTTGAGGAGAAGGCCAGGTGACATGCCACCTATTATGGCCATACTGGGCCAGAAGTCCCCCAGCATGGATCCTCTTTTCGTTGAGAGAGCAGGGCAGTGACAAAGCACATGCTCGGCAGTCCTCATTCAGATTGCACCCAGTACACTTGGGGTCGTCTATAACTCCCAGTGTATGGAGGTGTTTGTTAGGATATATAGGATTCTACATAGATGCGCAGTTGCTCCTGCACATCTGGACACAGTGTTTACCTAGCTTCTTCGTTACCCTGGATTTCATCGTGTCCTTTCACTCAATGGAACTGGACTCTATTGTTCTGTGCGAGGACATCTAGAGCCTTTCTAGGTTCCAAAACCAGCCCAGAGCCTGTCCTACAGATATTCAGGGCAAGCAGGGCTGCTCTGCTGTCCGTTGAAATGCGCACTGTTTTACCACTGACGTTTGCCTTCGTGGTTTCTATTACCGCTTGCAGGATCCGTACTAGTTTCGCCTGGAAAATAGTAGCGTGTGTAGCTACCTAGCGGTATTATCGAGTGTAGATTTAGGTCTTCTGAGTAGACCCCAGCTCTTAGTCCACAGTCCCTCCTGATGCGTCGTAGTCTCGGAACATAATCTACTGCATTCAAACGCTTGAATATTTAGCGAGAGTTGTCCTAACGCAAGAGAGAATGTCCAGCGTAATAATGACAAATCGTGGGACATTGTCTTCCATGCTTCGGCGTACATTTTTCTAGGGATGCTTTGTGTCACAGAAGACAATGCCAATACGCGTCCGGCTCGTCATTACCGGACACGTTCTTGTTGAAATTATATATAGGGGGAATAAGTTCTGTCCTCATTCCCAGAAGAACTTGTTTTGTAGTCTCCCCTAGGATACGGGCATGTCTCGTAGCCGTGTCCTTAATATACCATTGACCTACAGTTTGCAATAAGTCAGTTGATAAATCTAAAACTAATTTTAAGCCTTTGAAGAAAATGTAAAAAAATATATCATCGTTGCAGACTCCAAGAAACCTGATCACATGAATACAAGGGTACACAGATTGATGTTTTAACCAAATTGTTTGTTCCTAGTCAGGAAAGGAAGATGGATCCGGATGTGTACTTTTCTTACAAAAATCAGGGCATACACCAAGGATTTCAGGCAGGCACCATCATCACTGACAGATCGCATCATCAACAGTTCATTCACTGGGGTTGGACACAGCGAGGTATGGACTCCACGGTGGACCACACAGCAGTTCGGCAATTTAGTACAGAACTATTAAGGGGGATGCAAAAAGAATTTTTTTTTTGTTAAACATTTTGCAATAAAATGAACTTATTTTGCTTCATTTAACAAAATTATATTATACTTCATTAAGTACGTGTTACTATAAGGTCAAAAACGTATGCAAATGACAACAAATACTTGTACTTGGCAATTTGTGAGTATTTTTGTCTCAGAATGGGAAACAGCCATCTTGAATAACAAGGGAAATTCCGAATATCTACCCTTCCTAAAATGTTATCTTATGTTCCAAGTACAACTATCCACTCAACAGTTATGAGTGAAGTAATGAACAGTTTGTTTTCATGTAAAAATACTTATTGGAAGCAATTATGTTATGTTTTTACTTATTTTTATTATAATTTCTCGACTTTCGAAATATATTTAAACAATTGATAAACACTGATAAATAACAAATATGACAATTCCTATTAATATTATTTACGTCTCTATAAAAATGTAATCGCTGTAAGATTTATCTTGAAGAAACTTTCAACTTTCACTCGTATATCTAGACAGCATAAACCATTTCAGAGTATATTAAATATTACATGCCACTAAGTCGCTGTCTGTGCCCTACAAAATCCACTAGACCAACGCAGAATCAGAAGAGAATGAATCACTGAAATAGCAGATTGTTTTTCAGTATCTACTAGACCCGTAAGAATTGATGCTTTCTTTATGCGACATTTTAACTTCAAACGCTCCCATGTTTTATTTAACATAACCATCAGTAAAAGTATTTTTAATTCTGTTATTTCTATTTTTATTTCTCGCATTTGTGCGTGTTATAAAGCAAGTTCATTGACGTTCTTTTTGGTAGTACTCAACTATAAAAGCTCTGGGCTAAGCGAGAGTATTTTAGTGTTTCAGAAAGTGAAATCAAGGTCGCTCCATTCTTAGAATGGAATTCTTTTAGAAGTCTCGATGTGTTAGGTTGGTTAAATATAGACAGTAATATCTCGCTAGCCTAAAAACGAGAACAGTACACAAGGAGTATATTTATTGTTTGTATATTCCCATTTTACTATTTAGAGACCAAGTGCGAGTAAATTTGTATTTAGATATTTGTACGACTTAAAGCAAGGTACTCTATAGTTGACAATATTTAACTGGAGCATGTATTTTTTAGTTTGTGGTGCATTCTAAAGATTAAATAAAGGATATATAAAGATACGAACATGACGAAGATGCTACGCAGCTAGGAGTTCAGGCCGTAGTTTCAGTCGATGCATCGAAGCCATCAATTTGTAAAACAAACCTGTACATTTCGGTATGTGCGGTCACATTTAAATGTACATGTTTATTTTACAAATTTTACTGAACTTCTAAGTTGCACCTTCGGCAACCTGTACATTTAAATGTGACTGCACATAACGAGGATGCTAGCAGCAGTTCACCCTGCTAGCATCCTCGGTATGTGCGGTCAAATTTAAACGTATATATTTGTTTTACAAATTGATGTCTTCGATGCATCGACTGAAACTGCGACCTGAACTTCTAGCTGCGTAGCATCTTCGGCATGTTCGTACCCTGAGTGTTTCATTACCTACATGTAAAAATTTTGATACGTTCTTTTTATGGTTTCTTCCATATGTACAAGGATTGTAATTAATATATTAAAGCTTCCCAAATCTTTGTGATACAAATATCGCAAAGATCAATAGATAAATTAAAAGCTATGTTGGTATAGAAGTAGCAGGAAAGCAAATGTTAGCATATGTTTATTAAAATTGGCAATATTGGCTTCACACTCTTCACAGATCCAAAAATGTATATTATTATTCCTGAAAACTTGAAGAATACGTATAATTACAATTTATTCTGTAAAAGTCAATAGTTAACATGCAGAGCTCATATTTATTTGAACAATTAATGTTTCATAATTTAAAGTCTTTATAGTACAAAAAAAAACAAAATTCTTTTTTTTTTTTATTTAATTACTTGACACTTTTTCTGTGTGTGATAAGTAATACCAGCTAATACTGAACCAATGTTACTTTCAATAATATTTTATTAAAATGCTAAGAAACAATACGATTTTCTTGCAAAGTCAGGTGAATTACTTTGTCCATCAATGATGTTTTTGGTATAAATCGATTCCTTTTGCTGTGTAGAAGAACCATAACAATTCTCAATCGAAAATTTAATCCTGGAGACTAGAAAATAATTTTTATTTTTTCAGTGCTCTTAGTGAAGTAAAGTAGTCCTATCGCTACCCAGAAAACATTTGATAAGGAACAGAAAAATCCATCGCCATTACTGGACAGCAATAGTACATCAATTGACAGCTGAAATGGCGTATGAATGGCAAATGTCAAATAGAGAAAAAAGGAAGAAATTGGTTGGGTGCAACCAAGTATACAGAAGCGCATTCAATTCATAAATATTTTCAGTTAAATTTTAAGATCCAACTTGAATATTTGTACTGAAACTAAGATCTTGAACCAATATAAACATCAAAGGAATTGTCTCTGATAACAAAAATTATGGGCAAACAAAGAAGTAGCATCGTCTGCCTTTATTATTTCTACCGCTAAAATATTATTGTTAAATTCAATTAACTTACTATTAATTCTCTTGTCGCTATGTATTTTCATAGATTATAAGTAGAATCATGAGTTGCTAAGAAAAAAGGAGATCTATACGAAATACTCGACAATTTCTATAAGAATAAAAAGATAATTGCTATTGCTTCTGCATGTATATGTAAAATTCTTAAGATATTTACTTACTCAGTTGTGGTTTTTCACAATTTTTCACTTCATGATCTACAGTTCATTAAGTAAGGGAATCATTGACTTCAGTCCATAGTAATGTAAACATACTTTCAATGAGATCATTATATAAACAAAATAATATAATACGAAACTTCTTCGTATATCTGGACTTGCTCTAACTAGTCGCAGTAGGCTTTTCTAACAGACACATCTTTAGTAAATCTGAGGATTACATCAAAAGTACGATAAGTCCTTTTTCAAGGGTCTTGTTGGAACTTGGCAATCATTAGCTATATTTACATTTGCGTTAATCAAAATCCATATGTATAAATGTGAATATATTTCATAAATTGTCAAGTCTGGCTTAGATCACATAGTTTGAGTCAAGCTGCCTAGCATATTAGCGGAGCGGATCTGGTTTTGAAATGAACCAACTTTATTATTATTTTTTTTTTTTTGACAATTCGGTTACACGCGTTCTCTTTTATCATGTTATCAACTTAGTTTAGCTTAATCACACGGGGTGGCGGAGGAATACGCATTTGAAATTCGCAAAAACACGTTTTTCCACGATAACTTTGTTATTATTGACCTGACGAAAAAAAAGTAAAATTAAAAATTGAAGATCTCGCGGAAGCGCATAATCTTTTTTTTTTCAAATCTCATCCCCAATCCGCCGGCTCCATTAATTCTTATCTATTTCACCTACCTCAAAAAAATTTCAGATACCTAACTTTTTTTTTTCGTAAAAAAATTAAGGAATTATTTTTTTGTGTATTAGTGTTAGGGCAAAAAAAACAGATTATGCGCTTCTGCGAGATCTTCAATTTTTAATTTTACTTTTTTTTCGTCAGGTCAATAATAAAGTTATCGTGGAAAAACTTGTTTTTACGAATTTTAAATGCGAATTGCTCCGCCACCCCGTGTGATTAAGCTGAACTAAGTTGATAACATGATAAAAGAGAATGCGTGTACTTAACCGAATTGTCAAAAAATTTTTTTAAAAAGTTGGTTTCAAAACTCCTCTTTTTCTCGTCAGATCCGCTCCAGTATATTTCAAAAAGTTGTGGGCATTCTTTTCATTTTCATTTTTAAATTAGACGATTGTATACTGTAGATTATAGTTATTCATCTCAAAGAGACCACAAATTCTTTTTAGCATCCTTTCCACCACAAACAGCAAAGTCATGAAATTCATTCCCATGTTCTTATTCTTGCTAGAATTCATGGCATATATTTTACTGTACATACATTTCGATCCACATTTTAATTTGGTAATGAAGGACAATTTACTTTTTACGAATAAATATTATTAAAAGACGCCTATAACATTCTCCTGTAATAACCAATGAATAAGATTAGAGTAAAAACTTCTATCGCTTAAAAAGTCGACATATATTCTCTTGAATAGCAGGAGCAAGCAGCTGCCTTTCGCGATAGAAAAAGTGTTTGCAATGAAAATGATTATCGTTGTTAGGCAGCTGCGCTTCTTATTAGATGGAGGTACTGAAAAAACTATGCAAGTATGCAATGCATTAGATATTATTAGATTATTATAAGTAATCGTTCTTATTCAAAGTAAATGTAGGTTTTATAAAAACACAGAACTAACAAGCAAACGTATGTAAAAGCTGTCTTTTTCTTCGAAAACCGGACTTTTTTTAAAATAAATCTCCTATAAAAGATTGTTTTGAGAAGTCTGCTAGACCAAAATAGCATATTTTCGGTAGGTGAGAGTTTCGAAGCCATTTGAACTTGGACTTGTTTTTTTTTAGCGATAAAAATACAAATTACAAAAATATAAGAAATAAAGTTTATTCTTTAGAAAGTCATGTTCTACAATTTTTTTCTAAAAAACCAATACATTCCCGGGCGATGCGACGATCTAACCAACAAGCACTGAAGTCCGAGAATGTGCAATCAATATTATTGTAAACATAAAAATAAAAAAATATATTTTTCTTCAATCGTTCCAAAAGTAGGTACTTTCGGTACGGTTTTTTGTACCGAAAGTTGCGTATTCTACTAGTAGCCATTACGGGTACTAGTACTGTAAAGTGATAGATCATCCAAACATCAATGTCATTTTGCGGGTTATATTTTACTATGAATCACATTAATCACATTCGTACTCGACGCTAAACAGTCTTGTTGGTATGGTAACAAAATAATGACGCTTAAAACTGTCAGATAATAGTTATTTCAAAATGGACAGTGATGACAGTGATTTTGAAAATATCCACTAAACATAAGCCATAATAATAATTGTACAATCAATATTAATATTTATAAATAGTCAAAGTGTATCAATTTTTGGTTTCATTAAAGAGACGACTGAAAAAAAAATATTGTACGTAACACGCCCCGAATGTGCTTTTACTGGACTCACAAGCTTCCAGGCCTCGCCTACGGCTCGTCCGGGAAAGTCACTTTCTCGGACTGTTTTCTGATAGTTGCTTAGCAACGAACTAAAATACTAGAATAGCGTATTTTGGGATCTGAATTTTCGCCGAGAAAATAGACATTCTTGATCGAGTTTATATTAAAACTTACAGGTATTTCCATTATAGACCGACTATTAACTATTTTTGCCGCAGCCTTCATATTTGAAAATTTAATACACAAAAGGTATTTCTTATACACTTCTGAAGCTTTTACAAATGCAAATAATTTCATCCACTGAACTAATCTAACAATAGCTCATGACCATTACCATTAAATTTTATAGTTGGGGTAGCAAAAGTAATTGGACATATTCGCCAAATAACTTGGGAAAAAAATGTATTATAAGAAACTGTAGTAGGATAATTTGGAGCTTGCCCATATAATTAACTATATCGAAATGTCCAGATGTCTCGTTTCATAATTTAGTTTAATGGACAAATCTGTCTACACAAGCAGAAAGATCTTAACAAAATCGCAATCAGATACGTGAGTAGCAGAGGCGTCCAATGAAGAAATGTAAGGGGACGTATTTTTGGTCATGGTTTTAAGGTTAAAATACATGTATACAACTTTTCTTACATTATATAATCCTACCAGCATGGTTGTATGAATAGTTGATTACTCGTAAAAAAAATAATAGTATTATGAATTGGAAAAACATCATCTAAATAACTCCTCGATAAGAATGTTTATACAATAATAATAATCCTCGGCCGACCAGCAGTAGACAAAAAGGCTTCCACGAAGCGGTTGAACGGGTCTAAAAAGAGAGATGAAAATCGTAATAATGGCAGCCGCACGACGAAGCGCTAAATATTAGAGATTCCTCCAGATCTCGAAATAGCCTGTTGACAGCAAGTGTAAAGGAACAATAAATATGTCAGTCACGCGATAGTGATATATCCTACTTTAGTACCATGGGAGTACATTCATCGACAACAAAGTGACTAGATATCTCCAGTAGGTCATATATGATCACTTCAATATACCAGTGCCACAAAAATATTATGAATATAACCCTAAAAATGTGGCAATTATAAGTGACAGAGAAATTTGCTAGAAGTTATACATAATAAAAAGGAGAAATCATATTTGCTGATTAATGAATCCATCCCAAATGACACTAAGGTGATTTTCAAGGAAACTGAGGAGTTGAGCTAGTGCAAAGACCTTCAAATAGAAGTTGAAATGCAAAGACCACAGTCGTGCCAATAATTGTAAGAGCCTTCAAAGCTGTTAAAATGGACATGACCGGAGTCTACAACAGAAGAAATGCAGAAAATCCCACTATTGGGAACTGAGCATATTTCAGGGAAAGTCTTGGAGCGTGACTACTTATTGGAGTCTGGAGCAGATATTACCGATGTCGTCTAAGAGGTCTAAAAATCTGGAACGGACTCCAACAGAGCCGATTCCCAATGACACGCGCGAGGAATCAGTGAATAGTTTTCAGCTACGGCTGAGAAAATCTGAGTAGTCCAGTCAGTCTAATTTGAGTGCCAATGAATGGATTTTGATGAAACCTTGTGCAATGTGTTTGTAATGACGTTAATAAAAAAGTTAAGAAAAATATTAGAGTAGGAAATGATCGGAAGGGCTCCGTAACTTGTAGAATTAGGTCAAAAATGGAAAAAAAAAATGTATTTACCTTTTTTGGTCCAGAATAAGATGTTTTTACTATTGTGAATTTTCTCGAAAAATGCATATTTTTCGAAATATGGCAACTCGAAAATTCCTAAAAGTGGGGGAGGGGAAATGTAAAAGTTGTCTTTTTTATTTGCAACGTTTTTGTAAAGTGCGTTTTCACCAAGTTTTTCCAAAAAAACATGTAAATCGCCCTGTGTATATAAATCACGCTCATTTTTCGAACTTGATGTATTTTTTAATGTGCAAAAAATTAGTACATTATTTATCGTGAAAAACTGCCTGTAACTCGGAAAATTAGCAAGTTTCAAAAAAATTCCAAGAGACAAAAAATGTTTAGAAGACCTCAATGCATACGTCTGAGTTTTTTCAAATTTTTGAATTACATACCTATTTTTAAAGCGTTACAATTTCAAAGAAAGGGCTAGTGTTTCAGGTTTTTCCGGAAAAACTCAGTGAAAACGCACTTTACAGAAACACTGCAAATAAAAAAAAGTCTTGTAGTTCGATGATACATTCATCTGAATTTTTTCAGATTTTTTTTTCAACTTTTACATTTCCCCTCCCCCACTTTTAGGAATTTTCGAGTGGCCATATCTCGAGAAATATGCATTTTTCGAAAAAATTCACAAAATGAAAACATCTTATTTTGGTCCAAAAAAAGGTAAATATTTTACCTTTTTTTTCCCCATTTTTGACCTAATTCTACAAGTTACTGAACCCCTTTTCTACCCCTTCCGATCATTTCCTACTGTAATCTTTTTTCAACTTTTTTATTAACTTCATTACAAACACATTGTACAAGGTTTCGTCAAAGTTCATTCATTAATACTCAAATTAGAGATTTTGATCATTTTGGCGCTCCGTTGACTGGACTAGAGGTTTCAGTTAATCTATGATAATAATAATACTAATCGACTTTATTGTGTAAAACAATTTATAAACGTAGGAAACACATATGTTGAACACATTTTTTTAGAGACAGAACTAATGCCATTATGGCGAAGTAGCTGAAAGCTACTCAGATTCAACCAAAATGAGAGACATTAACAATTCGCAAATTTCGGAAAAAAAAATAATTGCAGTTTTAATAGACCGAGGGAGGGCATGTCAAACAGAAATTTCGGAAGTATACCAGGCTCCTTCTTATTCACAACGTCTTAGTAAGCGTATTGTGATCTATGAACTGTTCTAATTGGCCTTTCTTTGCTGTATAGCACATCTGACAGCATCAAGCCATCTGTCGCGGTTGCCTGTTAGGTGCTCAGCCTCGCGAAAGCTTTTCTCCATCAGCTCCTGGGTGCTCTCAGTCCAAGTATACAAGAGTATCCTCTTCGTCTTTTGCCATCAGATGTTTTCCTTAAACTCTCACCCGCTTTATATTGTCCTCTCTTCGATTAATGTGACCAAAAAATGAAGATTCGGGATAAACCGCTGCTGGAGAGGCGCTTTGGAGGACTTACTTCTTGGAGAATCGAGGATTTGGTACGATCGGTTGCCCAGGGAATTCATAACAAACGTCTTCAGACAAAACACAATTAATGATATGTATTTGGATAAGGAGCAAGTAGAGACCAATATTTAATACTGTTGCTTACTTAATAGTTAAACTTTATATTTGGTCGCGTCAATATAGACGCAAAAAGTTAAAAATTGAGAAGTTTTCTGTCATTGGACCAATTGGCCAAATTTTGCTAATGTTTTTTGAGGTCTAAGGAATATTGGAACCTTTCATAATTTTGCTATTAATAAACTAACAATTTTAAGCACTAAACAAATTAATTAAATTTGTTAATTTTCTCTCTAGGAAAATGTTTTGAAAAAACGGACTGAAAATGTAGTCAGGGGTTTTTGAGGTCGATTACGATTTTAAAGTGACAATTGGAAAATTCAAGATGTCTGACTCAAAATGGCGGCTATAAATTATAAAAACGAGATACATTTTTTAAAATATTATTTAAATTTTTTTTAAGGCAATTATTATTATTTTAATTTGATACGTAATTTTTAAAATTGTAAATATAATAGTAATTATTTATTATAAAATTTAAACTTTGTTTACGTGTATCTTATGTGAAAATTACAGATCTTGACCGTACCTCTGCAATTATATCATATGCAATTGCACTGCACTTCATAAGACGCTTTGTTGGAATTTTTCTTATCTTTTAAAATTATTTCTTTAATAAAA
Source organism: Rutpela maculata (assembly GCA_936432065.2). Classification (NCBI taxonomy): domain Eukaryota; kingdom Metazoa; phylum Arthropoda; class Insecta; order Coleoptera; family Cerambycidae; genus Rutpela; species Rutpela maculata. Next base: position 187,185,840 of record OW386286.2, read on the forward strand.
AATAATAGTAGTGGTGGTATTTCTTGATTGACATCGGAAAGCATTTCATCAGTATAACATACACGGGATCTGACTTCCGTCCGAATAATGCTTGCAAGAGCTTTAGCCATTCGAAATTTTTCTTCTGATTCGTCATTTTTCCTTTGCTTGTACCATGCTATCGTTAAAATGTCATGTTAATTTTTTCTGAAGCATATTAATGTTTTTGATCATTTTTATAACATTCTACTAATCGTTGAACTACTAGGTACATATTTTTTTTTTCACCCGACAAAATTTCTTGTAACTCATTGAGGCTGAATTTACAGTGGTCGTTATCATCAATATATTCAAATAATATATTCATAGATTCATCAATAGCCGATACTCGTGACTATCAAAATATTTTCTCTTTTGTTGTTTCACAAGCAAACTTGGGGGTTCTTCGTTTTGATTTATTTTGTTTTTTATTATTTTTTTTTAAATCTGCTTCTTCGGCGCAAATGAAGCAATTTTTTGAAAAATTCAATGAACCAGCAGTGTTTTCCGATTCAAAAACTTCTGAAGTAGATTTGCGTTTTTCGGCAGCTTCAAGACTGTCTTTATTTACATACCTACCTCGGCGATTACGATGTAGAAAATCAAAATCAGCGCTTTGCAAAAAGTTTAAAAAGTCATCTTGTCTTTTAACAGAAGTTTCACATAAATTCTCTAAACCTTTAGCATTAACAGTATCAAATTTTTTTGCTTTATCTTAATAATTACAAATAAAATATTTTTTAGAAGGTTCAGTACCAATAATAAGACTTCATCGATGCTAAAAAAACCATTTCAATTTGCTAAATTGATAATTAACCATTAATTTATTTTATACAATTACAAAATATTTCCTACGATTTTTGTTTGAAATAACTTAATAAAAATAGAAAAAAATTGAAACCCCATAGGGCCCTCCGATTGATACGGCACAGTATTTTAATCTGTAAATAAAATTTAAAAATAACTTTAATTTTAAAGTTTAAAATTTTTTTAACAATAACACACACAGCCACACAAAAAAAAAGTGGTCTGGTCTGCGGACCAGATCAGTGTATTCTTAAGTATTTGGGCCCACTGGAAACGAATCCGAAGTCAGAATTATCAGATTGGCTCGCTTTTCATCCTTAACCCACCCCCCCCCCCCCCCCAAAGTGGTCTGGCCCCGCGGATTACACAACTGTACTCTTATGTATTTGGACCCGCTAAAACCGAATCCGAAGTCAGAATTGTCATATTCGTTTGTTTTTCACCTCTAACCCCAAAAAACACCTCCAAAACAAACAAAAAAGTGGTCTGGCCGGCGGCCCAGATCAGTGTATCCTTAGGTATTTGGACCAGCTGAAAACAAATCCGAAGTCAGAATTGTGAGATTGGCTCGTTTTTCACCTCCAACCTCAAAGAAACATCCCCTCCCCCAAAAAATGCTCTGGCCTGTGGACATACAGGATATACTGGTGTATATCCTTATGTATTTGGACCCTCTGAAACCGAATACGAAGTCAGAATTGTCAGATTCACTCGTTTTTTACCCCCGACCCCCAAAAAACACCACCGAAACAAAAAAAAAGTAGTTTGGCCTGCGGAGCAGATCAGTGCATTTGGACCCGCTAAAACCGAATCCGAATTTAGAATTGTCACATTGGCTCGTTTTTCACCCCAAACAAAATACTCCGAAAACAAAACAAAAAATGGTCTAAAAAATAAACACCTATTATTTCTGCTTACATCATTGTTAAAAAGTATTATTTTGGGTATTCGGCAGATAACTTTCAAAGAAAACATTCTATTTTGGTCAGACTTGCACCAATGGTATATGAAAGTAACGAATGTTTTCTTTGAAAGTTATCTGATGAATACCCAAAATAATATTTTTTTAACAAAAAATGGTCTGTCCGGCTGACCAGACCAGTGTATCCTTAACAAATACATAAAGATACACTGGTATGGTCCAAAGGCCTGACCACAAATTGGGGGGAGAGGTGTTTTTTGAAGTTAGGCATGAAAAACGGGCCATCTGACAATGCTGATTTCGGATGGGGTTTAAGCGGATTCAAATACATAAGGATACACTGATCTGGCCCGCAAGCCAGATCACTTTTTTTGTCTTGGGGGTGTTTTTTGGGGTTAGAATTGTCCGAAGTCAGATAATTCAGAGGTCCAAATACATAAGGATACACTGGTATAGTCCGCAGGCCAAACCACTTTTTTGGGGGGTGCTTTATTGAGGTTACGGGTAAAAAACGAGCGAATCAGATAATTCTGACTTCGGATTCGGTTTCAACGAGTCCAAATATATAAAGATACACTGGTCTGGTCCACAGGCCAGACCACTTTCTTTGTGTGGCTGTGTAATTTGTAATTGAACATATTAATATTAAAAACTAAATTGGTTAGTAATTGAATTAAATGTTTCCCATAAACCACTAAGACAAAACTTCTATACTGGTATGTCTAGTGATATGGCAGTTTGAATCTGTTTTTGAATTATATATTTTTTGTATAAATAGAGGATCGTTTATGAAATTTATTGTTTATGATAGATTAAGAGTTGGTAAAATGGACAAAATTACTTAGATGATGAATCTACAATTATTCGGGTTGGCCATTTTTTACATTCCCTAATTTTATGAGAAATATTATTTTTTTCTTAATCCAAATACAGTGCAACAACATGTTCTCTGAACTTTTTAAATGCGCATATTATCAATATGATCAAGACAAAAACCAAAACAAAATATAAGCTATGAAGTATCATTATGAAACTTCTCCCATAAACCCATATTGTATTGCCAAGAATTTTTCTAAAATCGTTAACATCGCTGTTACTCATCGAATTCTGAACAGGTTTGAAAATTAAGTGGTTTCATCCAAGTGTTGCCGTGGTTGTCGAATTTGACTTAAAAATGTCCACGTGTCTGCATGTTAGTCACATTTCTTGTACGATAACTTCAGACGGAAAAGATCGATCGCACTGAAATTTGAAGAGTAAGTAAATATTAGCTGGAACATGAAGCTTATTGTTTTTGAACAAAATCGATAATGATAAACATAAAGATTAATCAACATTTTAATTACCATTGATAAGATTTTGCACAAATTAAAATATTGCAGATGATACTAATCATCATTTCGCCAATCTAGCTGGCATCATCAGGGTATCATTAAAATTTAAAAATTGGGATCATACCATAGGAAATTGACTTATTTTCCATAAACCACTAAGAGTATCTTATAGAATGCTCTACAGTTATGTAAAAACTTGAATAAGCCAACAGATTTCATCTCATATTAATAATGTAACAAATAACACAAATATTTCAACGTATAAATTAATATTCTTTATTAATTGGACTGATATTCACCACTAAAATTTCATTAAATGCATTTTCTTTAATTTATAAAAAGTCTTTGATGGAACAGTCCTCGGAACAGTCGAAATATGTTACTCTGCCTACTGCCCGCGTTATTTTACTTTTGCGAATAATGAGACTTGCCCCTGCGGGACTCCCATGACACGTAGTGTTCCAGAGTGCATTTGCAGATGTTCTGAAGACTTACAAAGGTGACTTGGGTCTTCGGTCGCTGTTGGACGGTCAATACACTCAAAGAACAACGAACGGACAATGAACCTCGCAGCTTTTCGACAACGACCAATGCGTGATACTTTTTTTAATTATTGTAATCGTGTAAATGCATACATGCTTGAATATCCACTTTGTTCTTTTGTGTGAAGAGATTTATCTTTTTGAGAAACGACTGACTGAAATTATGGACGATGTACGAAGACTTTATTATGTAAATTGAACATTGTAGGAATTTTAAGATGCTAACTCCTCCTTTTGGGTGATTGGTGCTTTGAGCTTTCTTAAAAGTGGAAAAGTTGTATTGCAGATTTTATTTAAACTACTAGAAATAGCGACACTGTAAATCAGCGCCAATATTTTAAGTTCAAATTAATTGATGAGTCTATCAGCATAAAGGGGAACTTTCACTGGAATGGATTTATATAATGGATACATAAGAAGCAAATTTGAGAAATTCACAGACTCTAAATTTACATAAATTTTCTGAACCAACAATTCCCTAAAAATATTATAAATACCCAAATTTTAGGTAATTATTCCAATGGTTGGCAACATTAGAGAGTACGTTCCTATCCAGCTCACAAGTAGCATGTGGAAGAGAAGAACGCGGAGAAGGAAAGCAGGCTGGCTGATTAAGCTTTATATTGAAATGCTGCAAATGTGATATTAAATATGAAAAAAAAATATATGGAGAAAAGAAGTAAAGTAAAGAAGTTGTAAAGTTGTAAAATGGTCAGTGCTGGCATATGTCTATCTTTTATGGTATATGCAAAGGAGGCGTGTAAAGTTTCATCATGTAGATTCACTGAGTTGATAGGCATCTATTGCCATAATCGATGGATAATTGCCACACAAACTTCTTTGTGTGAAATCTAATTCTCTGCAACTCTGTTCCTAAATTTTTTTCACATCTCTTATAATTTAAAATTAAAACGCTGCTAGCGTTTTATTTTAATGCAGGTTTTTGCTTTTATGGCTGCCATATTGGAAACCACCATTTTCAATTTTGCATATTTTGGAATTTCTTGAAGGTCATGAAGATATTTCCTACCTCAATGCTTAAATTCAAGGAGAACTTGTGATAGATAACAACCAAATACAGTCGCAAAACGAGCGTTGAGTTGTCGTATTTTGGTATTTGTGAAAACTATTTCAGAGGGAACATCACACGAAAGTTTCACCTCCCTCCAGAACTAAGAGGATTTTTTTACCAAAACTTCCCCTAAGGTGACGAACTGAAGGAGGTTTAATTTGTTCCTCCCAAACTTTTAAGCTACAATGTCAACCTAAACATCCATTAAAAAAGGATTTTTCTAAATTCAACTCCAAAGGTGAAATTGGGAATTAAAATATGAAAAAATCTCACTCCCAAACCATTAAATCTACAGGCTTAAAATATGAAAATTTTGTGTTTATTCCAACCTCTTAATATTCCCTTCGAAATCCAATTCTAAGGTGGTAAAATGGAGGATTAAAGTTTAAAAATAAGTTTCATAAATTCTTGAAATTTGGAGGGAATGTTCCTTAAGCGGTTAAGACCAGGAGTAAGTCACAGGGCGATTTTCCGTTCCTTACCGAGGCGATCTGGGGCAATCCGCCCCACGCTTTTTTACTCAAATATTATACTTAATTACAAACACGACTTACATTAAGGTCCTTACGAGGTAGACAGAGAGAACAGATTCGATGGTTATTTTTTGCTTTTTAGTGCAGTATTTATAAAAGCGTGTTTTTTTAGTTTTTTAAACTATCAAATTATTTTTTTACGTTTTAGTCTTATATTTAAGGAGATAATTTTGACGCTTTCGACATTTGCGTAAAGAATTCTCCTAAATATTTATAATCTACAACTTCGAAAATCCCCAGATATCGATTTTCATACGAATCAGACCATAAATTACAAAACTTATCCGCCATTTTGATGCCACCATTTTGAATTGTTTAATTTAGACCGGATAATTGTAACCCACAGATACCGATGTTCTGTCGAATCCGACGATAATTGATATATCCGCCATGTTGCGCCGCCATTTTGAATTTTTAAGTTTTGACCACATAATTATTTTCTACTTATCAAGCCCTTTCTTTTGATACCCATATCAAGGGGATTGTTACATTGAGAAAAATATGTAGTATTCTTTGAAACAAAAACTACAAGTTTGAGAAGGTGCAAACATTTTTTCTTGAAAAGCACTAATTTTAGCCCGTTTTAGGCCAAAGTCCAAATCTGGAAAATGCAAGGGGAAAATGTTGGTATATGTTTTCTAGCAATGAGTATTGATAACGAAAATTTTCCGCCTGGTCAGAAAGTGTTATACTACGTTCCAATTTTGGCCATAATTGATGTCGCCAGTGCTGCCAATTGCACGGAGAAACAATGTTGGCATATATAGAATGTTGAACGCCAAGATACCCTCTTCAAGTAACACCAAGCCCCAACATCTTATACTCTATTCCACAATTGAATATTTTCTGGGACGGCTAGCGCCAAAACGGCCAAGGGGGAGGTCTGACTCACATAAAATAAAATACTCAGAAAAATATTTGTTAAAACATAACAGCAATGCAAATGTTATATCCCAGGCCCCATATATGTAGCTATCTCCTAGACTAAGATTGTTGATATCGACAGTTCGCGAAACCTGTTATGATACAGATGCCATTTTTTTACTTTCATTAAAGTTAACAACTCTGTAGCAAAGTAATTTCTAATAGACTGAAATTAGTATTTTAATGAGAAAATGTCAAAAATATCTTAACTGGACTATAATAATTATGCAGACCTTTATGATTGATGGTCCATCACAAAAATCTGCAGATTAATTAAGAAAACCAACAGCTGCATTTGTGTGGCTCGTGTCTCCACAGTTTTGCCAGTGGTTATTTTTGTCACATTCCTCTTAATAACTTTTAAGTACCCACCCATTTCCTGACCTCCCTTTCAGCATTTTTGGCTTCTAAAAACGCTTGAATGAACGCACGCGAGATAACCACATATTAAATCAGAAAGTTGTGTGGATCCCTAACAAAACACTCGGAAGCTTTTACAAAAGGAATTGTCAATTCCATTTCATTGAGCCAGACGGATTCTTTTTATTATTTAAATATATGTACTTGTTTTTAAACGTCCGCAACAGACATAATTGGATCATTATATGAATTACTCATTAGAGTAAATTATGAAATTGGACGTTGTGTTATTGTGTTAAACTCTTAATTAAATAAAACCGTTGACCACATTTAAATTTACATATCAGTACCCAATTATAAGATAAATATTTATATTTATGTAAAAACATGGTTTCATATATTTCACGAACCATTTTTCGGTATTCACTTAACAGAAGTTACCTACCATATTTAAGATGTCCGATATACAGTGTGTTCCACTTCTTACGGTAACACCTTCGTAGTTCAGTTATTAGTCATTCAATTTCAATCAAATGGATCGGTATTAAAACTTTTGAGTAAAACAAAACTTAGAGATAATAAAACTGCATTAGTAAAGAACATATAATAGTACCGCCGTACACCGTACAGACGATTCAACTTGGTGAAGCCAACCTTGTCGGTACGCTTTGAAGATTGCTGGAATTCCAGCAGACCAGCTCACTTTTACGAAGGTTGCCGACAATGTTGGCTCCAACAAGTTGTATCATCTGTGGACCTCTTAATGTTGACACTCGGTCGGGGTCGAATGCCTTTAACACTGCAATTTTAAAAGAATCAAGTCTTTAGGTCAGTACGTTTTACCAATATAGTATATTTCTGATAAAAGTAGGTGGCGTATTACTTCCACATCCAGTGGAACTACAGTCGCCAAAAACATTTTTCAAAATTTGTATTCTTCAAATAGGCTTAGAATGAAACGTCGTGATTTTAAGTTTAAGTAAAAAAAAATTTCTCTGTCGGTCTATCTGTCTGTAACTTTTTTGTGCGCACGATTACTCTGGAACCGTTTGAGATGTTGACTTGAAATTTGGTACACATATTTATTTTAACGAGATCAGGAACTAGATTATATTTTGATCTTATTCCGTTGAAGGGTTGGGCGGTAAATTAGGGTAGATGGGGGTAAATAGGTAAATTAAGCAAGTAAGAGTCCGTAAAATTGGTATTTCGTATAAGATATAAGAGAAGCAAAGTCTCAACAATTTTTTTGGCATCAGCATCCTCATTACCACTCCCACCCCATTATTAAATGGGAAAAAAATAAAATTGTGATTTAGCGTGTGTACAAGAACCAAATGCTTCAACATTTTTTTTTACTTCATCCACCCCCACCTCCACTACCAATGTGACATATCGTTTTATGAGTTTTTGGGGTAAGCGATTTCAAATATTATATTATTAAAGTTATATAAACAATTATTTCCACATAGTAGAGTGCAAATATAATATCAAAATTTTTTTGGTTATGAGAGACTTGAATAGAACATTAGGATGTAGAAGTATTGATTCCTGGGGCAGCATTCCTTCACTTTATCACGTTGTGCACATTTGTGGTGCTCACGGTACAACTTTGTTATATAAGACTTAATATGATATAAAAATGGTTTATTTTACTGGAAAAAAAAAACGTTTCATGTTGCCAACAGCTTAATGAGTTTTTAAATTTAATTATTATGAAAATAATAATATGCCACACATATTAAACGGAACAGGAAGGTTTGATTCAAAATTGTTTTTTTATTTGCTAGATATGCATTACATGTTTTTGTAAGAATCATTATTGTTTTAGGTTAAATTTATCACCAAAAATATATTGCAGCAGACAATGATGAATATTTCACCATTTCATCGTTTTTCTGAATGTTTCAGTAGATGTTTGCACTATAATATTATGTCTATATGAGATCCGTCTCTGGCGCCAAGATAAATCTCCCAATAAATCTCCTGAGCCTTGGTGACTCAACGCAGACACGTAGTCAGTTGAGGGACCCTTTATATGGAACCTTGACTGTCTCATTCCGGGGCCTGATCCCAATAGTGGTAAAACTGTGCTATAACCCAGTCTCCAGCTTTGACGGAATCAGGTTTCTTGGTAGACCGAAGGTTGGCTCCAGGCCAGGGAAATAAGTTCTTGCTACTTCTCCCGCCAAACGGTCTGCATGTTCGTTGCCCTCCACGCTACTGTATCCGGGCACCCATATGAAATTTGAACAATAACTCTATGTATTCGTTTCGTTTCTGAATTTCTTTCATTGTAATGTTTCTCTCTGCTGGACAGGAGAACTTAGCAACATACATTTCCTTTTGAGTTAAATCTAGAAACATTTATATCTGGCTTGGTGGCACCCAGTTTTTGGGTTGGTGGGAAGGAGTAATTTCAGTTCATTCTGCCATTGCCGTTCTCTACGACTGCTTTCATATCTTGGGGCACGTCCTACGATGAGAACGTGGTCGATGCCTAATGTGGTAGAATGTGTGAATTACAGGTCCTGTGTGTAGTTTGCATATTTTTCCTTAGAATAACACTGCGGCCTTTGACATTATGCATGCTGCCTTGAGGAAAGCAAACGTCAACAGATCAAAGATTAGATGTTTATAAAAGACAGAGCGATTCTGCATGTCCATGTGCTGTCGCAGCAGATTTCCATGCCCTGCTTTCGTGATTTTGGGTTATGTCTTCTATATTTCTCTAATAGAGGAATATCTGCTTGCATATGATCAGGCGTGAGCTCCGGTAGTCCGTGTTTATGAGTGATATTTAGAGCGGTTCTCAATATGGTTCTGCTTTTTATGCGTCGTTATCATTTGTGCTAGTAATCGTGACTTCCATGTATTCGAATAGCTAGATCCACATTCAGTGTTATATTTTCACAGACAGACAACTCAAACTAATAAGACTTTCTCTCAGATCATGTAGAAGTTTGCTACATTCTATGGAATATCTTGGGTGCGGCACATATTCATAATTTCCTGGTATCAATAATGGAGCCTTGGTAGACATGTTAATAATGTATTATATATAATGAAGAACTGTTTTTATATGTATAAGAAACGATTCATTTCTATAAAAATTCTCAAGGATCAAAAAAATTTCAAAATTAAATTGTGTATAACTTAAAATAAAAAATCTGGTGGATTATTGATGGGTAAATGCAATTTTAGAGCCCACATCCAACATATGACTTCTATTAACTTCAAATTAGCACCAATTAAGCTTTGCGACATTCCTAATTCGAGTCTCAAATTAGAAAATCCTAAGTTATACTGTTCCAAAAATATTAATACATTTCGAAATTGTAACGCAGACTCTGGAGGGCTGTTTCATCAAGGGTGCAATTTGATATAGTGGTAAGAGGCCAAATTTTAATATTTTGATGTAATCTTGGTTGCTCTATGTTCACTTACTTGAGGAACACCCTGTATAACTTATCTGATTTAACGTGAAGTGTAGTAGGCGTATTGACGAACATGTGCAAGTAATTGCACACCTTGCCGAACTTGGGGTAAACATCCCTTGACAGCTGCCCGTTGCATGTTATTGCATAGCTGAATACGCGAGGAGTGAACGCGAACCCCTGATGTTTTAAATTTTTGATTTGGCTGACGTTTAAGGTCGAATTATTGATTTATCATGAGTTAGTCATCGGTTGAGTTTTAGGTCAACAAAATGGATGTTATACAGAACACAGTTATGTTACATTATGGTAAATATTGAACTTTTCTTTATCTACTATACACTAACTACAATGATTTGAAGATATAAACATATCTAGTTAATCTTTTCATATTTTGATTACATGGATTTTTTTAATGTTCTCGTTTTATTTTGAAGCTGTTTTTTGGGTCTGTTACAAATTGTAAAATATTGTTAACCGAACGCGTTCATTAAGTCTCTACCATTAATTTTGTAAAATTTCACAAAATATATAGCTCAATAAACTCGTTTTAAAAATATTATTTTGACTGTACACCCACATCCCTTCTATTGAGAGGAATGTCAAGTCCTACTTAATTATCAGATTTAACTTTGACAAAGGGCACACGCTAGGAATGTGAGAAGGGTAACATCCCACTTCAAAAGTTGCCAAGGTGACAAAATTGGTTTGATACTACTCAAAGCAAATACATGACGTGACAAAAACAATTAATAAAATAGTTCTGTCCTGACACAGTTTTACTTTGCTTATTCTTTTTTTGCAATTCATCATGGCAAAAAAAATCCTTAAGGCTAGGATTTTGTAGAGTGAGAGGGAAATATGCGAAATATTTTCGATTTATTGGAAATATTTCAAAAACTACACATAGTATAATCTTAAAACTGCTTTAGATACTTGCTATTGTTCTAAAGAATACAACTATATATTTTTTTTATTATAAATTTCTGTTATATTTAAATATCGTAGTTTGTCAATGAAAATAGTTCCTAATTTCATTATTAAAGTATGGCATTTGACTATATATAAAATTAATGATAAAAACTATATATGGTTGTATTCCTTAGAGCAATGGGAAGTATCTGAAATTATTTTAAAGATTATACCATTTATGATTTTTTAAATATTTATAATAAACTGAAAATAAACGCATATTTCCCTCTCACTCTGCAAAATCCTAGCCTTAAAAACTGCTTTTCAATTTTAAAGTTGAAGACGGCACTTAAAAATCATGTGATAATCGTTTTGTTATCATTGGAGAGCAGTGGCTTAACAAGAAATTAATCCAGGTGGGAAGGTGGGGCAAGCCTTTCATATACAATTTTTTTTAACCTGATCTATTTTATTTTACTTTCTCTCTGATAAAGTGATAATTAATAGTCATCATATGAAAAATACTACGGTTTTTTTTTATAATGTCGATTTTGTATATTTTTTGTAAATCTCCATTTTTTATCACTTATGTAATTATTACACACTTTTATAGTCAGTTTTTTTTTGTTGGAATTTTAATTCAAAACAAAAAATCTGGCAGCACATGACTAGGACTCGAGAACTGGCAACTCTGGTTTGATCATATCTGCGGATACCGAGGGAGTGCGCCATGCCTCTCCCCCATTCGTTGGATCCACCCCTAAAGGAAAGTTTAATTCAAAAATGTTTATACATTGTTTCTATTTAATTTTGGCACATAAATACGTTTCTAAAATCGGTACCTCAAAAAAGGACCAAGGTAGTTCATTAATCAAAGAATAGAAGAAAAACGTTTATATTGATTGACGCATTCACCAAAAATAATAAAAATAAATTTCTGATAATTATGTATGCGTAGTATTTAGTAGTGAGACAAACACTTCTTGAATACTCAACAACTTCTAAAATAAAAACAGGAGATAACAAAGGCAAGCGCTGGAGAAGGTCACAAATGCAATGACCATCAAGGTCTTACAAGAGCGAGATTGTTAGTAATCGAAAATTGAGAGTGTTTAAGTCGACAAACGCTTATAAACTTTCTGTTTTAATATATTTCTTATTTGCAGATGCCTATTTTTGTCTTAAATACCACACGTACGTCAACTTGGAATTACATAATTCTGTACCCTAAAGCCAGACTGTTAGATTATCTAAATTATTCAGGAGAGTAAAATAAAGCATTTCGTTTTCTTCTACACTGGAGCACTACATTTTTTTCTCAATATGTTCTGTTATAGTACAACACTACATGTAGTGTTAAAGTATAGCTTCAGGCATAGCGAAATATGCAAATTGAATTTAATTTGTTTTTAATTATTCAAAACAAAATAAATGTGATGATTTTGGTATCAAACAATTATTGTAATTTACTAGATATCCATGTTCGCCTTTCTACATCGGCGTGGCGCAGATCATTCTCAGTGCGAAGTCTTGTTCATCGTCCGCAAAGGAAGTAGTAAACATTCGCTTTCCCTCTTTCCCCTAAATTTTTTTTATCATATTTATTTTCCCCACAGAATCGTATTACCTATTTTTGCAGTCTAAAATTAATATATAGGCACATTATATGAGTAAACTGCGATGATGGCCATATTTACTTAAAATAACACAGCCCCACAAAAAAAAAATAAAAGTTCAAAGCAGCGAACCAGATCTATGTATACCTATGTATACCTATGTATTTTCGGTCGCTGAATCCGAATCCGGGGTCAAAAAAAATCGTACACCCCCAAAATCATTAGCAAGAGCCAAAAAACACCCCTGAAATGGGATAAGAAGAAGATTAAGCTACCAGAACAATTGTTACTTCTTAATCAATCGAATTATACAAATTAAGGTTAAACAGCAGCGTACATACAATAGATATGAAACACACCCCCAGGGAGGGGCGAAAACTACCCCCCATATATAAAAAAATCGATCCAAAACAGCAATGACTGTTGAAAAAGCTCGAAATGTCTAAGTTATGTTAAAGTGTTAAGAAACTACATCAGGTCCAAGGTAATCTTCATAAACTGCCCCTATAGAGTTGGGAACATGTCCCAAGTTTAAAGGACACGAGAAAAACAAGAAAAAATGTAAAATGCAACAGGATTTCTATTTTCATGGATGCTATGATTGGCTGAAATTGCGTAGTACTCTAAACTAGAACCAGAAACTTACGTACCATCAACATCCTACACTGTCAACCCTCAGAGGGTGTGGAAACTACCTCCTATGTAAGATTTAACTATAAAAAGTTACTTCTATAAAAATTCGAAACACCTGCGTTGTGTGGAAGAGAGAAGATGTGCTTGAAAACCACCCCCACAGGGTTGCTGTAGGATGCTGGAAAAACAGAGAGAAACTAACCGGATTTACATTTTTATGGATGCTATGATTGGCAAAAATCGCGTTGCACACTTGAGTTTGAAACTCATGTCCTATAAATGTTATTATGTCCTATAAATGTTATTATATGAAGAAAGGATGTAAACTACCATAATTCAAGATGTACCGAAAAAGCTATACTGTTGCTTATTCGTTTCATTTCCATAGTTTTTTTTATAGATCTCTCAACCCCGTGGGGGTGGTTTTCAAGCATAGCGTCGAACATAGTCTAGTTTTTTCTCTCTTCCACACAACGCAGGTGTTTCGAATTTTTATAGAAGTCACTGTAACTTTTTATAGTCAAACCTTACAGAGGAGGTAGTTTTCACACCCTCTGAGGGTTGACACTGTAGAATGTTGATGGTACGTAAGTTTCTAATTCTATTTTAGAGTACTACGCAATTTCAGCCAATCATAGCATCCATGAAAATAGCAATCCTGTTGCATTTTACGTTTTTTCTTGTTTTTCTCGTGTTCTTTAAACTTGGGGGTGGTTGTTCCCAACTCTATAGGGACAGTTTATGAAGACTACGTCGGACCTGATGCAGTTTCTTATCACTTTAACAAAACTTAAACATTTTGAGCTTTTTTGGATCGCTTTTTTTATAGATGGGGGATAGATTTTTTTTTTTTTTAGATTACTCTGAAGGAGCGGGCGATTAGCCTTCCCCCACTGCGACCTATAAGGTCTATTGTAGTACTCCTTTTTGTGTGCCTCGGGGCTCCCCATCCAAACATGGTCTTCCTAGACTTCGAGTCTGTTGATAAGGGCTCCCAGGCACGGTTATCAGCCTCTGCCTTTCTCTCGCCGAGCCGCCTCAGTCTATATGGGGGGTAGTTTTCGCCCCTCCCTGGGGGTGTGTTTCATATCTATTGTATGTACGCTGCTGTTCAACCTTAATTTGTATAATTCGATTGATTAAGATGTAACAATTATTCTCGTAGCTTAATCTTCTTTTTACCCCATTTCAAGGGTGTTTTTTTGGCTCTAGCTAATGATTTTGGGGGTGTACGATTTTTTTTGACCCCGGATTCGGATTCAGCGACCGAAAATACATAGGAATATATGGGTCTCGTTCGCTGCTTTGAACTTTGTTTTTTTTTTGTGGGGCTCTGTAATTAATAAATGAAGAAAAACAATTAAGAAATATTGCCATATTTATTGAACTTAATGATGTTACAATTGTTAATATGAAAACCCTGGAAATTTTAATATTTAATTATTTTTTTGCGGTAAGACTATTGAAAACAAGGAGCTAACTTTGTGGTTACAGTATTCAATAAAACAAAAACAAAAATTATATAAAAATGTATTTTGTAAAACGTAAAAAACACAACATTAATTAGTATTTAGTAGTAATAGTTTAACAAATATGAAATAAAAATATTATGTAAAATAAAATAAAGGAAAACAAATGATTTCAAACGTCACTGTAGAAAATGTATAAAACGGAAACCCAATTATCTCCGGAGCGATTAAAGATACCTACCAAGTTGAAATTTGCCACACATGTAGATACAAACAATATTTTTCTTAAATTTTCTTGTATTTTTCACACAAAAAAATAAAAAAATATACGAAACATCTTGTCTTTTCAATGAAATAAAATGGAATCTAAATAAACAATAAAAAATATGTAGTAGTAAGGAAAAAGATGTTATTCACCATAAATTGAAAGTACAAATAATTAATTTATTATTACCATTTATTAATGGAGAAATTATTAGATATTATAATAACCTACACGATGGTTTCTTACGAAACACAATTAGGCCTAACTCATCAAAAATTAAGAAACTGGTTTTTCCCCCATAAACGTCTGACTAAAAAATGCACATCAAAAAAATGTAAAAAAATGTTTGTGGAATCTCGGTAGTTATAAAGTCTTATAAAAGAAACACGCATTTCTTTCACACCCTGTAGATAGTAACATGCTGCAAAATAGGAGAATCTTGGGCAAAACTCGTTGTTTCATATAAATTCGCATATTGATAAATGTTCTCAGTCTCAAAAAATGTGGCTTTGAACCTAAAAATTTGCTTGGTCCATTTCAATTGGCCAGCAGTTTAGTTATAGTTAGTAAATAAATAAAAATTAAAACATTAAGCCCTGCTGCGCCGATGAGGAGCAATAACTCCGAAACACTTGTCCATGTCCTTGTTTCTTATTGAGGTATATGGCAATAATTTATGTTTTCTTTTTTATAAACTCTTCCATTCATTAATATTTATTTTGTAAAATAAAATAGTAGGTAAATGCAAAAATTGCTAATGTTAAAACATTTAAAATTTTAATTAAAACTTTTTGTACTCGTTTAGTAGAAACAATTTTTATTTTTATAATTACAACCGTATATTTTTTCTGTGCTCAATAAATTCCTTCTTCTTTTTTCTTCTTCATCTAAATTAACATTAAATAGACTCTCGTTAACACACTCTAGCAGAGTTACTATTACTATTATAATGATGCTAGATTATTAATTATTATGGTTTACAATTATATTAAATTTTTAGTACGACAATGTAGTCGTTATATAAATTGTATTACATGTTTCAGCGTGCCTTCTATTGAATAAAAGGGGATGGAAATGTGCAATTTTAGATAAGGACTGAAAGGGTTGTTAAATCTTTGTCAAGGGAGGATGCTTTTAGAAATAGCTTCGCACAGATGCACCTAACTGTTCCTGTTTAGGTTGTTTCGTAATATAAATTACGACATTATTGTGAAGTACTTTAGGGCTCTATTATTTTAATAAGGATGAATCTAAATCGGTATTTTATGATTATGAATACTATAAAAAAAATTATCTGCTAAAGTAAATAATGTATCAGATTAAAAAGTTTTGTTCAATATTCTTTAATGGTTTATTTATATTAACGTCCTGGCGAAGTTTAGCTATGCTATTTTTCCACTCAACTAGAACAGGCACTCACGCACACACAGACAATAACACAACAACCATTCCCTGTGACATTGTCATCTGCATCAGCTGAGATTCGAATTCAGGAGAGATAACAGCGACCAGTTTAGCCCACTGTTACCGTATCGGTAATACAGGGTGTTTTAAAGATACATCCATATATTCAGATCTATGAACGCATCTTCCTAATATACGCAAAAATATTCATTTAGCAAAATGCTCAAGAATAACCGAGAAAATAAATATTGAAAATTGTAAAGAGATATTTTTCGTGGCTCAAAGCCAACCAATTGCAAAAAAAAGTAAAGAGATATCAAGTACGCTCATGATGTGGTGATCTTTGCTCGACTAGCCTAACCTTGACCTCGCAAATGTTAAATCACAAAAAGAAATTCAACAGGTACAGTAGCAGCAAGTGACAATACTCTAGTGTTTACCGCTGGTAAAATACGTACCGATCGATACGCGGTAATAATGAATTATTGTATTTTACGTTTTTAATAATGAATTTTACAAACGCTGAATGGAGGAACATTGTACTTTGTTATGGCGAGGAAAAATACATCAGGCTCGTACAGGTACTCTATAAGCGTGGTGCGCGGTTTCCTAAGTTTGTTTCTACAAGGAATCACAAACTAGTTAGAGCCAATAAGCTCTGTCTGACGTGGTCAGCTCATCAATCATGAATAGTTTAAAATCAATCGTGTTATGTCTGACTAGTTCATGATTGTTGTAAAAACAGACCTAATAAGTATTCCTGTCCAACGAACTTTTATGTCGGCTGTGTAACGTTTAAAGGACTATGGACCGTTCCAATCGAAATGCTTTAACTAAACAAAATATCAGCTGTTCTCTTTATAATAATGTAAAATAAAACTTGATACAATTGTAATGTGATCTGCAAATGCAGGATAGCGAATAACATGTAATGAAAACATTAACGGCCTTAAAATGTTGCCTTGAGGAACTTCAGTGTTACTTAATAAATAATCTCAAAGTAATCGACAAACTCTTCTATTTGAAAGGTCTGATTTTAATAATCTCTACACTGATTCCATAAAGCAGGATCCACGGAACAATATACAGAATTTACAGAATGTAACCATCTAGCTAAGAATGGCCAGGAATTATTGCCAAAATTTTATAGATATAATTAGTTTCTCAATTAATATTTGTTTAGAATGACCACCTTGTATATTTTTCACTAAAAGTATGTCAGATTTCCTCTTTGATAATAGTGTCAACTATATTACAAATATTATCTTCCGCCATCGCAGACTAGGAGCCCGCCGACCACTAATTGTGTGTCATAGGTTTACTCCCAAAATGTGTGAATTGTTGTTAATTTGGGGTAGTAGAGCACAGATATGTCCACGCCAGCCTTTTTTTTTTTGGTAAGGCAGGCCCCCAAATGTGTAAGAAATATGACTTGTAAAAGTAAAAGAAAGCCACAAATAAGTCATAGGTTTACGCATGACGGTTGGAGGGATTTCTTAATTTACCGCCAAAAACCATGAAGGTAAAAAAAATGATAAGTTTATGAATGGCAATAAGGAACTTGGTAAGAATGAACCTCCTGAGTGCGAAAAGGCATTCGCCATCTTTAAAAAGTGGTGCGAACGTCTTGCTTTCACAATAATTGACGGCGTATCGGTTCTTATTTTATTTGGGGACGATTAAAAGAGTTGGTCTACGTGGAAAATATAAATACAAGGCGAGAACTGATTGCCAGAATTATTACCTGCTGCAACATTATCAGAAATGACCCCCTAAAAATTAGGAAGTTATCAGACATTTAACTATGTGACAAGAAAAGTGTATTGAGGCAGATGGATTTCACTTTGAAAATCGTTTATAATTATCTTTTTTTGGTTGAATTTCCTCTGCAATATTTAAGATGTTTTGATATTTTCCTTATTCTTTTTTTATAATTCTTAAATACATACGTATTGTAAATAAACATGTACGACATGGCCTGGAAATCGATTAAAATGGTGGTACTTATTAAACCTAGGTACGAGTTATGCAGATATTATTTTTTTTTAGTTAAATTTTTGTATTAATAAATATTAGTATGCATTAAAATATTCCATTTTGCCAAACTGTTCATTTGACTTGAAAATTGATCGTTAATAAAAAATTTGTTTCGAGTGTGACAAAAATTTCAAATACTCAGGTTTTACTACCTATTTGTGTCCTATACAAATTTCATATCAACTTTTAGATAAATCATATATAGGGTGAACTATCGTATATGAAGCAATCCAACAAATTTTTTTGAAACTGTCCCTGGATTTTTTAAATTTTGGATACGTATGATGGTTGTTAGGCAACAATGTACATCAAATCGGATTAACCGTTAAAATGTTATGACCAAGACAATTTTTGGACAAAATTCATAAATCACTCTGTATGATAGTAAAAAAAAGGGAACAAACACTTTTTAATAATCACTTGGTATTTGTCTTAGGTGCCTCTACTTACGGTAGAAGTATGTACAGTTCCGCATGACTCGCCCTGTATAATTTTTCACCATCTAATAGTTTTGTAGATATATCACCAACAGATAGGTGAACACCACACCGATAGACTAATGGAATTACCTTAATTCTCGTAATTCGTATAGTCTAAAACATGAAAATCCGAATAAATTTCGAACTTTCTCATTATTACAATACTCTTCGGTAAGCGAAGTAAAATAATGTGTAATAGTTTTTTATAGTTACCCTCGGTTTTTTGCTGTAAAAACTGACCTAGTAGAGAAAAGAATAATAAGCTATTAAAACAAAATATGTTTATTTCTCAAACATGTTAATTTTTAGAATTTGTATACTTCTTTGATTGTATACTGTATAGTCTTCATACAATCCGAAACATAAATATCAAACCCCATCCAGAACGAGCGAGTTTATGAATGGCATCAGCAACGTAAAATCAACCGTAAAATCCTCGCATCAACACGTTCAAGTTTTACTCGGCTTTAAGCCAGACCTTCATTGTACGGTTAATTAACAGATTAGCGTTTTAACCTCGTGCGAACAGGCGAAAAAGCGCCAAAGAGTAGGCAACTGTAACAACACCGAAGTGCAAAATTGGTTTTCTACCATTAAAAAAAATATATTTTATTGACTTGAACCAAATAATGCGTGCACACACTGAAATGAAATCGCTCGAGGCATGAATGCGTAAATTGCGTATATACGTAGAGTAAATAATTGTGTTAAAATCAGAATAAAATTATATTATTGCGTGCGCGTCGCGGAACAGGTAAATTATCCTAACACTACGCTGTATATAAACTGACTTAATAAATTTTTAGAACATGCACAGTAGGAAAGTCTACAGTTTACGTTTGAAACTCGAAAACGAACTTTCCTAAATATGAAAAAGGTCCAAATTTTTTTTTCTTGAAACCTGCAGAGATTTCAACTTTTGAATAAAAGCAAATCCTTTTAACGATGCATAGAACAAGTTAAAATAAGTAGATTTTCGACCAAAACCGCCTCTAAAAATTATGCCTGCTTCCCCTGCCCCCCACCTTGGGGTTACTTTTTTTCTTTCGCAAAAACGGTAGGAGAGAGAGATAGAGAAATGATCTTGCCATTCGAAAGAGCATAAAATTTTGCATAAGATTTTTATTTTGTCTTTTACTATTTTCTCTTGCAGCAGAAAAGTAGGGAGCCTCTCAGCAATAACGCATGTTTGGTGATAGCTCTAAAATTGTAAAATAAATCAAAATTTTATAAGATATAAAAAAATAAAGACCGCCTCTAGAAATTATGCCTGCTTCCCCTGCCCCCCACCTTGGGGTTACTTTTTTTCTTTCGCAAAAACGGTAGGAGAGAGAGATAGAGAAATGATCTTGCCATTCGAAAGAGCATAAAATTTTGCATAAGATTTTTATTTTGTCTTTTACTATTTTCTCTTGCAGCAGAAAAGTAGGGAGCCTCTCAGCAATAACGCATGTTTGGTGATAGCTCTAAAATTGTAAAATAAATCAAAATTTTATAAGATATAAAAAAATAAAGACCGTTATTTTTTTTCTATCGATTTATATATCATTTATTTAAATAAACCCGACATGCACATGTAATTCCGTTATATTTTATTCAATAATTTACTATTATTCTTACAAACTGCGAAAAATATTGATTGCATCCTTTAAAAATTATTTCGATTTTTTTTTGATTTACTAGTTTTTCTTTAGAACAAATATGGGGAGGGTATTTGAGCTGTTTTTGGATGTCACCCAAACAACGCAATACATTACACACAGATATAAAATATATAACTTTTTCTATCGATTGGTATATAATTTGAAATGTAAATTATTTTAAAAAGGCCACCAGTGACGTGTATTGAAAAAGCACAAGCAAAAGAAAAACACAATATGTAGTTAGAATCTATTTTTAATAATATTATATTGAAATGTAATAGTTTCTCTATTTCATATTCTATAACGAATTAATAAAAAATATATAAATAATGGTAAAACGAACAAAAACCATTTAGTAGAAAATATAATAACTAAATTGTAGAACCTAACTAATGAAAATAAATGTAAGTAAACAATCTACTTGTAACATTCTACGCATGAATTTTGTACATTTCAATTTTTTTTTAAAACATTTGCACTTTGGTTCACAAATTTTATACTTCCCATTTTTGAAGGTGGTACATAGTGGCATCCATTTATTGTTATCCTTAATGCATCCCCATTTGCAAGGGAATTATATGATAAATAAAATTAATGCCCTAGCAAATCCTACTTGATAATTAAATATATTGATGTGAATTGACAGAGCTATTCATGGTTCATGGGTAAGTTTTCATTTTCTTTATGAAAATAACACAGGCCGATATTATTTGTGCCGGAATACTTGTCGTAGATTGTTATGATAAACTTTGAGAGTATTCTTAATTGCTCAATATTTGTCTGCCGTGGATCTTTAACTAGATCTGTGAAAGTGGCAGTGACATCCGGAAAGCTTCCCAACACCTTTTTTTCCTTTCTCAAAAAAGGGAGAATTGGTATCACAACCCGCAGGGCCGTTTCTACAGACTTGGATCTAAAATACCACCTCCTACTTCAATTTTCCACTGAAATAGAAATTGATGGTCAGGGGAGAAAACAATTTCCACCGAAATCAAAATGAGCTGGGAGGGGATCTAAAAGAAAAAATCCATTTCTACCGAAATAAAAATTGATGACCGGGGGGGCGAGAAAACTTAATCTAATGGCCCGCCGCCGCCCCAAAAATTGACGAAGGTGTGCGGTGCATACCTCGCACACCCGCTCTACACGGCCTTGATAACCCATAAGTGAATGGAAAAAAAATTGATTGGCAATATCCTTACACAAGACAGTATGTTTTAGATTCTTTCCAGTACCAAAATCAATCTAGATGTCCTGATTTTCACTTTAGTTTATTTTCCGTCCTATATAACTTTAAATTGCTAAAATTGCACAGGTCATATACCAGCTCACACTATGGGTTTTATAGTAGTTCTCAATACCGTCTTCATCATCGATTTCTACAGTATTTATTGACAGTGACAGTTGATGTATATCGTAAAATTTTAAAATATTTTGCACAATTATGTCATGGGAATTCGAAGAACTCTTCATTTTGCTGAGCACATTAGTTTTTCAACAGTTTTCATTTCGCATAATTCACAGATACTATTCATTTTATTCTGAACTTATTTTGAAAATAATTCTAACCTAGTTTAGAAAGGATTTTATTTTCTATTAAATGTTTTTGTTAATTTTACCATTACATTTTTATATATATTTTTTTGTTAATGCGCTATAGAATAAGAAATAGGGAAAATGGTAGTTTTCAATATGCTATTATTAAAAATAGGTTGTAATGCAACTAGATGTATTGCTCTTTCTATGCACGTCACTGGCGGCTTTATTTAAATAAAAAACATTTTTAAATTATATACCAATCAATAGAACAGATAATCTATTTTTTTATGTCTGGTGTCTAAATTATTAGGTTGTTTTGGTGACAGCCAAAGACAGCTAGAATGTCCTCCCCATATTTTTGCAAAAGGGTTTCAAGTAAGAATAAATAGTCAAACAAAAAATGTGAAATTTTTAAAAGGTGCAATCAATATTTTTCGCAGTTTGCAAAAAAAAATAGTAAATTATTAAATAAAACGATAATTGAATGACAACTTCTTCTTTATACGCCACTGATAGGTTTATTTAATAAGTAAGTTACATAAGTTATATAACAATCGATAGAAAAAATAATTGTCTTTATTTACATATCTTGTAAAATTTTGATTTGCCCAATGGAGTCCCAGAAACAGACCATTTTTTTGTGTGTGTCTGTGAAATATATGAATATCACCGGATCCTCCGCCATTTCCTAGAAAATCAAATATATGACAGAGATACAAAAAAAAGTGAAAAGTGATCTCTTTCTGGGGCTCCATTGTATTTCGACATTCTGAACACGAATCAGGTATCCGTTTAGCTCCATTACCCACCAATTTTAGCTAAATTATGAGTTTTCTTAGGTTATTTTCGCGACTTACAAAATAATAATAATAATAATACTAATAATAATAATAAATGGTCTTTATTAAATGGTGGCCTATGGAGCTAAAGAGACACTTGATTCGTGTTCAGCATGTCGAAATACATATGGAGTACCAGAAAAAGACCACTTTTTTATTGTGTGTGCCTATGTTTTTAATGTATAGTAAAATTTCCTTAAAAAAGTAGAAACTTTACAAGATGTAAAAAACATGTGAAGACGAAATGGATGACCGATTCGTTGTATCTATACCTGGCTTGAAGTCTTAACAAATAACATTTATTTATTCAATAGATCATACATTATGATAAGTCATAAGTTATATAAAGAACATTTAAAGACAATATACACGAATTATTCAAGTAAAATGCATTATTTAGAAGAATTTGTTGTTACAGTAGATTTAAATATATTTATACTATTTATAGACCAAACAGTATTATCCAATTCATTATACATCACAACACACACGTATATGGATTCCATATAATTCTGTTTTTGTATATCATACGTCGGATTTTCACCACTAAGTGTTTCATAATTGTGATAAGGAAGGTGGTGAACTGATTTATGTACTTTTAATTATATTAGTGTAGTGTTTAACAGAGTAACATTAATATCCTTTTTTATAACAAATGTTTTGCAAGATTCTCCTAATATTAGTCTGAACATTTCATTGCTCTTTCCGAAAATGAGAATAAAATTGACGAACTCAAAATCATACAAAATACTCCACCTATATGTTATATTCTTCTAAATATTGATAAATCATATGTTACCATATCATGGGCTAGGTAACTGGCAAAATCTTTTGACAAACCAGCTGCTGGTACATTTTTATGGATAATTTAATGTAATATTGACAAAGTTGACAAACAGAGCTGTGTTCTGTCACCAATCTATTTAGCATCTATAGTGAATACGACGTGTGCTGGAGGCCTGACAGGGTGGAGTAGTTACATAAACGAAATTCTAGATGGAAGCAAAATTTCTAATTTGAGATTTGCAGATGATACTACCACTTCAGTTACGGTGAGAAGTGAGGTAGGTATTCAACCTAACCCCCAACAATCAGACAGAATAATGCGATCCTTTTCGATATCCGACACCCCGTACAATTTTCCGGCAACCTCTATCTTATCCATACTTTCCGTGGGATCAATCAAATGATTTCATATTTATCAAAGAAATTTATTCTTATTAGGATTATTTATTACAACTTTAGCAACATATCAATGATGATGAGATGTCGCACGAGAAGGAACTTTTCAAGGTCTTCTACACGACAACTTCTTATTTCCCCACCTTTAATCTTTACCCAAACCTATAATAACCTAACCTTTGTATTCTCTTTACATATTCTATTTGTTCTTTTTATCCTTTTTATTCTTTTGTCCTTTTTTTTTCTAAATTCCATTCAAATCAATAAATTCTTTAAAAACCGAGATATTTCGAACATCCTTTTATTTTCCACGATATTTTCCTGGAGGCAGGAAGAACACCAGGGTGGAATTGTTTCGAACGGTTTTTTTTTGTTGAGTTTTGTTTTCCCGTGCCAGCAATCAAAATTTTATAAGTGAATGTGTGAAGCGACCAATTTTAAGCGTTGTTCTTAATTATTACCTTTAAACATTTTTATATGCCCTATTCCAATAAGTTATTAACGTTAAGTTTTTAGTTTCTAAGATAGGAGCACTGACCCCTTGCATTTTTATCGTCGTTATAACCAAACCGGACCTGCCCTGCCCAGCGCTGCGCGCCGTGGTTATCTGGCTGGCTCCGGGCCAGGCCCCGGCTAGGTGTGTATTTACAAATCTTCAATTTTAACAAATATTTGTTGAGTTGAGTTGAGACCTAGACTAGATCACCGAAGTAAAGCAACGTCGCGCGTATTGAGGACTTGGATGGGTGTAATGACCATCGGAGTAACACTACGAAGCGAGAAAGCTAAAAGAGGAGAATATCACAATAAGCCCAAGAGGCTGCAGTGATTCCGGTCGGTTCCTGAAAATAAAATAGTTACAGAAAGTGAAGATGAGTCCATACACCTGCTCTACAGTCAATAAGCTCTGAATACTGTGCAGTAGATTGATGTCACCAAGGAACTGATGGGATGAGACTTTGGTTTGCCAAGACGTTGTGAGTAGGAATAATTTAAGTTCTAATACGTTATGATGAGGTTACTGCCTAAATTTATATTTAATGCAATTGGAGAAGATGAATGAAATAAGTTTATTAGCAAATTATTTTCAGTAAAAAATTGTAAAATAAATGTTGACAATTGTAATATCTTCTTCAAATGCATGATAGCAACTAACAAATAATAAAAATATTAATAGCCCTAAAACGCTGCCTTGAGGAACTTCAATACTACTTTATTAGAAAACTATTTTCAGTAAAAATTTGCAAAATAAAAGTTGGCACAATTGTAATATCATCTGCAAATGCATGGATAGCTTCTAATAAATAATGAAAAAACTAATGGCCTTAAAACGCTGCCTTGAGGAACTTCAGTGTTACTTAATAGTTCACTTTCAAATTGTCAAACTGTCTTATCTTTGATAAATATGAATTCGATAACTGCTCCTACTGGATCCATATATCAAGATCTATGGAACATTGTACAGAATTTAACCATGTAGCAAGGATGACAAAACCCTTAGAGAGTTAAAAAAAATCACCGCGATTCCATTACCAAAATTTTAAAAATAAAATTTAATAAGGCGGAAGTAGTAGTGGTCATAGTAGATCTCTAGAACCATGACTCGTAGAAAAAAAAATGAATCGAGAGACATAATTCTAAGACATAATTTTACAAACTTAGTCGTATTAATTTCAATCTCTAGATGTGAACATAGTTGACAAAACGTGCATCGAATATAGGATTTGAATGTACTGTATTTGCCATTTTATTATTACACCAGAAGATTCAACTCCACGTCTAACAAAACAAAGATAGAAATGCAATTTACTTTCATTGTAGTCAATTATTGACAGAACAGAATGACAGTCTTAGTTATTGAAGCATTTTTTGGAAATATGTCACACTTCAAGAACATTTGTTCTTTTTTTTAGTTTCTGTAATGACTACCATCCTTAGAACAATTAATATTAAGCTTTTGGCACTCACAATATAATCTAGATAAGGCATATACTAACTATAACTATAACCAAACAAGTCTAAAATTTGTTTTATTATTTAATAATTTCATAAAAGTATAACTATCACTTTAGAGGTGCTTAGTGTATTTATCAATTGTTATCCTAAATAAACTAAAATAAGAAAATGTTTATACACTCGAATTCGATTTAGAATTCACATTTTATGATTCTGCTTCTCTACTTGAAACAGCATGAGAATATACTAGCACTAAAACATCACACGGGCTTTAACTTCATTTGACACAGACATTTAGTGTCTCATGAAAAGGGAATTGACTGGATTTTTGCACAAATTGGATTATAAGTGTCCGTCAGCGTCATACGATTTTAACCTTGTAAATGTCTATCTCTATGATCTGTCTATGTGACGAGCCAAAGCCAGCCAACAGTACTTTAATATTCATACGAGAAAATTGAAATTCTACAATTGTGGCCAATCCTAATTATATTACCAGACATAATATATTTCAACTGATAACTTTCATTTCATCACTTTATAAAATGTTAACTAAAACATAAAAACAATATAATAATAATAATAAATCGTCCTTATTAGGGACAAGAAACAAAATTCCCTTAATCTGAAGGACGAAGTTTAGCTTAACAGCTATTCTACCACTTATAACCTTATATGAAACACTCACAAACATTTATTTAAGAAAATGAATAGATATAACAAATATTGAATATCCAAAGAAAGTTAAATTTCCTTTTATATGCTATATCACAGTGATCTGTTGCTAGAGTCTATTTTAATATATTCGTGACTAACTGGTTGTCCCCAAATTAAAAGAGCCCTTCTCTTAACGTTACGAAAACAGAAGAAGTAGCTAATTTCTTATAGGATAAAGAAGGAAGCAGGAAAAGTAATATCAATATTTCAAGTGTGTTTTGCGGAGATGACAGCCTTCTGGAAACTGGTTATGTTTTCAGAATATACCCCCATGAGTCAACATGATACTTATTTAACACTATTGGTCAACTGGTACACCAAAATTCTGAATGACATTCATAAATATTCAAACTATTATATTTACGACTTACCCCAAGATAACTTCCTTAAAACTTGTTGCTGTCAACAAGTATATAGCTAAACTAAACTAAACTAGTTTGTGACCATTGATAAATATTTATAAAGAATATCTTTTTACAATTCAATAATGCGTGTTTTGTAATGCAATTTAATCTTCAGTTCTGCAAACAGCTGGTGCCGCTTAAAAATAAATATGGTTTGTATTTATTTTTATACAAATTATAAAATTATAACGTGTTTATAACAAT
The DNA here is from genome assembly GCA_936432065.2 of Rutpela maculata. Classification (NCBI taxonomy): domain Eukaryota; kingdom Metazoa; phylum Arthropoda; class Insecta; order Coleoptera; family Cerambycidae; genus Rutpela; species Rutpela maculata. The sequence goes on from OW386286.2 coordinate 187,213,088, forward strand.
ACGATTTTCATTCTACATTGTGTAGTTGCTAATTTCAATTTTTGAATATTGTATATATTTAAAAAATTAATCTACCTATATTAAACTATATAGTTGCAATAATTTTGGTTTCATTAAAGTGCTCCCAAAATGAATATTTCTAAATTTACCTTCATGTAAATTGATAGAAACAATCATCACCATTCATTTATTAGTAGAGTTTCTTTATGGCTATGAGATAGAAGCGGCACGCTCAAATCGCGTGCCTAACTAAACATGTATTTTCGGCATTATCAGTTATATTTGGAAAGCGTTTAGTATAATGTGGAATCTTCACTAAAAGTGACGTAAATAATTTAGATTTAAGCCAATATCAAACAATATAAAAAATAAGCAGTTGGTGACGAATCACCAGATGTCTTTTTATAACATTGCTTATTCATTTATGCGATAAAACGTATCTAACCGTCGCGTCGGGTTCTTGTTTTTCTTAATAGATCACAGTCAAGAAATTCGTTTCTAAATACTTATTTTCCTATATCCTTGAAGTGCATATGTTTGTTGTAGAGGGAATTTCAGTACAACCGATAGCAGGTAAATAGTCTGCATAAATCGCATAAACACGTGTTATAACTTAAAATGGTTATTTTTTCATATACTTCTAGATCGCATTCATTTAGAAATTGCCAATATTGAACCTTTTTTAGAATGCTCAGGATGCTTACTGTTGCAATAAAATCGAAAGTGCAGCGAATAAAGAAATTTATTTGTCAGTATGTGCCCAGCAGTCTGGAGAACAGCTCTATAATTTTAAGATGATTTTACCAAACGCAACGCGGTACTCTAACTTAATAGAATTTGATAATGACCTTCGAATATGTTCAAGTTCACACAATACCTTTACCGAATGTCAATCCTCCAATCCCAATGATTTACAAAATATAGTTATTTGTAACGACATATTAAACTAAGATTGAAATTTGATTAAATTTAGGTAGGTAGAAGGTAGAAATGGGAGACCGATGCATTTGGAGAGAAATCCCTAAATATCTGGAAAGCGGTATTTTACGTCCATTTTATTATCGAAATTTCAAATCATTAAATACCTTTGATTTATCATCAAATGAAATGAATACATGAAATTTGAAATATAGAAGGAAAAACAATGACAGATATAACACTTGAAAGAATAGTAACATTCCATGTAAACACTGAGATATTCCATAAATAAATACCTATTGATAAAGGACTTATCATTAAAACGTTTGGGCGGTACCTCATAAGTAGGCAAAGATGGTAATGAAATAATAGTTGACCATCAGAAATGGTTAAACATAAAAAGGATTTAGCAACATTTTCATCCCATCAACGGTGTAAAAACTGTGAACTTGGAGATGTGTTTATTGCAAGTTCATTTGACACATGGTGCTTCACTCTTTGCTTATGACTCGTGATTAGCAACAGATCTCTGACAATTTTAAAAGACCAATTGGAAGTCGATATGCGGGGCGCAATATCTTGCAGACTAGACCCTAATTCATGAAATGGGGGGGATCAAGGGCAATGTATCATATGGAACTCAAAGTTTTCGTTGACCAATCAAATGATGTCAAGTGGTTAGTAGGTCATATTAAGGGATTGAATTATTTTTAATTTTTTATAAAAATTTTAATCCATTTTCGAGAGTCAAGATAACACAAAGACATTTTTCTGAGACATTTTCTTAAAGATGTCCGTGTTACGCCTTACAGACCTAAAAGACGTCTGTTTCAAGCCTAATGTTAAAAAGCGCGACTTCTTATAGACGTCTTTTCAAAGTCCACTAGAATGACCCCCGTCAAGATTCGACGATTAAAAACGTACTTCAAAAATTAGTTTTCGAGGCACACCTTTGAAGTCACTCTCAAGCACTCATATTTTCGAGAAATTCGTGGCCATGTTCAACGTAATGATCTCACCTTTTCCTGGAGTACAAATGTTGACGGGTTTAGTTTAGTTAGTTATTTTATTCTTTCAGAGACCACTCTGTATATATTTTTAACTAACACTAAAATAGGTTTCCTTTGCGTGTTCACTACACGCCAAATATTATTGTTTTCTGTTACATTTTTCCTTAATTATTTCTTTGTGATGTTCAGCCTCTGTATTGAGTCCATTGCTGATAAGAAGAAACTGATGAATGCTTCAGTTTTCGAGAGACATAACTTGTGTTTTTTTAATGGAACGCCCTGTAAATTATTTCATTATTCGATCACAACTTAAATTATCTATCCAAATATATATCATACGTTATATTTGTCGTTAGAAAAAGTGGCTAATTTTCGAAAAATTTAATATATTTGTGAGGAGGCCATGGAAAACTATTAACAACAACAACACTTCTTATAATATAAAATAATTTTGCCAAAAATAGGAAAAACTAATCTATAATAAATGTTTGAATTGTTTTTTATTGACATCTATGCATATTTATCGCATTTCTAATATTTATTAAGAAGGCCATATAGGAAAAGAAAAGAAATACGAAATAATCGTAACTGTCAAAAACTAATTTGTGAGTTAATTGTGAGTGAGCATTGTTAAAAATGGTTCAATTTAGTAATGGTGAAACATCATGATATGTTTAAGTGTTTTATAGAGGTCACCCAAAAAGGCCAATTTTCCAAAAACGCTCTGTAGCTCGGTAGTCGAAAAAGATATAGATGATCGCGGTTTGCGTCATCGTTTGTTTCTGGAAAATCGAGCTCAGGACACTTATATTGGTTTTTGTCTGTCATAGTTTTAAAGAAAACCATCTAATTTGGTCCACCTTGTACAATACTTCTCTCCGGTAAGCGACGAATTTGAATTTTTAAAATTATTTGCAAAAATCTCAATTCTCTATTTAAAACCTTCTATGCATTAATTATTTTATTCTTTTCAGTGATTACTTTGTAATGGACTGTGTATATAAGATGGGTCACTAACAACTTCATAACCTTCATAATATTCCAATTCATTTGAAATTGCTTCGATGACCCGAATGGTTATCATTATTAAATAAACAATGAGACATCGCCAAAAGAACAATTACGGACACTTAAAATGGTAATAACATATCGTTCCATGATGTAGAGAGATATTCTCCAAAAAATAATCAAAAATACTTTCACTTAGAAATTAATAAAGCAAAAGTGAAAAAGCGTAAATTAATTTGATGTTTTCAACTGCAATGCGTGATACACACGCTGGTCTGAGCGCTGGCCGCATCTACCTAACTTCTCGAGTTTTCTCAGTCAACTGTTAGACATGCGGTGTTTGATGTAGGGGGCGCTGTAAGTCCAAAACGCTTATAGTCCGAGCGCAGTTATTGATTTAATTATTTGAGTTTATATTTCGTTTTTACGTACGAAAATAACAATTTAAAAATATAAAAATCGATGATGATACATCTGTACATAGAGAGTTTTATTTTAAAAAAAATTGATCTAGTTGGAGTCGCTGGCGAAGCCTGAGAAGAAAGACGCCTTGTTTTTTAAATATACAGATATTGCATATTGCATTAGGATAAAGCATATTTTTAATTCAAGACTATATAAACGATAACAGGTTGAGTATGAAATGTCAGAAGCTATATTATATATTAATAATAATAATAAATTGCCTTTATTTGTGGCGGAGTTCAGCAGACTGCTCTTCCACCCAACCACGTAAGAGTGCAAATTACAAAATTATTGAAACAAAGATTGTATAAAATGTTTTACAGAGTGTAACATAATATTGAAACATAGTACCCACACTAACATAAAATTAAACTAACCTAAAATCAGTAGACGAACCGTAGCTGTAACAAAAAATTAAAAGAAAAAACAATGTTACTATACCAAGGTCCCTTGATTACTGAATAATAATAATAATAATAATAATAATAATAATACTTTATTGCACTTAAAACATACATTACAGTTGTATAAGCCAGTCAACAGAATGAATAAAAAATCACGTACTTATATAAAACAAGTTAAAATATCGTAAAAATCTTAAAAAATACTATACAGTTATTACAATTAAAACAATAAAAATAAGGAGACTATATTACTATCTATTCCTATTATCTAAAAACTCATTCACAGTGTAAGGTTCCAATTCACAAAGTAGTGATAAAAGCGGTTTTTTTATTTTATTAAATGGTTTATTGACTTTTAAATAATTTGGAAGATGGTTATAAAGTTTTATACAGGCATATAATGGGCTAGTTTCGGTAAGTGTGTGCCTATGGTTAGGGTAAGTATACCACTCCCCATGTCTAGTGTTATGCATTGGGTTCATTAAGTGTATTTGAAAATTATCTCTATTATTATATACAAATTTAATACATTATGTATAAACCACTAAGGGTTAAAAAACCTACATCCCTAAAATGTCCTCGGCATGACTCTCTAGGTGCCAATTTTCTTAGAATACGAATTGCTCTTTTTTAAATTTTAAATGTGCTATCACTATTAGTACTATCACCCCATAGAATTATCCCATAACGTATATGTGAATAAAAATTCGAATAATAAAATGTTCTGGCTATATTATCATTAGCATACTTAGCAAGTATTCTCAATCCATAGCAGGTTCGACTTAATTTTGCATTTATATATTGGATATGTTCATTATAGCGTAATGTTTCGTCTAAATATATACCTAGGCACTTCATATGCTTTGAGAAAACAATTTTATGGGAATTAAGAATAATATTAGAAGGTGTATCAAGCCTTTGATTAGTTTTGAAAAATATTGCATTAGTCTTATTCTGATTTAATATCTGTTCATTTTCATTGCACCAGGTTTCCATATCCTGCATAATGCGTGTACCATCAATAACTAAGTCAATAAATGATTCATGATTTTTTATGATTATATTCGTATCATCTGCATAGTTAATTAGGGAGATTTTTTCGCTGCTAAGTGTGTGAAGATCATTAATGAATATCAAGAAGAGTAATGCTCCTAATGTGCTGCCCTGTGGAACTCCGCTGGTTACATTCAGTGCTTCTGAACCCACATAATTACCATTATTAATATTGAGCATTTTAATTGCATGTTTCCTATCTGATAGATAAGATTTAAACCAATTTAGAGCTGTACCTCTTATATCATAATGGAATAGTTTAGTAAGTAATATAGTGTGATCGATGAGGTCAAAAGCCCTGGACAAATCCAGGAAAATTCCACAAGTAATGCAGTCCTCCTCTAATGCCGAATATATATAATTTGTAAATTTAAAAAGAGCAGTTTCTGTGCTTTTGCCTCCCAGAAAGCCATGCTGGTACTTGCTAATTAATTTATGACAATTAAAAAAATTTATAACTCTATTATAAATGATTATTTCAAAAAATTTGGAAAAAACACTGAGTAAACTCAGAGGGCGATAATTTTCGTAAAGACTTGGGTCATCTTTTTTAAACACTGGTTTAATAATTGCAAATTTTAAGTTTGAGGGGAAAATGCCAGTTTCTAATGATTTATTAATGATATCACATAATGGAGCTACGATATATTTGAAACATTTTTTAAGTATAAACACAGAAATTTCATCGTAACCTGAATTCTTTTTTGCCTCCATTTTATTCAGTATTGCCCACAATTCACTTATAGTGACTGGTTCAAATACAATCGAGACTGGATTTAAAGGTATACTACATGTGTAATTTGTTGGTACTAAAAAAATAAACCTTATATGCTTTTTTAAAAGAACTTACACCTTTTGATTTAAATTCTTTTGGTATTGAATTTTAATTGTATACTGCAAAATGAGAAAAGGATCAGTTGAACAAACTGGAGGAGTGTCGAGGGATATTAAGGAAAGAGACCTACCTAAGGTCACGAGTATGCACAGTCTGACGTGTAGTAAGGAGCGCTTTTGAATAAGTTGGTTTAGACGTTTTAATGATTTTATGTGTAAGAGTAGCTAAGTGAAATTTGCGTATATTTTCATATTAAGCCAGTTTGCTATAATAATGTTAGGCGTTACACGTTCTCTTCTATTAAGTGCATAAATGAACCTATATTTTGTGTACATTGTATTCTAGTTATAGAGGCTGAATCAAGACAAGAGCCATAGACCACGTCACGATAAGTAAACTATGACAGAATAAGGGACTCCCAGAGCATTAATTTAATATTTTCCATTAGAAAATTTCTATTTGAATATAATTGTCTCAATATTGAAATCACTTTCTGAACATTTTTATTAATATGTTATTTAAAACGTAATTTATTATCCATCAGTAAACCAAGGTTTTTTACAATATTTGTATGTTCAACTTCTTGCCCATCAATATATATTTTAATTTGATCTACGGTCTCATCTCGTAACCTGTCGCTACAAGAAAACTGTTACAGATGACTTATTCGAGTTTATCCTTAAATCGTGATTTTCTGACATTTCTATTAATTTGGAAATATTAAAGTTAATGCGTTCCACATGTCTTGCAATATTTTTAACATTAATTCTGTAAAATAATTTAGTATTATCATCAATAAACTAATGCATATTACATGAAACAAGCCTTTGAAAGTCTGATACATATGTTATAAAAAGTAGAGGCCCCAAGATAGACCTCTGGGGTATTCCAGCAGCAATATTAGCAAGGTATGAATGTTGTTTTTGCATTATAACTTTTTGTTTCTATTACTTAAATATGACTTCACAAATTTTACAGCTGCATTCTTAAATCCCTTATATTATAATTTAACGATCAGTAACTCATCATCAATTGTGTCAAAGGCACGTGAAAACTCTATTAAAGCTAAAGCATCTATCCCACATTTATTTTGAGCCTCTATTACATAATTTACTACCCTGAGAGCTGTAGTAGTACTGTGTCCTTCACGAAATCCTGATTGATTTTCGGGAAGCATGTCATTATCATTTACATAGCTATTAATTTGTTCGTATATGATTCCATCCAGGATTTTTGAGAATTTTTGACATGACAAATAGGCGTATATCATTAAAATTTCCAGGGATTTCTATTTTAGCTAAGCGTGTGACAATAGCATCCTTCCATCGATCAGGAAATGTACTATGCATAAGGCAGTCATTTATAAAATAAGTAATGTATTTTGTTAAAAACGGTAAACATAGCTTTAACATTTTCAATGAAATGCCATCCGACCCCTGCGCATTAAACCTTATTTTTAATATAGATCTGACACTTCAGAAAATAAAAATTGTATGTTATTATTAAATTTATCACGCAAATATACATTCACCAATTTATGTAATTTGCAATTTGGAGATATGTCTGATTTATTACTTTCATTCAGAATGTTCATTCTGAAGAAGTAAGTATACTTAGCGTCAAGCCGAGAGGGAAACGACCTAGTGGACGGGTTGTTGGCTTTTTCGCTTTTATAATGTGCAAGTGCAACAACTGCATAGTGCGGAGAGAACGGAGGAGATGCAGCTATCTACTTCTCTGGTCTGATCTAGTTAACTAGTATCAATGACACCGTCTGAACAATTAATTTGCTACCATTGAGATTAACAGCACAAATATTTACTGTTTTCCATTAGGAAATAATTATAGTGTGCTGTGAAGAAAGGAGTAACTGTGAATAAATCACACTAATTTATCTGGGACTGCCCTGCAGCGAAACCATTCGAATTGAAAGTTGAATTTGTTTAGATGTGCCAGAAGGTAGCATTTTTAAAGCCGAGGAAACAGTAGTAATATGTAAACAAAATTAAATTGAACATTTTAAAATACTCCTCATCAAAAATCAAATAGAACAACTTTAGAAAAGATAACATTTTGGCTAGCTTTAAAACCTGTAGATATATTTAAGCAGGTAAGATATAATCTATACAAGTAAAAATACCATAGATCTTTTATATTGTAAAACAAAAAGTGTTGTTGCTTTACCCAATAAGCAATATTCCTGATTTCCACAAGATATTACTTCAATTTTAGTTGATTGATTTTAGTTGATCGGTCAAAAAAAAAACGAATAGATACAAAAAATAAACTAATAAAAAATACAATTCTTTTTGTTATACTCTTCGCGCAAATACGAAAACGAAGAATATATTGCATTTGATCCCCATATTTCTAAAACCCTAAATATCGCTCGTAAAGAAAAAAAAGTCATATCATTGTGGGTGGTAATTAAAATTATAAATATATCAATTAGATCTAAGAAAATAACTTATTTTCAAAAAATTGCGAAGAGTATAATATAGAATGTTCAACACTTATATAGAAAGAAGAGTGTAATATTTTACACCTAGTTTTTATTTTATATTTGACAATTATTAGGAAAAAAAATAATTTTTATTTAAAAAATGGTTTGTAACAATTAATAATAATTATCATTAATAGGGTTTATTTATGATTTATGCTAATTCTATTATCATAATTAATCCATAGCTTGAAATATATTCTCATTAAATTTAGTGTTACAGATTCACTAAAGTTGGCGCTAGTGCGTTTATTGTAAGTTTTGTTAAATAATTTTACATCGCAAGGGCCTACCTTTGCCTTTTCCTCAAAAATTGCTAATCCTAGAAAAAAAGTTCCCCATCCCCTTTCCAGGGGGGTGGCCCCTAAAAAAAAACAAAACTTGGGGCTGAAAAATAATGAAATTTTGAGAAGAAAATGTTCTGTGCAACTTTTCATATACATTTAAGTTATAACGACTTGAAAATTAAGATTTCAGCTTGAAAAAGAAGGTATTTAACAACGATTTTCATCAAATAACTCCAGAAATATCACATTGAGTAAAACCATGCTAGAGACAAATAAGGGAGCTACTAAATTGAAGATGAATTTCGTTTTTTTTTTTCTATTTTCTGTAGAAATAATTGTTTCAGAGATCTGGATGTATAAAGAAGGCGTCTGAACGTTTATAAGACGAAGTATTTACTTTAAATGTTAAATGTCTCAGAGACAAAGGCACTTACCTCAAAAATGCTAACCATCAAAATAAAAGACACCAATTAGTCTTTCAAATGATTTTTTGATTAATACTATAGCATAGAAAATAAAAAAGTTATGACAAAAACAATGTGGTCACTCACATTTTTTTAATCAAATCATCGCCATTTTGTTAATGTAAGTAGTCAGTAACTAAAAAAATATATTCTCGTACACTGTTTTTCATTAACATATAGTATGGCCTAAAAACTCAAGCTTTTCGTCCGTCTACAACACTTCCTTCAGAAAAAAATCACACTTTAAACTATATAGGGATTTTCGAGAAAACGTGAAACTTTGTGTTCTTTGCAAATATCTCAATAAATATTAGTTTTGGTGAAGAAACGCTAGACATCAAAAATAAAGCTCATAAACTGAGAATGAATTTATTTTATCGTAGGATTAATAGTTTCGGAGGTATTTAAGTGTAAAGATTTATAGGGTAAAGTATTCAGTTTAAATGTTAAATATCTTAGAAACTATGACACATTCATTACAAGTGAAAGGGAACATAATTAAAGATAATTTATCAATCTCTGAAATAATTTTTTGTTTGTTTTTGTATCATAAAAAAAAGAGGATATGGCCGAAACAATGTGCGTTCTCACTTTTTTTTAACAAAATGTGGCCAATTTTTTTGGTCCATTTAAAACACTCGCTTTAGTAAAAAATTCCATTCGCTATACTGGAGCCGGCATTTTGAATTTTTTTAATTTTGACTTCGGATTCAAAATCAACCAATCCCAAAAATATAAATATCCCATGTTTCAAAAATAAATCAGCAATACTTTTGCAAATATTAAATATCTTAATTTAGGGGTAGTTTTCACCCTGTGACTGAAGGTGATACCTTTTAGTGCGATAAACCCACAAAGAAAAATAACACAGGCCCATAAAAAAAAGTCGTGTAGTTGAAAGGTGAGGTACCATACCGTATGTTTTTTGGTGTGCTGAAAACGAATCCGAAGTCGGAATTGCTTCATCACCCACCATTTTTTTGTAAGTCGCGAAAATAACTCATAATTTAGGTTATTTTCTAGGAAATGGCGGATGATCTGGTGATTTTCAATATTACACAGACATACATTTAAAAAGAAATAGTCTGTTTCTAGGACTCCATTGGACTTATGTATTTCGACGCGCTGAATACGAATTAGGTGTCCGTTTAGCTCCATCACCCACCAATTTTTAGTAAATCCCACAAATAATCTAAATTATGAGTTTTTTCGCGACTTGGTAATGGGTCGATTCTGACTCCGGATACGTTTTCAGCCTCACCTTTCAACTCAAGTCTTTTTTTGTGGGCCTGTGTAATCATTACATATGAGATTATTCCGAAACTTATAGTAGAGTACCAGAGGTACTCTACTATAAGTGGAGCGTGATTTCTTAAAATCTGCCGAACTGAAATGGACGCATTACTGGTCGGCGTACTGTGAGTTGTAATCGTGAGTTTGATTCTAATGCAGTCGCTGACGCTGGCTTACACATACAGAAACAAGCACGTATTTCAAATATTTTCCGTAGTAAAAATATGTGAAGAAAGAGATTATTAAAAATATGAGAGGAAATATGTCAAATAGTTGGAGCAATTAACTGTGAATTGTAAGTCGCACACTGCTCCTACAAACCATGCCTTTAGCATCTAATAATAAGGTGTCATCCAGACTAATATGGGACTGCCATAAAGAGCTTAAAATTCCTGGAAAGCGGAACAGAGATGAATTAATATGTCAGGATATGCCGGAATAGCTGGCAACGAAAAGCTGCCAAACAAAGATATGCTAACAGCTAATATATTTCATGGCCCAGAATCCGTGCAGGTAATTACCAAAAGCGCAGCTAGAAAAGTGATCCAAGATTGAATCACGAGCAAACACAAAAATCATTGATGGAATGTCCCAGGAAATCGACATTAGAAAACACTTATCACGAGGCCACACTCAGGTCAAACGGAGGAACTACTCCTAAGGAACAGGTTTCAGTTAAGAATAATAACGGAAATTCTAACAGGTCCCCTGACAAGAAACTTCCTTTTCTTTAGCCTTTAGATGTTCACCCCTGGATATAAGCCTCTTTCATCTTGCCTGGGATCTACCGATCCTTTTTATGGTTTCCCTTGGTCTCAACTGCATTATACCTTTTGTCTATCATATGGCGACATGTCCCACCCAGCGCCGTTTGATCCTAGAAATTTGCTCCATAGTGTCAAAGACTTTGGTTCTCCTGATTTCCTCGTTTCCCACTTTATTCCTCAACCTAATGCCTTGCGCGATCTATCGCCTGTTGGCAAATCCATATACGATGTACGCTTTTATTAGTTAAGTTAGTTTGGAGTACACATATTGTAACAAGTAGCACACAGGTGCCGAAAGCTCTCCGCTTCAGATTTATTGGAATTTTCAGTTATTTGACAGTATATCCGAGTTTTCCAAATGCCGCCCATTTTAAATTTCTCCTTATAATCTAGGCTGTCTGATTATTATCCAGCTTAATGTTATATCCGAAATATACGTACTATTTCACTACTTGCGTGGCAGAAAATGTTATTTTATATATTAGAGATATTAACACTTAGTATGGCATACAAATAATCATTTTAGATTATTATTTGCAAAACTCATATTTTTACCTGTTTCAGGTCCACCCTCCACCTTAAACGCAGAAAGATCGGGGTGCCAGAATGGCGGCTTTTCAAATAAGTAAATAATGCATTTATGGATAGACCTAATGTTTTTGATGCCATCGTTGTCGATAATGAGGCGGAAACCTCGGATGATACCCATAATTTTTCCCCAATTTCCACCCCGTTTGTCTACAAGCATTTAGACACTTTCAAACCATCTCCAGCTCCCCTCGTCTACTAGGAGTTCGTAAAAGCGAAGAGAAAAAAAACATTACCTGATATAGCTCTAATTCTTCCTCATTGATATAAACCTTAAACTACTCTCCAATATTGATCATCTCCAAATGCAATAGTCATTACTACATTTTGCGATAAATAAATACAACTCAATATTACACACCAAAAGTGGAAATACAAACAAAAATAGGGTTTGGTGGGCTTTATTATACTTTTTCATAAGCATTTCACGTTTCTTAATCATCAGGACATATCCTTCTAATCTGTAGCTAGGAATAAAATAGCAAATAACCATCTACAACATAATCTGTAATCAAACTTACCTTCAACAAAGGCAGATAGCGATAACCGTGGCCTTGCTAGTATGAAAATAAATTGTCAGGGTCAGGTCTGTTAACACTGTATCATTGGAACTCTTATCAAAAGATAATACGTGAGGATTTGTGCTAGTGCGCAGTTTGATAAAATGCATTTTCGCTATTTAAAAACAAATTCATTTTGTTTGTTATAACACAGAGACTAATAGCAAACAATTCCTGATTAGCAGTATTTTTTCATACATTCTTTTATTCGTTCATGTAAGTTCAATCAGCTAATAAAAACCTCAAACAATATTATCAATAAATAAACATTTTTTATAATAATTGCTCATATCAATACGAAAATATTCTCGTGCTGGATAAGATAACCTTGAATTTGGCGATTAAAAGTTAAGTTGGTGGATTTGATGAATAGAAAGTTACGTCAATTGTTTTTGGCAAGTAAACTGTAAACTGTTGTGCCTAAATATGAAGATAACACGATTAGAACGCACAAACATATCAAGTACATTAGAAAAATTCGTTGATTCTTCTGGCATTAGGAGCAATCATGCACGAAGTGAGAATACACCTAACACTGACGTCAACGTTTAACAATGCTTTGGACATACGCACTGACCATATTTGATAAAATCTATTGATGTGAGATTCAGGGCCCTAGGTGGTCAGTCTTCAAGCAATTCATTCCATTCATCTACCCACCTCTCATCAAAGGGCATTTATGAAAAAGAGAATGTCGAATTGTAACTTCGGTATGAATTTGCAAAAAGTTCATAATGGCCTAAAAGTGTATGAATGTGTAACTGATCCGATTAAATGATTAGGCCTCCAGAATCAACAGCACTAAGTACCTGTTGAAAAGACAGTCTCGGTAAAAAATGTCCTCTCGACATTTTAAAATAAGTACGCGTCGCAATTTTGAAGTGCTAAAGATTACAATGTCCTTTGAGAACATAGTGTTAAAAAATTCACTTACTACATTTTGTTGAAGGAAGGTGGAGTGCATGAGGCAACAAGGTAATACCTTCCAAATGATGGATTTATATACGAAATTGTTTGGGTATTATTTTATTTTTTCTTGTATGGTATAAGTATATTTTGAATATGTTTCCTACGACCTGTACATTTTATTATTATTGTGGGAAACTGTCGATAGAATGATACAAAAAATAACGATTGATAAAATTAGTACTAAACTTTACACTGGCAATTAATTATTTTTAAGTTGCGTCCATTCCAAAAATAGTTTCGTTTAATGTATCTTAGTCAGTAATTATATATAGCAATGATTTTTTGTCGGTGGAGAACCTGTATCAATCTATTTAACAAATATTAGAGAGTAATTGCCATATTTCAATGTCAGATAAATTAGATATTACGAATAGGATAATTCAGAAGCGTCAAATGTGGGTACATTCATTGAAATAATTGAGTTAAATAAATTTAAAGCCAAGCGTCAAAACACCGGCAAATACATTAATCATATCTTCGAATTGTATCACTATTAGCCTTACTACATCTGCAAGTCTTGAGGTGTAAAAATATGGATTTTTGTTGCGAGAACAGGCGCGTGGTGGTGGTTTCCAGTAAGTCAGTTAAAAATATCAAAAGATTTTTCAGAAAAAATTTGAACCGCCTTCAAAAAAGATACCTAAATTAATTGAATTGAACCTTATTACCTAATATCGATATCGAAGTATGTTAAAAATACGTTTGATTTCGTTACTTAATAATTTTTATTTTTTACACCGATTTTTTTTTTTTTACCTTTTTTAGGGGAATATATATTTAGCTTCTACACAGTAAAGATGCCCGTCGTTGTGACTTTTTAAGCTTTAATATTAGGCTTGTTACCAGGGAATTCTGAAATCACACTCTGTACCAACTTTCATGTAAATCTGGAAAAATATTGCATTTATCGCAGCCATATTGTTTTCATCATTTTGAATTTTCAACTCAAAAAATTATTTCTAATTTTTGCTCATCTTACACCAGACGTAGCTTAATGAAATTAATATGGGATAAAACCACCCCTAAAGCGGGGGCGATAAAAGCTGTTGTGGGCAAAACTCGCACGAAATATGTTCATGGAGTCAAGAGAATATTTTTTGTAAAATATTGATAAAATTAGGAAATACTGCACTTCTGTTGCTTATTTCGATCCCTATTATATTTTACGCCCCGAAACCACCCTTAGTGTTGCCTCTGATGCATTTTGAAACTACAGTTTCCCGAGTATAATCAGTATATGATAAGTTGTGACCATATGACAATGTCGAAACCACTTTGAGCTCTTCAAAACATGGTATTTGGGTAGCTATGTGTAGGAGAAGAATAATAAATTGAAACTACACTTTTTTAAAATCACATTTAGACTATTTCTTGAATAACTTAGGAGACGTTAGTGAACAGCAAGGTGGAAGGTTTCACCAGGATATTAAGGAGACGGAACGACGCTATCGATGTCGGTGGAACGTCAGTATGTTGATCGACTATTGCTGGAATTTGAAAAGAAATCTGCCTATGAACTCAAAAGGAATTAAGAGATTGCCTCTAAGAAGATCATTCAGAAACAAGATACTTCGCTATCAGAGAAAAAGGAAAATTTAAATTCATTGCCGAAGAATTAATGAAAAAACTGACTGAAACTATAAAAAAATTGACTACAAAACAATCCCTCTAACTACTTCGTTCTTATCTAAACCTTTTTAATCGCTCAAAGCACATCGAAATACATAAAAAATCACCACTCCAGTCTTGGGTCTGAACTTTTTTTTGCATTTTTTTTCCGAAATAACAAAAAAACCCTCAATTTCCGGATGGTTTGAGGCAGCATAACATGAGCGACAGAACTTTAGTATTCTCACATGTTATTATTTCTCTTGTTTAATTACAGGTGGCTCGGGGAAGGAAGACACGAAAAAGAGACAACCAAGATACACTACTATAGTTTCCGCAAATTTCGTCGATTGTTGACAAAATAATTCTTTTCACTTTGTCTTGGTGCTAAGGCTTTCGCGGAGCTTTTAATCTGGCTGCTGGTTTCCGGGTCTTCTTCCGCGTAGACTTGGTTGAGTGCTTGACGTTTCGACCATCTTGTCGTGGTCTTCTTCTGAAGCGAAATGAGCTCTGCTGGACTGAGCTCCTCTATTTATACAGGTTATCAGGAGGCGTGTTGCGGATCATTGCTCATGCGGAACATTGACTTCCACGTTATTGGTAATTATAGTCCGTTATCACGGTTATAGTTATTCGGATGTTTATTTATTTCAATGGCTTCTCTGTATCTTCTTGGCCAATATTTCTTGGTGTTGGCTAATTTCTTTGTTTTGTCGAATTTTATCAAATGGCCGGTTTCTTCTGAATGTTCGGCAACTGCTGATTTTGTAGAATTTATCTTCTTTGTATTTCTAATGTGTTCTCTGAGTCTGGTGTTTATACGTCGTTTGGTCTCTCCGATATAAACTTGTCCGCAGAAACATGGGATGCTATATACTCCTGGTGTTTCTAGTTCTTCTGGACCTTGGTATTTGGGAAAATGTTGTGCCACCTTCTGTTTTGCATTATATATTACTTTGACGTTCTTTTTCTCCAAAACTCTTCCGATTCTGTCCATACATCCTTGTATATACGGTAGGTAAGCTGTTGCCGTGTATTTCTTTTCTTCTTTTTCTTCTTCTGTTCTGGTTGTATCTTGTTTCTTTATGTCCTTCGGTTTGTATTCATTTTTCTGTAGTGATGTTTTTAAGGTCCGATATTCTTCTTGCAGATGTTCTGACTCGCAAATTTGCTTTGCTCTATGTACTACTGTGTTAACGACGGCCTGTTTTGTGCTGGGTCGTGGTGAGAATTAGCGTGCAGGTATCTGTCGGTGTGCGTCGGTTTTCTGTATACCTTGTGTCCTAATCCTCCATTATCCTTCTTGAACACGAGGACGTCCAAAAATGGAAGTTGGTTTTCTGTTTCTATTTCCATGGTAAATTTGATCTTATGATGTAAGCTGTTTAGGTAGTCTCTGAAATTCTCCAGTTCCTTACGGCCATGTTGCCATATAATGAAAGTATCGTCCACATATCTAAACCAACATTTTGGTTTCAATTGGCATTCGAAATATACGCTTTGGACAACTACCAATTGAAATCACATCAAAACACACTATACTTGATGCGCGTTTCGCCAATCAAGTTAACAACATCTGAATATGATTAAAACTGTTTTAGTCATCTCTAGTTCAGTGTGAACATGTGATGCGCTATGTGCTAGAGAACCGGCAGGGTGGAGTAGCTATACATGGGTGGACTGGATCTTTGTTTAAAAATGCCTCCAGCAACTACAGAGAAGTATTTATTTAAACGCTTTCGAGGCATGTGAGGCCTCATGTATGTACCGGTTTATTGCTTGCATACTGCCTCCACCTGATTCACAGCCGAATATCCAGTTCCGGTGGACTTTAAAATGGATCTGGACGACATGACTGGATTTAAGGAGTATTACTTTTTCTAAGCTAAATGGGTACCCTCTAATGAAGATCTACCTGCGATAGTCCATAATCAGTAAAAAGTAATAAAAGGCCCAACACAATTACAGCCAGATCAAATGTTTGTAGTTCAGCAATAGGATCTAAGTTTATTATTTGTCTGGTCATGCGCAAATGCGTGGTCCGTGCACCTGCTCATGAACAATCTGAGGCTCTGAGCAGACGTAAAATTCGGACGAATTTAATGCGGCGATTCGGGAAGAATTACTACATCCGGTAGTCCGGTATAAGTCATATCCGGTACATCCCTTGCCACTTTGTTTCTGAGTAGCTATAGGCAATGTTAAATTTTCAACTTGGGTCTAAAGTCAGTTGGAAAACAAATTTAATCATAATAGTTCATAATCACATCGATACCATGAGCGTCGACCAAAAAGTTTCAGATATTTTTTATTTTTGGAATAAATTCCACACCCGTAATTGGCTGACCTTGGAGCTTATATCCGAACTCGGACCTAATGTGTAGGTTAATGCAAGCATTAGTTACTATATTAGGTACTATCGTTAAGGGCTCACCTTGCCGCTAGAATCATCTGGTCAACTGTAATATTTATATGGACCGCGTTCGTAATATTCAAGCATGGTTTCCGTGTTATTCCAGGTAGATAGGCTTTGTAATGAGGTAACAGTTCCAATTGATTTTGGAAATGCTATACCTGCTCGAAGTCTCCAATCAAAAACCACCAAACACGTTAAAAATTGTTAAGTGTGAGGTAGTAAACAGGAGATAGAATACCTTAGAGCACGTGGTGTAAGCGCGAATATGAAATTAATTGAAGAATAGAGATAGCAAAATGACAAATAACTAAAATTTAGCCTGACATAAATATCAAGAAACGCATAAAGACCTTGCCTGCTAACAGGCTAGTTTTCTCTATCTTTCTTAATGCCTCTGAGACATGTACCGTTAGGGAGACAAGCAGACGGCAAATCTCGATCTGAAGGCGATTGTTACGAATTTTTTGGACAGCCGATCGCATTAACAGCTCGATTTTCCAAGAACGAATCTCAAGCCCCCCAAAAACGAACCTCCAATGTCGTATTCTTACGGATCCTATCATTTTTTCACCACATCAACTGGAGAGAACGCCATTCTGAACACTGGGCTGATATTACCAAGGAGCTGATGGGAAGGAGCTTTGGTTAGCCCAAGCGCCTAATAGACAACCGCGACACAAGACGTGATGTTGTCAGACGTGGCATACAACAAAGAGAGGCAAACTAGAACAATGTATGAACTACAAAACGTTCGCCAAGAGGTAAATAAGAAGAAGAAGTTCAATGTTCATGGCATATTAAAGGTTTCAATATCCCTTCAGGATTTAACGAGGATTAAAATTTATCGCCTTTGCCTTTTTAATCACATATGTATATACCGATCTAGGTAGCCCAGCTGTGTGGTGAATGCCTCACACTACCTATGGTACACTGGATTCAAGCCTCAGCTCCGGCAGAGAGCACTGTGAGCAGGGAATGGTTGTGTGTCCAAATATTTTTCAAGAATAACTCCCCTTCCGTACAGTTATCAATATTTGTAGTTTATATAAGCATAAAGGCGCGTTTCCACAATTAATGTTTTCTTTCTACTTTTTGCAATGTCCAATTTTGATTGGAAAAATGTTTAAAATGTTCAGCTTTCTTGGGTCGACAATTGTATTTATAGGTTACTTAGAGGTTATTTATCTTTATCCTCTTTAACAATCAAACTTTAGCCACGTTATTAACTAACTCATAATAAGTTCCGTTCCTCCGCTTACTCCGTGTTTCCACAATGTACCTACCATTTTGACCGCTTGATACAGAAAAGTAAACTTTTTAAACTAGAAACCAGTCGAATTTACTTCACATACACGTGAAATCATCTTGATGATTGATGTCATTAATTACAACCGAACTTGTTTTATTGGATAAAAATTGTCAAAATTCTTAAGCAATCTAAATGAATTAATTTTATTATTTAATTATCGCTTGGCTGACCTTTAAATTCAAGTAATAAAATTTATATTTACAAAAAACTTATCGCACTTCGATACCACACCATGGTATATTAAAAACAATTTGAATAAAACTGATTGATTAAATACAATTAATTGATACCTTCTCTTTTCACAAATAAAGTAAATCAACAATAATATAGGTAATTATTAGGATTAAAGTACCAATATACAGAAAGTAGATAATGTCATATTAAATAAAAAAGTATGAATGACTGAATTTAAATAAATGATTTAAGTATTTTCAATTCATTTTTTTGCTTTAAAATGCTAGGAATCCTATCATGTAATTCAATACTTCGTCAGTATTAGCTCGAAGAGTAGTTGTTTTGATTGGTACTACAATGATGATTGTTTTAAAGTGTTTACTTAACTAGAATATTAGCGTGACCATATTGAGGCACCAATATACAGAAAGTAGGTAATTTCATGTTAAATAAAAAAAAATACGTAAGTTGTGATTTGCATAATACCTAAATAATATTTTCCAATATAATTGTTTATATATAAAAATATAATGATCTGATATGTAAATGAGATAGCTAAACCCATAGCTTTGTTGGATAAGGTAAGTATTTGGTAGTTGAAAGTCGATGTTAATTCTATTTTATATATTTGTTTACATTGTTGGGCGAGCTACACCAGCGTAGGCGATGCTCTGATTTGTCGTACTTCTTATCTAAAAACTGGAACCCCATTCCAAGATTATATCAAGTTTAAAATTCTACCTAAACAATTATCTAGTAAAAGGGAGCATTCTTGGTACAAAAAATGATTGTGTTAGAAGGTGGGGCATATTAAAATATTATGTGTAAATATGGATAAAAGGTCTTTAACCTTCATATTATTTACATTGTCAGTAAGTAATGTTTTAAAGTATGTTGTTTGATTACATACGTACATTTGTTTATTTATATGGAAGCATTACTTGTTCGAATTTATTTGTTATGTTTACAAAATTGTAAGGTAACAAAAATATTGGATAGCATGTATTTAAAGAAAGTTTAAATTATCTTACCGAGGTCAGGGATGGAGCTTGAGGGTTCTTCAAGTTTGCTTTCGAGCGTCTTCATTTTCGGGGGAGGCGGTGGTGGCGGAGGCCTCATGGTGTTACCGGTAGCCGGTGGTGAAGACGTAGAAGACACAATCGCTCCTGAGGGAATACGAAACTCTTTTGGTTCAGTTTTAAACACAATAGTAGCGGTTTGCATTTTCACTGAAATATGTATTGCACTAGTTTAAAAAGTAAAAGTCCCGCTCATATCCCGCGATGACACAGAGATCCACACGCGTTTCGGGGCTAGTTCGAGATAGAATGAGAATGAAAGTGAAACTGAAATGCAGTTTGGGTAAAATGTTGGGGTGCGCGTGCGCTGCACCCTTAGCGCCCCATGTCTGTCTGGCACATGCACTTATGGGGTGACTTCACTGGGAGGTTTTGGATTCAGCGGGTTGTTCTGTTGCGGGATAGCTGACGATATAGCGCGCTGTGTTGACACGGTGCGAACGAATGAGCTCGCGGGTCTGTAATGCGGCGAGTCCGCACCGCGTTCTGGCTTGGCCTTGTCCTTGAAATCGGCTTCTGAACCCAGCGCTAGCTCTGACTGCTTATCGATTTCAGGTCGCGAGCCTCTCCGTACACTTCGCGTGGTCTTTATTATGTTCTCTTTGCTCTTCAAACACTGCCAAATTACACACCACGTATTGTCACATCACAACGATCTTCGACTGCTAGCCTCGAACTACCAATCTCTGATAACACTCTAATTTACCGAGACAGCCGACTTTTCTCCGGCTGGCTCTCACTTTTACTCTTTAATTTGTTTTAGTTGCACCGCGGACCGAGTTACTCTCTTCAATTTTACTTGATAACACACTTTCGATTTTCATTATCACTATAATTAATTAATCGTGTTAAAAATAATTAAAAGCATCTGCGTTTTATTTCTTACGAACAGTAATTAGAATTGTTAACTAATAAATTCCTAGAAAGTGTCATGAATTAACTAGTTAAACGCTATATTTAACTTAGTGCCATTGACATGGAAAGCTTTTTTTTTATTATAAAATATTAAATGTTACATTAGAACTTTTACTGTAAAAATTTAAATTACTCACATGTTCCATGCATCGTAAGTAAATATTCACTTCTTTAATTTGAATTTTGATTGCCTCCCTTCCAATAAAGATATTACGAATAAGTTGCCAATTTTCTAATAAAATACTATCTGGGAGACCTCAGACCTCGTCCTTACTCTTTGTTATTTTTGATAAGATAAGAAAATATGAAATATCCTAAAATAACTATAGAATAGATCGATATTTATTATAATATATTTCTCATATAGTAAATACAAATAGATATTTTAATCAACGTACAGGGTGGATACGCAAATATTAGAGCCTCATTTAACTTTTTTATTTTTGGAGTTGCGTAAAGAGGTAAAAAAGACCGCTGCCTAAGGAATCACTACTTCTACATCCAAAGAGTGACCCCAAAAATAGGCCAAAAATCTCCCGTTTTTTAGCCCTCGAATTTTAATCAAACTAAGTGCTAAATTATTGTTAATAATGAGAATATCCTGAATACAAAATTTCAAGATGAGCATGTTTGGTTTTTGAGATATGAGGGATTGAAGTTGTGATATGCGTGATGCTATCAAAAAATACACAGCCCCACAAAAATGAATACTCATCAGCTATGGCAGAGCAATCAAGATATTTAGTATTTTTCGACGCAGAATTCATATCTAATATCGACGAATCCGTATATCCATTGATTAATTCAGTAGGGCAGTAGGGCCAAAAACCTATCCTGCATAAGGATGAAAATAGGAAAAAATTATGCTACTGAGTTATAGAGCTTCCATGAACAGAAATATAGTAAAAGTCTATTGGGTGAATGCATGAACGAAGGTGTTGACTAGGGCTTACACAAAGTAATTCAGACACACCCTTAAGAGGGTGAAAACTACCCCAATATTATACAAAACAATGATTGGCGAAGAAGCTTGAATCCTCTAAGCTTTATTAATAGGAATGAACCATAAATCTGTTATGACCTAGTTCACGACAACAACCCATCACAGGGTGCAAAACTACCCCTCATCTTGAATTATGAATTTGAGTCAGTGAGAAGATAGTGAATGTACCAGATATTGCATTCTGATTGCAGTGTGACTGGATCTGGAACGATAACCAATATTCCCACAATAGTTTTTTTACACAAAACAGAAACAGAAAACAACGCACATTTATATAAGCGATCTCGCTGTAAGAATGTTACATTGAAGTAAATTCTGTCACAAGGATAATAAAGGACGCTCTCCATAAAATTAATGTCCTAATGGTCTGTTTTCAAACTTCAAGTGAATTTTTTAAGACGGTGGAGGTGCGAGGGGGTGAATCACTGTATCACATTAGCGAAAATCCTGTAGCAAGGATTTCCAAGAGTACACTTTAGGAATGTCATGGCCTCGTGATTCTTTCTCATCGCTCTAGAGAAATTCACAGGAGTTAGAGGGTGGAAATCTGAGCAATTTTGCAATCATTAGGATTTTATGTGGGTAAGGGTACGAAGGGATGAATATCGGAGCAATCTCGTAATCGCTGCATTACATAAAAAAAATACTGATGTAACAGTTTCCAAGAGTGTTTTCTCTTATGTTAGAGCCTCTTGATTTCTTTTCATCCCCCAAATGATCCCGACGGGGGTCAGGGGGTGAAGACCCACCAACAAGTTTTCGTCCCGTTCTCTTACCCCATCGTAGGTGTGGCGTAAAATAGTTACAAAAATTCTAGTTATCGTCCCACATTCATACCTACTTCAATCAAAAAGCGATATCTGGTACTTTCACTATTTTTTCCCTAACTCAAGTTGATAATTCAAGGTAAGGGATAGTTTTTTACCCTGTAATAGATTGTTTTCGTGTACTAGGTCGTAACAGATTTATGGTTCATTCCTATTAATAAAACTTAGAGGGTTCAAGCTTTTTCGCCAGTTATTGGAGCTTTTATGCAGTTTTGTGTAATATTGGGGTAGTTTCCACCCTCTTAAGGGTGTGTCTCAATTACTTTGTGTAAGCCAATAGACTTATACTATATTTCTCTTCATGGAAGCTCTATAACTCAATAGCATCATTTTTCTTTATTTTCATCCTTATATAGGGGATGTTTTTGGCCCTTCTGAATTAATCAATGGATATACGGATTCATCGATATTAGATATGAATTCTGCGTCGAACAATACTAAGAATATCTTGATTGCTCTGTCATAGCTGATGAGTATTCATTTTTTGTGGGGCTGTGTATTACTTTCACGTCCAGTGGAAGTATAGTAACGACAAAAAAATTTTTAAAAATTTTTATTGTCCAAATAGGCTTAAAATGTCATGAAACGAGATTTTAAGTTTGAGCGAAAAAAAATTTCTGTCTGTCTGTCGGTCTGTCGATCTGTCGGTCTGTCGGTCTGTCGGTCTGTCGGTCTGTCGGTCTGTCTGTCTGTAACTTTTTTGTGCGCACGTTTACTCTGAAACCGTTTAAGATATTGACTTGAAATTTGGCACACATATGTACTTTAACGAGATCTAGAACTAGATTATATTTTCATCTTGTTCCGTCGAAGGGTTGGGGGGTAAATTGGGGTAAATTTGGGGTAAATGGGTAAATCAAGCAAGTAGGAGTCCATGAAATTGGTATTTAGTATATAAAAGAGAAGCTGAGGTCTCAAAAAAATTTTTGGCATTAGCCACTCCTATTACCACCCCCCACCTTCTTATTAAAGGGGATGAAAAAAAAATGTGATTTAGTGCATGTACAGGAACCAGAAACCACAAAATATTTTTTTACTTCATCCATCCCCCCACTACCACCCCCCTATCACCACCCCCACCCCACTACCGATGTGGGGTATCGTTTTATGGGTTTTTGGGGTAGAGGATTTCAAATATTATATTATTAAAGTTCCATAAACAATTATTTTCACATACAAAGTTTTTTCGTTGAGTAACTCGGATAGAGAATCTGGATGTGGAAGTAGTGATTCCTTGGGCAGCGGTTTTTTTTAATAGCATCACGCATATCACAACTTCAATCCCTCAAAACCAAACATATGCTCATCTTGAAATTTTGTATTCAGGGTGTTCTCATTATTAACAATAGTTTAGCACTTAGTTTGAAACAAAATTCGAGGGCTAGAAAATGGTCGATTTTTGGGGTCACTCTTTCCAGTGAGGGTGACTGGCGCCAAAAAAACAAATTTAGGTTTTTTGTTCTTGGTACACACACTAAATAAAAATAATAATAATAAGAATGATTGATTCCTTGATTGATTGATTAATTGATTTACCAGTGTACAGTGGGCATTGCTGCCACGCATATATACATACCGCTGGGCCGGCTACGTCCATGCTAGGTTGGATTAGGGTCATGCTTGTTGCCAGCAGCGAGAGCCACAAAAACCATGCTAACGGAATGTGGGATGGGAAATGCAGGCATTTGTGAGATGCGTTGCCACATTGTGTCGTGAAGGAGCGTTTAAACTTCATTTTTTGTGTTTTTGCTTTTAGACATTTACTTCTTCTGAGTCTTCTGTTTCTTCCGTCAAAGCATATATCCTTGCGATTTCTTTATGGTATACCTTCTTTCTTGCCATTCTTTCCCAGTATGCTTGGCACTTTCTTAGATTGTTCATGACGCTCTCAATTATTGTTATCCACATATAGCATGGTCTCCCTATTTTTTTCTTTTTGTCTGTTAGCGCTTCCTTCAGTAAATATGTCTGATTCCTTCTCAGCATGTGTCCCCAGTACTTCATCGTATATGTTTCTATCCACTTCGTAATTGTCTTCCCTCCTATTATGTTGACGTTTTATGTCATTGCTTTAGTCCTAATGGTTTTGCAAGTAGGTGGACGATGTCTCTTTCAGTTCTTCTCAAGCCTCTTCTGTTGGCTTCTGTCGTTGCCTCGTTTTTGATCCCGTATGTCGTCATTAGCAGCATGATAGCTATGTATGCCCACACAGCATAGGATGACCCCGGGACCTCCCAGAATGATCCCCATATATCCGATATCATTAGAGATGTCGATAGGAAGTTGGTCATAATAACAACCAAATATCCACTGGATAACCTATACGAATATCTATAAATACAAGTGGCCAATGCCTTGGGATTTGTGTATACTAAATTGCATCGTTAAATATTAATATCGTTTTCCAAACATCGCTTATCAGTTTAATTTCCCTATTAGTGCAGGCATTTTTTGGGAAAGTCTTGCCCTCAAGAAAAAAAAAACAAAGAGATATACAATTTTCAATTTACTATTTTGCGATGAGTTACCTTAAACTGAGATACAAGTTTGAGTTGAATATACATATATTGGATACCATTTATATATTGGCTAGCTCGTTATTAGCGCTAGTTTCAATAAGTCATGGTAGATGGCTCTCCTTGCAAGTTACAAATTACTTCTGTTGCGATATTCACCTAGTCAGCAGTGACTACTTCCAAAAAGCCACCAGTTATCAACTTCTTCTGTATAATAACCCGAGGCAAGCATCATCAGATGGAGGACCTTAGCCACAAGAGGCACATACTACGAAGCCAAAAAGCCAGAAACTATAGTGGAGCCTATCCACTATGCACAAGTGCGCATATTGCAAATGTATATTTTATTATTTATTATTTTCTTGAAATATGAGATTTATTTATTAAGCAAGGGAGGGGGTGAGTATACCCAGAATTTCAAATTGTTGTCTACAGCAATCACGATATTTTAAGAAGACATGTAGATGTCTCTAGGTTGTCCAGATTTTAATCTATATTGGTCCCTTTTCCTTCCTATGGACAACCATGGGCTATCCCAATTAGTCTCAAAATGATATCCACAGGAGGTCCTAAATATGGAGTAACCTAGTTTAGGACGGCCATAGGATGTCTTGTTTATCCTCTAAGTATGGCCACTGGTTATCCCTAAGGCTATCAAGTGCTGTGTAGGTATCGTCTTGATTTTTTCTTATTTCCTTGTTGGATCTGTAGGTGGCGCAATTTTTATTTTTGAACCTGTTGTTGTCCGGTGTAGTCCTTCTCCTGTTAATTACATTTATATTTCCTCGCAGTATTTTCGCTGGATATCTTCATGCTATAGTGTTTTCTTAGAAAATACCATTTTCCTGAAAGAAACCTGCAACACACATATGTGAAATGATGTGAAAATTCAGTCTTCGCGCGATATACCAACAATGCCTCATCGATTATTTTGGGTTTAGTTTATATAAAATTCGTCTAATTATTTTTAATAATTATGAAAACCTTACTTGAAAATTTACAATTTATATTATGACCATATTTTAAGAGTAATGCATTATTGATTATTACTGGTTTACTTTATATTAAATGCGTTTGAGTATTTTTAATAATTATGAAAAAAAATTACTTGAAGGTTTACATGCAAAATTTATATTACCATACTTTAAGAACAAGGCGTTACTGATTATTTCCGGTATAATTAAAATAAAATTATTAAATTTAAATTAAATTAATTTTTTTATAAAATAATATTATGGCCATATTTTAATAATTCATTGCACTACCATAAATTTGTCAACAGCTATCGACTTTTCAAGATATTGATTGACCTGAACACTTCTCGGTGGTTTATGTTTCTAAGAAAGTTATCTATCTATTGAGTGTTTCAATACTTAAAACATATATAACGCAAACGAACATGTAATATCGCAGAATATTCTCTATAATACAAAATACAAATAATAAATTAAAAATTAATAACACTTATCTGTGATACGTTATCAATTCTCCTCTTTTTATTTTCCATTTTGGTTTGGTTTATTATATTACACTAAAAACAATTGTGGATCATGTGCGTAATTAATCATTAACTATATTTCTCACAAGATCCCAAATCGCACATACCGAGATATGTATTACTTTTTAAACACCTGCCACCCACTTGGCAATTTAAAATTATCTTGTACATCTTGTATTTAGTTTAAGTGATGACACATAAAAAAGGGGCTGATGAAAGACGTCTACCCTCGACCACATCTAGGTTCAGGGTCCACTAAATATTAACAATAATAAATCGACTTCATTAAAAAAAAACTGAATGTTTAGCTAGTAAGCTACTCTTACATATAACCAAGTGTACAAGAAATTGAATTATATGTTTGGTGGAGGATCGTTACGGAAAAATGCGCGTTATTTGGGAATAGGTCAGTAGAGCACGGATTTGGCTGAATTTTTTTTTACAGGTTCCTAATGTTAAATACTAAAATCCCTTCAATTAAAAAATTGCCTCTATTGTTCAAAAAACTATAGGAAAATTCGGAAAAAATCCATAAAATAGAAAAAAAATTAAAATGCGAAGAACCCGATTTTTTTTATATACACCAAAATAATGCGATTCCAAGATTTCTGTGGCTTTAAAAATTATAATATTTATTAGAAGAATAACATTTCGAAAAAAATTAGTGATAATTAATTTTGAAGATAAACTCTTAAAATATTTGATTCTTTTTGTGCAAATATGTTTATTTTAACTATATTTTCATCAAAATCAACTTCAATATCTTCATCAATTAGGACAGTAGGTGCACAGTTAGCACACGCCTCCCCGCTGCACCCCGTGTAGGCTGAGCTGCAACCCGGTTTTTCTGCATTCGCAACTGTGACCGTAACCTTTTTGTCGTTTGCAAAATATATATATTTTTTTAATTTTCAGGCACTGGGAGTTTGGAAAAAATTGGTAGTTTCCAGCTCTAAATCGATACCCAGCCATATATGCAACTATATGTGTACTTTCTTTTGTTGTTCTAGAGCTATGCCAGTTATGCTGGGCAAATTCGTAAATCTACACTACTACATGATAGTTTTCAAATTTAAATTTTCTTTTTCGGCAACTTAAGTTACATGAAAAACTACTATAAAAACCAATACCGTTAAAAATACTAAAAGACAGTCTGAAGAAAATGTCTGAGGAATTTAGACGTATTGAGAATGTTAATGCATTTAAAAAGAGATCGAAAAAGTAGATTAAAATACAAATCATCTGCAATTTCGTTAATTCCGTACTATCACCATTCTTCATATTTGTGTCAATCTATCTGTCTCCGCATGTGTTTCAATTTCCATATTTTTCTCAATAATTTGTTCATTCTCGCTATCTTCGCAATAAATGACGGACTCATTATCTAACGGAATTTTGTATGTACGGCCAAAAATATATCTTAATCACAACGTAAGATGTTTTGTGATACATGCATTTTTCTAGTGGGCCTACGTTTGCCGTATAACACTACTGACAACATCACATCACACTCCTTGGTGACATCAGCCCAACCTTTCTTGCCATCTGGTTTTCCCTGAAGTATCATCCATTCTGCGGTTGTGTGACCAAAAATTTCGAGAATTCAGAAGAATGCGATTCTGAAGAGTCGCTTTTGAGAACGTATTTCTTGGAGAATCAAGGTTTTGGGACGATGGGCTGTCCTGAGAATTCGTACTAAACGTTTCCAGACACACATCTTGAAAGCATCGACACCACAAGTTAAATAATATATACTTATCTTAATTAAAAAACATTTTTAAAATTAACAGCTTAACAACAGACATGAAAGAAAGTTTAATTTTTCCCCCAATCTCTACCTCAAAATAAATTTTAGGATATTAAATATAGCGTGTTCCTTGGGATTTGACCTTTTTACAGACATGTGGTGAAAGTAAAATACTTTATTTAAAATTTTTATTAGCACTTTCAATACACGACAATTCATTTATATTTATCAATATTTGATGATCCTGAAAAATTTACTTCTTTCTAATTTTGGTTTCTTGCCACATGCGTATCACACTTTTTTGTCTCCATTTTCAGTTTTCCTTTCGCTAGCGTAGGGTTATTCTACTTCTCTATAAAAGTTTTTGGTACGTAAATAAATAAGGTATTTATTAGTGTATTATACAAAAGTATTTACGCAGATTAACATACAAGGTACAGGTACTGTATAAAATAATGTATAAACAAGAGCACCGAATCAGCACTTTGTGAATTCCAAGAATTAACTGTCAATATTCTTGATAAAAAGCAATATATCTTAGGGTAATTTATAATGTAAAAACTATAATGAATAATTTATTTGTTTTATAGAATGTATATTGTTATGAAAATATCAAATTTTTAAATATAATTCATTTGATTTTTCGATTTTCGTCTTGTTGTTATTTTTTGTTATTGTTTCTGTATCCATCGTTATTAAAAATCTTTCACTTGAGGCAAGTGAATCGCTACATTTACTGATTCCTCCCGAGCATTTTATGTTGTTGATCACGAAATACTGTTGATTGAATAAATTGGTAGGTATGGGGTTAGAGGAGTTACTTTAAACCTCTTTTTCATACATAAACATTAGAACACAAATTGTTAAACTAATCTATGATGTAGGTAACCTGTGCTGTATGTGACATCAGGCGTGGAGTTTCCCAGATATCTGTTTTGGGTCCTCTGCTTTTAAATATTTTTGCAAATGATGTAACACCATGTTTGAACTAAAATAAACATTATATTCTTCGTCGATTTATTGAACTTTTTATATAATTACTGCACATTATATGGGATACTTTTTGCAGTTTTTCTGTAAATAATATTAGTCTTAGACATATTTTATTTTATGATGCCAAATTAGTTGGTGTAGCACTCGTTAGTATAAAATAAATCTTTCTTGCTGATTCATGACTAGAACACATTAATTTCTGTCGCTTCATCAACGATAAAAGCTACAGGATTATTATCAATTCCTCTCCTGATTTGTTTCTCCACAATTGGAAAATATTGAAAACATGGATGATGTCTGTTTGGATACCTTTGGGCATACAAATCTGCGGCGTTTCTGGAATTTTTGTGGCATTCTCCAAAAATTAATAGGCCGGGAGCCCGTGTATAAAATGACTGACAATCCGGAGAACTTTGATAATATGAAAAATGGATTGTTCATATATTAGTTAGCAATGAATGAACCGTCAGCTGGTTGGGTAGCGGTGGCGGTGGCTGTCAAAGGGTTGAAAATACGTAAAAAAAATTGAGAAAAAAAACTATCCGGAGAAAGCTGAAACTTATATGAGGGGAAGATTATGTTCTATAATGAAAGTAGAACATAGTCAGCTGGACGGGGGGCGGTGGATTTACGGTCAGCTGATCGATCAAACGGGTCCAAAAACATGAAAAATTTAAATTATTCGGCGAACTTTAAAATTTGGGTATAAGATAATATTTACACTGAAATTCACGAAAAACAGTCAGCTGCAAGTATGTGGAAAAGTCATCAGCTGGTACAGAACAGTGCTGAGTGTTGATCACCTGCGAGGCAGCGCGCATCACCTTTCTTACATCAGCTGACGACTTTTCCACCCACATACTTGCAGCTGACCATGTTTATCGTTAATCTTAGTACGAATATTATCATATACCCGAATTTCAAAGTTCGCCATAAAGATTTAATTAGTAATATCGACATTGATAACTTAATGTTAGAAAACGTGCGTGTGGCACTCCCGAGTTTCTTTTTTTAATTTGATTAAATATTCAATTTATTAATAACATACATTATTTTATGAGAATACAAATTAATACATTCGTGCATTTCAAAATTATACAGGATGACCTGCTCAGAAAATTTATTTAATTTAGTGAAAATAAAAATAAATTTATTTGGCTTCCGATAGCAGATCTTCCTCATTCTCATTTTCATCCAATTCATCACTCTCTTGATACTCAGTGGGTGAAAGATCATTTTTCTCTTTGTCACTCGCATCTAAAAAAAATATTTATTTATAAAAAATTGATTAAGATTATAATAGGATGAAAAGTGAAAAGCACAAATGATATAATACCTTCAGCATTTTCGGCATCTCGGATAATAATTTCCACTTACGGAGGTAATTGATCTCCATCGAACCACTTGCAAGTTAAATTTGTTTTCCTCAAGCTGTCACCCCTAACCAAGGGATCTAATGTAGATGGCATTTGTTTGTGTGCGTTGTTCCAAATCATACACAGTTCTTAAAACGTGCTGTACAAGTTCTGATTTCGACGGAGACGAGAGAAATGCATCAAAATTTTTGTGTGGTAACCGAAATTCGTTATCATTTTCACTAAATTTATACACCTTAGTGAAGGTAGCTACACGAGCATCATTGACGTTTTTTATAGCTTTAATTCCATACAACGTGTAAACAAACTTCTCTATTATGTTAACGACATTATTTAGGTTCTCCTCTGGTAAATTATTCAAACTTTTAAATGCTTAAATAAACTCTTGATCTTTTCTTAATATAGTAAAAGACTTCTTTTTTCGTTTCTTGAAAAATACGGGATTATAATCACATCTCGCGAAACCGTGGAAAGCGGGTAATGCGTTACACAAGTCGTCGCCAAGTGCTGAATACAAATCGTTTAGATATAAAAATCGTTCTTTATTTCCTACGTTTCTTTATTTCCATTTTTATCCAAATTTTCACATTATTATGTACATTTTTCATGTTTCCCAGCATGATAATAGGAAATGTCAGTATCTGAACTTATGACCACACTGGTGTTCTCATTTATACGTGAAAAATTATTTTAGTGTCCGCCTCCTCGTGACTATTACACGATAAACTTTCCACAGTTTCTTAGGTGACACTATATTGAATATAGTCGTTTCGAACTCAATAACTATAGCAGTTTTCAGTATTTAGGTTTAGAGTTTTGTTACTTAAGAACGAAGCCATTTTATCACTTGCCCAATACATTGAAAGAAACTTGATTAGAGCTTCCAAAAGAAGTTATTGAAGCATTTAAAAGTTTGAATAATTTACCAGAGGAGAACCTAAATAATGTCGTTAACATAATAGAGAAGTTTTTTGCACGATGTATGGGTTTAAAGCTATAAAAAACGTCAATTATGCTCGTGTAGCTACCTTCACTAAGGTGTATAAATTTAGCGAAAATGATAACGAATTTCGGTTACCAGACAAACACTTTGATGCATCTCTCTCGCCTCCGCCGAAATCGGAACTTGTACAGCACGTTTTAAGAACTGTGTATGTATGTATACGATTTGGAACAACGCACACAAACAAGTGTCATCTCCATTAGATCCCTTGGTTATGGGTGACAGCTTGAGGAAAACAAATTTTACTTGCAAGTGGTTTGATGGAGATAAATTACCTCGGTAGTTGAAATGATTATCCGAGATGCCGAAAATACTGAAGATATTATATCATTTGTGCTTTTTACTTTTCATCCTATTATAATCTCAATCAATTTTTTATAAATAATTGTTTTTTTTAGATGCGAGTGACAATGAGAAAAATGATATTTCACCCACTGATAATCAAGAGAGTGATGAGTTGGATGAAAATAAGAATGAGGAAGATCTGTTATCGGAAGCCGAATAAATTTATTTTTATTTTCACTAAACTAAATAAATTTTCTGAGCAGATAGCAGATCATCCTGTATAATTTTGAAATGTACGAATGTATTAATTTGTATTCTCATAAAATAATGTATATTAATAATAAATTGAATATTTAATCGAATTAAAAAAAGAAACTCGGGAATGCCGCACGCACGTTTTCTAACATTAAGTTATCAATATCGATATTACTAATTAAATCTTTATGGCGAACTTTGAAATTTGGGTATATGATAATATTCATACTAAGATTATCGTTAAACACAGTCAGCTGCAAGTATGCGGGTGGAAAAGTCTTCAACTGATGCAAGAAAGGTGATGCGCGCTGCCTGGCAGGCGATCAACACTCAGCACTGTTCTGTACCAGCTGACGACTTTTCCACCCACATACTTGCAGCTGAATCGTGAATCTCAGTATAAATATTGTCTTATACCCAAATTTTAAAGTTCGCCGAATAATTTAAATTTTCCATGTTTTTGGACCTGTTTGATCGATCAGCTGACGGTAAATCCACCGCCCCCCGTCCAGCTGACTATGTTCTACTTTCATTATATAACATAACCTTCCCCTCATGTAAGTTTTAGCATTCTCCGGATAGTTTTTTTTTTAATTTTTTTTTACGTGTTTTCAACCCTTTGACAGCTACCCCCACCGCTACCCAACCAGCTGACGGTCCATTCATTGGTAACTTATATAAGAACAATCCATTTTTCATATTATCAAAGTTCGCCGGATAGTCAGTCATTTTATACACGGGCACCCGCCCTATAATAACATGTCTACTTTTTCATCCCCTATATACATGTTAAACAATAATAACAATAATTAGAGAATATTATTTAGGTATTATGCAAATCACAACTTACACACTTTTTATTTATTATGAAAATACCTACTTTCTGTATATTGTTGCCCTAATCTGGGCACGCTAATATACTAGTTAGGTAAATACTTTAAAACACTTATTATTGGAGAACCAATCAAAACAACTACTCTCCTAGCTAATACTGACGAAGTATTGAATTACATGAAAGGATTCTTAGCATTTTAAGGCAAAAAAAATATACGGAAAATACTTAAATTATTTATTGAAATTCAGTCATTCACAACAATTATTATTGAACCTTACATTCTATTTCAACTCTAGAAAAGTTGTACAAGTTTTTTTCGAACTCGTTAGTTCTCATCAGTAGAGTATAGAAACATTCATTCATTATTTACAAGCCTATTCTTGATTTATTTTTTACAATTAATTATTTTTTATTTATTTGCTTTTATCACGATTAGAGAATATTATTTAGGTATTATGCAAATCACAACTTACACACTTTTTATTTATTATGAAAATACCTACTTTCTGTATATTGTTGCCCTAATCTGGGCACGCTAATATACTAGTTAGGTAAATACTTTAAAACACTTATTATTGGAGAACCAATCAAAACAACTACTCTCCTAGCTAATACTGACGAAGTATTGAATTACATGAAAGGATTCTTAGCATTTTAAGGCAAAAAAATATATGGAAAATACTTAAATTATTTATTGAAATTCAGTCATTCACAACAATTATTATTGAACCTTACATTCTATTTCAACTCTAGAAAAGTTGTACAAGTTTTTTCGAACTCGTTAGTTCTCATCAGTAGAGTATAGAAACATTCATTCATTATTTACAAGCCTATTCTTGATTTATTTTTTACAATTAATTATTTTTTATTTATTTGCTTTTATCACGATTAGAGAATATTATTTAGGTATTATGCAAATCACAACTTACACACTTTTTATTTATTATGAAAATACCTACTTTCTGTATATTGTTGCCCTAATCTGGGCACGCTAATATACTAGTTAGATAAATACTTTAAAACACTTATTATTGAAGAACCAATCAAAACAACTACTCTCCTAGCTAATACTGACGAAGTATTGAATACATGAAAGGATTCTTAGCATTTTAAGGCAAAAAAATATATGGAAAATACTTAAATTATTTATTGAAATTCAGTCATTCACAACAATTATTATTGAACCTTACATTCTATTTCAACTCTAGAAAAGTTGTACAAGTTTTTTCGAACTCGTTAGTTCTCATCAGTAGAGTATAGAAACATTCATTCATTATTTACAAGCCTATTCTTGATTTATTTTTTACAATTAATTATTTTTTATTTATTTGCTTTTATCATGATTAGAGAATATTATACAGAAAGCAGATAATTTCATATTAAATATAAAAAGTGTGAATGACTAAATGTAAATAAATGATTTAAGTACTTTCAATTTTTTTTTCTTTAAATTGCTAAGAATCCTTTCATATAATTCAATACTTCGTCAGTATTAGCTAGGAGAGTAGTTGTTTTGATTGGTTCTCCAATAATACGTGTTTTAAAGTATTTACCTAACTAGTATATTAGCGTGCCCAGATTAGCGCAACAATATACAGAAAGTAGGTATTTTCATAATAAATAAAAAGTGTGTAAGTTGTGATTTGCATAATACCTAAATAATATTCTCTAATCATGATAAAAGCAAATAAATAAAAAATAATTAATTGTAAAAAATAAATCAAGAATAGGCTTGTAAATAATGAATGAATGTTTCTATACTCTACTGATGAGAACTAACGAGTTCGAAAAAACTTGTACAACTTTTCTAGAGTTGAAATAGAATGTAAGGTTCAATAATAATTGTTGTGAATGACTGAATTTTAATAAATAATTTAAGTATTTTCCATATATTTTTTTGGCTTAAAATGCCAGGAATCCTATCATGCAATTCGATACTTCGTCAGTATTAGCTAGAAGAGTAGATGTTATGGTTGGTTTTCCAATAATGAGTGTTTTAAAGTGTTTTGCTAAGTAGTATATTAGCGTGACCCGGTTAAGGTACCAATATACAGAAAGCAGATAATTTCATATTAAATAAAAAAAAGTGTGAATGACTAAATGTAAATAAATGATTTAAGTATTTTCAATATTTTTTTTTCTTTGAAATGCTAAGAATCCTTTCATGTAATTCAATACTTCGTCAGTATTAGCTAGGAGAGTAGTTGTTTTGATTGGTTCTCCAATAATAAGTGTTTTAAAGTATTTACCTAACTAGTATATTAGCGTGCCCAGATTAGGGCAACAATATACAAAAAGTAGGTATTTTCATAATAAATAAAAAGTGTGTAAGTTGTGATTTGCATAATACCTAAATAATATTCTCTAATCATGATAAAAGCAAATAAATAAAAAATAATTAATTGTAAAAAATAACAATAATTGATAAACAACAACAAATTTAAAGATAAAGAGCAAACTTATTAAGTTAACAACACACACGTATTATTATCTGTCAAACTTCTTTTTGTTTCCACTTTTTATTTGCAGCGTTGCGCGTCGTTTTGTTGACAAAATTAATGTTTTGAATCTAGTTTTATTGAATTTCCACTTGAATACTTGATAAGCTTATTTTCTCGATATTTTAATTATTATCCACCAATCAAACCAATTTTAGATTTGAATATATCAATGGATTTGTCGTGAAAATTAGTATTTAACTACTGAGTGTCTAAAATATGTTGCCATTTAAAAAAGTTGACATAATTACAGATTAGTGATTTAGAAAATTTTAGTTTGTCGCTACTAAACCAATTTGAAAAATCTCATGTTTACATTTTTCTCTTATTGTTTTGATCTATTTGGTCGATTTGAGTGCATTCACTATACTCTAAATGCAAAAATAAAAATAGCCCTAAAACAATCAAGTAGTCTCAACAATTTTTTAAAACTACGCAGTCGTACATAGAATTGTCTCCTGAATCAAAAAATGTAAAAATATACAGGGTGTTCCATTTAAAATTTCAAAATTGGGGACATTTCCGAGGAAACCGGAAGCGATGGAAAAGTGTCAAATTGTGAAAAATTTGCAGTTTTTGGTATATATTACCTCTGCCAAATTTAAGACTTACATCTTGAAAACTCTGGAAACTATGGCTTGTTTAATGATTCCGTTGACACCCGGTATAAATAATGATAGAAAATAACATTTCACAAGATTTCTATTCAACCAAGCGCGGATCTAGATATTTCAATAATTTTTTTCTCGTCTGTGGCGCATGGGACCCATACGAAATATGGGAAATAACATCTCGAGAAGCACTTCTCTAACGACCCCTAAAAAATTTTTAAAAAGCAGTTTGCGAAAATTTTTTTCAAAATTCGGTTACCCCCCAGGTCTAGGAACTCCTGTTTAAAATTATTTGTTTTTGTCATATGCATTTTATTTTTCATAAAAGTACAACAATATGTTTGAAGTTTATGAAAATATTTTCGTTACTAACTGAGATACAACGGATTGAAATTTTGTGATATACAATTTAACAAATCTCAAAATTTCAATTCGTTGTATCTCAGTTAGTAATGAATATTTAATGAAATAAAAATAATTGAAATAATTTAATTTAATATTTTCATAAACTTCAAAACCTATTGCTGTATTTTTATGAAAAGTAAAATGCATGTGACAAAAAAAATAATTTTAAACCAGGAGTCCCTAGACTGGGGGTAAACGAATTTTGAAAAAATTTTTCGCAAACTGCTTTTTCAAAATTTTTTAGGGATAGTTAGAGAAGTGCTTCTCGAGATGTTATTTCCCATATTTCGTGTGGGTCCCATGTGCCACAGACGAGAAAAAAATTGTTGAAATTTTTAGATCCGCGCTTGTATTCAACACGACTACACTCAACACTAACTTGCTATTCAAACTTCAATACAATCGGATTTCTCTTTCTTAAGCTTACAAGAAACATGGACGGACAGACGGACGGACAGACGGACGGACGAACAGACGGGCGGACGGATATTTTGAAAATTGTTCAGAATTCGTTAATGAACGAATCTGAACAACAATATTGGGGCGATCAAATACTTTTTGTTTTCTTATCTGCGAAAAGTATAGTAATATAATTCAAGGAAAAATATTAGATATCACATATAGTGGACCAGTCAGCATCAAAAAATTTATTCGTAAATTGTAAGAGGCATTGTCGATTAAGTTTTGAAACGTCTATAATCTAGTTTCTTGATGTTACTAGGTGACGTTTACGGCACGAGCCGAATGCGAATGCTGTAAGAAGTTGCACTTTAAAGTAAATTGGCCGAAAATAATAACTGGTGACAAATTGCATTTTTTAGGGAAAAATGAAAAGACGCATATTCTGTCGATCATCATAACTTCTTTATGTTTTAAACAGGAGAAAAAAATTAAAAACAATACTTTGAGTTTAATGGATGATCTTTAATTCGGTTTCTCTATATTTTTGGGGCAAGTGCCATAGTTTCTGAGATATTTAACTTTTGAAGAGGTATTTTGATTTAAAACGTTTGAGGCCATTTTTAACCTCCATATCTCCGAAAAAACAAAAAGTTATGGAGATTTTTCAGCAGATTGTTTCTCAGTTTATGAACTTTTTCTTGGAGATTTTTATTTTCTAGCTAGTAGTATACTTTTAGACAGAAATCTTGTTGAGGTGCCCGTTTTCGCAATCTGCAAAGAGTCTTTTCTTAATATATGATTTGAAGGACCTT
This sequence comes from Rutpela maculata, assembly GCA_936432065.2. Lineage (NCBI taxonomy): Eukaryota > Metazoa > Arthropoda > Insecta > Coleoptera > Cerambycidae > Rutpela > Rutpela maculata. Next base: position 187,250,776 of record OW386286.2, read on the forward strand.
ACTATGTCATTATGGAAGGAAGAGGAATTGCATTTGATCCACATCGTGAATCGTACCAGCGAAATCGAAAATTCGAGCTTACTGGAGCGTACGAAGAGTGACATTTTTTTTAGTATCGATGACCTTCTTAGTATGACAGAGTGATTTGAGTTATGACACATGCGATGTTCTTGATTGATTGATTGATTGATTGATTTACCAGCGTGCGGTAGGAATTGCCGCCACTCCCAAGTTATACAGCTGGGCCTGCTACGTCCACGCTGGGTTGGACTTCTTGTGAGATATGTTGCCGCGTTGTGTCGCTGATGTTTGTGCTCCTATTTCTGTACTTTTGTTTCTACAAGTCTTCTTCTTCTGAGGCTTCTGATTCCTCCGTTTCTAATTCTGGTAGAGTATATATGTATCGCTCTGATTTCTTTATGGAATTCATTTTTCCCCTCGCTTTCCTTTCCCAGTATGTTTGGTCCTTTTCCAGTTTGTTCATGATCCTCTCGATTGTTGTTTTCCACGTGTAACATGGTCTCCCAATGTTTAGTTTGCTGCTGTTCAGTGTTAGTGCTTTCTTCAGTAGGTGTGTTGGTTCCCTTCTTTGGACGTGTCCCCAGTACTTCGTTGCGTACATTTCTATCCTTTTTGTGATTGTCTTCCCTTCTAGTAGTGTTGATGTTTTATATCGTTGTTTTTGCCCTGTTGTTGGATGATGTCTCTTTCAGCTCTTCTCAATCTTCTTCTGCTGGCTTTTGTTGTTTCCGCGTTTTTAACTCCAAATGTCATTGTTGGCAGTATGATGGCTATGTACAGCCGTTTGGCCAGGGCCCATGATAGTTTGTTTTTCTCAATGAACGGTATAATTGCTCTTGTGACTCTGTATGCTGTTTTTATTCTCTCCTTCACTGTTTCTCTTCTTTTCAGTTGGTTCGTCAGATATGTTCCTAGGTATTTCAGTTTGTTCGTTGTTCTTAGGGAGTAGTCACCTATTTTGTATTCTTTTCCACTGATCCGACTCTCTTTTGTTGATGGGTCTCGCTCCATTATTAGACTTTTCTTGAAATTTATTTTCAGCCCAGATGCGTCCAAATGCGGTTTCATGTTTTCTAGGAAGTTGAGAATTTGTTGCTCTTCTTCTGCGACGATTAGGAGGTCATCGGGGTAAGCTAATACGATTGGGGTTCTCAGTGTTTCCGAGTCTTCATTGAAATTTGGTGTTTCCGTTATTGTGTTTTGTATCGCTTGGTCTAGGACCGTGGTGAATAGTCGGGGGGATAGGGTGCATCCTTGTTTGGCTCCTCTGTTCTTTTGTCTGGTTTCCGTCATTTGTCCGAACCATTGTATGACAGTTGTTTCATGAAGCCTTTATTATCTTGTTTATTAGATAGTGCGGCACTCCTTTGTTATACAGAGTGTTGACTATGGTTTCGTGACTGATGGTATCGAATGCCTTTTGGAGATCTATAGCGGCTATGTGCAGTTTTGTCTCATTTCTTCATTTTTCTTCAAGTATTCTTCTAGTGGTGTACATGTGGTCGTCCGTTGATCAGCCTTTGATGGATGCTGTCTGGTAGTCTGGCGGTCTTCCAATGTACGTCTCTAGTTGCTCGAGCAGGAATTGTGCGTAGTATTTGTATCCTATGCTGCAGAGTGTTATTCTTCTGTAGTCTTCTATGGTCTGTGGCGAGTTGGTTTTTGAGAGGGGTATTTGTATAGGCTTGGTCCATTCCGTAGGCAGAGGTGTGTTTTCTGTCCATACTCTGGTGATGATTTCTAAGGTTTGCTCCTTTAGCTTTTCCGTGCCGTAGTGTATTAACTCGTTGTTTATTTTATCTACTCCAGGTGCGGTGTTTCTTCTAGCTCTGGCTATTATTTCTAGCAATTGGTCTTTTGATGGTGGCTTGTCCAAGGGCCAGTGGTCTGTTTCTTTTATTAGTTTTGTCCGTTCTTTAGTTGTTTTCTCTTCTTCCTCCAGCTTCTTGGTCCAATGTTGCATTGGTATGTATCTTCTCCTGTGGGTACTGTTGTTTCTTCTATATTTTTTCAGATATCTGAAGGTTTGGTTTGAATTTAAAATAGTCTTTTGTGATTGCTCCACAAGAACTGTTAAATAATAAACAAGGAGTCTTGTGATTGGTCCTAGCCCATTGAATAATGAATTATTACCCACGGCCGGGAATGGTGAGCCCTATTACTTGTTCAAAAACGTATCGATAACACAGATTTACCAAAAAAAGTCTTGTCCTAAGGTTCTTATCTAACTGTTCTGAAGTATTTTGACGCGCTGAAGCTAATTTTGGACAAAAAAAATGTCTATCGTGTCAGCTTCCCTCTACCACCCCCTTTAATCCTCTAAAAAAGGCAAAAATAAAGTCTTGCTTGTCCTAAGTTTCTGATCTATCTTTTCTGAAGTATTTTGACGTGCTGAAGCCAATTTTGGACCAAAAATTCCATCGTGTCAGTTTCCCTCTACCATATCCTCTAAAAAAGGCTATAGAAAGGTTTAGTCCTAAGGTTCTGATCTGACGTTAAACAAAAAATTGTTCTATCAGGTCAGTCTCTTTTTACCACCCCCTTTAAACCCTAAAATTCATTTTTGATCAAAATTGGTTTCAGCGCATCAAAATACTTCAGAAAAGTTGGATTGGAACCTCAAGATAAGTCCTTTTATTTTTTTTGTTACCCATTATGTCCAAAGTATTCGAACGACTCATCCTCAACAGAATAGAAGAGGCAGTGCCCACTAATAATTTAATCCCCGAACACCAGCTTGGATTCAGACATAATCATTCTACCATCCAGCAATGTCACAGAATTGTAAATAAAATTAAAGAGTGCCTGGAAGAAAAGAAAATGTGTGCTTCAGTCTTTCTTGACATACAACAAGCTTTTGATAAAGTTTGACACCATTGAAAATGCATCTTCCTGATCAACTATACCTAATTTTAAAATCCTTCGTAAGTGATCGTTACTTTCAAGTTAAAGTGGATGATGCTTTATCTGATGATCACCAAAAAATTTGTAAACCTGTGAATTAATTAATTATTCAATTGTCGTAGAAATAAAACTACTATTGCGTGTTAATCTGTCCCATAGCATGTTCCTGAGAGCTGCAAAAAGTCTAAATTTAGTTTATCATTTTTGCGAGTTGAATATGAATGTATCTGTTTACATTGTTTCATTCTCCTTAATATAAAGCAGATATTGTAATATATACGTGCTGCATAAAGTTCGAATTTTTAGTATTTTATCTTTGCATCCATATCTGTAACCCCGTAATTATCCTAACAGTTTTTCTCTGCATAGCAAATAATGTCTCAAACGAGAAGAGTGTCCTCAGGCCAAAATTGTATAGGTGATTGCAGAATGAATTAATGCATAATACGCTGCTAATATTACTCTATGGCACACAATTCACGAGATTTCTCAAATGAAATATTCTTCTCGCCAACAATAAAAATCTAATAGTTATTTATGTACCAAGGGTCGCAAGTGGCCTTTTTTTGGTCGAGAATACAGTTTGCAATCCGAGGCCCGTAGGGTCGAGGTTTACAAGTATTCGAGACCAAAAAATCGCAGTGTGCGACCCGCGGTGCATATTATATTTTTCGTCATACCCATGACTCTTTAAACTAGAAAAAAACTTGAGAAAAACTAGTGGAAAACTATAATTATTTGAGTAAGATTTCATATTTGCTTATAGTAAAGGTAGCGATGCTTGGAGAATATCCATGGCAACCGTCAATAAAATAAATTTGGGACACTGCTTCTATTCAAATGACAACTACTGTCAAGATAAATTAAATCATATTATTATAATAGCTCTGAATATTTTTGAAAATATAGAGGATATAGCAAGTAAGGCTTGTCTGGATTTACTTAATTTAAAAAAGTTAAAACATTTAATTTAATACTTGTTATCTAAAAGAGAAAATTCTCCCAAATTTACTTTATATCCCTAAGGACGTTATGAAAAATAACGACCCGTTGTCAATGGCAACAAGTATTTGGTACATAAAGCGCCACTTACTGTCAACAAAACAATGGAATCGGGGTATACTTTCAAGGGAGGTATGACGAAAACCAAATAAAGATAATAAATGCAATTATTACATAGAAACGAAATAGAAGTTGGAATATATAAATGAACTAACTATAAACGTACCGATGTTACATCAAACTGCTGCAGATGATCGAAGAGATCCTAGTAGTCAGTCAGAACTTTCATGATGGAACGACATGTTGTTATTCCCGTTTTAGATGACGACAATTGTTATGAAGCCTATTAATAATTTAACTGAATATGAAAATTTGTTATCGATATATGGTGCATACGTTGGTTATGTTGAAATGCATTGCATTACATTAGTCAATTAGTCAATATTAATCATAGCTTATGGTTTTACAAGAGATGTATTAAATAATACAAATACAACAGGGTGCAACTAGGATTATAAAAATGTACTTCTTTACATTGTAGTAACATTAGCACCAACGTTTACTAACAAGCTGGTCGAAGAACGACAGAAGCTGTCCAGTTAAAATCGAGAATCTGACTAATTCAGGAATTATGGAATTATAATATGCAGACATTCATCCTTCTAAACACGCTGATTACAACTGGAGTCTTGTCACATTTATAATTCATATATTGACTGAATAGTCATAGATGGTGAATATCCGCTGGACAGAGGACTATATACTTTCTATAACAGTTCACATATAATGTACAAGAAATAATGAAAATTCGTGGTATGTGTAGAATTAGTATAGTTCCCAAATCTTCAATATTGTTTAAAGTTAACTGGCACAATTCTTCCCGGCGACTGGCTAGAAATGCGGAAATTTTCAAAAACTTCACGAGATATTTTTCGTACTTTTACAATTAGTTATTTTTTATTTATTTGCTTTCATCATGATTAAAAAACATTATTTAGGTATTAAGTAAATCACAACTTACACACGTGCGCTTCTGTGATAAATTTATTGATTTGTTACATAGTCAAGATTCGCCTTTTCGATCCAAAAATGCAATAAGATTGTAATGTTTGCTTATATCTTGATTGTTCATTATTTTCATCGTTAGAAATTCCCACCATATTCAGGAACGGAAAGTCGCTTTTTTTTGCAAATAGCACCTCTAACAAGGACTTAACGCTGGTTTTTCACTTGTATCTTGTAAACCGTTTGTCGGAAGAGAGAAAAGTATTGGAAATAAAAAAAATGTTGTTAAATTTTGCATAAAATATGTCGTATTAATCTTGCAGTTTATCCCCGCTTAGTTCGCACTAACAGCATCCGAAATGAGAGGTATAGTCTAGAACGCATAGGTAAAAATCGATCTTCACAGCGATTATCTCAAAACCGGTTACTTTAACGAGAAACATACTAAAGAATGAATTTATAGAGCGGAATTTTCTCTATAAGATGCATGTGATTTTTATTTATTTCCCTGTTTTTTCCACAAAGATGCATTTTATAATTATACGTAAAATATGTACAGTGTGGTCGCACGAACATTAGAACCCTATTTAACTTCGTTATTATTGGAGTTACTTAAAGAAGTTTAAAAATAAAAGTTATAGAAAATCACATGTATTTTCCAAAAATCCAGAAAATGAAGTCGCATGTCGCATGGTTTTTAAAATGGAACATCTCGTATATTTTTCACCATCTTAGAGGCAATAAAAAAAGCTTTTTAATGATATATAACAGATGGCATTTATCTTTAAAAAACATTGCTTAATTTGCTATAAATTTGCAATTTATCAAATTAGCCGCCGTGGAACACAAAAGTATGCCATTTAAAGTAAACAATACGTTAGTTCTGTCAAGATATTTCTTGTTACTTAGTTTTCCTTCATTTTAAATAAAATGGAAAATTTCAAAGGTTGATATATATTTTTTGGACTTAATGGGCACAAAATATAAATTTTAATATCTAGTGCAGTTTTTAAGAAAAATATTATCTATTATATATCATTGAAAAGCATTTTTTTTTGCTTTTCAGATGGTATAAAAAGTAAAAAAAAAACAAGTAAAATTCATATCTCCAAATACGACTTTAAATTGTTTTTCTGAAATGATTTTTGTAAAATACGTGTGATTTCTATAACTTTTATTGTTAAACTTTTTGACTTAACTCCAAAAATAATGAGATAGATAAGGGTAGACGAGTGATATATTTAGACCTGACCTTCGGAGCAGATGAAGAAATCGCAAGTGTTGGAGAGCAATTCGCGCTTGCATTATACATCATAGTCCCCAAAAAAGAGATATCATTGAATCATCAAACGTTCATTATCTTCAACAAGTTGGTCGATCAGTCTAGTAATACCGCGATTTTATCAAGACTGCCACCAACATCTGAGGCATTACGTCAACATTCTTACAGAATATTTTTTTCAAATACAATCCTGGGGTTGGAAGAAAGTGGACAACATCTTAACACCCATTTATACAATCGAGTTACCAGCACCAATTTCCACCTTTCAGCTAGTATCTTACAGCTGCAGAAACGATGGAGCTGTGTTAAGGTTGCTGCTCAACAATGTGCTCTAATTGCGATAAATTCTAAATATGAAGAAGAGTTCATTGATGAAGAATCCCTTAATGAGTAAAAGACAGAATTTTAGTGGAATAGGCTTAGAATAGGCTTACAGGGGAAATCACTTAAAAAAGAAACGTACCGAAAACTCTATCTCAAGGTAGTGTGGAAACGAGCTCAAATTAAAAAACACAGCTTTGTGGAAAAACGGGGAAAATAAATAAAAATCACTTGCGCAAAACCCGCTATACATGCATCATATAGAGAAAATTCCGCTCTATAAATTCATTCTTGAGCATTTCTCTCGTTAAAGTAACCGGTTTTAAGATATTCGCTGTGAAACTTGTAAGATCGATTTTTACTTGTTCACTCCAAACTATCCCTCAGTACGGACGCTGTTAATGCGTAATAGGCGGGGATAAGCTACAAGGGTAATAATAGGGTAATTTTATATGCAGAATTTAACGACAATTTTGTTTATTTTCTGTACTTTTTTCTCTTACGACGAACGGTTTACAAAATGAAAGTGAAAAATCAGCGTCAAGTACCGTTAGGGGACACTTTATGCAATAAAAGGGACTTTCCTTTCCTGAATGGGGTGGGAAGTTTTCGGGTATCTATTTCTAAGCCTATTGAGAGTACACATCTGAAATATTATTTCCTTATAAATTATTTCTTCTAAAATGTCTAATTTGAGAGCGACTTCATTAATTTCAACCGGAATCGGAAATAATTTCTTGATTATTATCCATTTTACAACAGACGCGTTCGAGTGTTCTTTGGAAAGAGAACAAGAGACAAACTTTCATTACATCAGGTAGAGTGATTTTTTTGTGTACATTATTTGCGAATTTCAAATATGGCATACTTTAACACTATATAAATTTAATTATTTAAAAACTTTAAAAAATGAAATATTCCTTTAGTATTTTACTTTTTACCACCTTAATCTACTTTTAATTGTATTTGAAGTAAAAATAGTGTATGATATACGTGTTAAAAGTGATTTTATTTTATTCGGAGGGATGCTACCCGCTGTATCCCAAACTTCCCTTCCCTTCTCACACTTGTATCATAAACAGCTACTATGTTGTTTTTATCTAATATTTTTGTTACGGTAATCATTCATTTTTAAGTACAATTAATAGATAGTAAGCCCACGAAGTGTTCGATTAATAAATTAAAAAATACACTTAACCTTGATTAAAAGGCAAGGACTTTTGAGAGGTGTCCTATCGCAATATTACATTAGTTACAAAGATTTTACAAATTTAAGACACGACGTTCTCTTCAGGGTTAACTATGGTAATCAAACTTTTTCTGTCATTCTCATGAACATTCTTCAAATTAATTAACCGAATTTTGGGAATAATTTATTTTGTCACCGAAGGCTACTTCGGCGATTTTTCGAATATAAATCAGTTTGTAATATTGAATATTTAATTTTCAATGGTTTTCTGTTCTAGAATTAAAAATATACAGTACGACGCCGACGTACGTAGTCAATATATGCCAAATTTTAACCTTTTTATTAGATTGCGCTACTACCCGTAAAGAAAAGTAATGTGTTTCACAAATCGGTTTTATATCGGACCAAAAGACCCAAAGACAGTGGTCAAAACGAAACTTGATGAAACCCCTTCAACATGATATAAGGTTATCCAAAAGTCAACTGTTTATAAGTTATTAGGACTTTTGTGATTTTTGAGTAATTTCCTACTTCTTACAAAAAACATCACTGTGCAAAACCACTCAGTGTAGTCACCTGAAACTTGGCACAGACATACTTTAATCCCCAACTCTTCAGCAAAATAAGATCAAAATATAATCTAGTTGCAGATCTCATTATAATAGGTTCATCAAATTTTAAGTCCCTATCATAAATTATTCGCGCATAAAAAGTTAGAGACATATACAGACCGACAGATATTTTTTTTTCTCAAACTTAAAATCGCGACGTTTTATGACATTTTGAAAAAAAATGTAGTATCAGTTTTGCATTTTTCCAGTGGACCATCGAAACCCGAAGAAAACGTCGGATCGAAATGAAAGTCGTATCTATGGACTCGAGCGAATGAAACTTGGGTGGTTAATAAGAGGCCTTTAGAAAACCTTAACGCTGGAAGCTCGGCTCCGTTCACAAACCGGAAGTACTCGTTATAGACGTTTCAAGTTTTTCGGAAAAAATTGAATAACTCGGTAACGGGCAGTCGGATCGAGATATTTCAAAAAAGAGATGGTGCCGCTGGCAACGATCTACAGATAAATATACCGGAGACTACGTCCAAAAACAAATGGAAATTGAATTTTTTTGCAAAAAACTGGTTTTCTCGAAATCGGGCTAGGAAGCACGATAACTGTCCAGGATATTGATCGATTTCAATGAGACTTGGTGGAATCGAAGGTACATGGCCACAAATGAAGCCTATTGCTGGCGGCCCGAATCCGTTGGCCGCAAGTATTATTTCCAAGGCCGAGTATGATTTTCCAAAGAAATTGATAACTCCCGAACCGAAGGTCCGACTTTGATTTTCAAAAATGGCGATTGTAGGGCTCGATTAAGTCTATTAGGTGACGTTTGTGAGAAATTTGACAAAACAAAAGCGAATCTACAAATTATAGAAAACTTGATTTTTTTGAAAAATTCTACAAATACCGAACAGTTTCCTAATAAAAATCAAAAATTAAGTATTCCGTCGATCAATCTCTATAACCGCTATAAGGCACGGACCTTTTTGGACAAAGAATCTGAAAAAATTGAAAATAAACGAGATGTTTACAAAGATGCATGACCACAATGTAACCGATGCCCTTTCTGAATAAAAAAAATATATATATTTTTCCGTTACTGTACTTCCACGATGTGAACGTAAAGCTACCTCGGTTTACTCTCTTCACAAGAAAAAATTTCAAATTCGTATAACTACTGGAAAATTTTTAAAATAATCATCTTTCATAAAATTCTAAAAACTAGAAAAATAAAAACTGTACAAAACAGTTGACAACAGTGTAGGAAGAGAAGAATTAAATAACAAATAATCAAAAGTATTACGTATTACGTTAAATTTTCAAATGTTCTGTCACACACTGAAATACATAATCTGCATTTTCGTAATAAATTGTTTTTTGCTACTGCAATTTTCTTCGCAAATCTTGCACACGATATTCAATAAGGTTTAGATCAGGATATTTCGCTGGTCACCTGATTACACCCTCCAATCTTCATTTATAAAAGTGTATGATGAGAAAAGTCTTATAATTAAAAAGAAATGTTCTAGATGTTACAATTATTTTGGAAACTTCTCTATTTTATCCTCTTTTATTGGTGTCAGCATTTATATCACCAAATTTTATCACTTACTAGAAAAGACAAAAAATATCAATATCAATAATTTTTCATTTAATGTGTTGGGTTTTCAACAAAGACGAGACCATATTTTCAAATATTTTATTTAGAAGGTTACAAAATTACTATTTTTCATGTTCGAAGTGAGATTTATTATTTCCTTCTTATTTTAACCGTAGTCGTCCTTAGTCTTATTCCTGTTCGTAATTGTAGGGCAGCTTGCTCCATTTTTGCTATCAGTTGAGCACAGCTTTAAATTTTCTTATTATAGGAAAGTTCTTTCATTCTACCCCATATGAAAAAGTCTAGCGGCATTAAATCGGGGAACCGTGCATGCCACAGAATAGGTCCACTATGCTAGATTCCATGATCGAAATGTGTTCGATCTAAGAATCGGCGAACTAAGAACTGTCACGCGGAAGTGAGCTGGCCATTTGGTCCGCCACATTTAACGCCACTGGAGTTTTCCATATGTGATAGGATGAAAGAACTTGTCTACAAGGAAATTAAAAGCCTTGCTCAACTGATAGCAAAAATGGAACACGTTGCCCTACAGATATAAGACTAAGGATGACTACGGCTGAAATAAGATGTCGAACACGGAAATGCATTGAAATAATGGATCTCATTTCGAACATAAAAAATAATAATTCTATAACCTTTTAAATACGGATTTTGAAAATATAGCTGTGTTTGTGTTGATAAACTCCACATATGTAATTTTCTAGTAACTAATATTTTAGTAACTGATGAAACTTTATGGTATGTATGATAATACCAATAAAAGAAGATAAAATAATTGTAACATCTAGATGGCTTCTTTAAAAAAAAAAAAATTATAAGGATTTGAGATTCGATACCTTTCCATTGCAATTTTGTTCCTATAAATATATTTTTTATTTCTTTAGGAAACTTATTTATTTCGGATACAGAAAAAATATTTCAAAATATCAAAAGTTAAACTTACTGCGTAGTACTTGCATAAATTATAAAAAATTGAGATTTTTAAAGAAAGTGCAAAATTGGCATTATAAAAAAACGTAATATGTTTCATATATATGTATATAGAGTGTGTTTCAGTTAACATTCCCACAGCCGATATTTCGGAAACTAAGAAATATATTTTTATTCTATAAACGGTAATAGATTTCTATGGTTAATGCCTTCTTCAGGAAGTACAATTTACTATTATAACATTATCACCAGAGATGGCGCTGCAGTTTAAAAATATTTTTCGATCAAGGAAGGCTTGAAACATATGCCATTCGATTAAGAATTAAATTTTAAACAAAAATGTTCTTATTCCAAAAAGTCAGATCTGCAGTAGTGTTTGAGTTGTTTTAATTTCATTGTCTAACTTTGAAGTGTTGTATTTTTTTTTATTGCTGTAACTTTTTTAATATTGGTTTTTGGTGTAGGTTCTTAGTAACTGTTTTGCCTGCCATAAGAGAATTATTTACTGGTGGGAATTTTTTTTTAATAGCACTTCCGATTTTACCGCAAATTGCTTTAAATTGAGAAATTTAAATTAAAATAATTGAATAATTGTTTATTTATTAACTGGTTTGGTATGTTTGGTCATATAGATGCCAAATGACCACCTGTACCTCCCTGTTGTTCAGGGTCGGCATCGCTCCACCAAACGCCCTGTATATACATACAGCTATGTAGATTATATTCACTTAAATATTTCTACATGTTCTGAATTTGGTTTGTTATTCAAATTATTTCGTCACTTTTAAAGTGTTCTGGTTAGATTTTTGGAAGAGGTTTTTTAAAATTTTTATTTCATTTTAGTAGTTCTATTAAATTACATATAATTTCAAAATAAAATGAGCCGCAATTATCTAATTTAAAAGAATTATGAAGGTACATTTACAGATTATGCATTTATTTAAAATCAGATTTGTTTATTGTTCATTTAACGCAGCATTTTGGAATGGTCTAGATTTTATCAAGTTTTTGTAGAATTCCTTTTGTTAAATTTTTCTAAAATAAATAATATGAAACGACATGTGTGCATAGCAAAAAGTCATGGCCACACCTGTTGAATTTTTAGCAAAAAATCCTTCGTAAACAAAATATCTTCTCATTTTGGAGCATTCAATGATACTATTTGCGCACGGTAGTAGATATTTAAATTATGTGTACTTGACCGTGACAAGATTTTAGTTCCTGATTATACCAATAAAATACTTGAGTTATTAACGACAATGGCTGTCAAGGATTCAGACGTTTTTACTAAGCCTTAATTTTTTGATTCTCGAGTTGAATAAAATTGTGAAGTGAAAGTATTGAGGATGACAAATCAGTATTATTTACTTTACCAATCGGTATTGAAAGTAAAAACTTTATGAAACTAATCTCAGCATTATAGTAGACGACTAATTTGAAAATTAAGTCGTCCAAATATTTCAACTTAGGAAGTATTCTATTAGTTGATTGATTCGACCTTTACTTGAGGCAAATTCACGTTACAGCTGCATACAAAGACAAGTTTAATTGCTTGATTTTCACAAATTTTATTTTTAAATTAAATATAACAATTGTTTCGCCATTCAGATGTTGATTATACTTATGTCTTAAAGTAGGTAATAAAATAATAACAAAATTATGTTGATAGCTGAGGGCTGTAGAACATATTTAAAGGTGGCGAACGATTTATGTCTAATTGATCATGTAACATGTTATCAGTATTTTTTAATTTATCAATTTCTAATGATTCTAAGTGTCAATTTTAGTACTTCATTCTCTCAGCTTAAATTTTGAAATTATCATTAAAACTATGATTTTCTTCTATTAAATGGCCGGCATATGTAGAATCTTGTTTTTATTATTGTAACTTCCTAGTAAACACTAGCTCGTATAAAATACATGAAATATATATTCTAGTGATATAAAAATGGTTTTAGTATAATAACACAGGCACACAATATAAAAAAGTGGCCTTTTTCTGGTACTGCATTGGGCAACCCATATGTATTTCGACGTGCTGAACACGCTTCAGGTGTTCGTTTAGCTTCATTGATCACCATTTTTTTGTAAATCGCGAAAATAACCTAAAAAAACTCATAATTTAAGTACATGAGGTATTATTAACACCATGTCTATGACTAATTGAATAAAAATAATTGAATAAAAATAAATATACTGCATTCTGAAACTGTTTCACTCAATAATGTTTAGGAACGACTGCTTTATAATATTAGTTAAGTCAAGTTTTCAGAAAAGCGAAATTTTAGAAGCATTTCATATTAATTTTTGGCAAATGGTCTTTTTCCCCCATTTCGACCCCACTGAATCCGAATCTGCCGGTTGCCAAACCGAAATCCCGACCGGAAGTGAGATATTCAATTAATTACATGGGCGCAGCCATGCCCCCCCCCCCCCCATCCATCTTCTATGAGCCAAAAAATAAAGAAACAATACAAAGCAGTATCTAAATTATCCCTTGAAATAAATATTTTGTAATTAATGCCAATATTATCTAATAAGAGGAATCTACATACACATCCGTTTTCAACCATTTTCTGAAAAATTTTCCTCATCCTCTAGGGAGGCCGGTTCTATTGCCCCCCCCCCCCCAAGATGAATTTTCTGGCTGCGCCACTGATTAATTATATGTTTTTCAGTATGGGGAATTCCAAACTACACTTGAAAAAACATTGGTTAGGTTTTCTACTCAAAAATTGGAAAAAAGTGAAATCTTTACTAAACGATACTAAATTAAAAGAACATTCTAAGGTTCTTATATCATTAGCATCAGTAAACGGTGCGTTGAGAACAGCAGAAAAAGCTTATCTAGTGAAAAAAATTGTCAAGGGAATAGATTGCCCAAAACATCTACCTGTAAACCAAAAATCTGACTCAATCCTCATTATCGATGGAATGGCATTTGTGTTGTCTCTGGGCCGTCCTCATCAAGCTGAGACATTTGGTGACTACGCTGACTGCTTTATTAAAAGAATATTAAGTCATGCTTATAAGTACCGTGAGGTTCGCGTTGTGTTTGACAGGTATGTGTCTCAATCTGTGAAAGCTGGAACAAAGAAGAAAAGAATCAAGGGTTTTGCTCCAGTACGCAGGAACATCACTGATTCCAATGTGCCGTTGCCAAAGAACAGGAGTAGCTTTTTATTCCGTTCAGAGAACAAAGCTGACTTGTGCAGATTTTTGTCCGATAAAATCCTAGAGCACGACTTTGGTGATCTTGAAGTGGTGCTCTCAGGAGGCTTCACAGAGGAGTCACACGCTCAGTCTACCGATCCAACTCGCAATGTTGATTCCCTGAGAGCGTCACACGAAGAAGCTAATACTCACATGATTATTCATGCCGTTGACAGTACAGCTGACAATGCTGTTGCAATGACACACACTGACGTAGTGCTTCTTCTTGCGCACCACTTTGCCAAAATGAAGTGCTCGCATCTGTGGGTTATGAGTGGCACTGCGCGGGACATCAAATACATTCCAGTGCATGACATTTGCAAGAAGCTTTCTCCTGAGCAAGTCACCCATCTGCTGGCATTCCATGCAGTGACTGGTTGTGACTCGACGTCCAAACTTCCATCCACAACGAAGATAGGTGCCTGGAAGGATTTCTGTGACGAAAACTGCCAGCTTCTGAACGGACTTGGATGCTGGCCACTTGGTGAGAACGTTCTCAAGAACATAGAGGCTTTCGTCGTCAAATTGTATAAGGTATGTAGACATACGTTTTAAGTTGAGTTAACGGTATCTAATGAAAAAAAATCATTCTAACAATAATTTTTTTTTAATGCGTTGATCCTAGCGTTGCGTGTGCAGATGATGCCCACAGTATTTTATTTGGAGCTGTGAAAAAGCCAGAAGCACTCCCTCCTTCAGTAGATGCCCTTCGGCTTCACATCAGAAGGTGCCAATACCAAGTGAGTTTTGAAGACGTGTCCAGAAGTTGTCATTTGCCACTGTAAAGGACTTTGCAATTCGAAGAACTGCAGTTGTAGAAAGGCGATGTCCCTTGCTTAAAACTCTGTACTCTCTGCAAACGTACCTGTCTCAATTCTGGAGAGACACAGTAATTTTTTTATGTTTTTGTTCATATAAGCTTTTGTTTTCCCAAAAATGTAGCTTTTTTTCCTAATTGAATTACAGTTCAAACGTTGTTTTAGAGATAATTTTTGGAATCGTCATGCTGAAAAACATGTGTAGAGATGCGTCACACTCGTTTTTACGCCAAAAATGGGGATGATGGTGCTGGGGTCGTAATAGCTGCCATCTTGGCCGCCATCTTGAATTTACCCAACCAATGTTTTTTGAAGTGTATTTTTGAATTCCCCATACTCAAAAACATATAATTACATGTTTCGGACGCACTACTGTGTCAAAGGGGGGGCTTTACAGCTCCGGTTTCCGGTTTCGGCACCATATTGGCCGCCATCTTGTATATCTCACTTCCTGTCGGGATTTCGGTTTGGCAACCTGCAGATTCGGATTCAGCGGGGTCGAAATAGGGGAAAAAGACCATTTGCCAAAAAGTAATATGAAATGCTTCTAAAATTTCGCTTTTCTGAAAACTTGACTTAACTAATATTATAAAGCAGTCGTTCCTAAACATTATTGAGTGAAACAGTTTCAGAATGCAGTACATTTATTTTTATTCAATTAGTCATAGACATGGTGTTAATACTACCTCATGTATGTATATAGCTAACAACAATGTTGAAAACTATATTTCTATTAGGTATTATGCAAGTACAAAAATGCATGAACCCTGTTTCATTACTACAATCTCAAATATAATGAAATATAATGACAAGGCCACAGCGCAAACTTAGGAGAATGCTACTAATGTTAAAATAGGAAAAAAATCTTAAGAGGAATGGTTCGATAACGCTTTTTTTCGTAGGTAGAGGGAGATGAATTCAAAACAGTGGCGGCTGGTGAAATTTCAATATTTTTTTTCTCGTCTGTGGCGCATGGGACCCATACGAAACTTGGGAAATAACATCTAGAGAAGCAGTTCTCTAATGACCCCTAAAAGATTTTGAAAAAGCAGTTTGCGAAAAAATTTTTGAAAATTCGCTAGCCTCCCCTGGGTCTAGGGACCCCTATTTACTTTTATTTTTTTTTGTCATATGCATTTGACTTTTCATAAAAATGCATCGACAGATTTTGGAGTTTGTGAAAATATTTTCATTACTAACTGAGATACAACGAATTGAAATATTGTAATTTGTTAAATTGTAAATTACAAAATTTCAGTTCATTGTATTTCAGTTAGTAATGAAAATATTTTCACAAACTCTAAAATCTGTCGATGCATTTTTATGAAAAGTCAAATGCATATGACAAAAAAAAATAAAAGTAAACAGGGGTCCCTAGACCCAGGGGAGGCTAGCAAATTTTCAAAAATTTTTTCGCAAACTGCTTTTTCAAAATTTTTTAGGGGTCATTAGAGAAGTGCTTCTCTAGATGTTATTTCCCAAATTTCGTATGGGTCCCATGCGCCACAGACGAGAAAAAAAATATTGAAATTTCACCAGCCGCCGCTGATTCAAAACAATACAATATTTATTTATTTATCTATTTAAAGGTACAACTGACAGAAAAAATCCAATTAAAGAGCAGGAAGATACAAATGATGAAAACAACAATATATCTCTATATAAAGACAATCTTAAATACAACCCTGTTATATAATAGTACAGTACCTAGAGGTAAAAAATATGCAAAACTTCGGAATAATGTCATATTGATCGGATTTCGTTCATTTTTGGCAGTATAATAGTAAATGCTTCACAGAAAAGTTTCTATATTGTGCCGGGGCTTGCTAATTTATAGGGGGTGGTACTTAAAAAATGTAGATATTTATTGGAGCTGAAGTAGAATCAAATTTAAAGAAAAAAAGGTTCTATGCAATTTTTCACATAAATTGATAGTTTTTAAGTTATAGCGACTTCAAAATTGCGATTTTGGCTTAAAAAAAGGTATTTCCAAACGGCTTTTGACAAGCATCTCGAAAAGTATTACTTTATCGAAAAAATGTTACAGACCAATTACAGAAAGTACAAACTGGGAATTAATTATATTTTTTGTTTATTGATGTAGAATTAATAATTTCGGAGATATTTAAGTTTACATTTGGCACACAAGTGTTCATAAGATAATTATTTAGAGTGAGAGTTAAATATCTCAAAAACTGTGACACCTACGTCAAGGATGCTAATAGGTAGAATAATAGGTTATTAATTAAGCTTTCAACTGTTTTTCTATTTGTTTCTGTAGCATAAAAAACAAAGAAGTTGTGACTGAAGCAATGTGTGTCTACACATTTTTTTAATAACAACGTCGCCATTTTGTTGCTGTAATTAGCCAGTAATAAAAAAAAGGAATTTCAAACACTGTTTCTCATTAATATATAGCATGACGTAGATGCTCAAATTTTTTGGTGTGTATACAGCACTTGCTTTAGAAAAAAATATAGTTTAAAGGTATTTTCGATAAAACGTAATTTTTTTTTCCTTTTCCAAATATCTCAATAAATATTAGTTTTATTGAAAAATGGGTAGAGACCAAAAATAAAGCCCATAAACTGATAATGAATTTCTCTTGTTTATTTATTTACATAGACTTAATAGTTTCGGAGATATGAAAGTTTACAAATGGCATCCGAACGGTTATAAGACGAGAAATGCAGTTTAAATATTAAATATCTCAGAAATTGTGACACCTACGTCACGCAGGCTAAGAAAAGAAGTCATGACGGAAAAAATATGCGTATTTATATTTTTTTATATAAAATGGTCGCCATTTTGTTACTCTAATTATCCAGTAATTTAAAAAAACTATCTCAAATACAGTTTTTCGTTAAGATGTAGCATTACCTAGATGGCTCAAATTTTTTTGCTCATTTAAAGCACATGCTTTAGAAAAAAATGCATTTTAAACTTTAAAGGTAATTTCGAAACACTTGGATACCAAATATAAACTTAAATATCTCCGAAATTATTAATCCTACATCAATAAACAAAAATATAATTAATTCCCAGTTTGTACTTTCTGTAATTGGTCTGTAACATTTTTTCGATAAAGTAATACTTTTCGAGATACTTGGCGAAAGCCGTTTGAAAATACCGTTTTTTTAAGCTAAATCGTAATTTTGAAGTCGTTATAACTTAGAAACTATCAATTTATATGAAAAATTGCATAGAACCTTTTCTTCTTAAAATTTGATTCTATTTCAGCTCCAATAAATATATATATATATATATATATATATATATATCTTTATATTCCATCCCCTGAGAGGGGGTGGCATCCACCCCCTATAAATTAGCAAGCCCCCGCCACAATATAGAAACTTTTCTGTGAAGAATTTACTATTATACTGCCAAAATATGAACGAAATCCGTTCAATATGACATTATTCCGAAGTTAAAAGCTCTAATTACTGTACTATAACTTAATTACCTGAAATACATTTCCTAATATTACAAACATTATAGTTAAAAAGATCTAAGTCCGCCTGATAATGGGTAAACTGTGAGCAAATAGAGTAAAGAGTGAGAATTTTAATAAATTAGTTCGAGGAGTCGGTAAATAAAATAAAGAATACAATCGAGTTTGAAAGGAGGGTATATAGCCCAGTCGACGAAGGTATTTACCCACAAAAAGTTGCAAACTGTGTAAACTTTCTTTTAATGAGTTCGTGAAAGTGTGTAGAATAATATCCTGAAAAGTTTACATTTCGCTCGGGTGCAGAACATAAAAAAAAAGTGAAAAAAATAATTTCTTTCATCCATTTTTTCAAAATTTTGAAATTAAATCAAGCTAGAAAAAAATAAAAAATACAAATGAATAGATCACGTATATATGAACAAAAAATGTCCTAACAAAATTTATCGTTAAAGCCACGGTTTTCCCGGAAAAAAATAGTCAAGTGTAACGTAATAACTCGGAGCGAGATCCATGCGTACACGCGCTTGAATAATCATGACTGTGACACCGACGCACTGAATTACATGTCACTAAATCAGAATTTGTTCAATCTAAATGAGTGTTGGTTCATTTAAAAGATGGAAATTGTAGCTTTCTGATGCTTTTTTGTTTCAAACAATACAAGCAAAGGATGGATGGGAAAAATATGCTTATATATATTATTACGCCCGAACTCAATCGTCGCAATAAAAAATATAGAAAAAAATAAAAGCTCTTCAAAAAAATTCTTTCTTCATTGAGAACTGTTAAAAGTATGTACACTTCATGATTATTATGGTTTATTAAGTTGTAGTAACGTGGATTCAAAAAAAGTACATCTCAAATCATTTTAATTTAATTGCTTGATGATTCTCTTGATAAATATATATATTGGAGGCTGTAACTTGCCGACAAATCGGCCCATTGGAAAAAATAAAATATCACTCCTTTATAAGTTTCCTTAAATATATAAGGATTGAAAAACCAGACTGCAACCAACAGCTATTCTCCGGACTAATGACCCGCCGAGCGCTGAATTACAAATTACAAGGCCGCGTTAAGTACAATAACTATGTATTGCCACAAAACGCTAAAGTTTCGATTGTAACGGACACCAGCCGAAAGATTTATTCCTACTTAAAGAAGCTTTCGTGTCAACCACTCCACACCACTTGCAGTGCGTGGAGTGGCTAGAGTGGCTGGCACGAAAGCTCCTTTGAGTAGGAATAAATCTTTCGGCTGGTGTCCGTTACAATCGAAACTTTAGCATTTTGTGGCAATACATAGTTATTGTACTTAACGCGGCCAGGCTTGTAATTTGTAATTCAGCACTCGGCGGGGCATTAGTCCGGAGAATAGCTGTTGGTTGCAGTCTGGTTTTTCATTCCTTATATATTTAAGGAAACGTATAGAGGAGTTCGACAAAAATATTTCACTAGTAAATATTCTGCCCTCTAAAAGCATATCTACTAACCTAATAAATATAATTAAAAGAGATTGTTTATATTTTTTAGTGCTCTTTTCGGCTTCAAAGATCCACCGGGTGGGGAGGTTCCAGCCGCTTCCAGTAGCTGCCGATTTTTTTCTGTAATTTTGATTTACCTATGTATATTTTGTTTTTGTTTTTATATTCGTTCGTTATATAAATTACTGTTTCCTTGTTCTTGGTCTTCATTTTTGTTATACTTCTGAGTGCCAGAGGTGAAAAAAGAAAACCATGAAAATTAGCAATTAAATATTCTTTCATTATTTGATCTCAATATTTTTTAGTTCGTCTCATTTTTTTATAAAAAGATTTAAAAAATTGAATTGGGTTCTTCATGATAAGCTACTTAAATGCTCCAGTAAAAAATAGACATGAATATATGAGATTTAAAAGCTGATAGTAGAATTTGTTAATTTCAAAATTGATGACGTCATTTTAGGTAATCAGCATCAATTCCCAGATGGCCACTTATCGTTTTCGTAATGTTATGTGCCTATAAAACAAAATAAAATGACCTGCTTGATTTATCCATTTACCCCCATTTACTCCAATTTACCCCCCCAACTTTTCAACGGAATAAGATGAAAATACAATTTAGTTCCAAATCACTTTCAAATACATACATGTACCAAATTTCAAGTCAATATCTTAAACGGTTCCAGTGTAATCGTGCGCACAAAAAAAGTTACAGACGGACACAGACAAATCGACCGACAGACAGAAATTTTTTTCAAACTTAAAATCTCGACGTTTCATGACGTTCTAAGGCCTATTTGAACAAACAAAATGTTCAATTTTTTTTTCTCGTTACTATACTTCCACCGGACGTGGAAGTAAAATACCGCAAACTTGTATAATCAAGGGGCATACGGGATGACATACACGCTCACACTATAATCTAAAATTTTTTGAATCGATCAAATTCTCAAATCCTCATTAATTATATTCAGTTTTTTGCTCATTAGGCTCACTATGCAACACTTTGAAACTGTTTCTGTCAAAATACAAGCTTTGAAGGAGTAGAAACTTTTCCTTCTGATGAGATTTCCATAAAATAAAAGTTTTACTTCTCAGTCAACTAATTCTGACACGTTGTATAATCAAATAAACATCAATGCAAAACTTTAGTGCACGAACAACCCACCTCGCTCCTCGGAACGAAAATAGCTAACAAAAGAAACAATGTAAAGTGGCTGACGTTTTTATATCAAGCATACTCCTACTTTGGGTCAATCTGAAACTGTTCCACCCAGGCCACGATACGCAGTAACCTCTCTCAAGTCTCAGAGCCCGGGCCCAGGCGATGAGAGCGAGAGTGGTTCTCTCAGGGTCAAGGCCATCTTGAATACGCCCTCAATCCCACGAAGCGACCAAGTCATCGTTACCATTATCATTACATCCCATTTTGTCAACTGGATCATCTAGAATCTCGTTTAGAATAATAATGGATGAGTATACGGGGGCAGCATTTGCGACATATAATTTCGTTTTTTTTTTTTTTAAATCATACTCCACCAGGGAAAGTGAAAATAAGACATTATTTAAGTATTCCTCATTTTTTTGTTAGTTATACATATACAGAGTGTGCCAATAGAAGCGCCCAGGCAAGATATTTTGGAAATTAGTTATTTGAATTCTATAAAAACCAATTGCTAGAATGTACAATGGCTTCAATTTTAAATCGTTACCTAACATTTTAAGGTGTGGATGGCGCTGCACTAGAATATTTCTATGACAGGAACTCTGAAATGTAGTATATATCAAATAGCTTTAAAATTCGAATATACATATGTTTTTAAATTTTTTGGGGGAAATTCAGCCGTTCTCGGGATACTTGAGTTTAAATGTTTAAATCGCTGTAACTTTTTTAAATGAAATTATAGACGTTAGGCCCTTGGAAACTTTTTTGACGGGAAGCTGATGCAAATCATGCTATGATGAAACATTCCTTTTGCAACTTCCTGTTGAATCAGAGATGACTTACTTTTGATTTTTAAATGAGACAAAATATTGAAGAGACTCTTTCAAGAATTTTTTCTAATGTAACCAGTTTAACCATAACCAAAGTAAACTTGCGATAAGGATGATTTTAATTAAATATAATAGTTATTTACATAACCAGCTATGAAAAGAGTAATTTTACATGACGAATGTAATATTTGCCAAAACGAGCCAGCGAAGCGAGCGAGTTTTGCAAATTACATGAGTTAAGTAAAATTACTGTTTTCTTAATATGTTAAGTACAATATTTTATCTAATCCCGCTCTAAATTAGAAAATAAATGACAATTTATTTTGAATACTATTTTGCGGTTCCCATCATAGCTACGCTTGTAGCTGTACAAATAAGTTTTGTGTTTATCGCTTTACCTAACCGGTTACCATTACTATGGACTGACATTTATATATAAACAAACTTTACTTGTCAATCTGCCGAATTTTTTAAAGCAAATTAAGTCGAAAATGGTTGATTCAGATGAGTATATTCCATCTGATATAGAACAATTTTCTAATTTAGCAGTAAATTCAATAATACCTGGTAAATCAAAAAGCAGGAATGAAGAAGTATATAAGAAATTTGAAAATTGGTGTCAACAAATGGGTTTAATAATCAGTTACGTAAAAATTCATTACATAACTAGTTATGCAATGAAACTGACAGTTATAAAAAATGTGACGTTTCGTAACGTCAAAAATGCATTTAAAATTTGACATTTCATAACGGGGTTAGATAGATTATCATTATTACTTCAGAAGTAAAATCAAATAATCCTAGGTGCCTTTGGAATTGCTTGGAAAAGGTTTTGTCATGTGCTGTGCATTTAATTTTTGTGTCCTGCTGAAAATTTAAAATTAGCAATAGCTACTTGCATTCCTTACGAAACGATTTAACTTTGCTATTATAGCTATATAGCTATATAGCTATATATATATTATATATATTTACCAATTCAATTAGACACCATGTTTGTCAAATAGTAAAAGTTGGTCTATAATTTTTCCTATACTTAATAAAACTATAGTTATCCAATTACAATATACTTTCAGATAGTCAGGCAGCACTAAAGGCTCTCTGGTTCTATACCTTCGAGTCTAAAATTACCTGGGAATGCAGACAATTCCTGAAGCAACTGGCAAAAAATAGTAATGTTACCTTGATGTGGGTGACAGGGCATCAGGGAATAGAGAGCAACGAATTAGCTGACAGCTTCGCAAGAAAAGGGGCTGAAGCCTCATATTTTGGACCCGAACCGTTCTGTGGCTTATCTAAGAGACACGTAACGGAGGAGGTCCAAAAATGGGAAAAGGAACAAAACTAGTCCTGCTGGAGGAATACTCCAGGCCAAAGACAACCGAAAAGGTTTATAACCTATTCAACAAAGAATGCCAGAAAGCTTATAGAACTCAAAAAGTCCGACCCAAGGCTGAGCACAGGCCTTCTAACTGGCCATTGCCCCTTGAGATATCATCCCAAGAACATGGGCATAGCAGAAGATGACACGTGCAAATACTGTGAAGCTGCAACTGAGACAGCGGAACATATAATTTGTGAATGCAAGGTACTAATCCGCATTAGGCTAAAGTACTTAGAACAGGAGGAATTAACGCCTGAAGAGGGAAGGGAAATTAGTTCCCAGGAAAATCACAAACTTTGCAAAAAGTCTTGGAATCCTGGGCAACAGCTAGGGTAATTCACAAAAGACCTTTTAGATCGAGGTGAAGAAAGGCCAACTCAGGGTCAAGCGACCTCCTTAACTAATTTACAATCTACTTTCACACCCACGTAGTGGAAATAATTAATATTTGACGGTGGATGTATTAAGTAGACTCTTTTGTTTTTATGAACTACTCTATGAAAAACTGAGATCATTAAGTTGAAACGGGGCCACGAATTTCTCCAAAATGAGGGTGCTGGTAGTAAGTTGAAAGGTGTGCCGCCAAAGAATAATTTCTAGGATACATTTTTCAACATCCCTATTCCGTCGAATTTCGACGGGCTCAGCTAGTTAGTATATTAATACTTATAGTCTCTATGTCTCTATGTCTCTCAAATATTTTGTGTGAAAACTGTAAAATGTTACATTCTCCACTTTCCAGATTTTGTGTGACATTTACGAAATGTCCCTTGAACTTTAATTTAATTTGACTCTATTACGTCGTAAACTAGCACTATTACGCAATAAAAATATACAGAATCCTTAATATTTATTAACGAACTCTTTATTTGTTTTTGATGACAGATTTACAATCTATTTCCGAATAAAATAGCAGAAAATCACGGCTATATAAACACGATAAACCCTGAAACAGTTAAAACTTCTAACATCCTCGAACAGAATTTATTTTTTTAATGTAATCTGACTTTGACTTTAGATACATGGCCTTGCCTTGGGTCAAGTTATTTTTGCCAGATATATTTTCTATCGATGTGTTATGTGTTGTTCGCTTAAATATATTATATTTTTTAAGCAGACAACCTTGCATTTTAATTACCATAATGACACTTTAACCGTAAAAATGTAATGCTAATTATAACAAATATACCGAAGCAGGATAAAGAGAAGAAGTAACTTTATTTTAATAATGTAGTTGATAGGACGAGTGTAGTTACGGCATAAATATGTATATTATAAAAGTATTGATTGAAAATATTGTAGTGGTTGTTATTTGGTGGGTAGTGTATACTCGACGTTTTGTTTACGCTTTGTAACCATCTACAGAACACAGCAATGCAAAACATGTAAGGAAGTATATACACAATAACATTAAGATAAAATCATTAAAATTGAATATCTGACTACAGGACCGTGCCAAGCTACCTGGTCACCTGTGTGTAAAATTAAATATTGAGCCACATCTTTATAAAATTTTTTCTTTTGTTCGGTTTCCGAAAAAAAAGCTTCTACAAGTAAAAACAAATTTCAAGTCAGAGATTTCGCATAATACGGGAACTATCTTTGTTGTGATATTGATGTTATACCGCCCTTTATTACTTACTATTACTCGGACATGTGGCGCCCCTCTTCCCCGTCTTTGTTTTTGCCACTCGGAGTCCCAGGTCCTTTATTATTAAAGATGCCATGCGCCGCCTTTTCCTTTTGACTTTTCTCTTATGACTATGCAGTCGCCGCCCCTTTATGCGACCGTCTGTGTGCCGTGCACACATTCGCACACTGGTAAGCACGGCCCTGTCTGACTACATATTTTACAATTCGCATACCCAAGCAAAAATTTCAATTAAAACTAAATAGTTACAATCACATGGCCAAATAGAAAATAGAAGAAACAGTGTTTTTTCGTTGTATCGCCGTATTAACTCACATTTTTGCATTCAGATTTTCATTTTTCTTATTCATAAACACTACCATTTTGTAAGTTAGTTTTTTTCAAATTGTTTTGTTTCCAATTATTTTATCATCGGCAAAATTGAATTCATACATATTCCACCAATTGGTGACATTTTTCATTAATGCATTGTTATTATAATTTTTGTGTTCAATTAGTTTTTAGGTATCATCCTCCCTTGTATATAACGTTTCTCACATTTGTTGCTAGATATTTAATACAATACATTTGATCGTAATTTTTTTCTATTTTTAGTTTTAATCTTACAAAAATTTCCTTAAAATGTATTTTCGTTCCTAAAAGGTGTTTTTATTTCGTAAGTTTTCTATTAGTTATGTGGCATTTTCTTGCCAGATACATTTCTTATGTATGAGAATTAAAGTATTTTATATTTCTTGGTAGTTGCTCGTACACATCCAGTGGAAGTATTGTATCGACAAAAAAATTTTCAAAATTTTTATTTTTCAAATAGGCTTAAACTGTCGCCGGAGAAAGTATGAGACCAGTTCAACAGTGGCCACCAAGAAGAGGGAGGTTAAGGAACGCTTCCTATATAGGATAATGATGGACAGCAGAGAGGAAAACACCTACAGCAATATATTAAAATGGAAAGAATGGCTGGTGGACAACGGCCAAACAAGGGTAGCTTTACCCCGTACGGAATGTAACTGGAGTAGGGTAAAGAAGATGATGGAGTTTATAATGTCCGACACGGACATCAAAGTAATTGGATACTCTCCACCAGGGAAAAGGGGGGAGAAGCAAGATGGAAGCATGAAGGAAGCCACTGTGACCGAGAAGGTGAAAGGAAGAGAGCATATTAGGCGGAATAAGGAAAGGCAGGTTCTGTTCTCGGAAACTACAAGAGATAGAGGAGCAAGGGGAGATAAGGGCGTCCTGTTCGTCAGCGAGGAAGGAGCGACTTACAAGGATCTCCTGAACAAAATTAAAAGAGTAGATGTAAAGGCGCTGGGATCCGACATCACAGCCTTGAGGAGGACGAAGGAGGGCGAAATGCTTATAGAAGTGAACGGAGGGAGAGGGGTCGCAGAGCCGCTAAAGAACGCCATTGAGAAAGTGGAAGGGGTGGCGGTAAGGATGAAAAAGGCGGGAACGGTAGTAACTATAAAGAATCTGGATGCGACCGTAACCAAGGAAGAGATCGTAAGGGCGATAGCAAAGGAGACTAAAACAAAGGAGGAGGATTTAGTAGTGGAAAACCTGAGGTTGGCATTCGGAGAGAACCAGGTGGCTACGGTAAGGGTACCAGACAACGCTGCAAGATAGCTCATACTGAAACGAAGCCTGAGAGTTGAATGGCTTAGATGCAAGGTGCGCGAGCGTGCTGAGATCCTAATTTGCTACAGATGTTGGAGACACGGGCACACAAGGGAGAATTGTAAAGGCCCAGACAGATCAAAGGCTTGTCTCAGGTGTGCATAGGAAGGGCACCAAGCGAAGAAATGTAGTAGAAACGCGGAATTCTGCCTCATCTGTAACAAGGAAGGGCATCGGGCCGTTTCAGCGGCATGCCCGCTAAACAGAGAAGAGTCAAGGGGGGCAAGACGAATGGAAGATGGTAGCGGGGCATCTTCAAAGTAAGGCAGATAAACCTCAATAGATGCCGGGCCGCTCAAGATCTTGTATGGGTGGTAGGAAGGAGGAAAGGGGAAAACGTACTGATAGTGAACCGAACAAAACGGTGTCGAGCAGATCGCGATCCAACTGGTTTACAGATGAGAACCTGGACGCAGCCATCGGGCTGATTAATAACTAGATCACCATCTACAAAAGCGGGAAAGGCCGAGGGTTTGTATGGTTAAAGCTGAAGGAGGTGTATGTAGTCAGCTGTTACTTTTCCCCAAATAGCACGATGGAAGAATTCGAGGAATCATTATCGGATCTGGAAGAAGTAGTTAGAGAAATGAGGAGCAACACCCGGAAGGAAGTCATCGTGGCAGGATCCCTACAGTCAAAGAGTGGGTGGAAAGGAAACACGGAGAAATAGGGTACCATCTCCCTGACAGGTCATGGCTGCTTTGCCGACTACCTGTTGAGAATAGGAAAGCTGCACTATCGAGAGTGCGTATATTGTGGCGAAATAGACGATGCAGAGCACACAGTCTTCCACTGCAACAGATGGGTGGAGGAGAGACGACGCATAAATCGTCTAGGGCCGGATGAGCTTGTGGAATTCATGCTGCAATCTGAAGACAATTGGGCAAAGGCCGAAAGAGCTATTACACGGATCGTCGTGCATAAAGGAGAAGATGAGAGGAATCCCGACCTATACCCTTTGCACAACTAGAGGGAATACAAGGAACAAAGACAGGAGAAAAAAACAACATCTATACATCAAACAACGATTGACGTGTATCCTGAAGAGAAGCGAGAGCGGTTCCAGGATACATCTTACACCGAAGAGGGGTGGTTTTAGTGGGTATGCCTAGAGGTGAGTCCCACTCTACCGTCCAGGTGTCCATAAAGGATTTCCACCAATGTCATGAAACGTCGAGATTTTAAGTTTGAGAAAAAAAAACTGTCTGTCGGTCTGTCTGTTTGTAACTTTTTTATGCGCACGATTACTCTGGAACCGTTTAAGACATTGACTTGAAATTTGGAATATATATTATAGGTTTTTGGGGTAGACGATTTCAAATATTATGTTATTATAGTTCCGTAAACAATCATTTCCACATAGTGAAGTGCAAATATAGTATCAAAATTTTTTTCGTTGTGAGAGACTTGGATAGAAAATCTAGGTGTGGAATTTTAAGATTTATAAACACCTTACAGGTTGCATTGTAATTCGAGTCCTATGAACAAACCAACATCAGCGTGCCTGCCTTTCAAGATTATTTTAGCAGGTTGCTGAATTGACAACATGCGTCGTCGCATGTGTGTGTGTAGCTTCTACGATTTCAAATTAGAATACCATACAACCTGTACGTGTGTTTATAGATCTTCTATTATTTTCTGTAGTATGAATGCGCAGTAGGTTTTCCCGAGTGTTATGGATGCACAGTGACTTTCCTCGAGTACCATCGATGCGCATTAGGTACCTCGAGTATTTTGGATGCGTAGTGGATTTTCTCGAGTATTATAAACGTGTAGTGGGTCACCGCAAGTAGTATGTAGTATGGAGAATGCGCAGTGGGTTACCTCAAGTAGTATGGATGCGCAGTAAGCTTCCCCGAGTATTATGGATGCGCAGTGGGTTTCCTCGAAAATTACGGATGCGCAGTGGCTTTCCTCGAATAAATTGGATGCACAGTGGGTTACCTCGAGTAGTATGGATGCGTAGTAGGTTTCCTCGAAGAATGCTTGAACTAGCAGCTTTACTTCTATCGTGTAATCCACGGCACACAATGATTTTTTATATCTTTGTCATGCCATTTTCTGCGTATTACTTCTACATCCAGTAGAAGTATACTAACGCAAAAAAATTTTTGAAAATTTTCATTGTTCAAATGGGCTTAGAATTTCTTATATTTGTTGGGTATTTTGCCAATGTAAAGATTTTAAGTGTGAGCAAAAATAATTTCTGTCTGTCGCGTTGGTCTATCTGTTGGCCTTGTAACTTTCTGGTGCTCACGATTACTCTGGTACCGTTTAAAATATTGGCTTAAAATTTTTCACACATATATGTTTTAATGAGATCTGGAACTAGATTATATCTTGATTTTATTCCGTTAAAGAGTTGAGGAGTAAATTGGGGTAAATAAATAAATCAAGCAAGTAAGAGTTCACCAAAGTGGTATTTAGTAAATATAACCTGTTGAGCTACCGGTAGTTCAATCGGTTAAGGTATGTGTGCGTTTCTTCAAATGTGTAAACCCCCTTCCGGACAGCCTTGGCTTTGGATTTGGTGTGTTTATAAGAGGAGCTAAGGCCTAAAAAAAATTTTGGCATTAGCCACTTCTTTTACCACACCCACCCCATTATTAAAGAGGGTAAAAAAATATTGCGATTTTGTGTGTGTACAAGAACCAAAGTTATCAAGAATTTTTTTCACTTTATTCATCCCCACCACCACCACCCCGCTCGACCGATGCGGCATATCATTTTAAGGGTTTTTGGGGTACATGATTTCAAATATTATATTATTAAAGTTCCATAAACAATTATTTCCACATAGTGGAGTGCAAATATATTACTTTCGTTGTAGGAGACTTAGATAGGAAATCTGGATGTGGACTTAGTGATTTCTTAGGCAGCGGTTTTTTATGTGTGTTATATAAATTTATTTATTGTTATTGAAAGTTTTGACGTCTCCATCCATTGAAACGTGGACTGCAGTTGATCCATAATCTAAAATTGAGATAGGACCAACAAAAGCAAAACTTTTTATAAAAAATAAATTTTCCGCTGTACTGTACATAAATTATAATGTTTAGTTTTATATTTTTAGTGAGAGTAGTCCCTTCGAGGACTCTTTTGATCTGATGCTCCACACTTAAAGCGTCTTAAGTGTACCTGTACATCCGTTCTTGGTTTTTGTCTATCAACAGGAGTATTCCGAAGTTATCAGCCTTCAGTTTCTCTTATTTTTTTAAAAATTGGCAAAAAATTCTTGCATTTTTCCAAATTCAGAATTATATGAGTACGTATGTATTTATTAATCGTATTTAAGATCACTAATGCTTAGAATTTCATTTTATTTAGGTTATTATTAGAATGCGAGTAGTTCCGAAGTACTCAGTTCGGCCTATTGTACATTCGCGATATTTAGGATTCCCTAGAAGACGCCAGTGCTTTCCACGAAGGAGAGCAGTTCTCTCCAGGGTAGATACTTCTTTAATATAAAACTATGCAATTTACATGAATTGTATTACTATACTTGAATTTCTATGTATAGACAGTAGAGCCACTGGCGACAAATTTACAAGTTGCGTAAATTCCATAATTTGTTTTGGCTGTTATTTATTAATTAATATATTACATTTCATAAATAGCCCAACCGGTGTTAATCATATTTATAGAATTTTTATAGAACTTTAAGGCAAGAAAAAGTGAAGGAGATATTCAAAAATCTAAATAGAATCTGGAATAGTCCAGCATGTTAGCTTAAAAAAACAAGAGTTACGGTTCTTTCTGGAAGAAAGCATGAAACTTGCTTCAATGTAGACGTGAAAGCACGTTGAGAAATGATTGTTTCCCTCAAAATTGAGTGAAATTCAATATGGTGGCTCAAACAAATATAACTTTACTACATACATCATCGATTGACACTGGAAGGTAATTTAGATGTCCATGTGTAGGTTTAAGGATTCTAAAAGTTTATGAGTTTTCGGCTGTCATCTTGGATTATGGCAACTATTTATATATACAGTGTGTTCCAGGATTCCATAATATCTCTTGCCATTACTACAGCCACGTGTAATTGGTAAGAGCTCTGATTTAAACCTAACATAAAAAAAATTTAACGACGAGCACAAAAGTTATAAAAGAGAATTTAGAGCTGTAATTTTTTTTGTTCAATCCTGTATACGTTGTTTCAAAGATTAGTTGCTATTTTAAAAGGAGCGCAGTAAGATGAAAAGCGAATCGTATTTCGAACAAGGAGATGCATCTTTCTTAATCTTATACTGAGGACCACTGAAATTAATTCACCTACAGGGGATGTCAATAAAATATTTAAAATTAATTAAAATGATATGAGCTTCACAACTGATTAACGTTTCATTGAAATCAGAAAAGCAATAAAGGGAGTTTTACAAATATGAAGTTCCACATCTGACAGCCCCCCCACTACATTGTGTCTTGCTCTTAAGGTTACCTCTAATGCGGTCCCCAAACGTCATTTTATTGTCTTTAATCTCGGGTGTCGTCAGCTTATTACCCTTTCCAGGAATTGTTCTAGCCACTACATCCCATAGATATTCTATGGGTGAAAATTTTTTTATTATGCAAGGCCAGGTGAGCGAAGAGATGTTTTGACATTTTAACGTTAAATGGATATAATTATCTGACATAAACATGTCTAATCCATAATTATATTTCCTGGGTTTAATCTCAACTCCAGCAGATGACAATGCTGGAGGGAATGATTATGATTTTTTCGAAAATGGGATCTCCTTCTAGACAGCCCTGGCTTTAGAATAGAAACTGTTCTGATTTTGTCGCGTAATCATGTTTATGTTTATTAATGTGATTCAACAATGTTACTGTTATTCTTGCCTTATGGGGCGCACCATAATTTTGTTAAAATAATGGCCGATGTTATTAATGAACTGAGCTGTCACTTTTTAATTTATTAAAGCTAGAGGTGAACAGCTTTCATAAAAAAGATACCTCAAACTATAACACCAAATATCAGGCCCGAATGACGAACTGAAAAATGTGTGTTACACCCACAGGCAAGATACACACGTATTCTTGGATCATGAAGTCAGAAACATATTCTAGATTCACCAATAAAGAAGATTCGACTCATTCCAATTTCAGTACACCATCATATTCTATTCTGTCTATGGCAGGTCATCAATTTCTTGCTCTTGAATTTGGAAATAGAAAATTTTGTTTCTTCAAAACACACCCGATTAACAGCTATCGCTGTTACGTAGAAGAGCAGGTATTACCCGACGTTCTCCATGGTCATTAGCTTCTGTGACCGCAAATCTTCTTGCGTGATTCCCCTCTTCTTGCCAGGATTGCAATACCTGATCTATCGGAGAGAGACGGTTAGATCTAGCACGAGAAATTTCTCGGATTGAAATTTACCCTCAACCAACAATTTTACCACCTTCAAGTTTATTAAGTCGCCTGTAAGTTTCATACAGGTACTTTACATGTTCAATTTAAAGTGAGTCACAAATTCGTAGGTAAAATACAAAAACATATCTGGTTATGAGAAAACTGGACCATAAGCATTGACAAATAAAAACTAAAAATAATAATTGAATATGAGCAGAACGTGATTTTAGTAGAAATTTATATTGAAATAGTTCGAAAGTTGCATTTTTTAATGGCGTTAACCAATGACCTGTATAAAATTCTGTTTCGCAGAAGTGCAGAATGTAGTCCAGAAAATTATAAAATGAAAATATGACCAAGGGTAAGATAATTTTGTACAGTGATAAAGATAAGAACAATGGGAAAGGAGCCACAAAATGTTCATTGAAGCAATGATGTATTATTAACAGTTATACATCGCACAGTGGCACGAATCGTGATTTTTTAGTTCAAAATTATTTAGAGCACTTGTTTCGCAATCGATTGGGATAATTTTTCTTTTAAAATGCTTGTTATTTAATTTCCAAAAAACGAAAGAGAGCCGATTTTTTAATTATGCTAACCAAAATTATTGAGCTTAGCCAAAATGGCCATTTCTTATTTAAATCATAGTAAAACTTAAATAAAAACCTTTTTCTTATCAAATTTACATAAATCTTGTTACACGGGGGTTTTTGAGGTCGCTGATTACGAATCTGACATCCAAATTCTCATAAACCAACCTGTAAGATGGCGGCGGAATCAATGACGGCTATAGATTGCTAAAAAATTATGAAAAATGAAATATTTTTGTTAAAGTTTATACCGAGAAGTTTTGAATATTTCTAAGTACTTTTGAGTTCAAATAGACTAAATTTTTAGTTCCAGGAAGAAATTGAAGATGGCGGATCCAATATAGCGAATCGTAATTTCTTATCCTATTTACATAAATCTTGTTACTCGGGGGTTTTTGAGGTCGCTGATTACGAATCCGATATCAAAATTGTCATAATCCAACTTGCAAGATGGCGGAATCAATGGCGGCTATAAAATGCTAAAAAATAATGAAAATAAATATTTTTGTTAAAGTATATGCCGAGAGGTTTCGAATATTTCTGATAAGTACTTTTAAGATAAAATAGACTGAATTTTAAGTTCCAGGAAGAAATAGAAGATGGCGGATCCAATTTGGCGAATTGTAATTTGTTATTAAATTTACATAAATCTTATTAGTGTTAAATTATCATAAACCAATCTGCAAGATGGCAGAATCAATGTCGGCTATAGAATGATGAAAAATGAAATATTTTTGTTAAAGTTTATGCCGAGAAGTTTTGAATATTTCTGATAAGTAGTTTTGAGATAAAATAGACTAAATTTTAAGTTCCAGGAAGAAATTCAAGATGGCGGATCCAATATAGCGGCAATAAGATGATAAAACTTAACTCAACCCCTTCAGGATGGATACATAGCGAGAAGGGATACGATTATAGCACTTATGAACCTTATAATTATCATCAATATACGTAACGATGTCTACTCTTAGAGACTCTTATCTGAATTGGGAAAAAATGCATGATGAAGGTATTGTCTTCCAGTACTACTATCATTATCCATTTTTTTTCCAATGGACAGTTCGGGATTCAAATATGTTTTACTAGTGGATCTTCAGTACTGCACACGTGGAACCCTCAGACATCATTGTTCTACAAAATACATAAAATCAAACAACGGTTGACTAACGATTCTCAACATTATTTCAAATAGTGAAAAAGAAGATAGGTACATTTTTTTGGTCACAAAATTCACATAATTTCATTATTTCTTTAATTCATTATTTGTCTTAAGGTCATTTTTGCGTACATAAAGTGGTTCTACAGGATAACCACTAGTCCGGAAAGGGTTAAAAAAAATTAAATGCATTAAATCAAATAGGCTATTCCTAGGAATTATTAAAAAATTTAAATAGAACAAATTTTCTAAAATTTTCAAATGTATCCAATATGACTGCCATACATTAATTATCAATCATAAATATGCGATTCAGTCCTCCATTAAGTTTGAACATAATTAAGTAGGTCATATTAATATTCCTTTATTTTATCTGCTAATAATATAATAAATACCTAGCACCAATAACTTTAACACAAGAATATTAAACCTAACATAACCTAAGGCAAGAGTTTTACACTATGAATTTTAAACCTAACTTAATGCCAAACATTTTTCGTCATTATTATACTCTTCGCAAAAACGAAGAGTATATTGTATTTGATCGGCACATTTCTAAAATCGTAAATATCGCTCGTAGAGAAAAAATTTTCATATCATTGTGTTAGTGAACGAATTCTGAACAACTTTCAAAATGTTCGTTGTAAGCACGATAACTCAAGAAAGAAAAATCCGATTGTACTGAAATTTGGACAGTAAATTAGTGTTAGCTAGAGGATTGAACAAAATCGATAGGCAAATAAAAATATTATTAATGATTTATATTTGAAAAAAATTTTTTTTTTGATTTTTATGTTTTTGTAATTGAATAGAAATCTGGTGAAATGATATTTCATTTTAATATCTAAATATTTATATATTTCACAAATATACATTTCATAATGTAATATGCAATCGTGAAAATATGATTTTAGCTCGTGTCTTATAATGTAAAAATTTACATTTTTTACGTATAAGGTAGTGGTGTAGTTCTTACGCTTTTGACTTGGAATCCAAGGGTCCCGGGTTCGAAACCCAAATGGGGTATCGTGTAGTTTTTTTTTATTTTTACTTTATTTTACACTGAGTATTTTACCAACTAAGTTCGTACTATAAAATTAAAAATGTCTAAAACTAACATTATTTACAAAAAACTGCGAAGAGTATCCTATAGAATGTGTAACAGTTATATAAAAAGTTCAGTGAACAGGCGAAGAGTACGTTTTTAGCTTGTTTAAATCTGAAATTTCTCTGTTTAATTTGTGTTGTTTAAATAATATTAATTACTCCAATTGAGTCGATAATTTTTTTAATTGTTGATTATCATAAATACATTTAAATCATATTATTAGCAGATAAACAAATAAATATTATACTTAAAGTTATGTTTTATATTAATGGAGGACTGAGTCGCATATTTATGATTGATAATTAGTGTATGGCAACCAAAATGGATATATTTGAAAATTTCAGAAAATTTGTTCTTTTTAAATTTTTTAACAATTTTTAGGAATAGCCTATTTAGTTTAATGCGTTTAATTTATTTTTAAGGTAGTTATCATCTTATTGCCGCCATATTGGATCCGCCATCTTCAATTTCTTCCTGGAACTTAAAATTTAGTCTATTTTAACTTAAAAGTACTTATAAGAAATATTCAAAACTTCTCGGCATAAACTTTAACAAAAATATTTCATTTTTCATAATTTCTGAGCATTTTATAGCCGCCATTGATTCCGCCATCTTGCAGGTTGGTTTATGATAATTTTGATATCAGATTCGTAATCAGCGACCTCAAAAACCCCTCGAATTACAAGATTTATGTAAATTGGATAAGAAAAAAGTTTTTATTTGTAAGTTCTATTAAAATTTAAATAAAAAATGGCCATTTTGGCTAAGCTCAATAATTTTGGTTAGCATAATTAAAAAATCGGCTCTCTTACGTTTTTTTGGAAATAAAACAACGAGTATTAAAAAAAATGTATCCCAATCGATTGCGAAACAAGTGCTGTAGATAATTTTGAACGAAAAAATCACGATTCATGCCGCTGTGCATAGTGCTTCTATTGTGACATATTTCAGATCAACAGTAACAGCTTGTAATCAAGTATTAGGAACCTTTTCTACATCTTCAATCACAACCTTGTATAGACTTTCGCTTTTCATGGAATCGCTTCGATATCTTAACTTTAAAGGTATGACTTGTTTTGATGCAGAATAGTTTGGTTTTTCATATAAATATTGGTGCTGTACATTAATATGCAGCTAACTGTACATTTATGTGTGAGTCGGTGTCATTAGCTTCATCAACGTGAATTGCTCCAAAATATACGGAAAATACTTTTTTTCTTCAAGCGTATTAAAATGTTTAAATTATGTCATCAAAAACAGAAGTAGAAGTAGGACATTGTTTTACTAGTAACAAAATGTTAGTACCGAACGCCACCGTAGTGGACATTTTTTTACTAGTAACATAATGTTAGTTCCGAAAGCGCCGCCATAGTAGGTATTGTTTTACTAATAACATAATGTTAATACCGAAAGCCACCGGTGGCGCGCTATCCACTAGCCACTTGTCATATTGTGTCAACATGTAGTTTGAATATTTGTACGTTTATGATAAATAAATGAATTTTTGCATTTTAATACGCTTGAAGAAAAAATAGTATATATTACACGGAGTAGAACGCCTTTTTTTGTGTTTCGCCCAGTTTGCGGCTTCGGCTTCGCCTCAGCCGCAAATCCTGGGCTCAACACAAAAAAAGAGTGCGTTCTACTCCTAGTAATATAATATACTATTTATTTATCATCACTTCCTGTTACTAGTGACACGGTCACAGCCTAGCAATGTCATCTCACCTTCTTTCTAATCACAGTGGCCATGACACCGCCGAAATTATGTTAGTATTCGCAAGGGCGTCCCCGAATAGAATAAAAACTATAACATTGGTACGGCAAGGTCCTCTTTAAAATAAATGTAAATGACATTTCTTATTGTCCGTTCTTTATTCTAAACTAACATTCTGAAAAAGTTACGCTCACTTTAAAAAAGTTTAAGTGGCCTATCACTAGGCAGATGAAAAGAAAAAATTACCAATATTTTATTTTATTTTATAAAATAGTTTATTTTCCGTTTTGAATGTGTAAACTTTGAGCCATGATGTCAAAATTTTTAGAAAAATGCAAATTACGAATGTCTCTGCGACCTTTTCGCAGGAGTGGCAGAGGGGAGAGAACTATCCTTAAATTAACTGAATAAAGTGCATACAAAGTTTAAATTGTGATTATTTAATTTATGCAAAAATAGTATGGCACTCACCTTTATGAGCAAGAAGGATCGCGAACTTCTTTTTTAAAGGTGTTGCAGATTTATTTCATCTTTTTAAAATTTAACACCCACATGCATGCGGTGAGTGAAATTTTATACCTATTTTCTTCGTGTTTTTTAGTAGTTCTTGGCTTTGAAATGTCATAAATGTTTGATTATAATGAAGTATCCTCTAGATAGGGCTAGAGATACTAGAAAGAATGCCTCATAAGGGAGGCTTCTTGTAACCTACTAGCATTATCAGCCTTAAATCATCAGTAGGTATATAGAAATAATGGTTCTGTTTTTCATACTGAATGTTGGATATAGTCAGAGCTGTGCCGAGTACCAAAAAAAGTACTTGCAAAAATTCGAATACGAGTACCCGATTCATTTTACTTATGAGTAAAATACTCGT
Organism: Rutpela maculata; assembly: GCA_936432065.2. Lineage (NCBI taxonomy): Eukaryota > Metazoa > Arthropoda > Insecta > Coleoptera > Cerambycidae > Rutpela > Rutpela maculata. The sequence goes on from OW386286.2 coordinate 187,288,092, forward strand.
AAGTATTTTATTAATAAGAAAGTATAAGTACGAGTAATACTCGCAAAACCATCATAAATTCGGGTAACGAGTACGAGTACCCATAACCATTAAAATAAGTTAATATTTTTCTCTTCATAGTCTTTAGATAGAACTTTTTAACTATATAGATAAGAACAGATAAAAAGACACTCAGTCAAGTTTAAAATAAAATAAAACCTTTTATTTAATAAAACAAATTTAACGAAATAACCATTAGGCATTATGGTTCACAGAAAATAAAAACATTATTATTTTATAACACAGGCATAGGACATCTCACTTTTTATTAGCAGAACTTCATAGAAGACCTCATTTTGAAATAAAAGTCTCTTCAAACGTTGCTCCTTATTATCATTTTTGTAAATAACCGTTCACAAAAAAATTGTGACATTGCTGCGAATGACTTAGTATTTCGTAGCAAATAATTCAATACCGAAAATCATCACCTATCTATTATATTATTTCTGGTGGCGAAAATAGAGGGGTATTTATGATTTATTTTAATAATAAAAATATGAAATGGCATTCAATGTTATCCTGAAAGTAAATAAAATAAAATAAAATAATAAATAAGACAATGTAAAATCATAATTTAGGTTCTAATCAGTATTGTCGCTTTTTCTTGAAAACGATGCGTCCTATCGATTTCTGGCAAAAGGGCATTTTCTAAATAAAATTGAATGCTGTTTAATATTTTTTGAAAATATTTGAATTTCAATTCGGCGATAATTTTTTCTTAAGTTTCACGAATAGTAAATATCTCTCCATCTTTGTATCTTCTCAATTGGTACACTCAAAGAAATAGTATGGGTAAATTCAACAAAAAAAAATGGTTAACTAACAGTATCGTTAACTTTGTTAAACCAAACTATATTGATGGTATTTTTAAACAAGAGGTGATTGTTATTTTAATTAATAAAAAGTTGTCGTACAACAAAACAAATATTAACTTAAAAAATAGATGAATAAGACTATCATTTTGTTCGTCTGACTATTATTTTGTTGAATTCTGTCAAATTAAACTAGATAATAGTATATTTTATTTTTAACTATTATCGAATTGTAATTCTAACCCAGTATTAGTTCGCTGTATTATTGTACTTGGTAGACAAACCAATATTATTGTCGTCTTCTAGAAGTTCTAAAAGAATTACCATAAAATTTGCTTGCTTACCACGTAGTCTATTACAGAAATTATTCCCAGATGACGCCACATACAAATCACTGACAATAATCAATCATGCATTATCTTACACTCTTATGAATATATAGAAAATTAATAACATGATTGCAATGTTCAAATTCTCTCAGGGATCATCGATATATTTGGATGGATCTTATAAACGATCTCTAATCTTTGGTTTGGGTGGTCTGATGTCTCTATACTGAGATTTTGGCTAACCAAAAAAAACTTCATCATACAATAAAGTGTAGATCAACCTAAAAATTAGTTGGTGAACAATAAACAAAGTCGTTGTACTATTTAATTGTAGACCAAATTGAAAATGGTTAGTGAACATAAAAAAATATCATTGTACTATTTAATTTGTTACAAGAAGATATGATTATTAAACTACTATTTGTTTACGAAAACAAATAAAGTTGTATGACTATTCTTTTCTGATTGATTTAACTATGAAACTAGATAGGCGCGATTTCATATGCTCTTTTTGGTTGAATTTACCTATAATTTTCTCTGAGTGTAATAATAGGCAATCAATGGTTTTCGGTATTGAATTATTAGCTCTCAAATTAGTCATTCGCAGCAATATCACGAACCCCTTTGCGAGCGGCCATTTTAAAAAATAATAATAATAAAAATGTATTTACAAATACAATGCCCTGTGTCACAGAAACGAAGGATTTTAGGATCGATGATTATGGACAATATTATTCTCAAAATTAGGTCTTTTACCTAATGAAGTCCAAGGGCGGATCTAGAAATTTCAATAATTTTTTTCTCGTCTGTGGTGCATGGGACCCATACGAAATATGGGAAATAACATCTAGAGAAGCACTCCTCTAACGGCCCCTAAAAAGTTTTGAAAAAGCAAATCGCGACATTTCGCTATACACTTATTAAACTCAACGACAGACCTTTTAAACTAGTAATTATTAAGCTTTGTGACAGAACCGGTTAAACAAAAATGACAAATCAACATAATATGTTAAAAGCAACAATACCCTGGCCAACTTGACAAGCAGAGAAATTAATTTAAAATGTCAGGTTGGATTAATAATTTTTTTCCAAATTATGGTGTTAAGTGGTGTGAAATTTTCTTACCGAATACCACGCAAGCTTAAATTATTCCGGGAAATTTTCTTTCGGGCACAAATATTTTAAGAAAATTATCCCTCGTTGCTTCGCGACTCGGGATAATTTTTAAAATATTCGTGCCCTCAAGAAAATTTTCGGAAATAATTTAAGCTCTTGTGATATTATAAGTGAAAATTTTTTGCTCAAATAGAAATCTTATTCACCCATTTTTAATCACGTGTGCGGAAACAACCAATCAGAACAACATTACATTGAAAATATCCATAGGAAAATTATAACTTATGTCATCCAGTTTGATATTTCAATAATTTATTTTTTGACAATGTCACAATTACGATTTGGCACTGCAAATAACGACTTGATGAATATAATAATAGAGGAAAACATGCCATATAATACAATTAAAAGTAAAAAGTACATCTGGAATACATTTATGGTCTTTTGCGTCACCAGAAATTATGAATTAGATAAAAATAAATAAAATAAATTGCAAAAAATGTGAATGCGAATGCCCCTCGAACGTTGATAAATAGCTCATAATTTTATCACAACTTCTTCAAGCACGTTGCTTTTAGGTAATATCCTTCCGCCTACGGTGCGATGTCGGGATATTACCAAGCAACGTGCTTTCGGAAACTGTGATAAAATTATTTCGTATTATCAACGTCCTTGAGACATTATAGCTGAAAATTTCACACCTATATTTTACAACCAATTACAGGTTCTTATGTTGTATCGTTACCAAGGCAACCATAAAAATTTTCGGAAAGAGTGACCCAAAGAAACCCCCATTTTTCGCCCCTTTTGGGACCTCATGAATTTTATTTAAAAGTGGTCTAAATAATAGTTTATGGTCATACTTTGAACTAGGCGAAATTTCAAGTTGAGCACAGTTTTTGTTTTGGAGATATGACGAGTTAAACTCGTTATTTGATTCATCCACGCCAAGGCGAATTCGACATTCTCGGTGACCTCTTGCGTTATCTTAAAATTCTCAACAGATACAAGCAGTATCATTTTTAACGTAAGATTAATTAATTAATTATGCACAGTATGAAGGAGTTCATATACCGAATTCAGATATTTGTGATGTATCTATTTCTATACGTAAAGAAGCAGATTCGCATACTTAAATATATTAAATACTAATTTATTTATGAATTTAAAAAAAAGGAAAAAAGGCTAAAAAAGACAAGAAGTCAAGAAAAATTGAAAAAAAACAAGAAAACAAAAAAAAACATAAACCTCTTCCTGGATTAGTACCGTAATGTGGTGAAGAGTCTTGCATATTATTGAAATACATTTCAGTAATATAACCAAACCTAATATTTCTTATAATATACATTTACTTTTTAATTCAAAGGCCGTCGGTTACAAGGTTTCAAGTATCTATCGAGATTTGCCAAGTCTCCCCGATTAATCCAATATTATCAGCAAAAATCCTGATTTTTTCCTCTAAAATCGGCTAAGTATACCTCTCTTGAACGGCGTTTTTGATAAAATACACTGATAGATTCGAAAAGAACGGAATATTTTACATAGAAAATGATACACTTTGCATATTTGAGAATGTTGAACATAATGAACGAGATTGCCAAGAATGTTGGATTCATCTTGCCGCGAACAGGTCAACTAACAGGTTCGACTCGTCATATCTCCTCAACTTGAAATTTTGCCTACTTTAAAGTATCACCATAAGCTATCATTTAAAACACCCCCCAAAAGGGGCGAAATTTTGGGTCACTCTTTTCATCCTTGAGGGTACTCTGAGCGAAATTAATAAGCGGATATTTTGCTGTCAAAATATTGACACATGGTTATGATTGACATCAGTGACAATGCAATTTGACATAATATGAGTATAATCTTGGACATTACATTAATCACTCATCGCCTAGTAGTCTTCCATTTTTAAGTCTCAAAATAATCTTAATTTTTTAATAAAATTCGTGCACTTGAAAATTTCCGGTCATAATTCAAACACTAGAAAGATTATAAGTGAAAATTTTACTACATTGTATTGTAACACAAAGTTGCACACGGGATGCCAATATGCGACAAATTCAAAACAGACTACATATGTAAAATATTATGGTAAAATACTATTGCTATTTTTACAATTAATTATTTCTTATTTATTTGCCTTCATTATGATTAGAGAATATTATTTAGGTATTATGCAAATCACAACTAACACACTTTTTTATTTATTATGAAAATACCTACATTCGGTATATTGTTGCCCTAATCTGGGCACGCTAATAAACTAGTCAGTTAAATACTTTAAAACACTCATTATTGGAGAACCAATCAAAACAATTACTTTTCTAGCTAATACTGACGATGTATTGAATTACATGATAGGATTCTTAGCATTTTAAAGGAAAAAATATATATTAAAAATATTTAAATCATTTATTTAAATTCACACATTCACACATTTTTATTCAATATGAAATTATCTACTTTCTGTATATTGATAACTTAATCAGCTCACGCTAATATGCTACTTATAAAAACACTTTAAAACGCTCATTATTGGAAAACCAACCAAAACAACTACTCTTCTAGCTAATACTGACGAAGTATTGAATTACACGATAGGATTCCTGGTATTTTGAGGCAAAAAATATATTGAAAATACTTAATCATTTATTGACATTCAGTCATTCGCAACAATTATTTAACCTTACATTCTATTTCAACTCTAGAAAAGTTGCACAAGTTTTTTCGAACTCGTTAGTTCTCATCAGTAGAGTATAGAAACATTCATTCATTATTTACAAGCCTATTCTTGATTTATTTTTACAATATTTTTTATTTATTTGCCTTCATTATGATTAGAGAATATTATTTGGGTATTATACAAATCACAACTAACACACTTTTTTATATATTATGAAAATACCTACTTTCAGAGGTGATAACATATGAAAGACTAAGATGGGCTGTATCAAGATTCGACTCATTTAAATCGCCAGGACCTGATGGTATCTACTTATACAAAAGGGCGCTGAGGTACTATTAGGACACTTGTATAATCTACTTAGATCCTGCCTAGCTTTAGGATATATCCCAATATCCTGGAGAAAGGTTAAAGTGGTCTTCATACCAAAGACAGGTCGTACTATATACGACCAGACTAAGGCATTTAGACCAATAAGCCTGACATCCTTTCTTTTAAAAATATTAGAAAGGCTAATAGAAAGGTATATAAAGGATGAGGTATTGGTGCGATCACCAATTCACCCCAACCAACATGCATACCAAGCTGGGAAGTCTGCAGAGACGGCCCTTCATCAGATCGTCGTAAGAGCTGAGAAGGCGCTGGAGCAGAAAGAACTAGCCTTGGTGATGTTTATGGACATCGAAGGAGCATTTAATAATCCTACCTTCGATTCTCTCTGTCAAGCAGTTGCGGACCGCGGCGTGGACCGTACCATAGTTAGACGGATATCGTCCATGCCGAGAACCCGCGACATTGAAATTACGCTTCGTAATGAAACGGTTACGGCGAAGGCGGGGCGGGGGTGTCCGGAGGGAGGGGTATTGTCCCCGCTACTGTGGAACCTTCTGCTCGACGGGCTACTGGCCGAATTAAATGAAGCAGGTTTCTATGCACAAGCATATGCAGAAGATCCGGCTATGACGATAAGAGGCCGATTTGAAAAGACTATTACAGGGCTCATGCAAAGGGCTCTCAATAGTTCAGGAATGGTGCAACAGTCACGGGCTCTCTGCCAACCCTGGCAAAACAAAGCTAATGCTGTTCACTAAAAGGAGAAAAATCAGCGATTTCCCGCTTCCTTCTCTCATGGGCACACGTTTGTGTCTCTCCCGCACAGTGAGATATCTAGGGGTAACCTTGGATTCCAAACTGTCATGGAAGGACCACGTGAAAGTTCAAACGAGGAAAGCGTGCGCATCTCTATGGATGTGAAAGCGCATCTTCGGTCTTAAGTGGGGTATAAGTCCAAAGACTACTCTCTGGGCTTACACTGTAATGGTAAAACCCCTCATTACATACGCGGCACTGGTGTGGTGGCACCACAATCGGGGCTCGCTTATGCCAAGTTCAAAGACTAGCGTGTCTAGGTATAACAGGCACAATCAGCACCACTCCAACGATTGCGATAAAGGCCATTCTTGGACTCACTCCCTTGCACGTTGAAGTGGAGCTTGAAGCTAGGAAAGCAGCAAACAGACTGTTCAAAAATGGAATGTGGAACATGACAGGCCAAGGGCTAGGGCACACAAAGGCTCTGGCTCTACCGGTAGGGGACCAGGTTATCGCTCAATCAGCGCCAATATTCTTGGCTAAAGATGTCGGTCTCGGATGACTGCCCTTTACCCCAATGCATCGCTGTAGACCGGGGACCAGCCTCGTGCGGGGCGGGCGAACTTACTTTACGTCGGCCCCACTCACAAATGTGGGCGGTGCAGACGATTTCGGTCCACCTCCCTGGGTCCTGGCTCGTTGGACCTTGCTGGCTAAGGCCTCTTCTGGCGTTCTTCTGTCTTCGTCTTCTGCTCTTCGCCAGCTTGTTTGCCCCCCGGGGGGTAGTCATCGGTCTGTTTGGTGTGTTAGAAGTTTTGGCAGGAGAGACTGCCGGTATACAGGATGCCAAGAGACATCCTGTCATCCGGATCGTCGGTTGGGTAAGGATGAGCTGTGTAGCTCGAGGAAGGGCAGACCTAAATACTATTGGTAGCATTTTTAGTCTGCCCGGAGCTAAGGGGATTACAGGCACTGGACGGTATGTTGTCCGGTACCCGCAGGGTCGTGGGTGGGGTGCTGGGTGTCGTCATCTCTCTTCTGGTAGCTTCTCCATCGACGGGGTGGTCCAGGTGGCGTCACTGGGGGGTGAGGTGGGGCAGGTTTGCGAACAGGGCCCCCATCATGGTACACATCTGCTGCATCTGGGCCAGTACAGCAGCGAGTTGTCCAGCCTCTGGGGGGGCCTGTAGTGGTTGGGCAGGGTTGATGGGTGTTCCTGCTGCTCTCTGGGCTGCTCTGGCGTAGCTTAGCCCGGGGGTTGTCCTGGTTGTGGCTGATTTGTGGGCGGGTGGCTTCCGGGGGGCTGGTGTCTGGTGGCTGGTTGTCCTTTTGGGGCATCGGGGGCATCCCCGGTAGCTTGCGGGGTGCGCTCCCTGGCAGTTTGCGCACTTAGCGGGGGTGTCCTTGGACTTCTGGCAGTCTTTGGTGTGGTGGGTCTCTCCGCACTTGACGCTCTTTGGCTGCGCCGTGCACCGTCCTTGTGCATGGCCGTATGTCTGGCACCGGTGGCACTGGGAGATGGTCTGTTTTGCCCGTTGCTTCTCGGTTTTGACCACTAGGAAGCAGCATCGGTTGACTGTCAGGATGTTTTCTTGCGTCGGGGGGACCAGAACTAGCATCAGGGGGATTTCCTGTCTTGTCCTCCGGGAAGTCATCCTTTGTACTGATATGGGTGTGAATCCCTGTCTATCTAGGTCCAGTTTAACTTCATCTGTGCCTACGCCGCTGGGAATGCCCCAGATTACCACTCTCAACATCCTCTCCTCAGGCAGGGCGTAAGTGTGGAATTCCCGTTGTTCCTGGGCGAACAGCGTGGTCATCCTGGAGTGGTCTTCCTTAGATGCGGGTTCTATGGAAATGCCCTCTCTTACCACCTTAGCTTTGTTAAACCCTATCCTGGCGTGGTGGAGTTTGTTTGTTACTTCGGTCCAGGTTTCCTTTTTCCTCAGTACAACGGGGGGCATCCGGGGGCTTACAGGGGTCTCCTCGTCCATGGCCGCCGTGCTCTTGACCTGGCTGGTGGATGGTTTGTCCTGGCTGGGGGTAGGCGTCTTTTTTGTTGTGGGGGGTGCCTTGTCGTCACTGTCTGGGGCGTTCTTCCTTTTCAGGGCTTCTTTCGCCGCGGGGGTCTCTAGGGTGGTTGTACTGCCTCGGAGGACTGCCATTAGTTCTTGATGTTGGAGGTCTGCTTGTTCTCTCTGGCGTGCCGCTTGCTCACTCTGGAGTGCCGCTAGGTCGGTTTTTTGTATCATTTGTGTGGTAAGCTCCCTTAGCTCTACCTGGAGTTGCTCGATTTGGGCTCGTAATGTCCTGTTTTCCTCCTCGAGTTGCGCTCTTATTAAATCTCTCTCATTTACTTGTGACCTCGTTGGTGTTGATGCTCGGGACGAGTCATCCGTCTCCATGTCGATGCTCCTGTCTGAGTTCTTTTTCCTCGGCATGTCGTCCTCTTTTTAACCTGAAAGAGAAATAAGGAAAGGAATTGGAAAGGTAAAAACACAAGTGTCCCCAGGCGGGGGACTTTATCTTTTTATATCAGCGTCTTAATAAAGACGACTGATATTTCTCCTCTTGCACTCTCTGTGGGGCTGCCACTTCACTAGTTCGCTTCGCTCTGTCTTCAACTGCACACTGGAGGTCTGCACTCGTCGACTGCCGGTTGAACTATGGCTCAATCAGGTGATGACCGGTGTCTCCCCGTCTACTCTTTCACAATTCCATATGCCGTCGTGTTTCCCAGTCGAGACGTCTGGTAACACGACAAAACGCATCTCCTGAGTCCCGGTGATCTGGAATTGTACACAGACGGATCCAAGACTCAGGAGGGAACGGGCGCAGGCATACACGGATGCAAACCAAGGGCTCGTATATCGGTGCCACTTGGTAGGTACCCTAGTGTGTTCCAAGCAGAAGTGTATGCCATATTACAGTGTGCAAGCGAAAATCTCAGCAGAGGTTTCGTAGACAAACATATCTACATATGCAGCGACAGCCAGGCGGCTCAGAGGTCCCTTACATCAAACAAGGTGACCTCTAGGCTGGTGCTTAACTGTCGACACATTTTGACCGAACTTTGTGAACGCAACTCGGTTAAACTCATATAGGTGCCCGTACATAGTGGTGTGGAAGGCAACGAAGAAGCAGATCGTCTGGCGGGAGAAGGAGCAAAAACTCCCTTCCCTGGCCCTGGGCCAGCTTTCGGTCTGCCAAGGAGTCTGATTCACTCAGAACTGCAAGATTGGGCTGCGGCACAGTTTAACAACTATTGGGTTCTAGGCTGGTGCTTAACTGTCGACACATTTTGACCGAACTTTGTGAACGCAACTCGGTTAAACTCATATAGGTGCCCGTACATAGTGGTGTGGAAGGCAACGAAGAAGCAGATCGTCTGGCGGGAGAAGGAGCAAAAACTCCCTGGCCCTGGGCCAGCTTTCGGTCTGCCAAGGAGTCTGATTCACTCAGAACTGCAAGATTGGGCTGCGGCACAGTTTAACAACTATTGGGTTCAAGCCCCCGATATGAGGCAGTCGAGGCTCCACATAAAGGAGCCCTCGGCTGCCTCTACCGTAAAGTTGTTGCTTGGGCTCAATAGAGAAAAAATGAGACGGACGGTGGGCCTAATAACAGAACACTGTCCTCTGAACAATCACCTACATACAATGAGGTTGAGATCCAACTTGTCGGATGTGTGGAGTGGAGGATGAAACCATCACTCATATCCTATGCAGTTGCGCCCCGTTAGGAGCGTCAAGGCATAGGCTCCTCGAGAGGCAATTCTTGCATCCAGAGGAACTACGGGATATCCCTTGGAACAGACTTCTTTCCTTGTAGAAAGCACTGGTCTTTTCTAAGGGATCCTACACGTCGCGAAGGTACAATGGGCCGACAGGCCTGAGTACTGCGGATTTCGACATCTGCTTGCGTTCTCTAATCTAATCTAATCTAGTGTTAGCTAGAGAAAGAACTGTTTTGTTTTTGAAGAAAATCAATCAGTGAATAAGAAAGTTATTAATCATTTAATTAAAAAAAACATATTTTTTTAATTTTTGTCGCTTGTACTTAAATAGAAATCTTGCGAAATGTTATCTCTATAATATATATTTTTTTGTTTATGCATTTTACTAATATATATTTTATAATAATATATCTAATGCGTTGAAATATGATTCTCGGAAGATATATATTACAGACATTCAATTTTTGTAATAATGTGTGATGGTCTAGTGGCTAAAGTTTTGCCTTGCAATCCAAAGATCCTGTGTTCGAATTCCAGGCAGGTTGGATGGTTTTTTTTTTCATATATTTTGGTATCACAAAATTTAGGATGTCCAAAAACTAACATTATTTACAAGAAAACTGCAAAGAGTGTCCTATAGAATGTGTAATAATTATATAAAAAGCTCAGTAAATTGGCGAAGAGTACCTATGTTTTTAGCTTGTTATAACCTAAAATTCGTCTGTCTTACAAATCTTTCGTGAGAGAGATAAAAGACATAAATACAACCAAAACAACGATTTATTATAAACATTTTTTAATCAGATCAAAAGACAGAATTATCACTAAAATATAAAGAAGTTTAATTTATCCAAAATTGTTACGTAAAATAGATATTTACAAAATTTAGAAAGCACACACAATTATTTTCCTCTTAATGTTCAAATATTAAATATAATGAAAATGAGAGATATAATCATACAATAATCCATCCTTTAAGAAATATTGCATGAAAAATATTTATCTAATCATAGAAATATAACTTCTACAAAGATGGTGCAAGAAAATGAAATTTATTTCCAAATGAAACCAGAAAATTTACAAAAAATAGATCCCTGCTTCGTACTGTTGAAGGGCTTTTGTGGTAACAACGGTGAAAGACAAGCCTCGACTAATATTTCTCGTCGTTTTCAGTTTTTCACTTGTTAATGACGTACATCAAATATAACAAGACTGATGATCTACAGGTTAAGTTCCAGAATTCGAATTCAATGCAAAAAACTCGCCAGCGTATATGTCCAAAATTGTCTTTGTTCGTTGTTTTATTAAATTAATAACTATTTTAATTTTTGGATCGTTCAGGTCCACGTGTCAAATTAAATTAAAGACATTTGTTCACACATGTCAAGGTATTCTCAGGAATGAAGGTTAATGTATAGCAAATATTTCGCTAGATTAAGTATTGCTAATTTTTAAGTAGTATTCAGTAGTAGAAAATAACCTTCTGAAATTTAGTGTCTATTTTTATTTTAATTTTTTACTAAAGCCATATTTCTTGAAGGATGTCATAAAAACATTAAAGGAAAAGGAAATAATCTGACCTTCTACTGTCTTGGCAAATATTGTTGACCATTTCTTGTTTTTTTTCTATATAAAATGACGTTTTCTGTAATAGTTAAATTACGGTAACATGAACAATTAAATATTTACTTACTTATCCGATATAAAATAAAGAAATTATTATTATTTATCATATAGGAATGAACAATGCGGACCTAATAGTCCATTTGAGCATGTTTCTGTATGATTGATTTACCAAATAGGCACTCATTTGGAGCTTGTTGGGAATCATCTGATTGGAAAACAATTAGGTGATGATCTGTGCGAGTGTCCATTCTGAAAACCGACACAATCCTTGATTTCATTATCCCGAAATATAATGCTTGTATTTGAGATCAGAAAAGATGTTACACTAGAGAAGATCTAAATATTTGGACATATATCCAATTTTCTAGTAGATACGATTTGAAACAATCTTGAACTTTGATGCAGAACCAATATTTGTCATTTTGTGGAGTAAAAATTAATTTATCCATATGTAGCACGACAAAATCTCTCGAAACACTTTGATGAGTTATCGAAGTAAGAATCAAATGTGAAATCAATCTTATTGCTGTAACTACTATAATATTTCTCTCATATAATCAGGCAGCTTTGCAATAATTCCAAAACGTTTTCAATAATTCGAAGAAATCTTTCTAGGGCAAACCATGGAATGCGAAATATAACAAATTAAAGATTTGGTAAGATTGCTAAAACAAACTGATATCACATTCACTAATAACTATTTTGTGACGAAGGATTAGAACTACTACAAGAGTATGGTGGGGTTCTGATAAAAAAAAAACAGCTCTATTATTTTATAAATCTCATATTTGATCTGTCATAGATTATGGTTCCACGGAGCCACTTCAAATGCAACTCTGAAGCAGGTTAATGTAACACAAATCAAATCACTCAGGATTGTTTTAGGCGCCTTGTAATCCACTTCCATTGAACCATCGCACCCAGAAACATTAGAACCACCTCTACAGCTAAGAAGAAAATATCTTTCGATGCAATTAATACCAAAATCTAAACTTAAGAACTCCGATCTTTTGAACAAAATTTATAAAAGTAGTATTCCCGATTTGTTAGAAAAATATTGGCAAAAGAAAAATCCCCACCTCTATGTGATGCTTGTTTAAATTATTTAGTTTATTTAAATTAACTGAACCATTATATCCATGCACACCTGGATACGAGTTCCATGACCTAATTATTAATTTTCCGACTATCATTCCAAGTTAAAGTGAAAATCATTTGGAAAGCCGTAACTATGGCCATTATATCATAATTTCAGATTCCTTGTCAGTTTTAACATCTCTTAAGGACAATTATCCTACAAACCCATTTACCACTAATACTAAAAAATTATATGGCAGATACACTCAGTGCCGCTTCTAGGTCATGAGACGCCTTCGTGCGAAAGCATTTTTTGGCGCCCTTTTTTTGGTGGCTCCGCTCAGTCGAAACAAGAGCGGATCTGGACCTTGAGCTTGGGGGGGGGGGGGGGGGGGGGTATTTTTCGTCCCAAAATTTTTTTGATTAGCGGGGGGGAGAGAAATCCGAAAAAAATTTTTTCATCCCAAATTTTTTTTTAATTGGCTTTTTGGCGTCCCATGATGCGCCTTCGTGCGGGGCACGAAATGGCCCCCCGTTAGACGCGGCCCTGGATACACTTAAATGATATAGTTTTGCCTTTATATGGGTTAAAGCATACGTTGACATTTATTTCAACGAAATTTTTGACACAATCGCTAAGCAATAGTATATTATTCAACGAGCGGTAATGTAGGTGATAACCTACGCAGATGAAGTTTACAGCACGAGCCGAAGGCGAGTGCTGTAATTCATCAAGTGAGTTACCATTACCGCAAGTTGAATACTATACTTTATCTACGATTATAACAATAAATATCAAATTGAGAAAATTTTGTTTAAATTATTCAGTTTGTTTATTAATAAAATTAACTGTAAAATTTAATTTTTGTGCACCTTTTTATATTTGTTGTCTTCAAAGATTTAGCCACCTTTAAGCGGAAGTAGAATGCGATTTTTAATCGAAATAGTGCATAAACTGCTTGTAGACAAAAAATCAGCTTTGTAGATTAATATTCCGCGGTGGAAAATGCAAACTTCTCCGCGAACTGCAATAGCCCGGAGTGCATATTCGGTCAAAAGTCTTGTTTTTTATGTTAGAGAAAAAATAAAAATGCTTCGGAAAGCTCAATCAATTCTCTTTAAATAAGCTGTCTACAAATTTTTCGAAAAAAAAAACGATAATTATTGAGATATGTAGGAAATTACACGTTTTCCTATAGAGTGTATGTAAATCTTAAAAAAATAATTTTTCTCAGAAACCTTTGTTTCGAAGAGCCAAGATTAACGGGGCGTCAAAGTAGTACATGATATTAAGTGGACATCGTATATGAGATCGATTTCAGTTAATTACCGAATAATTACGATGACAAAATGGAGAAATTTTGCTGAAAAATAAAAGTCCCAAATCCCGCCCCCTCTTCATTTTTGTCGGAATTCAAAAAATAAAAAAAACGATTTTAGCAAATTTAATTCCACTTAAATTAACTAGAGTAGTCTTTTGGCGTAGGAGCCAAGATTAACAAGTTGCCAACTGTAGAAACTCAAAATTTGCGATTTTTTGCCGTACATGGCCAACATTTCAGTAGTTATCTCCGAAATGAAAAAAAAATCAAAATTCTGATGGTAGCAAAAGATTCGTAGTGGAAAATACTCGTTCGACCTTGTTTTTTATTTCGAGCTAACTCCCACCGTTTTGGAGATATCTGAAAAAAAATAGTTTTATAGATATTAACGCTACCTCCCTGGCTACCACCTTCGTGTGTCGCGCTTTACACCGATTGGACAGGCTAGGCATGAAGATAAAGGTGATTGGCTCTGTATCTAGCTCACTCATTATAACTCACGCTATTTGTTTATTTATATTATTAATTGTTCAAAAACAGTACATTAATTAGTATATAACCTAATAAGAGTAGATAAAGTATTTTATCCAGTTTGGAAACTACAAAACAATTAAATTATAATGTTGCTGAGAGAGTCTGTAAACATTTATTAAAAAGAAAGTGGTCAAATATGTGAAATGAATTTGTTTTTACCAACCCCACAGGATACACTAAAATAAATTCTGAAATACCACTCAAGTTCTGGCATGACGATTTTAACCTACCTAGAAAATACATAACGACTGTCAATTGAGTGAAATTTGGACATGGTTGTTGCCCTGCACATCCTTATTGACGAGACTCTTTCTTACAGGTTTATGCAACATATGTAATATTGAGATTGACTTGGATCATATATTTTTTAACTGTAACAAACATACTGATGCGATTAACGAATTGTGTAATAATCTATTAATATTAAACATCGAAACCTCCTTAACATCTTATATTTGTTATGTCTCAATAAAATTGATATACCATTTATAGGGGTAATTCAGGTTACAATAAATATGTGCAAGAACCTATCTAGAAATATGTAAGAATCTGATTACCAAACATGGCAAGGGAGGACGCTTCTTTTAGAGGACGTGTATCTCAACTACTATACAATGGGGAGTACGTACGTAGCAATCGACTTGGACTGATGGTAAAATATTGCTATTAAAAATATTTATTCGCTCTTATTAGCTTTATAATCCCAATAGTGATTATATCATCCACAGGAAAGGTGTTTTATGGCAAGTTATTGTTGTAGAATATATCAGAATCGACCTGAGTCGAAATATGAATAAAAATTTCGACATAGGAAAAAATTCATTCAAAGAGCATAGATCATAACATACAAAATTGAAAGGCATCAGCGAAGAAAACTGGCACAAAAGGGGCTGTACAGTATTCAGGTTCATTAAGGCACACGTTAAGGCACAACCAAATAGCAAAGTTATAGAGAAAACCGCCTTGTGCATAAGTAAGACAAAAAAGCCATTTGCCAAAAAGTCACTCGAAGTGAACTCATGTCATATTGAACCTATATGGCGCAAGGCGGAAAATTGCAATAACTCCTATATAATTGAACTCAAATCGAGCTCCGTTCTTGTGACTGATATAATCACTAATAGGAACCTTAAAACTAACCACTATTGTCCCAACATTTTGAAAAAGTAAAATATGTTTATATTATTTTCAATCAATCCTAAAACCAAACTGTATACATAAACTTTCGGGGAAGTTGTGTGAATCTTTTTACCTAATCGATTGCTAGTGCATGCTCTCAATTGAATGGTAGTTGCGAAACCAAAGTTCTCACTCATCCTTGCCCTACTTGGGAAGGCGTTTCATTGAAATTTTTATATTATCCTAGACAGGATATTGCATAACAATTGAACTTATTTTAAATCTAAACAATATATGGTATTATTTGAACTATCGTATTTTTATTGATTGAATGGATGACTTTCAATCTTATCCCTGAATGGCTTTTGTGCGTTAGGCCGGAATTGAGTTTCGGGTGTCTCCAGACCTCGTCAAGTCTGTAACTTAATCACCGGTCACATCACGGAGGCTCGAGAGGGATTTTTTTATGAAGGGAAATCAGAGATCTCTAAGCCACAAGCGTCATTAAATTGTTAAATAAATAAGATAAACTGGGTCAAGAGACAGGCCAATTTTAGGAGAGCGATGTTAGCAATCTACGGTAAGTGCAGCTTTTGCCTTTCTCGTCTATCAAACATCTCATAAATATATGTAGAATCCGTATGGGAGTGAAAAACTACATTCGGACAAGGGAGAGTGCGACTGGCGCCCTTTAATAAATAAATTATTGCCGCGCCCTTCAGACGCAGTATTTCCAGAGTATATCAGGTTATCTCGCTTCCTTGCTAATGGCATATGATCTAATAAGGGTAGAATACCTTAGACTCACTCCAGAGCTACCCTATGGAGTTATACGCATGGAATTATACCTCTATGGAGTTATACGCATAAATACTTTTGTTTCGTCTGACCAGAAAGTACACCCTTTCTGGAGACATTATCAGCCAGAAAATAACGTTTTCCCGGGCTAGACCGGAAAGTGATATTAGAGATCGGCAAAGTCTTTTCCGCTTCCTATTCTCGTTTCTATGGAAACGAATTTGTGTTCATTGTTGAGATAAGTATCAAATAGATAAATACACTTGACTTTTACGAGTTGTCAAAAGTCAATTCACAAGTTATGGAAAATATGGATTCAGATTTTGAAGTGTTGGCCAAAAAAAAAATATTGTACGTTACACGACCGAAAAACAGTGTTTTGCAGGTCTCCCCAAGCTTCCAGGACTCACCTGCGGTTCGCCCTGGAATCTGCTTGGGTCGACCTGCAAAACACCACTTTCCGGTCTTGAAAGGTAAATTGCTCTTATGGGCTAATCGGCAGTTTCCATTATTTCGCTAAAATTACAAGTTCGTCTTCCGGCATGAACGTCGTTGTGCGACGTTAAAAAAAGAGAATATATCAAAATTCGGCGTACTTCTCACTTTTTGCTTTTGGTGCCACATGTCGCCGGGGACGTGAAAAAGTCCTTTTATATTAAATTTCGGCACTGACGCCAAAAAAGGACCTCGCACATTTTATGGTGAAAATTAAAATATGTTGTTCCTCTTGACCTGTACATCAAAAGTTCTCATGGGCACAAAGTCAGAAAATGGACAGTTTTCGGGATACAAGGAGGTGAAAGGACGATTTTACAGAATTTTATTGTTTTCTTATGGGAAGTGGCCCTTGGTGAAAATGGCTAAAATTAAAATATGTTGTTCCTCTTAACTTGTACATCAAAAGTTCTCATAGGCACAAAGTCTGAAAATGGACAGTTTTCGAGGTATAAGACGATTTTACAGAATTTTATGGATGATTCTCAGGGATCTTTTCAATAAGGTCGTAGGTTTTTGCAAGGATCTTTTCGGTGTTTATCAAGATATGCAAGGGTGACTAATTCCAAATCCCATGACAAAAATGACAATTGAGAGTTGGAAGCTGCCAAAAATTTGTCGACTTTCCCTTTTCTTAATGAAATGACTATCGAGATCATTAATGGAGTGTTTATGAGGTCGCTGATTACGAATCCAATGTCAAAAGTTGCGATTGACTTTGGCAGCTGCCAACGGTCAATTGTCATTTTTATCATCGAATTTGGAATTAGTCACCCAAAAAACCCTTGCATATCTTGATAAACAATGAAAAGTTCCTTGCAAAGACCTACGACCTTATTGAAAAGATCCCTGATGAGAATCATCCGTAAAATTCTGTAAAATCGTCTTTTCACCCCCTTGTATCTTGAAATCTGTCCATTTTCAGACTTTGTGCCTATTAGAACTTTTGATGTACAGGTCAAGAGGAACAACATATTTTAATTTCAGCCATTTTCACCAAGGGCCACTTCCCATAAGAAAGGTGCGGGGTCCTTTGTTTGGTTGTGCTGTATGACGTCTTTTGAGACGAAAAATTTTCTCAGTCTTTTTTTGCTATTTTTCGACTTAGATCGATTCTCCCAGATTCTGCAACATTAGCTCTCCCGAGTTCGGGTCTCAGCTGCGGCAGATGGCAATATCGCAATGAATAGTTGTTTGTTGTTGTCTGCGTGTGCGTGACCTGGTTGAGTGGTGGAATAACATCGGCTAAACTCCGCCTGGGCGGTAATACAAGTAGGGTGATTAACAAAAAAATCTTGTTCTTGCATCATTCTATCGTTAGATGAAGCGTTTCGTCGACATGGGCGAAAAACTAACGTAGGTTCCTGTTTAGGGTGGTTGAAAAGAGATGAGTACCTTCTCTTCAGATTTTTATTGCTGATCCTATTGATATATCCCCAAAATATAAACTTTTTATACATTTTTTTGTTCTGTTTGCCTTTTTAAATCTAATTGACGTTGATTAATTTCAAAGTTTAAGTTTAAAGCATGCGTATATAGTCATTCTTGGTTTAAATCTTTACAAGCGAGACATCCTGAGCAGAACTCAAATGTTTACATATGTATACTTGGACCAATGGATCTTGGTGTGGACGCTGCTAGTGATGACAACGAAATAGTAAATTGCCCTCATTTATATAGGAAGTTATTTGTTCGTAGTAGTAAAACATATACGGTATATGTCACTAACACACAGAAATAAACCTTTATGGCTAATATTTAAATAAAACGGAGATAGAAATCAATCAGGAATTTGTGATGCATCCCTTAAGATCTATTGATAACATTGTTTCGACTATATAGTTTGGAATCATATTATCAGATTCACAAACCGAGTTTATTACTGCATTTTTGCTACAATAAATATTAACTTCTTAGATGATTAGCGTTTGTATATAAAATTAGCTGGTTCTATCTCAAGTAAAACGATTTTTTCGCAAAACAAAGTTGTTAAATAATTGGATATCATCCTATGACCTACCACAATCTTCAAGGTTAAAATGATTGGAAAAATCAATATTTGCACTCACGTAGGTACGTAGTTGTTTAGCAAAATTAAAAATAATAGCATATCAGGGATATTTCTGTCTTAACTGAATTATTTATGATATTTTTTGTTTTACGTGTTGCGTTACTGACCTTCATTTTATTTTTCATTTTATTATAAACATAGTGAGGTACCAACAAATATCTCAGTGATTAAACAGAATATGCAAAATATTTTTATATGACTTGTAAACATTTCGTATCATTGTACATGCCAAATAAACAAATTTTGTTTAGTTAAATATAACATCCATCTAACTTCTTTTTGTAAAATGCTCACCCAGAGAATAAGGTTCCTAATTTACAAGACACTTTTTCAGTCTCTATAGATTCATTAACATTTTCAATACATTTAATTTCCTTAGACAAGTTATTTTTCAAATTCTATTTTAATTTATTTATTTATATTAACATCCTGACGAAGTTTAGCTAATTTTACCCCACCACTTAACTAGGACGGCAAGATGAGATATGGTCACCCATCCAACTGCCAGACTCAACCGGCGTGCCTTAACTCCGCCGATCGATGCCTCGCCAAAATTCAATTCAATTCAACAAAACTTTATTATTAGACCCAGCCAGTCAACCACGGTGCGCAGCGCCATGGTATTTGAAAGCCTGGACGGGGTAGGTCAGGAAAATCCTGACTTGTAGCCCCTGTAGAACAACTTGATTGGTCCAATATAGGCACCAACATATTGTGCCAATATACTGAGCGACAGATTTTGGCAATAAAGGCCCAATATTGCAATAAGATATTGGCGTAATATCAGATAACAAGATTGACGTCATATTGGATGCCATTCTTGGCACGATATAGGATACCAGCATTGGTTCCATATTAGATACCAATATAGGTGTCATATTGTATACTAAAATATAGGAGCTATATTGGATACTAATATATAGGTGCTATATTGGATACCAACATAGGTGCCATATAGCTACACAATATGTCTGAATTTCTGGCATGGGAAATCCTACTACATGAGTTCCCGTCAGAAATTTGGACACATCGTGTAGCACGGAGGAGCCTGCATCAGTTGGAATTGGAAAGGATGTCGTAATCAAAATCTGAAAATTTTAAAAAGAATATTGATATGAAGTTGAACAAAGACGCAAACAAATAAAAATTTAATTATGATAATTACATAAAATTTAATCAATTTCTAATCGTAATTATTAATGTATTTCCGTTCATCTATGTCTTTTCTTGGGGGACCATGATTTCTTGTGGATTTGCGAGATTTACTCCCCCATCTTTATCTGATGATCCAGCTAAGTATGCTAATATTGCTTGTTTTATTTGGATATCTGTGATTTTTTTGAATCGGCTATGAACACCTCTACAACAGTGAAAATCAGTTGACTAGTTTAATCTTTTACTTACTAGACACCACGTAAAAAAATCTGAGCTTTCACGCTGATTTCTTCTTTTGTATACTTCCCGTGAATAGAACATAGCTAGGTACTTCCTTTTTCATTAGTTGGGCATTCATAGCTTCGGTGTGGCTTCCCTCTCTCTTCAAATATAGAATTTAAATCTAGAATGTTCCTGTATTTTAATAATATTTATATAATAATAAATCCCCTCATAATTTTCTTCGTATTTTCCTTATTTTTATTAATTGCTGATTTACACTCATTAGTTCATCGCCTGTGGTGAAAGTCATGTTTTTAAATATGTTGGTTGATGCTGTTTACATCGCCGCACCCAGGACCGTTGATATTTTTGGGAAAAAATTCTGAAATGTTAAAAAACCCACTAAATATCATACTGCCTTAGTGTTTAATATTAGTTTCTATATATTACGCCAATATTGGTTAAATAATATTGAATCTGATTTGCTAACCTTGGGAAAATATTAGCCCAATATACAATCTGTATTTATAAAATAATTACGCATATAGGTATTTAGACGAATGTAAGTAAGATATAGGTAATTAGTGGTAAATATCATAGTGCCTAAATATGCATGGTTGCAAAAGTATCCTGGATATTATACATCGACTGTGCTATAATTTCTACATTAAATATGGTAGAAAGGAGATATATACGCCAAGCCTTTCTAGGCACGTGGAAAATTGCCAAAAACTAAACGATGCTTACTGTTAATTACTATTTTAATGGAAACATGCGCACTTACTTAAGCTATTGCAATTGTCACAAACTGCACACTGGATTTTATTAAGGAACTTGCCGAATTTAAGGGGCATCACGTTATTGTAACCCGTCGGAGTACGGTAACATGGCCGAAACTCGAATGTGCCATCGTTTCTGAATTTGCTATGGGCGGTAAATTTAAAATTAGAAATATACATCATGTATTAAAATAAATATGTATTAATTGTTTTTATAGCAACTAACAAGACTAATAGCACTTTGCATAATAGTTAGACAGGATACTCAACATTGAGCAATCAGTTAATTTAAAACATTTGAGAGGGTCCAAATAATAATACGCCACAGGCTCCTTTATCCTTGAAGGCTCTGGAAGAGCTTTATGCGGAAGGAGGTACACATTTAGAAACAAGGGACACATCCAATATCCTGGGATTAATTTCTACTTCAGAAAAAATCCCAGTACCACGGCCGGGAATCGAACCCGACATCTCTGGGTGAGAATCAGAACAGAACAGAATTTTATTTAAATTAAGATATAGACATGTGTCTCCCAGGGTCCTGTGCTTAGCCCTAGCCTATGTATATTTTAAAGTTGAAGACTCATTATATCGAGGCTAATTTATTAATAAATAAGTAAACAAAAATAATAAAGCATATTTTCCCAGTATATGGAAGTTAATATTAGTTTCTACATATTGCGCCAATATTGGTTAAATAATGTTAATTTGTATCCAGTTTGCCAATTCTTGTAAAATATTGGATATATATATATATTGGATAAATATATTGAAAATTCAGCTGATAAGCATACTGGTACAATATTGGCTAAATCTGACATATATTGGCCCAGTATGCAATATAGGTAACAACTTGTATTAACAAAATGTTTGTCTATCTCTAAGCCTACTATGATTTCTCGAAAATTGCTATTTTCTTTTTATCGCAGTAGGCCGGCGTCTTAGATCTAGGTGGCATTTATTTATTGAATAAAGTCGTCTTATAGAGTTGTATGGCTGATAAAAATTTGAAATGAATTCGGTCACAAATAAAAAAGATACAGGGGTGTCTTCACGAGAAGTGAAACAAAAATTTTTTTTTTGAAAATATTCCGATTTTCACAAAATTTTACAGGGGGGCATATCAAGTGATTCCGAACAACTATTATTAACAAAATTTTTGACTATCTCTAAGCCTACTGTGGTTTCTCGAAAATTGCTATTTTCTTTTTATCGCAGTAGACCGGCGCACAGTGGGGCAAATAGCTCATTTTTTGGACAAACGATAATTCCCCAAGCCTGGAATTAATGAAACTTAAATTTCTTTTTTTTAAACTATTCGTTATAAAATTACCTTTAATTCTATCGAAACCGAATTTTGAAATTTCAAAATTAAAGATGGCTAATCCAATATCGCGGACATACATTTTGAAAGTAAATTAAAATGTTATCAAAATATTGTTTAAAATTATAAAAAAAATGTTACTTGGGGGGTTTTTTTGGTTTCTAATCTTATTTCTGATCCCAGAATTTTGCGATTCAAATAACCAATGTAGCGGATCCAATATGGCGGCCATAATATTTTTTTAAATGAAATATACATGCACAAACTGTTAAAAATTGTTACTTAGGACTTTTAATGGTTTCTGATCGAGAATCTGAAATCTAAATTACCTAATATAGTAATCCAAAATGGCGAATCCAATATGGCGGCCATAATATTTTTTTATTGTAAATGCGCAAATTGTTAAAAATTGTTTTTTTAGAGATTGCTGATCATGAATCTGAAGTCCAAATTACGTAATATCGAAATCCAAGATGTCAGATCCAATATGGTGGTCATAATATTTTTTAAATGAGATGCACATGCGCAAATTGATAAAAATTACTTAGAGCTTTTGAGGGTTTCTGACCATGAATATGAAGTCTAAATTATGTAATATCGTAATCCAATATGGCGGATTCATTTTTTTAAATGAAATGTACATACGCAAATTATTAAAAATTGTTATTTGGGAGTTTTAGTGGCTGCTGATCATGAATCTGAAGTCTAAATTACGTAATATCGAAATCCAAGATGGCGGATCCAATATGGTGTCCGTAAGTTAAAATAGAATGATAAATCAAGAATTGAATTATTCAGCGATATAAAATTTGTGAAATACGCCTCTATGCCCGTTTAAGATTTGGCCAACTAGATTTTGTTTACAGCTTATAGCATTAATATCACTGCTCGTTTGTGACTTGACTAATTAGGTTATTTTAAAGGATTTGGTATATGTTGTGTTAGGCTTAGAGCCCCTTTCTACTCAAGTTTTATTTTCTACATTAAGTAATAATAGGTTTATAGCCTACCTGCTCCTTTATGATTTGACTCATGAGGTTACATTAGGTTTAAAGATGTCAACATTTTTTATTTTTTTTTAAGATGGTGTAGGATACTAGCCTACATACTGATACCATCACCATGGATAATATATAACAAAAAACACATTATTATAAAATTTAGATCTTTTAATCTGAATATAAATATTTATTTGAAAAGTTTATTTTTATTAATATAGCTACTATAGTGCTATATATTGGTGACCCCGAACGTCTTCACGCATTGTATACCTCCGGAGACTTAAAGACAGTTGTCAAAAAAAAAAATTAATTATGAAGACTGAAGTTTAATAACTTTTGACAGTGTTGTTAAATAGTTATGCCGAAAGTAATCTCCCATGGACATTCTAGACAACTTTTCCAGTCGCGACAAGAATATGGGGCCGAACCAAGCTGCTCGTGCTGCTAACTGCTGATGACGGACGACGTCCATAACGAAGACAGCCAGCTAAAGGTCGACCGTTCCATTGATATCTTCGCTAGACACGGATTCCTCAGTCTCTCCATGAAGATAGTACCGAGATACGAATCATACTAGATTTTCAGAAGACTTGTTATTACCAGAGCTGGGAGTAATTAATTACTAAAGTAATTAAATTACTAATTTAAATACTTTTTTAAAAAAGTAATTGTAATTGAATTACATTTTTCAAAGCAGTAATTGTACTAAGAATTATTAATTCCTCAAGCGATACTTTGAAAATACCTTTTCAGAGTCATTAATTACTGATAGAAATTACTTCACGTAATTTAAATTACTTCAAGTCATTTAAATTACTTCAAATAATTTAAATTATTTCAAGTAATTTAAATTACTTCAAGTAATTTGAATTACTTCAAGTAATTTAAATTACTTCTCAATAATTTCAAATCTCTAAAATAATTTGAATACCGTAGAGTTGAATTGTTTTACCGTAATTAAATTAAAATTAAATAGGGTGTTTAAATTACTTTAGATTAAAAGGAAACATTAACATATAATATTATTCATGTTTCATAGTTTGAGTCATTTTACTTCCACATCCAGTGGAAGTAGGTATAGTAACGCAAAAAAAAATTATAATTTTTTATTGTTCAAATAGGCTTAGAATGTCATGAAACGTCGAGATTTTAAGTTTGAGCAAAAAAAATGTCTGTCTGTACTGTCTGTCTGTCTATCTCTAACTTTTTTTGTGCGCATATTTACTCTGCAACTATTGAAGATACTGACTTGAAATTTGGTAAACGCATGTACTTTAAGATGGGCGGGTGCGGTGAACATAATTCGACAATTTTTTCTACATCCCTGAACCGGTTAACAAAACTTTTGTTGGGTTTTTAGGGACAACTTTATAGAATGGTACTAGACTATTGAAAACTAAAGGAATTTTTTTTCTCGTGCGAAAATCAAAAAATTTTTTTATTGATTTCAATAGTCTGGTATCATTCTATCATGTTTTCTCTAAAGGCTTATCAAATCGTTCAGGAATATACAGTGTGTGCTATTTAAGAACGCAACACCCCGTTATTTTGGAACGCGTTGACCGATTTATTTTTTTTTTTTTTGGGATATAGTGCTCGACGAGCTTTATCTGACTGTTTTGAAAAATTTGTAATTTTCATATTTTCAAGGCCTACTAAGCTCCTCTAAATGGGTCGAAATTTCGAGATCGACTATTAGGCAATCTTTTATCGGCAAATTGGATAGCGTATTCGATTCGCAGTTGTCTCAAATACGTCTACACAAAATTTTAACTCGATACCTCATATAGGGTGTTTGTTATTTAATAGCCGAATTTAAAATTTCTCACTTTTCGACTGGCCCTGTATAAAAGTCAGTTAGGTTTACTAAAGAGGTAAAGGAGTCATTCGAATTAAGGCGCTAAATGAGGAAGAAAAAAAGAAAAAAACCGCTGCCCAAGGAATCACTACTTCCACATCTAGATTCTCTATCCAAGTCACTCACAACGAAAAAACTTTGTATGTGAAAATAATTGTTTATGGAACTTTAATAATATAATATTTGAAATCCTCTACCCCAAAAACCCATAAAACGATGCCCCACATCGGTAGTGGGGTGGGCGTGGTGATAGGGGGGTGGTAGTGGGGGGTGGATGAAGTAAAAAAATATTTTGAGGTTTCTGGTTCCTGTACATGCACTAAATCACATTTTTTTTTCCATCCCTTTAATAAGGAGGTGGGGGTGGTAATGGGGGTGGCTAATGCCAAAAATTTTTTTGAGACCTCAGCTTCTCTTGTATATACTAAATACCAATTTCATGGACTGTTACCTGCTTGATTTATCCATTTACCCCAAATTTACCCCAATTTACCCCCCAACCCTTCGACGGAACAAGATGAAAATATAATCTAGTTCTAGATCTCGTTAAAGTACATATGTGTACCAAATTTCAAGTCAATATCTTAAACGGTTCCAGAGTAAACGTGCGCACAAAGAAAGTTACAGACAGACCGACAGACAGACAAACCGACAGACAGACAGACAGACAGAAATTTTTTTTCGCTCAAACTTAAAATCTCGACGTTTCATGACATTTTAAGCCTATTTGGACAATAAAAATTTTTAAAATTTTTTTTGTCGTTACTATACTTCCACTGGACGTGGAAGTAATTATTCTTTAAATAAATAGTGTTTCTATACATTATTCGGTTGCTGTACGTAGGTGCCTTAATGAAAATTTTTCAAACAAACTTCAACTTTCAAACAAACATTTTTATTGTCTTTTATTGTATTGTATTGTATTTAGGGCCATTGGAAGAGCACTATCTAGGTGAAATGGTGCCTATTTACCATGTATATTATATTTTTATGGTAAATAAAGGTATAATTATTATTAAAAAACCGCTGCCCAAGGAATCACTACTTCCACATCCAAATTTTTTATCCAAGTCACTCACAACGAAAAAATTTGTATGTGGAAATAATTGTTTATGGAACTTTAATAATATAATATTTGAAATCCTCTACCCCAAAAACCCATAAAACGATACCCCACATCGGTAGCGGGGTGGGGGTGGTGATGGGGGGTGGTAGTGGGGGTGGATGAAGTAAAAAAATATTTTGAGGTTTCTGGTTCTTGCACACACACTAAATCACAATTTTTTTTCATCCCCTTTAATAATGGGGTGGGGGTGGTAATGGGGGTGGCTAATGCCAAAACTTTTTTGGGACCTTAGCTTCTCTTGTATATACTAAATACCAATTTTTTACCTGCTTGATTTACCTATTTTCCCCAAATTTACCCCAATTTAGCCCCCAACCCTTCGACGGAACAAGATGAAAATATAATCTAGTTCTAGATCTCGTTAAAGTACATATGTGTGCCAAATTTCAAGTCAATATTTCAAACGGTTCCAGAGTAAACGTGCGTACAAAAAAAGTTACAGACAGACAGACCGACAGACAGAAATTTTTTTTCGTTCAAACTTAAAATCTCGACGTTTCGTGATATTCTAAGCCTATTTGAACAATAAAAATTTTTAAAAATTTTTTTGTCGTTGCTATACTTCCACTGGATGTGGAAGTAATTAAATGGCTTAGACGGCCTAGCTTTTCTTTTTTCTTCCTTATTTAGTATCTGATGTTGATGTCGCTGTATAAAGAAGAAAAAAGAAAAGCTATTCCGTCCAATCCATTTGTTTGAGAAATTTTCATTAAAGCACCTACGCACAGCAACCGAATAATGTATAGAAGCACTATTTATTTAAAGAATAACTTTTCCTTTTTCTTCCTCATTTAGTGTCTGATGTTCCTTAAGTCGAATGACTACTTTACCTTTTTAGTAAACCTAACCGATTTTTATACAGGAATAGTGAGAAATTTTAAATTTGGCTATTGAATAACAAACACCCTATATGAGGTATCGAGCTAAAATTTTGTATAGAGGTATTTGAGACAACTGCAAATCGAATACGCTATCCAATTTGCCGACAAAAAATTGTCTAATAGTCGATCTCGAAATTTCGACCCATTTAGAGGAGCTCTTAGTAGGCCTTGAAAATGTGAAAATTACAAATTTTTCAAAATAGTCAAATAAAGCTCATCCCAAAAAAAAAAAAAATTTAAAATCGGTCAACGCGTTCCAAAATAAGGGGTGTTGCGGTCTTAAATAGCACACACTGTAGAAGAAATTGTTGAACTAAAATCGTTTTCTTAAGCACGGGACCGCCACCCTTAATGAGATCTGGAATTATATTATATTTTGATCTTATTCCGTTGAAGCGTTGGGGGATAAATTGGGGTAAATAGGTAAATCAAGCAAGTGAGAGTCCATAAAATTGGTATTTAGAATATATAAGAGAAGCTAAGGCCTCAAAAAATGTTTTGGCATTAGCCACCCCCATTACCACGTCCACCCCATTATTAAAGGGGGTGAAATAATAAAATTGTGATTTAGTGTGTATACAAGAACTAAAGGCCTCATTTTTTTTTTACTTCACCCACCTCCACTACCACCCTACTACCATCACCCCCACTACCATTGTGGCATATCGTTTTATGGATTTTTGGGGTATGCGATTTCAAAAAATATTATATTACTAAAGTTTCATAAACAATTATTTCCACATACAAAATTTTTTTCGTTGTGAGAGAATTAGATAGAAAATTTTATACCAAACATTATTAGCCAATCGGACAATTTATTTTGTCATTGTTGCTATCACAACCATCAAATTTTTTGGAAATCTTACTTTCCCATGAGCACCTACCATGTGATTAATAAGTGGAAATTTCCCTGGTTTGACAGCAATGATTAGATAATGGTGTTTATGTTATGAAAAATATTTTTATATTTATTTTAAATTAAATTAGTACAATTTTAGTTTACTATGTTTCCTTACATCATTAACTAATTCCAAATGCTTTAAAAATTCCACTTGTACATCTTCTTCCTCAGAAAATAAAGCACAGAGCCGTTTTATGACATATTTCAAGACACTTGTGATTCCATGGCTAACTATTAGCGATTTTTTTAGGGGATATTATTTGTCACCACTTTAAATCACAGCAAATATCATTTCATCTTGGTTTCCCTTTACTGCAGTATAAAGATTGCATACGAAATAAATTATTATGATTAATATTAATTCGTTATATTATTTTTATGCGACTAGAGCGTAGGAAATATAAGAAATAAGTATACTAAACTTGTTTTAATTTTACTTCACTCTCATTATTCCATATTTTATCTACTATTAAATATTTCATTTTACTAAGATATGAGGAAACCACATAAAAAAATAAAAACCAAAAAATTAATATAACACCAGCACCAGTCTACAAGATTTTGCAAACATTTCTGAAGTTTTTTTTTGTCAAGTAATTTTGGTCTAAAATTTTCTTACCGAATATCCCTCGCTCTTGAATTAAAAATCCGGAAATTTTTTCTCGCTCACGGATTTTTTAAAGAAAATTTTCAAGATTTTCAAAAAATTCGGACCTCAAAAAAATTTCCGGAAATAATTCAAGCACTAGGGAGATTACAAGTGAAAATCAGTATCTGGAAGTAGTGATTTCTTGGGCAGCGGTTTTTATATTTATTTTTAGTTCATTCCTTTGTGATTACTGTCTTTACTGATTACTAAAAAATTTAGATATATCTTCCTTTTGTATTATTCAGTATTTGTATATGTTTATAATTATTGTACACTAACAAATGATCCTAAATTTACTAAACATCTCTCATTTCCATTATAGCAAATTTAGAAGGTGTAGAGTAATTATAAAAGTAATTTATTTATTCAATTACCATTACCAAATAATTAGTAATTTAATTACATTTTTTTAACAGTAATTTAATTACATGGTAATCAAATTACTTTTTAACATTAGTAATTTGTAATTTGTAATTAATTACTTTTTCAAAGTAATTTGCCCAGCTCTGGTTATTACTTACTCAATTATGTACATCTATAGGTAAGTACTCTGCTATATGACTCCCTGCAATGTAAAACCAGCTTATCAAGTGTATCAATTTATTAATCATTCCCTATTTTAATTGTCTCGCCAGCTTTTCTTTAGCCAAAGCTGCTATAGCTGGTGCGACATCTTTTAGAGAAGCTCAATCCAATTATGATTGCAAACTCATTTCCTATTTTAATTGTCTCGCCAGCTTTTCTTTAGCCAAAGCTGCTATAGCTGGTGCGACATCTTTGAGAAAAGCTCAATCCAATTACGATTGCAAACTCGTTCACTAATTTTAATTGTCCCGCCAGCTTTTCTTTAGCCAAAGCTGCTATAGCTGGTGCGGCATCTTTGAAAGACGCTCAATCCAAATATGATTGCAAACTTTCATTCACTTAGCACAAGCTTGCTATTTTATTTCAATTTATCAATAACGTATAACATACATTAAGGATAATGTTATTTCAAAAATAAATGTCCTTGTTTTACGTTATTATGTCACCTATCAATCAAATATGACTTTTCTTTTTACTAACGTCATTTCTAACTTTTATTTTAAATCTGATACCTTGGTAAGTTGGTTTCTTCGTTGTAGGGGGGAGTAATGTAGGGTACTAGCCTACATACTGATACCATCACCATGGATAATATATAACAAAAAACACATTATTATATTAATTAATATTTATTTAAAACGTTTATTTTTATTAATATAGCAACTATAGTGCTATAGATGGCATATTCGAATATGCCATCTTAGAATTCGAAATTACAAATGCGTAGTCAGCAATCGCAAAAACCTGCAAGTAACAATTTTTAACTATTTTCGCATATACATCATAATTTTTAAAAAATTTATGGCAGCCATATTGAATTTAATTTTCTGGTTTGCAAAATATCAAATATTTTAATATCCGAAACGAGATTAGCAAACTGCGAAACCCCCGAAAAACAAATTTTAACAGTTTCCTTCTTGATTTGTCATTCTTTTTTAACTTACGGACACCATATTGGATCCGCCATCTTGGATTTCGATATTACGTAATTTGGACTTCAGATTCATGATCAGCAATCTCTAAAACCCCTGAGTAACATTTTTTAACAATTTGCGCATTTACATGTCAATTAAAAAAATATTATCGCCGCCATATTGGATTCGCCATTTTGGATTACGATATTACGTAATTTAGATTTCAGATTCTCGATCATAAACCCTTAAAAGTCCTAAGTAACAATTTTTAACAGTTTGTGCATGTACATTTCATTTAAAAAAATATTATGGCCGCCATATTGGATCCGCTATATTGGTTTTTTGAATCGCAAAATTCGGGGATCAGAAATGAGATTAGAAACCAAAAAAAACCCCCAAGTAACAATTTTTTATAATTTTAAACAATATTTTGATAACATTTTAATTTACCTTCAAAATTTATGTCCGCGATATTGGATTAGCCATCTTTAATTTTGAAATTTCAAAATTCGGGCTCGATAGAATTAAAGGCAATTTTATAACGAATAGTTAAAAAAAAAATTAAGTTTCATTAACTCCAGGCTTGGGAATTATCGTTTGTCCAAAAAATGAGCTATTTGCCCCACTGTGCGGCGTCTTAGATCTAGGCGGCATTTATGTATTGGATAAATTCGTCTCATGGAGTTGTATGGCTGATAAAAATTTGAAATCAATTCGGCCACAAATAAAAAAGATACGAGAAGTGAAACACACTGTATATAATATGTTGTGCTACTAGGGAGGGGTAAAACTGATGTCGGATTAGTGATCAGTTTTTTTGTTTGTGTTGCTGTGTAATCCTTGCCATGTTCGAGCAATATACAAAGGTGGGCTTCATCATGCTTATTGAAGATTATCTAATTGGATATATTTTAAGCAGTACCACGATAAAGTACAGTTCGTAATGAGTATTTTTTTAAGAATCATTCAAATCAGTTGACACTTGACTTGTGGGTAAATTTTTTTAAATAAAAATCTGAATTTCTGCCCACTGTGCCTCTGTGCTCACCATCGTGTACAGCAGTTTTTTTATTAGATCTGTTTAGCCCGCTACTCCTGACCAGGAGCGGGCAGGTACAGACTCCTGAACATGGAGTAGACCTTTCGTAGGGTCTCGTTCATGTGGGTGTTAAACGTCAGTCGTTTGTCTAACTTAACCCCCAGATATTTCACGGAATGTTTGATTGGAATTTGTTGGCCCCGGATCGAAATTGGTGTTAGAATTCTATTTTCAGTAAATCGGGGCGTGAAGAGAATAGCCTCAGACTCTTAGGCGTTGATCCGAATCTTGTCTCGCTGCTGAAACCGGTATAATACCTAATTTACGCACATACGTAATTTGACACACATGTAATCTGAAATTTTTCTGTTAAAGTTAATGTATGTATTATATAATTTATATTATCAGTTCATGTATTACACCTACGAACGTATTGTAAATAAATAACTTTTCTTTGTTTTTAAAAATAAATAAAATACATTTATATATACAGATAGCAAGGATTGTAGATATATATATTTTGATTTAGTTCCCCTACATGTTTCCATATATTTCATATTATACATTAATCTTATGATTCTTTTTTGTATGATGAAAACATTACTTATGTCCTTGTTGTTTCACCAAAAAATAATTCCAAATCTAGCAGCTGACTCGAAATTTGTAAAGTATATGTTCTTCATAGATTTCTCATTTAAGTATTTACTTATAACTCGCACACTCTAGCAAATTTTGTTCAGTTTTTTACATACAACATTTACTTGAAGTGACCAATCTAAATTGGCATCAATTTGTACACCAATACATTTTATGTCATTTTTGAGTTTTTGTTCTAAATAGTATAATGATAGTTTTCTATATTTAATAAGAATCCATTTTTTATGAAACAATCTTTTATAAACAACATGTTATTATCAGTAACAATAACTGGGAACACTTTTGAGGATACCTAAGGTTTCCATCATCAGCATAATTTGTTATCATCGTATTAGTTTGAGTTAATATGTTAGGTATATCATTCATAAAAATAATAAACAAAACTGGCTCCACTATACTGCCTTGCGGAAGATATGATTTGAATCACTCTCGTGCATTTCCACGCATTCCATAAAGTTCTAACTTTTCCAATAAATATGCATGATTTAGACAGTCGTAGTCCCATTTTGTTTGAAAGATCTTTAATGTCAATGAGCCTTTCCCCCCATGACTGAATTTTACTATATCACCATGACCAAACCATATAATAAACTGTAATATAATTTTATATTAATTTAGTTTCTTGCAATTTTTTATGTTCTACCAAATATTTATTTTACAAAATCAGATTTATTTCACTTAATTTTAGTCCAATTAAATAAGTCGGCAAATCAAAATTTTGAGGTAAATACTTGAATTTTTGATATTTCTTACTTTGATGTATTAGAACACGATTAATGAAAGAAATTTTTTTCTGAACCCCCGGGAAGGGGTGAAAAAAAAAAAATAAAGTGTTTTTTCAAAATTACTCAAAATGTGTAAAAGCTAGTAAAAAAAGTTTCAAGCAAAAATTGTAAAGCATGAAATTTTGTATAAAAATGATCTCTAGACTTTTTTTGGTATTACTAAAATTAACGGAGTTAGGCTGGTTAGAAATTAAGGGATGGTATGTACAACTTTAAAAAATCATAGCGTGCTGAAAAGTTAATGAATTTAAATTTTTTTTTTTCTATTTACTCAGAAAAATATAAACATTCGTTTCTGAGAAATGGATTTTTTTTTAAATTGTTAATAAAAAAGTTATAAAAATTTTAATTTTTTTATTTTCAATTAAAACCACTTTGAACGGTGAAACGAAATTTTTTTTATACCATTCTGTTCATTATTTAATATATTGAACATTTGCTTTTGAAATTTTCTTTTACCCATCATTTTCGAGCAGATATGAATTTATTTACCTGTTTAATTTTTTTCCAAACGTAAGACACTGCTCTTGTGACGTCACGATAACTGAAAAGAAATAAAGAATGCGTACGATAAAGATAAAATGGTTTGGTAGCTGCTGCGTTGCCTACAAGACGCGTATACGTCACATCTATAGTGCCGTCATAAGTCATAAGGAGAATAGCCCATCTGTAAATTGTCGGTTGGCGAGGAAAGTAACAAAGGCGTTTGTTTTTTTCCCAACTGGTAAATATTAATTAAGAAAATCATGTAGCTGCTTTTTATCCACTTATGTTTTTGTACTTTATAATTTTTCAATAATATTTTTAACTGCAGAACTCTTGGGTGCTCATATATTATTAGAATCTCATTTATGACAAATATCTAGATGCTGCTTTTCACCTTATGACGGCAGTAAGGGCATCTGCGAGTGACGTCACAACTAACCTCAAAAATATGTGTTTCTTAATATTTAAGAGTATTACGCAAATTATTAAAATTTCTGCCTGGTTCCCGTATTTTCAACTAAAATCTAGTTCAGTGTAATGTTTATGAAGTTCTAAACACTTTGTCCCAATAAAATAGGACTCTTTTTGTAGGTTGGAAATCTAACCTGTAATTAGCAGTCTATTTCTATTAATCAACAATATTGAAAAATTATTTACGCAAATTTTTAAATATTTGCTTAGAGCCAGTACCGGCTCCAAGCTAAAAATGCGTATACAAACATTAAAAATGAGAATAAACTTGAAAAACTTAAAATTTAAGGTTATGTTGGTTACATGATGCAGATGCCCGATATCTCAATGCAGCGGTTGTGAAAGTTTTGGTGAATAAATGCTCCTACAAATTGTTAACAAAATTTTTAATTGTGGTCAAGTATAATAAGAGTGTATCGCGAAATCTACATACTTGTACACGCTTCGTTTTATGTACATTTTGGTTATAGGTATTAGACACGT
The DNA here is from genome assembly GCA_936432065.2 of Rutpela maculata. Taxonomy (NCBI): domain Eukaryota; kingdom Metazoa; phylum Arthropoda; class Insecta; order Coleoptera; family Cerambycidae; genus Rutpela; species Rutpela maculata. The sequence goes on from OW386286.2 coordinate 187,322,263, forward strand.
GGAATTTTGTTTACGTGATCTAAATATTTTTAAAATTAATCTTTGAATTGTAGTGAAAGAAATTATTATTACTGTCAACACTTGCTGATTTCTACTAAATTTAGAATTATTTGTTTGACATTATTGATATAAATTAAAAATAAAGTACAAAATATAATTTTTTTTTGCGAGAAAATTTTGCAGACGAATTATTGGAGTATTGGAAATAATTGTTTGAAACATCGTTTTAAATTAGTCGAAATTCGCGTACTTCAACCAAGGTTGCAAAAAATGGTTTTTTATGCATTTTCGATTAAATTAATAAACTAATCCGTAATGTAGAAGTAAAAATTATTTGCAAAAATGAATATTTGCAATAGTGAAAATTTTTTTTTCCACATTAACAATTGAAATAATTTTTCTTCTTAATTTCAAAAAAATTGGCAATTACAAATATTTACATTACTTATTTTTTTAACTTACAAAATTTCAATTATTTTAATTTATTATTTTTTAAGACCATAAGAAATTATTATAAAAATTATTATAATTGTATACATATTTTAAGAATTGTGTACTCAGAAATATATTAATCAACACATTTTTTTTTGGATCATTAATTTCAATTTTGAGTGAATAAAAAACGACATGAAAAAAAATGATCGATGCATTTCCATTAAAATATTATTCTATTCCTAATCTAAATAAAAATAAACAGTTTAAAAAATAAAATTGGATAAATTAAATAATAAATAATTGAACCATTTTTTGGATGGATAGATAATGACAATTGGAAGAAAATAATTCATTCTTAAAACAAAATGTATGATCCATTCTATATTAAATTAATCTTATGAAAAGTTAAAATAGGAATTACTAAAAACAAATTTGTTAACAATTTTTAGGAGCATTTGTTCACCAAAACATACACCGCCGCTGCATTGAGATATATAGACTAGTTCACAAGTCCGAAGCCGTGTTAATGCTTAATAAAGCTCGTGAACATATGAGTGAGGGCTCATTGGATTTGGAATGACACCTAGAAAAATGTGCAAAAGTTTCAAACCCGCATATAAACAATTGCAAAAGTTACAAACAAATGAAGATTGAAAAAATAACGAGTTTCGTTTTTTTGCAAATAACTCGAAAACTATTACTATTTAAGAAAATTTAAAGGAAGATTTTTAAAGAGAAATGAATTTCAAATAAAAAAGTCCGAACTCCCGAAACTCTATGTCTATTATTAATAATTTCAATTTAATGTTGAAAATGGAACTCTGCGCGGCGAACACTAAGCCGTTACGATGCTCTGAAACCGGCCGTAATAAGTAAAAATATTTTTTATGTTATTAAATATTAATTTAAAAAATTTAAAAAAATTATGGTATTATTTAGACACTTAAAGGAACAATATCCCGTTGGAAAAAAATTGTTTCACCGATTTTTCATAAAATGAGCCTATTGTTGTTTTGAGTTTTGCTCGAAAACTATGCATTTTTCCTATAAACACGTCAATAGAAAAGTTGTTTAGAATTAAATTTCCAATCGAAATGGCACCTTCAGAAGTCAATTTTTTTTTACAAAAACGCCCAGAAAACAAAACAATAAAAAACGAAAAAATGCAAATTTTTTTATTTTTTTTAAATTTTAGCCTGTAACTTTTTTCGGGTACATTTAGGCATAGGCATTGCTGCATAAAAAAAAGCTGGCGTTTTACCGTTAAAATGATTATTAACGGGTAAAACGTCAGCTTTTTTTATGCAGAATATCTATGCCTAAATGTACCCGAAAAAAAGTTAAGGCTAAAACAAACAAAAAAATGCATTTTTCCGTTTTTTTTTTGTTTTGTTTTCTGGTCGTATTTTTGTAAAAAAAAATTGACTTCTGAAGGTACCACTTCGATTGGAAATTTAATTCTTTACAACTTTTCTATTGACGTGTTTATAGGAAAAATGCATAGTTTTCCCGTAAAACTCAAAAATGTGAAAAGTGGACCTTTTTATTTCGATCTCAAAAACGCACCCCTTTAAATGGTAGCACTCAGCGGTTTTCTCATATTTTGGGATCAATTGAACATAAGAAACAGTAAAAATCCTTTAACGTTTTAGTTCCTTTCAACCCTCTTTTTTTGGACATAGACAATAGCTTAAAAATATTGTGATTAAAAATTAAAAAATTTTCTTTAAATTTTTTTTTTAATTGTTTATAATATTTTGTTCCATTGTTTCATTATTTAAACAAATTATTAAGAAAAAAATTCATTCTTAAACTGTATTATTTGCAATTCTCTACAAGATGGAAAAAAGAAAAAAATTGTTGTTAATTTATTTGTTTATTTAATAAACAATTTGTTATTAACAATCGCCGAATGTGTTTATATTCTTTTTAGATAGAAAAAAAAATAACAAAAACAACCGTATACATAAACATGTTAAATTTATTTTTCTTTTTACATGTTTATGTATACGGTTGTCTTTGTTTTTTTTCTATTTAAAAACATTCGGCGATTGTTAATAACAAATTGTTTATTAAATAAACAAATAAATTAACAACAAAAATTTTTCTGTTTTTCGTCTTGTAGAGAATTGCAAATCATAAATTTTAAGAATACATTTTTTTCTTAATAATTTGTTTAAATAATGAAAAAAAGGAAAACATTATGATAAACAATTAAAAAAAAAATTTAAGACGTTTTTTTAATCTTTAATCACAATACTGTATTCGCGAAAATCAAACAAATGAACCCAGTAGGGATTTACCTTCGTTACACACAAATTCACCAATATGTGACAGCGATTTATATATCACGACAAATTTCCGCTGTTACTTTACTATATAAACTTTTCCTTATACGTGAATTCCTTTGTATCGAAGGTAAATCCCTACTAGGTTCATTTGTTTGATTTTCGCAAATAATAAAATGGCAAAAAATTTTTTATAGGGTCTCCATGAAGCGAAATAATTTTAGTGGCTTTTGTTTAACAATTATCCGACTTGATAAACGTAAACTCTAAAAAAAATTTGTTAAACAATAGGCTCATTTTATGAAAAATCGGTGAAACAATTTTTTTTTAACGGGATATTGTTCCGTTAAGTGTCTAAATAATACCATAATTTTAAAAAAATTTTAAATTAATATTTTATAACATAAAAAAATATTTTTACTTATTACGGCCGATTTCAGAGCATCGTAACGGCTTAGTGTTCGCCGCGCAGAACGCTGAGAGATAAAGTTTCGGGAGTTCGGCTTTTTTATTGGAAATTCATTCCTTTTGCAACTGTTTATGTGTGGGTGTGAAACTTTGACACTTTTCCTAGACGTCATTCCGAATTCAATGAGCCCTCACTAATATTTTTACGAGCTTTATCAAGCACTAACACAGCCTTGAACTTGTAAACTAGTCTGCATCTGCATCATGTACCTAACATAACCATAAATTTTAAGTTTTTCAAGTTTATTCTCATTTTTAAATGTTTGTGTACGCATTTTTAGCTTGGAGCCGGTACTGGCTCCAAGCAAATATTTAAAAATTCACGAAAATAATTTTTCAATATTCATGATTAATAGAAATAGACTGCTAATTACAGGTTAGATTTTCAACCTACAAAAAGAGGCCTATTTTATTAGGACAAAGTGTTTAGAACTTCATAAACATTACACTGAACTAGATTTTAGTTGAAAATACGGGAATCAGGCAGAAATTTTAATAATAGCTGCGTAATACTCTTAAATCTTAAGAAACACATATTTTTGAGGTTAGCTGTGACGTCACGTGCAGATACATTATAGATGTGACGCATGCGCGTCTTGTAGACAACGCAGCAGCTACGAAACAATTTTATCTTTGTCGTATGCATTCTTTATTTCTTTTCAGTTAACATGACGTCACAAGACCAGTGTCTTACGTTTGGAAAAAACTAAGCAAGTAAATAAATTCATACCTTCTTGAAAATGAAAGGTAAAAAAAAAATTTCAAAAGCAAATGTTCAATATATTAAATAATGAACAGAATGGTATAAAAAAAATTTCGTTTCACCGTTCAAAGTGGTTTTAATTGAAAATAAGAAAATTAAAACTTTTATAACTTTTTTATTAACAATTTAAAAAAAAATCCATTTCTCTGAAACGAATGTTTATATTTTTCTGAGTAAATAGAAAAAAAAAATTTTAAATTCATTAACTTTTCAGCACGCTATGATTTTTTAAATTTGTACATACCATCCCTTAATTTCTAACCAGCCTAACTCCGTTAATTTTAGTAATACCAAAAAAAGTCTAGAGATCATTTTTATATAAAATTTCATGCTTTACAATTTTTGTTTGAAACTTTTTTTACTAGCTTTTACACATTTTGAGTAATTTTGAAAAAACACTTTATTTTATTTTTTTTCACCCCTTCCCGGGGGTTCAGAAAAAAATTTCTTTCATTAATCGTGTTCTAATACATCAAAGTAAGTTATATCAAAAATTCAAGTATTTACCTCAAAATTTTGATTTGCCGACTTATTTAATTGGACTATTTGAAACATGAGTTTTAAGGAGTGTGTTTGCAACGTTAGTCTGATTAGACCAATAAAAAGTGGTATTTTTAAAGGGAGTTGTCTATTGCCAGGTGTATGTCTTTTTATGTGAACATTGTATTTCCGATATCAACTGCCTACTTTGAATAGTATATTTCTTTCAATACAACGTACTCTTCGTTAACCTGATACTAAATAAAAGCAAAAATTCTATCATCTTTTCACTGTTCGAGTCTAAAATCTATATATCATGTTTATATTCTCTATTTTTGATCGTTTTGGTTCACATATGGTATAATATCAGTGTCATCTCGCAACGGTGTACTGAAATGCTCAAGTCATATTCGATAATCTCACTTTCTATTGTTTATGTTTGATACGATATTTACGTAATTTTATTTTGTAATTAAAAAATGCCACTTACAAGGGTTTGTTTTGTACCAGTGTGTCTAAACACTAGTGAAAACACTACCAAGTTATTTTTGCGCGTCCCAACAAATTTGGAAATTCGAAAATTGTGGTGGAACGTTCCTGGTGTTGTTTTGTTTATACTGCTCCTAGATTTTTCTGTTGTGAAGATCATTTTTAACGTAGGTGTATATTGTTATTAACTTTCTTTTAGTGGGGCTTGATTTTATACTTTATTTGTCTCTTTAGATTGAAATCACAACATTTACTTTTACGCAATGTCAATCGGGATCATAAACGGACGTTCTCAGTTAAACGTTAGCACTTTACTTTACGAGATTCTATTAGTGGTTCTTCATAAATGTACTTCAGGCACCAATAGAATTGCAAGATATGGAAAGCAGAAAAAGGCCCATTACTTCCTCATCCAGTGGAAGTATAGTAACAACATAATTAAAAAAATTTTTTTTTGTTCAAATAGGCTTAGAATGTCATGAAACGTCGAGATTTTAAGTTTGAGCGAAAAAAAAATTTCTGTCTGTCTGTTTGTCGGTCTGTCGGTCTGTCGGTTTGTCTGTAACTTTTTTGTGCGCACGTTTACTCTGGAACCGTTTGAGATATTGACTTGAAATTTGGTATACATATTACTTTAACGACATCTAGAACTAGATTATATTTTCATCTTGTTCCGTCGAAGGGTTGGGAGGAAAATTGGGGTAAATTTGAGGTAAATAGGTAAATCAAGCAGGTAGGAGTCCATAAAATTGATATTTAGTATATACAAGAGAAGCTAACCCTGTCAAAAAATCCTTATAAAAACTTATAAAAAAAATGTGTAAGTTTTTATAATTTTTGATGTGTGTATTTGAAATGTGTTTTAATTGTAAATTCTCATATGGTATCTACCAGTATTGATGAGTTGTTATAGTATATTTAATTAAAAGTTTTTATAGGTTTTTATAGTGTCTTGAATATAAATTCCCATATGATATCTATTAGTATTGATGAGCTTTTATAGTACATGTAATTAAAAGTTTCTATAGGTTTGTATAGTGTTCTGAATGTAAATTTCCCATAGAAATTCTATTAGTATTAATAGGTTTTTCTAAGGATTTTGGTTGTGTATTTGAAATATATTTTTAATGCCAAATCCCATAAACTTACACAGGTAAGTAAATATTATTTACTTACTATTAACATTTCAAATATCAATAGTAAATATAGTGGTAAACACTAAATACTGCAAAAGTCCTCTTGTTTCCTCTGGCGTTCTAGCCTAAACGCAGTTAATAAGTTAGCAGTAAAAGAGACTGCTTTACTTTAAATTCAACAAGCCCACGCTAGTTTCTTAGGTCACATTAGATTAGATATGAATTAGCGACATGTATAACAACTCCCTCTACTGGAGGCTGGAGTATGTAACACTAAACTTTCATAAGTTTTAATTATGTGTGTGTGTGTTTTAAATGTACATTTCTCGTATGAAACCTATTAGTATACGTAAGTTTTTATAGTATTTGAAATACAAAGTTTTTTTATAAGTTCTAAATGTGGTCTGATGTACGGCTATTTGAAATGTGTTTTTAATGTGAATTCATTACCTGAGGTCTATCAGCATTTGCATATATTAATAGGAAATACGAAGTTTTTATAATATTTGCTGTGTACAATGGGTTTTTAATGTAAATTCTCTATATGGAGTCTATCAGTAGTTATACGTTTTCACGGTAATTAAAATATGAAGTGTTATAGATATTTCATATGTATTTGGAAAGTATTTTTAATGAAAATTCTCCATAGGAGGCCTATCAGTATTTGTAAGTTCTTATATGGTGTTTGAAATACGAAGATTTTAAGTGGTTCAGATGTGTCTAAGTTCTTGAAGTATTTGAAATGTGTTTTGAATGTAAATTCCTTGCCTGAAGTCTATCAGCACTTGCACGTTTTAATAATAAACACGAAGTTTTTATAAAATTCTATGAGGATATGCAATGGGGTTTTAAAGTAAATTCTCTGAATGAAGTCTATCAGTATATTTATAAGTATTTATGGTAATTAAATTGCGAAGTTTCATAGGTTTTTATATGAATTTGGAAGATATTAATGTAAACTCTCAGTACGAGGCCTATAAGTATTTATAAGTTTTTATAGCGTTTGAAACATGAAAATTTTATAGATTCTGTGTTTTTAATGTATATTCCTCGCTTGAGGTCTATTGTAAAACTTGTATGCTTTTATGGGAATAAGAGGGTTTTCTAAAATGCAATGTGTATATACTTACAATGGATTTTAATCTTACAATGGATTTTAATGTAAATTATATGAAATTTATATTGTAACTTTTTTAGGTTGACTACTATTATTGTAATCCCATGAAAATTTTTCAAATTAATAGTTGTAAATAATACTTTTCAATAGGTGCACTGAGAAATTCTTATTAAATTCTTATATAAAACTAAACTGATAATAACACTTCAAATCTTATATATACTAATTATTTCTTATTAAATGTTATAAAATTCATCTGGTTTCCTGATGAAACATTATTAGTTTTACTACTATTGGAACCCCATGAACCCTAATCAAATGATTAGTCGTAAATCATTATTAATACTTTTTAATAGACGTCCCTATAAATCCTTATTAAATTCTTATATAAATTAAACTGATATGAAGTCTTATAAAAATGTATAAAATGCCTACTAGGAGCTTCTTGGTATATCTTTTCAATTTCATTACTCTTCAGATTCCAAAAAAACTCACAAAAGTATTCGATAATACCTTATTCATAATTTTTAACATGCATCCTTACACGTTTCCATTAAATTCTTATATAAACTAAACTTATATATACCTATGAAGTCTTATAAAAATAAGTACAAATATATCTATATAAAAATGTGTAAAATGTCTACTAGGAACTCCTTAGTATATCTTTTCAATTTCATTACTCTTCAGATCCCATAAAAAAGCCACAAAAATATTCGATGTAATACCTTATTAACACTTTTTAATACGTATACTTATAAATCCTCATTAAATTATTATATAAACCAAACTGATAACAACACCTCAGATCTTACAAAAACCATATACTAATTGTTTCTTATAAAAGATTGCAGAACTCGTATCTGATTTTACTGATGAAACCTTTTCAGTTTCAACACTATTCAGATCCCATGAGAACTTATCAAATTAAAAGTTGTAATGCCATATAAAAACTGTTTTTAATATAAACATACCAATAACAACATGGGTATTCCAACTCAATTAAGACTCCTTTAGATACTTATTCATCTCAATATAATTTCTATATAGCAAAATTAATGTACTGTATAAAACCTTATAAACCAGATAGGCTCTTATGATTACCCATAAAAAATGTATAATTATCTATAAGTTTGAAATAGGATTTTTTGACAGGGAAGGTCTCAAAAAAAATTTTGGCATTAGCCACCCCATTACTACCCCCACCCCATTATTAAAGGGGATGAAAAAAAAACTACTTTCACAATGCTCTGCAGATACACACACAGCGCAGCGTGCGGGGCAAGTGATGCGTACTGCTTGCTGCAAAGATGTTGTTTTACTTTCAGTCTCTTTCTATTAGTCAAGCATTATAATTTGACACATGGCCCTGTACCACGGGAATATTTTTAATGTTTCCGATATTTTGAACAGGATAAAAATTGTAGAAACAATCAACATTGAGTCGATTTACAGAAAAAACTTGATTTTTTTATTTCGTGAAAAGTATAGGTTTATATATATTCCAAAATCAGACTTACTTATTTTGAGGTTCTACTATAAACGTATGCTGCATAGGTAGGCTAAATAATTTTTTTATAAAAGTTATTAACTTTCATTTTACCCATAATTTCACGAATTTTAGAGCAAAATTTTTTTTTATTTTCGTGAAAAAAGGGGGTTGATTTAATTTTTAAGGTAAATCCCCTTCAAGCATCTTAAAGTACACATTTCAAGCTTTTAAAATCGCACCTACAGAGATCTAATAACGCGATTTAAACCAGAGAAATATGTGGTTAAAATTAGTTAAATGCATCAAATTTTATAATTTTCTCAAAATTTTTAAATTTTGGAAGTGTACATCTTCAAAAACAAATATTTGAAATTTTTTTCGCTCATTGTATCTTTTTATACATTACTTCAAGAGGAAAATGTGAAAGATCCAAGTTTTTATCTTTAAATTTTTAGAAATGGTAGAGCTTTTAACCTATTTCACCGCAAATCTCTTTATGTTCCGAATTCATATATGTACTATTCCTATATACATTCATCTTTATATTTGAAAATATAATAATCCAATAGCTACATCTTTCTTCTTTCATTTAAATTTTTGTGAGGTCAATTTCATTAATTAGTTCAAGAGTTATAACAAATTTAGTGTAGCGTGCCCGAGGCCGCGCGCGCTTCGCTTGCCATACTTACGTGTTTCTGCGTTCCATTTTCGTGCGTTAAACAAAAAAATCTGGAGCTTATATTTTTGATCGTACAAAAAAACTTCATATACATTTTTGATGTGAAATTTCCCGATCTTCGAATAGCGTAATTACTTTTTGAAAGAAAAAAAATATTTTAAGATTTATTTGACAAAGACTGATATTTTGCAACTAAAGGACGCTCAAGGACTATTATTGGTAACTTTTGGTATGTTGTTCCTGACATATTCAGAGATGTATTCTCAAAAGTTACCGCTTCCCGGAATTTTTCCGAAGTCAAAATCTCTGTTGACTCCACTATAAAGAAAAAAGTTGAAGGTCAATGAAATTTTGAGCAGATGTTCATTTTTATTAACACTTTCAGGAATCAATGGGTCTACCCCAGTATCAAGGGCACATATTTTTCAAAGACACAGCAAGTGCGGCGCAGGCGCAATGCGTTTCTTACACATACTTTGAAATTAGTGGTAGTAGAATTGTGGATAAAAGTTGACCGGGTACAGCGCCTGAAGGTTATGGAGTTTTCACAATTTATTCAAAAACAATTAGTGGAGTCAAAAAACATTAAAATAGGTTTTAGACGAAGCTAGTGCAATTTTAGTGAAATTTAAATCCAACGTGGGGAGATCGAGAGATCAATACAAGGCTGCATATAGATAGTCTGAAGAAATTACCAATAAATGAGAATTTCATCAGTTGCAAAAATAATATCAAATTAATTAACTTTAAACCACTACTTTAAAATCATTGCTAAACTCGCTGAGCGTGAATATTCTCTCTATGTTATGGATGCTGCAACTTATTAGTTTTAATGAAGTGTATTCCATATTTTGTAAACAAAATTCTTGTACAAAATTACTTAATAATATTATAACATATTATCTGAAATATCTTCAATTTCTATTGAAAGTACTAGTCAATATACTAAATATGAAAAACTTTTTGACAATCTTTAAATAGCTGTAACTAGGAAAATAAGTTTTTCATTTTGTTGCCTTGTAAATTTATTAGGATCTATATTCTACTGCCTCTTTTTGAAATAAAGTATTTAAGCCTTACTAGTTTCTTAATGTATAATAAGGTAATTTTAAAGTTAGTGGCCCTTCCTTAAAAACATTTTCTCTCATTTTGAGACTAAGCAAAAAGTCCTAGCTGCGCCACTGGATAAAACCGACCCTGACTACTTGTAAAAAAAAATAGTGCGTTATAATTATTTCAAAAAACAGGAAAACCGAATAAAAATTGCTGCCAAGTTTAAGTTGCTCATAATAAAACACATTAGCGGTCCAATGACCGTTCAGTGTCTGACATTGAAAAGTTATCAGATAATTTTAATAACGCGTAAATATTTACTTTTGTTTTATTATTGTTAATGTAAAAACAGATTATTACTCTTTATGTTAGTAGGTAAAAAAACTCATGATATAATTTATAAATACACGAGAATGACGCAATAAATTTGTGCGAGTGTTAGTGTACATGTTCAAAATATATATTCAAACATTCCGATTATAAACATTTGCTAATCTTGTTAAATGGAAAAAAAGTCTTGGTAATAATTCTTTACAAAAAAAATTAAGGGTAATTGAACTCTTATTAATTATATTAATAATAATTAAAAAACAGAAATTTAATTATTTTAGATTATAATATGTCTCTTCCAATCATTTGTTCCCATATTAGCAACTCCTGTCATTTCTGACGGTTAAAACACATTTCGAAATTTGGTATTTAGAAAAATCGGTTCTATACAAAAATTGTCGCTTAAAAAATTAAAAATTTACCTCAAAAAGAATTTTACTGCTGTAACGAAATTGCTTAAAGATAGAATTTTGCAAAGTGAGAGGGAAATATGCGTTTATTTTCAATTTATTATAAATATTTAAAAAATCATAAATTAATCTTTAAAATAGTTTCAGGTACTTTCCATTGCTCTAAGGAATACAACCATATACAGTTCTTATCATAAAGAATATAGTTAAATGCCATGCTCTAATAATGAAATTAGGAACTATTTTTATTGACAAACTACGACATTTCAGTACAACAGAAATTTACATTAAAAAAAAAATAGTTTTATTCGTTAGAACAATAGCAAGTATCTAAAACAGTTTTAAAGATTATACTGTTGTTAGATGTTTACACCCCCAGAGACATCTATCAACATTCCCTCTAAGTTCAAAAGGTAGACAGTAAACAAAGAACAATTCAATTGGTTAGTTTAGCAATCGGCCCAGAGATGGCGCGCGGTGTCAGAGCCTGGAAGTTGTAGAGAGCTTTCTTGAAAATTCCAGAACATGGAGAGAACATTCTAGACTTTCCTTCTTTTTGGATATATAAAGGAATGGACAAGTTGTGTGTGGACATTCTGGTTTTTGATAGCAAGTTCAGTAAGGTCGAAAAGATAGTAAAGTGATCAAGTGACTAAAGTAGTGAATTATAGTACGTAAGTTAATAAATTAGGATCCACGATACAGCGTGTTTACAAAAGGGGTGTAAAAACGTAACATTATGTTTGGTTTTTTAAATATTTATAATATATCGAAAATAAACGCATATTTCCCTCTCACTCCACAAAATCCTATCCTTAATAGAAAACAAAGTGTAAATAGTGAATTTCTGGTAATATTAATAGTATGATTTAAATCAAGTCTAAAAAAAATAGAACTACGAGTAGACAGAAATTTAAAAAAAAAATTAAATCGTCGGAACCAACTCAATTTCAATGATCAAAGTTTTCAAAAATGTCCATCATTTTCTCTTCTAGAAACATCTTTATTTGTTCGCCACAATAAGCTGTTTTATTGGGTTTTATTGAGTTTCATTTGAATATATGGGATTTTATTCGATTTAATGAGTTTTATGGCATTTCATTTATTGTAATTGCGCTGCTAATTATCAAAAAAGATACTAGTCTTTAAGAAGGGAGATAGATCCGAAATGTCTGACTACCGTCCCATCAAATATCAATAGCTCAATACGGATTTTTCATAGACCGTTTGATAGTTCCCAATTTAATTAATATTAGTTTATTTCTCATTCTATCTATATAGTGGAGTAAAATCAGCTTCAGATTATGCCGTTTTTTAAATTGAGGTATAAATAAATGGGACCTTCACACAATCTTGTACAGCATAATTTTGGCCATCCCAAATGGACTGACAACTTTATTTAGTAGGGCCGAATTTTGCAAAATCTAATTTTTCATGTCTATTAAATCGACTATCCACGTGGACTATCCATTTGGAAACAATTGTTTATGCTTAATAATATAATATTTTAAATCAATGACCCTAAAACCCACATCGGTGGTGGGGGTGGAGGTTGGATGAAGTAAGAAAAAATTTTTTGGAGCCATTGGTTCCTGTACTTTTAATAATGAGGTGGGGGTGGCTAATACCAAAAAATGTTTTGAGACCTTAGCTTCTTTTAAATATACTAAATATAAATTTTATACTCTTACTTGCTTGATTTACCTATTTACCCCCAATTTACCCCGTCCCCCTCCTATCCTTCAACGGAATAAGATCAAAATATAATTTAGTTCCAACTCATTAAAATATATACGTGTACCGAATTTCAACTCAATGTTTTAATCGTGCGCACAAGAAAGTTACAGACAGACCAACAGATAGACCGTCAGACTGCCCGGCAGACAGAATTTTTTTGTCCAAAAGACCCCGCATAAATCCTTATATAAAAGTGGCTTCCGTTAAATTGGCTAGATTTTTGATACGTTCTATATTTTGGGCCCCTGATCAAATGTCTCAATGGGTCGCAAGTCCCAAACTACCAGGTTTTCAAGATATTTGACTTTTTATAAAAAATTTGGCAGGTGCAACGGTTTGCAAGAACTTTCTTCGTGAAGGAGATCCTCATTTGCTCTTTGGCACGTAGAAAGAACACAAGGCGAGCTACACTCTACATTGAAAATAAATTCCATAATAGTATACAAAGTGTTACATTTTGACAAATTCAAATCTCAAAGACTTTTTAAATTTAAATGGAACACCCTGTATTTTTTTACATCATGTTATGTAAAATTAAATTCTCTTTTCTCTAGTACAAGCACTGTAGGGATTAAAGTTACAACTTTTTCAAATTTTCGCGATTTTCTTAAATGTTCTAAATTTTTTAATAAAAATTGCCATCAACTTAGCCATGATTAGACACAATCGTCAATGTCAGTCATGGTATTATGTCAACGTGCTGGCAATTTATATACATATAAGGACATAATTATTTTAATTTGTCTTTAATACAGAGCATTTGAAAAAATTCTTCACTGCGGCCAGTTTTTCTGATAAGATCAGAGTCATGGCTCAACGTGTGCCGTGTTTCGTGTGTAATTATTCATTTCCTTTCGCCCCACGCGTTTGATGAGGAACTTCAACGATCAGCAAAATATTTAAATTGCTTCAAGGTATCGCCGAGAACTTAATCATCCTGACCTTAAGATATATGCAACGACTTAGTATTGAAGCTCGGGTTGAGATTTACTTGAACATGAGTATCTTCCTTATAAATCTCGAGTATGGTTCCAACACATCGATGCTGCAGGATTTCTTTTATACATGTTTTACACCGGTTTTCAATCCATAAATTGCCCTATAATCCTGGATGGAAGAGAAGTCAGTAGATTTTTCACATCTTTCAGAGAATCGGCTGTCAGATATCGCGAAAGTTCTCTCGATCCTGGTACCTTAAATGATGAGAATTTCGTTTATCTGACGTCCTTAACGAAAGTTCAATTCAACGATTTATACGGTTATTGTGTGCCAGTTTCTAAAGCTAACGGTTTTCTTCACGTATCCTATTCATATTTCTATGTAAGATGCGTCATGGAGTTTCTAATGAGCTTTTGAAGATTTTATTTAATTTCTCCAGCAGACAAGCGATAAGTATGGTGATTAGTACTGTGCGAAGATCCTTGATGATACGATTCGTACCAGCAAACATTGGTCTTGGCGCAATAACTCGTCAAGAATTCATTGTGAAGCATGTGACTCTATTCACAAACGAACTCTATAATGCCCAGACGAACCGAAAGCCATTGTGATGGTTGATGGAACATACAGCTATATTGAAAAATCTGGAAATTACCGTTTGCGGCAGTCTTATTCGGTTCACAAAGGTGAATTTTTTTCATTTAGTGAAACCGGTTTTGATGGTTGCACCCGATAGCTACATTCTTGATGTCCACGGACCATTCTTTGTAGATGCGAGGAACAACGACAGATCAGTTCAACAAAAATATGAATAACATTAATGATTGGTTTCAAGATGGAGACGTTATTCTTGTTGATCGTGGGTATCGGGACGCAGTTCAGTTTCTAGAAGATGCACTGTCAGAATGCCACCTAATATGGAAGCCAATCAACGCCAACTGTCTACTGAGATGTCCAATCGTGCACGCATGGTAACCGTACAGCGATGGGTCGTGGAAGCTCGGAATGGCCACGAGAAAATAATTTATAAGTTTTTGAATGGAACTATACCAAGGGCTCACGTCTTACATTTGGGAGATTTTTGCTTGATAACTGGAGGCTTGATAAATAAATATAGAGCGTCCTTACATATGGTAGGTAAAACTGCAGCGTTAGCTCGAGAGGTCGACTTGATGATGTGATCGTGGTACAGGCGAGAGTTAAAGCTGAAAATCTCGCCAGAAAAAATGAACTTTTGGATCAGGTACACGTCCCTGAGTTTCCTCGATTTGATCTCCCATATGTACGTCTATTGACCCTTGGCCCATACCAAGTGGAATTAGCTCCTGCATATATCCAGGATAAATTGGACCATACCAATGACGAGGTATTTGAACTTAATAGGCTCAGAGATGAACCAGGTTTCTTAGATTCAGGATCTGTTCTTTTTCTGAATTGAGGAAGAAGAAAATGATAGAGAAGATGATGCAATGGGGAATGGAGAAGACGATCCTGTCTTAGGGTATTATTGGGCTATTGTGCACATGTAGAAAGTATCCTATGGCTCCTAAGATGGGCACGACATCAACAGCATCCTACCCAAGTCGAGCTCTCCTCCATTGCATCCAAGATGCCGGCAATAGGAACGTTGATAACGGGGGAGCAGCAATAGAAGAATTGATAGTGGATGTCGAAGAGTAGACATTAATGAAATGAAGAATAAAAGTTGTAAAAGTGCTTATATTAGAGAAAAGAGAATTTAATTTTACATAACTTTTTTGACATAAGAGAATGACTGACATTATTGATTGTGTCTAATCATGGCTAAGTTGATGGCAATTTTATTAAAAATTCTAGAACATTTAAGAAAATCGCAAATATCCCAAACAGTTGTAACTGTAACCCTACAATGCTTATACTAGAGAACGGAGAATTTAATTTTACATAACATGATATAAAAAACTACACCTTATTTAAATTTAAAAAGTTTTTGAGGTTTGAATTTGACAAAATGTAACGTGAAATATGGAACACTTGGTATACTATTATGGAATTTATTTTCAATGTAGAGCTCGCCTTGTGTTCTTTCTACGTGCCAAAGGGTAAATGAGGATCTCCTACGCAAAAAAGTTATAACGGTTCTTGCAAACCATTGCACCTGCCAATTTTTTTTATAAAATGTCAAATATCTTGAAACCCTGGTGGTTTGGGACCTCCGACCCATTGAGATATTTGATCAGGGGCCCAAAATATAGCCCTGTCAATGAACGTTCAATAAGGAGGTCTAGAGGAAAATGCCGAGATCACAATTTTTGACTTGAGAGCTGTGTTTGGACTATTTAGGAGGTAAACATACCAAAAGTCCCCGAACTTAGGGGGTGGGGGGATGCATGGGGCACGAAGAAAGGCCCGGTTTTTGGTTTTTCGCTCATATCTCGAAAACGGTTAGCTATATGCAAAATTAAAGCTGACTAAATTTTCTACAATAATGTTTCTATTAATTTTTTTCGTATCTGTTATGGTTCAGTAATGAATTGTATATCTTTTGACTGTATTCTAACTATATTATAAATTTATTATAAATTGAAAATAAATTTTAATAATCATCGTAGAAAAAAATTTGTTGTACAGATATCTGTTTCACAGCAGACTGAACTTAAATATCAAATAAAAAATGTCTTTGCTTCTGTAAGTGTGTGTGTGCGTGCATATGTATATGTGCGTGTATACCATTTCTTGTAAAAACGATAACTTCTGTTAAAATATTTAATTACAATTTGGAACATATGTAAAACAGCATATTACAATAATCCCTGTTGAAATTGGGCCATATCTGTAATACATGGTGATAACCAGAGGCCTACAAACTCTCATACGTAAAATAGGTTTTATTTTAATTTCAGAATATTACTAAGCATACAAAAATGAAAAGATGTATAAGATTTATAAACCGCAATATACCGGGTATCTGTTAGGCAAACCAACTAAAATATGGAACATGGTATTTTTAATAAGATTATTATGAAGTGGAATTTGTAGGCCTCTGGTTATCACCATGTATTATAGATATGGCCCAATTTCAGTAGGGATTATTGTAATATGCTGTTTTACATATGTTCCAAATTGTAATTAAATATTTTAAGTCTAACAGAAGTTATAGTATTTACAGGAAACGGTATACACGGATTCATTCATATACACGCACACACACACACACACTTAGAGACGCAAAGACATTTTTTATTCGATATTTGAGTTCAGTATGCTGTGAAACGGATATCTGCACCAGAAACTTTTTTCTACGATGATTATTAAAATTTATTTTCAATTTGTAATAAATTTATAATAAAGTTAGAATACAGTCAAAAGATATACAATTCATTACTGAACCATAACAGATACGACAAAAATTGATGGAAACATCATTATAGAAAATTTAGTCAGCTTTAATTTTGCATATAGCCACTTTTTGATTATGGCTAACTGTTTTCGAGATATGAGCGAAAAAACAAAAACCGGGACCTTCTTCGTGCCCCCTGCACCCCCCCCCCCCTACGTTCGGGGACTTTTGGTATGTTTACCTCCTAAATAGTCCAAACACAGTCGAAACACAAGTCAAAAATTTCCATTTCCCTCTAGAAACCATTCATGACTGGACTAATATAGAACATATCAAAAATCCACTGAACAAAAAAATTCAATTTTTCTTTACCATTACTATACTTTCACTTCACTACGAGGACGTGAAAGTAAGTAGTTTAGTGTTACATTTCTCAAATCTCAAGCACTTTTCGACTGAGTGTTTGTAATAATTTTACCTTATTAACTTTGGATGTTATGGAAGTTGCTAAAAAACTACAAGGTAAGATATTTTGTCATATGTGCAATAAAGTCGTTATATGCTGACACATTTCCACTTACAGCCAATCCTGGTTTTGACGTCATGAAGATATGAATATAGTACAAGGGCCAGCGACACTCAAGTTGCCATATTCGTTTAATCTTGGTTTATCTTATTTGTGTCATATTAACGTAACTTACCCAAAAAACAATCTCCTGCCACTAGTTAGTGGAACAACACTTGGCAGCAGCATTTCAAATATGTTAAAAGAAAAGTGTCAATCGTATACATATTTAAAGCTGAGATATTTTGTGTTCTTTATTGACACTAGAGTATGATGGAAAATGATTTCCTGTCGCCTTCATTGTAGATCGGCGTGCTACTGTCATTAACATAAACATGTAATAATTAAAATAAAGTCAATTTACAGAAATGATTAAAGCTAACATTTCTTTTACCAGTAGTTTATTTCTTTAAATTGTTAAAAAACCTATGCTGATGGCCATTCGACGGAATATGGCTGTGGCAAGAGCAAAAAAGCCCTGTCAAGCGTTGGCCCGCTGCGCTAGTGCGCCTGCAGGAATCGATTTTGTTAAAACACAGTCTAAACATAAAGCAAAGAATAAATTAATTTTAAGCAGATCTTTCAAAAAAGATTATCGCTGGCTCCCGTATTATTATAATTCATAGAATATATGCATTCTACAGTTACAGTTGATAGTATTTTTCTTCCAGAAGGCTAGAGTATGAAAAATATGTTCTTGTGGGTATAATAAACATTCAATCACCTATAAAGTTGTATTAGTTGCAGGTGATCAGAGCATATTTCCAGCTCCCCGTTATAATTCGAATTAGATCACTTAACATTAGAAGGGTAATGACTATTTCTCCATCAGCTGGCACGATTCAAAGCCATTAAGTGATTGTTAGGAACACTTATACAATTTCCTTTTAATCCATATTGCATAGAAGTGCTTTAGGGTGGCTTTCTCGTACACACACAATTTAAAATGCAACCTCTTCACAAAGCACTATATGTTCCTCTAATATCTTTGTAGAACATACAAATATTTTTTTTCATATTTAGAAACATTGCGTACTGACGGTTATAGTATTCGATATATTCCTTTTGTAAATTTGATATCGAGGTATTTCGGTCGTAGCGTTAGTACAACGGCAAAATTTTAGTGGCCTTCACATCGTCAGAATTAAAACAGAATTTAAAAAAAACACAAAAAATAAAAAAGCACCACATAATATAAGGAAATAATTAAAAGCTAAAAAAACAGAAATCATTATAGAGAAATTTCAAAAGTGACTGATTACGCCATTATGACATTTCATATTCTCAAAAAAAAAAAAGGTATTCGAACCAAAAGAGCATTTAACAATCAAGCATACAACACTAAAACCAAGAAAAAAACAGGCATTTTAGCTATTGAACATTATTGTTTTTTGAAAGGGGTAGTAGGCAAAAACTGACGCGACAGAAAACATTTTTTGTCCAATATTACACTTCAGCGCGTCAAAATAATTCAGAAAAGTTAGATGAGAACCTTAGGACAAGACCTTTTTTTCTTTTGTAGGCCTGTGTCATTAAATGATATTTTCATTAAGTTGACAGAAATCTTGACACACTTGTAAATTTTAAATTTGACAGCGATTTTGGCAACTGTCAAGAAAATGAAAAATCAACTTCAGTAGATCGATTATGTATTGGCAATAAATATTTGGTACATAAAGCGTCGTTTACGATCGACAAAACAATGGAATTAGAGTGTACTTACGAAGTATAACGAAATAGTTATTTTTGTATCTATGGTGCGAAATACTACTTTGGTGATAGAGAACGAGGCGTAGCCGAGTCAAAAAATCGTTCGAGATGACCAAAGAATTTCGCACACGAGATGCAAACAATATTTTTTCTACAACGACTTTAATTTGATTAAACTGAAATAACTGTTAAAAAAATCATACTGTTTCTAATAAAATAATTTTAAAAATTCTACTTTCAGTTGATTTATTTGATAAAACAATAAATATTTTTGAACTAGATATTTGTTTAATTCTTGTGTATACATTAAAAATTTAAAAAATAGGCAATAATAGGTATGCGATGTGCAAAATATTTTGCACCTTAATGCGCAAAATATTTTACGCACGGTGTCATGGTAACCTAACCTAACCTAACCTAACCTAACCTAACCTAATGCGCAAAATATTTTACGCACGGTGTCATGGTAACGCAAAAAAAATAATGTCAATGAAAAAATGTCTCATTTTAGACACTGACGTTAATGCGCAAACATAGCCTTTTTTGACAGTTGTAGAAAAAATAAATTTAATGTCCTACAAGTCTGTTATTTTACAATAACCACCCTATTTTGAGATACGTTAAATGAAAAATAACGCCCTAGGGCGTTATGAATATCTATAACGCCCTAGGGCATTATAAAATTATGGCACAATCCAAAACAAGGAAATTATGATAGCATTATTGACAAACAAAATGCGTTGCTGTGCAACGGCGGCGTTTACAAACAATTTTAATGTTTACTCTCTTTTAAATCAAATCATTCTGAACACAATGGATGTCAAATTAATAAATCGTAAATGTCAAAAAAAAAAAAAAATCGAATTAAATAACAGACTTGTAGGACATTAAACGTTGAAGGCACCACAGGTGTTATAGGATAATGACGCCCTCGGTCGACGTATATTCCCTCGGGCCAGAGGCCCTCGGGAAGTACACTGCCGACCTCGGTGCGTTATTATCCTTATAACCTTAATAACTATAACACACGACTTCTATTCAAATGATAACTACTGTCAAAATAAATTAAATCATATTATTAGAATAGCTTTGAACATTTTTGAAAATAATGTCGGATATAAATAAAAAGTCGTGTGTGTATGTGTTCTGTTAAATGGCACTGGTCATAAACCAAATAGCCAGACATTTGTAAATAAAAAGTTAAAATATTTAATTTAATGCGTGTTGTATAAAAGAGAAAATTTTCCCAAATTTACTTTATTTCCCTAGGGACGTTATGAAAAATAATGACCCGTTGCCAATGGCAACGAGTATTTGGTACATAAAGCATTACTTACAATCGACAAAACAGTGGGATTAGAGTATACTTAGAGTATACTTATGACTAAAAAGATATAACATGTTTAGCAAAGATTTTTAAACATTAGGAAATATTCAGTTCAAAATTCAAGTCATTATGTCAGTTAGTTTGTTTGACGTAAAAAAAAACAGCTTCTTTAAATTGTTTCTTTTTTATGTCTTCTTGATGCATGTTAATAATTCTCATTTCTGAGCGAAATATTGATGAGCAAAATGTATTTGCTTTTTTAAATAAAAAAATTATGAAAATAAGTTTAAACATTTTGTTAATATGAGTGAAAGCACATAAAAAACCTCAATCTGAAAAAGAAATGTTGTTGTACGAGTGTTTTAACTTAAAACAATGACTGTTCAATTTTCGATTTTGCTATTGCTATTTAATTGATACTATAAAGATGTCAACTATGAAAAAAACATAATTTTGTTTAAAAAAATACCTTCCATGACTCGAATTTAATCCAAAATTTTTTACTATACTTTTTGTAATATTTACGATAAGTTCTAGCACAAAAAATTGCTATAATAAGACAATTGGATATAAATTTTAATTTTACTCCACTCCAAAATTGGAACAATAAAATAATATCTAAATTAACTAGATTCCCAACTGCCATTGATTTCCATATTTTCGTCCATGTCGGGTGTGTCTGTTTTTGAAGACTGCGATTGATTTAAAGCCAGTTTATGGTAACCTAATCTGGAAAATAGTCTTTATACGAAAATTGTTATATTTCTTAAATATTGTCTCAGACCTCAGTCGATTTTATAACAAATAAAACAACGATCTGAGGAATATGAGAAATATTTGTTTGAAATTTGCTAAATAATTTGGGTGATATGTCATTCAGCTGACTTGGCGTCAAATTTGGTTTTTTTTTCTTTCAGGAAAGTATAGCTATTGTTATGCATAATTAGAATATCTTAGGTAACATTTCTTTTCTTGCATTTTCATTGTTATTTTCAAGATCTATCAAAGATGCATGGCATGAATGGACTTATTCTACTTACCATCAATCTCATTGACCAATATGCCAATTTATTGGTTTTCTTGGGTTGAGAAAGACGAATTGAGATTCAAAACTGACCTACAAGTCTGAGTACTTTTATTGTTTTCCAATATCAAAAGTGCATCGCCTTATCTAAAAATTATTTGTTTGCCTGTATAGTACTTTAGTTTATTTAATTATGAAATCTAAATTAATAGAACAGTAGTAATATAAACACAATATACGAAAACGGAATAATTACAGTAATAAATATAACTAAATCTTATCATTCATTGTCGCTAACATCAATACCTTTGCAGCTATAGTCTTTTAGTACAGGATACGTACTAAGGTGGACCTTCACCGATCAGGTAACCGAATGAAATCTATGTTTTATGAAAAAAAATATGCTAACAAAAGTAACGGTGATGGGTTGCTTAACGAAATATGTTCAAGGCTATATTTAATTGAAAATTCAATAATTATTTTTTTTCCATACCTTCACCGATCTTCTAACCAAAAAAATTTAACACTAATCGAAAGTAAGAAACCTATAGAATATGTAAACATAGGGTTGCTTACATTTTTCCGTTCAAGGCTGTACGGTTGCTAGGTTTAAATAGGTGAATTCAAAGTGGTACCTTCACTGATTGGTACTATTGGTAATCAAATAAATTATATATCAAAATAAAGATAATTTTATTGCGAAACGATACGTATAAATAAAATAAAAAAAAAATAAAAAAACAAAAAAAAAAGCCTTGAACATATTTCGTTAAGCAACCCATCACCGTTACTTTTGTTAGCATATTTTTTTTCATAAAAAATAGATTTCATTCGGTTACCTGATCGGTGAAGGTCGACCTTAGTACGTATCTTAGTACGTATCTTAGACTATTTTACATTATGACAATCTCTGCATTTGCATAGAGCAGTATACAAAAGAAACATTTTAAGTCATGGGCAATATTCACTTGCACATACCGTCCTGCAGCTGCACTTACAAGTTTAATCACACTGATGGAAGTTGACGACTCGAGACATTTTACTGAACCTCTTGTGTATTATCAGTGAATAATACACAACCTATAGTCCCAGTAAAATATATTGAATAGCCAGCACACATTAGTGTGAAGAAATGGATGGGCAGTGTCCTATTCAACTAGAGGAGGTACAGCGGGTCGTGGAACTTTGTAACCTTCACTAATAGTTGCAATGATGTTTTAGCTTAGATTTTCTAGAGCTGGCGGTAGTTTCTCCCCTTCAAAGTTTCTTGTTCTGACTAGCTTCAGAAACTGAAACAAATGGAGAAATTTTTACATTTAAAGAAGCAATAAGCTCTCTATTTTTTTCTTGGGAATATTAAAAAACTTTCCACTTCAATCTCCTCCAATAAAAGCATATTTTCTGACAAGACCTTGTGCTTTGGGAACGAATTACATGTTTTACCCCTTCAAGGGGATATAGGATAATGTTAGGCTGCACCAAAATTTCTTGCGCTTTGTACTTAAGTCCTCAGGTCTCTTAACAATATGTCTATACATTATCATAAGGTTTTTATATATCACAAGTCAAAATTTTTGTAGTTGAATACAAACATGCCGAAAACTCACGATTTTAATCCTCAAAACACTCAAATAACTATTGATTATTTTCAAGACATTTTCTTGCATACTAATTTTTCTGTGTTTAAAGTTGAAATAAATCCATGAAAAAGATTTAGAATGACACATGTTTTTGATTTTGTTATTTTTTGGATTTTTGAACTTCCCGCTAGAGCTCCCACTGTTATAAAAAGTTCTTGCATTTTGAGGTTAATTTTCATTTTTTCTTGATAAAAGAAGGTTATCAGATATGAAAAAATAACTTTTAAAATAGGCTGTACACCATTTTGCATGCGGGTCTGAGGCCCAGATTATGCCCATTATGTTGGTCTTTAATAGTACTACAGATATATCATAGTGCAAGGTGCAGAATGTGATCAAATTGACCGAAAAACTGCGCCAGCTCTTGTTATGTTATTAAAAGAAGTAAATACTTGAGATATTCAATCGGATATAGCAAGAAAATATCAAAATGTATTTTTCTGCTTTAATAATACCCGACGATATACAATGATTATTTCACTCATTAGCGTGATAGCTAGTGAGAGCTCGTTTTTTGACAACATTGCACCAATCAAATTTTATTATTAGTGGTAAACTAACCTAGATCGGCTTTTGACAGTACCAAGACGAAAAATTAATCACTGTAATTTTTGAATCGACGCGTCGACAAATATTATCGTATGTAATATCACTAGTGCTTAAAATTTTATCGAAAATTTTTTCGAAAGCGTGTTGCCTGGTAATATAATGAGTGCAAATTGGCAGTTTATTATCTAATTAAATCCCGACCGCTTTAGCGGGAGGGATTTAATCTTTGATAATAAACTGCTAATTTGCACGAGTTATATTAACTAGGGCAACTTTTTTTAGATAAAATTTAAAGCACGAGTGGTATTTGAGGAGAATATTTCACGAATAAATAATTCATTAAGTACCCTACATCTTCAATATTATGTTTTCTCATTAATTGCCTTCAGACGTTTTCTTGTCACTTTTTACAGTTTACTGACCTTTATTTTCAATTTCCTCATTAATTTGATATACAGAAATATTTCCAAACCGACTCATATTGTCAAAACAGCAAATCTGAAACAAACGCAGTAGAAACAACGGAGATTCTAGTGACATTTCTATGGCAACTAGTAAATAAAACGACTTGAAACCTTAGATATTATAATATATAGACTGGCTTAACACCTTTCATGCGTTTCCCGATATCCCGCCTATTTATTACTATATACTCATGGTTCCGAGATTGACATAGAGAGCGCCATCTAGCGCTACCGCTACTAGAGTTATACTCCATAATAATTGTTCATTGATTCATATTTACGTATTTAATCCTCATTTTTAACATACGAAGTTTACAATTATGTTGAGGTTTGCTTCGTTAGGAGTGAATTTTAAATACAACAAATTAAAATATTGCACAGCTTTGATTCAACTAGTTACTTTTTGATAGATTACCGTATGTAAGTAGGTACCTAGGTACATTTTTAGTTTGTCTCCAGAGCGAATGTGTTTACTTGACATTTTTGAAAAATGATTTTCTTAACTTTGTAACTACGTTATTGAGCTATTAAAAGCTGTGCTTGACTTGTTCCTGTATTACGAGCTAGGTATATTAAGTACAACATTTGTATATTATTGTTACCTGATTGAAAAGTAGGCAAATTGAAATAGTTACAGATAGGCAAGGGTTATAGCCTATATATTTCAGACAGGCTTCTCTTTGGAACTAACGATTGTTTACTATATATGTGGTGTGTTTATGTTTGCTAGTACATAATACAATATTACAATTTACAAGGTAAGTTAACAATTAGTAATAAGCTAGAGAAGATATTTATAGATAAAATTTAAAAGCGTGAGTTGCCCCATTTGCCGAAAATATTTCACGAAACAAAACATCAAAAAATTATCGCAGTATTTGCCGCTGCAGCGACATTAAAAATTAGAGCGATAAATTTTGCATCTTGGTACTGTCAAAAGCCGATCTAGCTTGAATTACCACTAATAATGACATTTGATTGGTGCAATGTTGTGAAAAAACGGGCTCTCATTGGCTATTGCGTTAATGAGTGAAATAATCGCGGTAATATTTTGACGTTTTGTTAGGTGAAATGTTTTCCGGAAATGGGACCACTCGTGCTTTTAAATCTTGTCTGTAAATTTCTTCTCTAGCTCATTGCTAATTGTTATCGTAAGTTGTAAATTGTAGTTTTGTATTATATACGTAGAAATATAATAATATGAACATAACATAAACACACCGCATAAGTTGACAACTCCCAATTTCAAAGCCAAGGCTGTGTGGAATATATAGGCTAGGGGCAAGTTAAACACGACTTTCAATGGATTGTAATAACGTAATTACAAAGCAATTATGACAAATAAAATTAAATGCATATGCCTATTGAGCAGGCAAATCAATTATTTCATGTTAAAAAGAAAGTACTTACGTACGGTAATCCATCACAAAGTAACAACACGTTAATAATTCGGGAAACCAAAACTATGCGCTACTTTACAATAATTCATAACATTTATTCCAACTCAACTCTGTAACTAAACAACCTTAATTTAATTTTTAAACTCCTTAAATTGAAAATAAGAGTTAAATAATTAAATATATATATATATATATATATATATATATATATATATATATATATATATATATATATATATATATATATATATATATATATATCAATAAACGCTTTATATAATTCTTATATATGACACTATCTGGCGTGTGATTCTATGCAAGACTTTTAAATTTCTGCAGCCGCGATCGTCAAATAATTATATCTACTTTGTTTTTTATTAGATGAGTCGGTTTGGAAATACATTTTAATGTGACGTAAATAATGAAATTGAAAATGAAGGTCAGTTAACACTAAAAAATGACAAGAAAACGTCTGGAGGCAGCTAATGTCAAAACTTAAAGATATTTTATGTACTTTATTTATTCTTGAAATATTCTCCCCAAATACCACTCGTACTTTTAAATTTTATCTATAAATTTTTTTCTCAACTTAAGTTGCCAAAAGGTAATATAATTCGTGTAAATTGCCAGTTCATTATCAAAGATTAAATCCCTACCGCTAAAGCGTTCGGGATTTAATCAGATAATAAACTGTCAATTTACACTCTTTATATTATCAGGCAACAACGCTTTCAAAAAAATGTTACCTATAAAATTCTAAGCACTAGTGATATTACATACGAAAATAGAACACTATAGCCACCATACTAAATTTCCACATATAATTTCTTTAACTTAATAAAGATCTGACTTTTTTTGTTGTTTGTTATACTTCATATTTATCTCGACATTCATATTATTTGTAACGAAATATATGATCAGAAATTGAACTTCCAGCCAGAAGTTTTTATCTGCAGCGATATGAATCTAAGTTATTTCCCAAGAAAATTACTACATATTGTCAAATATTAAATCTCATTTCATATTTGTTTCCATGATTGAGCAACATTTATTGTTACAGTTTTTTTCTTCTTCCAACTACAAAAGCCAGTATAACTTTGTACTTTACTGTCAGCTTTCATAACACTAACCCATAATTTATCGCTGGCGATAAGAAATTGGAATAACATGGTTAAAAATACACATATTTCTGAGAATGATAAGTCGATAGTACTTAGGTCAGTGACCAGCTGTATGAATAATAAAAAGGTTTTATATCAGTTCTACATTTCTATAATAAGGATAACTTGTACAGTCGGAGGCAAATATAATGTTACATGTGAGGAATGAATGAGTCTCCTCTTATATGTCTCTGTAGGTGGTACAAATTATCAAAAAAAAACCAACAATGTCACATTATTAACAAATAGAAAAGCTATTTCTATAACTGCGAAAATTACCGTTTTTAAGATTTGGGCCTATAAGTACTCCATTAATATTAGGAATAATAGCGGAAATAAATTATAGTCTGTCGTCCTTTGGGAATTATATGCTCCAAAAGAGTTCCCAAGACACAAGGCATTGGGGGTGGCTTTTGAGGGTGAAGCTTAAACGCCACCCCGAATGCGCCCCGCCGCGGTTTTTCCCCATTTTCTTGCGAAATAGTTGGCCTCACAGAAAATTTTATACTCATTGATAATATTCTACATAAAATTTGCTATGAATAAAGTCCTAGACGTATTTCCGATAGGCGCAATAATTTTCAAGCAATAAGCGAACAAACTAGGGGGTTGGTCTCCAATCGATGCGCCCTTCGCGTATTCTCAATATAGCGTGGCCAGATATATATTTAAGTAGACCCTTATGCCCTTTTCATGTAAATTGAAATGTGTCTGTGCTTATGCATTTTCTTAAACAAGGACGTTTATTAATATTATTATGATTTTTATTATTACATTGGAGGAGATAGGAGGTCACATTCGCGTCCTTTCTGAGGTAGTCTGCAGGGATGCCGTTTTCAGTACAATTCTACTATTTCTAGTACTTTCGAAAATAGCCTAGTACATTAGTACCTACAACTTCGGATATTTCAGTACATTTTAATTTTTTTCGAAACCACTTCACATCATTAGCTAGCTGTATTTTACTTACCTCCAAATTCAAATATGGCGTTAACAATTTCTGCAGCTACATTTATGGGTCTGGAAGAAAGTTAACAACTCCCTTTTACCTGTCTACACTACAGAGGCACAGGTCCCAGCTTCTATTTCATCAATGATAACCTGTAGCTATAGTGAAGGCTGCGGTAAGCGATGTGTCTGTGCAAAAGAGTTGTACAAATTCGGACCTAGATACTGCGAGCATTGATATCGAATAGTGACATCAAAGAGAGGAGACCACAAGCGCGACCTCGAAGGTGATGTGGAATGAACTCATGCCGCGAAAGATGATGTAATGTTGATTTTGCAAAAGCAGATGAGGGAAAACCTTGCTGCACAATTTCTATGCTTGTAGGCCACAATTTGATAAGAATATGCAAAGCGCAAAGAAGACGCTCTCCTAAACGTTAAGCTGATATCACCAAGGGAAAAAAGTTCTGGCGAGGCTGTGCACCTAACGGGTAACCACGACAGTTGGCGGAATCACAAGACGTCTGCCAAGGCGTTGTGAATAAGAAGAAGATGCGAAGCGTGTGCCTATCGGGGACCAACCCTCTAATTTGTTTGCTTATATCTCGAAAACCATTGCGCCTATCGGAAATATATATAGGACTTTATTTGTAACAATTTGTATGTAGAATATTATCAACGAGTATAAAATTTTCTGTGGGACCAATTATTTAGCGGGAAAATTCGAAAAACAGCGGAGGTGTTCATTAGGGGTGGTTTTTAATGTGAAACTCACACGTGTGCCTTGGGAACTCTTTTGTTTCTGAAAAGTAGCCCTATGGAGCATATAATCCCCAAAGGATAAAATATTATTATTTCTTTCTAAAGCCATAATGAAAAAAACTTTAAAAGTTTCTTGGACATATAAAATTTCAAGAACCGATTTCATGAATGCCAAACTAGCAGTGTGTCAGCGTTTGATTTTTTAAGTTTGATTCGATAGGTGCAGCTGACACTCTTGAAAAAATCACTGCCAGACTGGCTACGTCTACACAGGATTTGGGTCATGGTTGTTGGCAGCAGCGGGAACCATATGACGCATGGTATATGAATATTTATTTGTGACATGCATTGCCGCACTTCACCTTGATATGGAATGTTGATGCTCCTCTCTTTGCGTTTTTGCTCCTGAAGTTTTTCTTCTTCTAGATCGTTTCTTTCCTCTATTATTGACTCCAGCAGCACACAAATCTCTGCAATTTCTTTTTGGCTCTTTTCCAGTTTGTTCATGATCCTCTCAACTGTTGTTATTCCTGTTTTTAGCCTCTTCGGTAGATGTATCTTTGAATAATATGTCCCCAGTCCTC
Organism: Rutpela maculata; assembly: GCA_936432065.2. Lineage (NCBI taxonomy): Eukaryota > Metazoa > Arthropoda > Insecta > Coleoptera > Cerambycidae > Rutpela > Rutpela maculata. The sequence continues at coordinate 187,351,531 of OW386286.2, forward strand.
CATTTCATAAATTCCTATCCTTTATGTTATTATTTTTCCTCCTCTTTCAGTTCTTCTCAGACTTATTCAGTTGGCTTTTATCGTTGGCAATATGATGGTTGTATGTATCCTCTTGAACAGGCTCTATGGTGGTTTATTTTTCTTGATGAAAAGTATAATTGCCCTTCTAATTCGATCGTCAGATATATTCCTAGATACTTCGGGTTGTTCGTCGTTTTTTGGACGTAGGCGCCTACTTTATAATCTCCTTCGATCGTGGGTGTTCTCTTTTGGACGAGTCTCAAGCCATTATTAAACTCATCAACCTCATCTTGGGGTTCATTTTAGGTCTTGCTGATAAAAATTTAATTTTTAATCAAACTACCAGAGCGCACCTATAAAAGGAAACTTTTTATTTATGGCCGCCGTTTCAATTTTTCGATTTGTTGTTCTCGTCGAAGAAAAAACAGGAAAATGAAAGATTAAATAAGCAGTATTTGACGAAATGTTGCCAACAAACTGTCAACTGTACAATTTGGAAATAATAAAGTCGCACAACAAAATATTGCGTAAATAATTGTTGTACAACATGACTGATAGTTAATGGGAGGACCCTTTACCAAAACTTAAATAATACAGGGGACGAGCGCAAATTCGTCTTGACAACTCTTATCCGGAATACGAAAAGTTAAGCAATGTTAATGGCTTTTATTACTTGGAAACGTGACCTCCAGGGAAATAGAGCAATCTCGTCCCACCTTCTAGTGGTTTGTACATGAGCGTATATGAGAATCTATGCAGTATTAAGACAGAATTAGAGTTAAATGTTGGGCAAGTAAAAAATATCTATTCTTCTTACGAGAAAAGGAAATTTTCAGATTGAAGGTAGCTCATCTCTTGGCGTCGGCCTCAGCGGCGGAATACCGAAAGGTTTTTAATAACCTGGAATAACGCTAACCATGGAGTGTATTATTAGAGATTTATTATTCGTCGAAAGAATTAAGACAATTCTGCTTTTGTGAAAATTGACAACACTAACTCAGACAAATGCGAAGTTGGCAAGTGCGTCAGACCGGGCTGCGTTCTGTCACTGCTGCTGCTGCTGGAACTGATAGGGTGGAGTAGTCATGGACAAAGCTAAGGTTTCTAACTTGAAATTTCCAGATAGCACCTTAGTTGCAGCAGGCGAGGATGAGCATATGCATCTGCTGAGTGACCTCCAAACAAGTTCTTAGTACGGTTTGAGTATAAATTATATAAAATCGAAAATTATTGATGCTTTCGAGACGTAGGTCTGGAGACGTTTGCAATGAATTCTCTGGACAGATTATAGCACCAACAGCTCAATTCTCCAATAAATACGTCTCCCAGAATGACTCTTCAGACTGAATCCTTTCAGTTTTTGGCCACATCAACCGGAGAGAGAACAATATAGAATTGTTGACAGTCGAGGGAAAACCAGATGGCAAGAGGCAAAGAAAACGACCTCCATTACGTTGGACTGATGTCATCAAAGAGCTGATGGAAAAAAGCTATCTATGGTGAGGCCATGCACCTAACAGACAGCCGCGCCAGATTGCATGAGGCTGTCGGAAGTACTGCACAGCAATGAAAGGCCAATAAGCACATTGAATGAATCACAAAAGTCTGTCAATACGTTGTGAATAAGAATAAGATAAAAACTGAAATGAAAATTTTAGATGTGGTCGTCATTGTTTCGGGAGGGTGTTGCCGTCGCGTTAGCTAACCGGAACAAGAGCCCCTTCTGAAATCGCCGAAGAGAGACCAGACCGGAACCGTTTTCGAATTATTTCAGTCCTTGTTGTGACGCCATCTGCTATCTTCACCATTTCCATACCCCGTCCACTGCTGTGATTAGAGGGTTCAGAAGTGAGGTCTCGATGCCTTGTGCGTGAGCCTTGTTTATTGCTCCTCTCGTTTCTTTCGTCATAGTACCGTCTCTACGAATTTTGATACCGCTTCCCAGCAATGTTTGCTGCTCAGCATATTATCCACGATGTTGTCGGGTGTCAGTTGGGTACCCATCGTCACTTCCAATGAGGTTCTTTCCCGAATCCATCTATTACATTCGAAGAACGTGTAGTGTGCATCGTCTTCGGGTTCTATCTCAGAGTAGACACATTCTAGATTTTCCGTTTTTCCCATCTTATATAGATAGGATCGGAAAAAACCATGTCCGGTCAGGACTGCGTTAAGTGGTAGTTCACATCGTCGTGTCCGCGGCTTAACCACGTACTTATCCGCCCTATTAATCTGGTTGTCCACCTTCCTCTGGATTCGGCGTCCTAGCGTCGTTGCCACTCATCCATGATGCGAGATCATTCTTCTTTCTTCACCCTGTTGCTGTCTATTTCCACCTTCCCGGAGAAGATTCTCTTGCGTTCTTGTGGTCGGAGGTGTTCCGGCTATTACTAAAACCGCATATTCCGATATCGTGCGGTGAGCGCTTACCACTCTTAACGCCCCTCTTCGCTGCACCGCAGCGAGGCGTTTTTGGTATTTCTCGACCCGCAATGTATCTGCCCAGATCTCCGCTCCGTATAGTAGGACAGATTGGGTCGTAGACATTATCAACCTACGCTTGCTCGCACTGCGACCAGGTACATTTGCCATTAGTCTACTAAGTGCAGCTGGACTTTAGATGTCGAGTCGTCGTTCTTTTGAGAGGGCGTTGTCGGCGCGTTAGCTAACCGGAACAAGAAGCCCCAAGATGCCTCTGAGACATGGACCATTAAGGAGAGAGAAAGAAAATTATTGATATTTTCGAGATGTGAGTCTGGAGACGTTTGTTATGAATTTTCTGGACAGATTATAGATTCTCCAAGAAGTACATCTCTCAAAGCGACTCCCGTTTTGGCCACATCAACCGGAGAGAAAGAGAGATCAATATAGAATGGTTGGCAGTCGGGAGAAAACCAGATGGCAAGAGGCGAAGAGAACGACCTCCATAACGGTGGTCTGATGTCATCAAAGAGTTGATGGAAAAGAGCAAGAGGTTGTCGAAAGTACTGCACAGCAAAGAGGGGCCAACTAGCACATTGCATTAATCACAAAACGTCTGTTCAGACATCTCGAATAAGAATAAGATAAAAACTGAATTTAAAACTTTAGAATGGAATGTACTTATCAGGATGTGCTCCACTATGTCAAAGATAAAGACCAATATATGTATTTTCGCGTGCACTGTATAATGCAAATTTGCATACAGATTTCTAAATTACCTACCTACGTACCTTTATTTAGATAGCGACAAGTTGTCAACAAGATTCTGCAATTCACACATTCGTATACAGTATTGTTTGCAATAACTAAAGATGGAGCAATATTCCTTGTGTAATAAATAACAACTTGTAATATTTGTGCTTTTGCATTATACAGTTGTACACTGCAAATACTTGTTAGACTGTTTTATTTACTCAAAATTTTATTTTTTAGATTTGAACCTAAGTTTTTAACATTGTCTACTTAAAACACATGATAATAAGGCAAATGATACAATATACTCACTTATTTAGTTTTGGAACATTCGGTGCATGGTGTCAGCTCGTGTCAGAGTAAATATGGGAAAAGTAGTTCCCTTCATTTAACATGACAAGCTAAACCTGGAGAGGCTGGCACCTACACATACTACGCTTGAATATTATCACTCTACACACGTTTCGCCAATCACGTTGGCATCATCTGGAGATGACTAAAACTAAAATATAGCTAAGCTATAGCCGGCTTTATAGGTCTCGTTTATCTTACATCTAATAAGTAACTCTAAGTTATGTCGAAAAATACGTTTAATATAAGATTTGTAGAGTATAAAGTTCCCTCTTATTTAACTTTTAGGGGAGACGTGAGTGGGGCGATGAAAAGTCAGACTATTCTTGTCCTTCTAACGCGCATTAGCGGAGTAGTTATCTCAGTCTGGAAGGACGGTTCGTACTGGCCCGAAAGATGGTCTGACCTATGATCTGTAGTGTTACATTCTACAACTTATCCTGATTACCACCATGCAAAACTTAATGTGCGAGGGTACCTACCTCGAGCGGGTCATTGCCAGCTTGTTCTAGTTACGAGTTCTTTGTCTAATTAATATTACACAGGTTCTTAACATATTTTGAATCAGGCGCTGGCTCTGCTGTGATTTCACACCAGCTGCTCATTGGCTAATAATATTTTTTGGTGGGGAACATGAGCTAATAGGCAACCTTATAACACAGAAGAAATATTGTTATTTCTTCTGTGCTTATACTTTACAAATCTTGCGTTTTATAGGTACCCCATCAGTAACTGTCAATCTTAAGTTTAAACGCCAAGCGGTGGACGAGGTACGGCCACGCGTACGTTGAATAGCAATATTTTGAAGGATGTTGCTTTCAACTCAACGCAAACTTCAACTCGGTTCAACATAACCTACAAGCAACTATCTATCCTATATTCTGTAAAGTAAAAGTTGTAAAAAATGCACATTTTGTATATTTCTGAGGATATTTTATCAAGTGATTAAGGTGTTATTAATGTAATAGAAACACTTCGTCGTCTACAAAAGTTCAGAAAAAGATCTGATCGTTTACAGATGAGGATTAATAAAGAATTTAGAGAAACATTTACAATATTGAACTCTTTTGCAAGTGCAATCCAGACATTTGATATATCTTTCCATGTAACTGAATCACTTTTTTTGCACCCGATTACATCTTTATGATTTTTCAATAATTCAATCAACAATTTTATTTCACTGTCGTTGAAATTTGTATACCTTTTTTATCATTTATCGTGAAAAGTCAAAGTAACAGTAATGGAGATGACATCAATCACCAATCTGTCACTATATTACAAACCTATAATTACTATTATCAACCAACAGAATGGTGAAAACTCTGACGATCTTGACAAGCACCTATAAAACGGTACTTTACAAAACACTAAAATCTAAATTAGAGAATATTATTTAGATATTATGCAAATCACAACTTACACACTACAGTTTAATCCCGCAGTAAAGCTAGTTACACTCTGATTTAATCCTTACGTATGGAACCACCTCTAAGAAAGTTATGTTTATTTATACTCGGTTTTTCTTGAGATGGACGTATGTTCCTTGGATTTTGTTATAATTCGACGTTTTGTTTATCCAACATGCTTTAAATTACAATCCAATCCAACCTTCTAATAATTTGTTAAGGTATTTTTTTATTATAAATGACTGTTTAAATTATTATAAATAAATATACGCTATTTAAAGAATGTTATTTCCTGATGAGGGATGACGTGGAAAAGAGCAATATTTTTTGTTCAAATAAAATTCATAGTCCAAAAATCACATTTAATAAACATTTTCACCAGGTAATAACTTTCCTGCATTGCTCATTTAACAACTTTTAATATTTTTGTTTAACTGATGGCGAGTTTTAAAATATATTTTACATTTAAAAACCGCCGCTCAAGGAATCACTACTTCCACATCCAGATTTCATGTTCAAATTTCTTACTACGATGTGATAGTGGGATGGCTGATGCAAAAAAAAATGGAGGTCTTTGGCTCCTGTACACGCCCTGAATCGAAATTTTATTCTTTTACCCCCTTTTAATAATGGAGTGGGTTGCCAAAAAGAATTTAAGACCTTGGCTTCTCGTACATACACTAAATCCCAATTTTATGGATTCTTATTTGCTTGCTTGCATTTACCCCCTCAACCCTTCAACGGAATAAGATCAAAATATATTCTAGTTTCACATCTCATTATAATTCATAGGTGTACGAAATTTCAAGTTAAAATCATAAACGGTTCCAGAGTAATCTGCGTACAAAAAAAAGTTACAAACAGACAGACAAACCGACAATCATGACAAAATCTCATGACATTCAAAGTCTATTTGAACAAAAAAGTTTCAATTTTTTTTTTTACCGTAACTACTTTACTTCCCGTCCACTACGTGGATGCAGAAGTAAAGAGAAATATTTGAAATGTTTGCATAATTATGTATTTACACAAATTCAGTTATATGGAAACTAAAGTTAAATAAAGATATAATGTAGAATTATCACCCGAAAATAAAAGTTTTGTGCTGAAATTCAGGTCATTAGAAACCATGGTATCTAAAGGCATCACTTTCACTATTTGTATTCGTCGTTGGTTAATTATATTTTTCATCACATTGATATTTGATTTGGATATAAAGATATTCAGGGTTCCTAGTTTTAAAATGAAAGGAATGTATACTACGCAGCGTTTATAAAGAAATATTGTGAAGGAAATTGATCAGTTTCTGAGCCATCTTACTATGCCTTTCAAGTCACGGGGAATCTATTCCCCAGTGGTACTCCCTATTGTCCGTATAAATTTCTTGACATATTTAAGATTTGTTCGTTACTTAGAAGGTGAATCTGGCGAAGAATATCAATTAGGAGAAACAGGTATTCATACATAGTATGTGCTGTATTTTCATTTTTATTCAAAAGTATTCTACCTTCTGTCATTTATTTACTTTTTGTTTAAATGCTTCACATTGTAACGTATTATTTTAATATTCATATTTAATATTTCTTGTTTTTGCTTTATGTCAATATTGCCTCTCATCCATATAAACTATGTTTTATTATAATTTTGGAGCAATATGTGACTAAGATTTTTGATTAAACATATTAGTGGAGGACCGTTAAGGAAAAAAGCGCGTTATTTGGGAACTGGTCGGTAAAGCATGGATTTGGGTGATATTTCTTTCTAGGTTTCTAATTTTCAATACTAAAACATCTGCAATTCAAAAATTGCCGTTATTACTCAGAAAACTATAGGAAAATTCCATTATATCGAAAAAAAAAAATTAAAATACCAAGAACTTTTTTCAAATATACCAAAATAAATTGGTTCTAACATTTCTGTGACTTTAAGAACTATATTATTTATTAGAAAAATGACAAAGTTTTGAAAAACATGACTGAAAACTGAAAATTTTAAACAAAATTCATAACTAAAAAATCGGCAGCTACGAAAAGCGGCTGGAACCTCCCCACCCGGTGGATCTTTGAAGCCAAAAAGGGCACTAAAAAATATGAGCGATCTCATTTAATTATATTTTTTTATTGTACTCTTCGCAAATACGAAAACGAAGAGTATATTGCATTTGATCGGCACATTTCTAAAACCGTAAATATCGCTCGCAGACAAAAAATTTTCATATCATTGTGTCAGTGAACGAATTCTGAAAAACTTTCAAAAGGTCCGTCTATGCGTCCGTCCGTCCGTCTGTCTGTCCGTCCGTCCGCCACGTTTCTTGTAAGCACGATAACTCAGGAAAGAAAAATCCGATTGTACTGAAATTTACAGTAAGTGTGTTAGCTATTTTCGAACAAAATCGATCAGCAAATAAAAATGTTATTAATGATTTAAATTTGAAAAAAATGTGTTTTTTGTTTTTTATGTTTTTGTAATTGAATAGAAATCTGGTGAAATGATATTTCATTTTAATATTTAAATATTTGTATATTTTAAAAAATATATATTTCATAATGTAATATACAATCGTGGAAATATAATTTTATCTCTTCTCTTATAGTGTAAAAATTTACGTTTTTTACGTGTTAAGTGGTGGTGTAATTCTTACGCTTTTGACTAGGAATCCAAGGGTCCTGGGTTCGAAATCCAAATGGGGTATGATATATATATATATATATTTTATTTTTACTTTATTTTACACTGAGTCTGTTACCAACTAAGTTCGTACTATAAAACTAAAAATGTCTAAAACTAACATTATTTAGAAACAACTGCTTAGAGTATTGTAGTGTATTGGAATTATTTGTACCTAATATTGATGAGTATTAAAACTATTACCGAATACCAGGTGGCGCTGTGCAGCTGACGGCCGGAGTAGAAGGCAGTTTATGTCGGACAGCGGTACGAGTAGATCGGTGGTGTGAAACTAAGTAAAGTGTCTTATTCTAACACTGAGAGCGAAGTAAGACATAATCGGGCATATTACAAGTGGCAACGAGGATAAATTTAACAATAAAACTTCAAAGCAAGTCCCTCAAAATAATAATAATAATAACAAAATAATAATAATAATAATAATATGTTTATGGAACAACAGTTGGATGGGGTGAATTGCCTCTCAACTGAAGTAATTAACACCAGTCCCTCAGGGTGGTACAGGAGTACACGCAGGCTGTCGGTATGAAGTTCGGGTTTGACAAATATGCACTGGTCCATCTCAAGAGAGGAAGCATCTTACATCATCTAGATGCCGGAGAGTCGTACACTTACTTGGGTGTCGAGCAACGCTCCACCCAAGAAGTGAGTGTAGTGAAAAACGCTCTCCGCGGCAAGTATCAGCACCGACTCCGACAGATCTGGTCTTCAGAACTGTCGGGGAAGAACAAGGTGTCTGCTACCAACATGCTTGCCGTTCCGATCCTACACTACTCCTTTGGAGTAGTGAAATGGACTCGAGAGGAGTTGCGTCAACTCGACGTAGGAACCCGCAAGAAGATGCATCTCAATAGGAGTTTGCATCCTAAATCGTCCGTTCCACGGTTATGCCTCCCACGACATCGGGGAGGCCGTGGACTCTTAAGTTTGGAGAGTCTCCATAATAGGATGGTTCTGGATGGAGCCTGTAAGGTCATCAGGAGTTCGGATCCCCTCCTCTGCATGGTCCGGGACCATGAAAATGCAGGGGTAGGAGCCTTTTTGTTTAAGGCAGCACAGAGAGCAGCCAATGAACTTGGTCTCGTCTTCGACGTCGAGCGGGTAAATCCCGACTCTGTCACCGAGTTGGAACCTGCTCGACGAAAAGCCCAGATTAAAGCTGCAGAACACAACATCTTTCTGCAGCTTCACACGGATAAGCCAATGCATGGAGTTTTCTATAAAAATATAGAAAACCTTGGCTTATCCGAAAGGCTAACCTTTGCCTTCTTAAGGTCAGCCGGGCTGAAGTCTGAGACCGAGGGGTTCATAATGGCTTGCCAGGATGGTGTATTTAACACCCTCGTCTATCGTAGTCGTGTCATGGGTATAGAGGTCCCTGATGTCAGCTGCAGGGCCTGCCGTAGGGCGCCAGAGACTCTTATGCACTTGCTGTCGGCTTGTCCGACATATGCTGTCTCGGCCTATATTCACAGACACGACGGAGCCTTACGAGTGCTTTATTACCATTTAAGGCACTCGTATGGGATAGACGAAACACCAGTGCTGCCTTATGCTCAGGGGGATATTGAGTCCGTTGTGGGAAATGAGAAGTGTCTAATTTATTGGAATTACTCTTTTCCCACCGTCAGGCAAATACAAGCCAACAAGCCTGACGTAGTCCTCCTCGACCATCAACTCAAGACAATGTTTGTCGTGGAGTTCTCGGCTCCCGCGGAGAACAACATTGTCTTGAAGGAGGATGAAAAACGGACAAAATATCGAACTCCGCAGACTGTATCCAGACCATACTGTTAAGATAGTGGTACTGATTATAGGAGCCCTCGGTGGAACGAGACACACACTGCTTTCGGAACTTAAGATCATACCGGCATGCCGAAATTCGGCAGAGATCTTAGCCGGCAGAATGCAGAAGGCCGTCATTCTCGGTTCATTACGTCTGCTCAGAGCACACGATTCTCGGACCCAGTAGTCACTTACCCCACGGGCGTGGGGAGTGGCTACCGGTACTACCAGCTCCCCTCTGTGAGGATCGGAGCCACAGAGAAGGGTGACTGGGTTTTAGCTAGCAAAATAATAATAATAATAATTTTAAAATGATAAAGTACACTATATGTACCTCAGATCATGGTGATCGTAAAATCTATAAATTTTAAACTCTTATTTCATACATTGAGTATGAAAGATCATAGATCTCATAAAGAAAATCAAGAGTACCTGTACAGTATCGGAAAGTCCCGGATTAGTTTCAACGACTTAGCCGACCGCCCACAATAGAGGCGTCTACCAGTGCTCTAGAAGAGGGGCAAATAGTATCTGAACCTTTTCAGCAAACTGACACTAAATAAAAACAAATCAAACTTTAGCTTATTAGGCTAAACGAGAAATTAAAGGTGCAAGACGGAAACAAATTGAAATTCCGCAGACGAAGCTGCCCACGCACATGTGGTGGGGCGAAAGCAGGTGGCATGAGTAGGACATAGAATAGCCTAGTTGCTTCGCTCTCGCTTGCTCTTATTGCCGTACCTAATCAAATGCTTGCCGATACTGTATTGTGTACCTAAGGTCATGGTGATCGGTGAAATAAATTAAGGAATTATTAAATTTTGATTCGCACATTCTGTATGAAAAATCATAGTGACCGTATAGAAATCAAGGGTACATTGTGTGTCTAGGATCATGGTGATCTCGGGAAAATATTAAAGAATTTGTAAATTCAAAATTTGCACATTATGTGTGAAAGATTATAGTGGTCACGTAGAAAAGGAATAATATTACAGTACATTGTGTAGCTTAGATCATTGTGATCGCAAAACAAAGGTATTTTAAATCTCAATTCGCACAGTTTGTATGAGAAATCATATTGATAACGGGAGAAGATTCCCTTCTAAATATTATTTAACACGGATTTGCTGTACGGAATTAAAAGGAAACGGAGTAATTTTCTTTGTTATAGTATAATCTGTTAAATCACCATTTATATTAGAAACAAAAAAAAAATTAGAACAATGAATTGAGTTATGTTGCTACGTAATACTAGAAAAAGTTAAAATTAAATTTCAATAAGAAAATATTTATGTTCTAATTATTGTTGGAAGTACACGCCTCTGCTCTATTTTCTTTTTCTTTATTTGTATATATTTTGGTACCAGGACATAAATTAAAGTTTTGCCGAATGGAGAGATAAAATCATTAGTTGAAAATAAATAAATTTATTTCCTTTATAAGTGTTGCAATACTCTCTCAACATTGGGTATCGAGAAACGGCTGTGAATCGATGAAAACGAGCTGTGAGCTCCAAGCAGAAAGGCAGAGAGCACCAAAAAAAAAAAAAATGTAACTTATGGCACAAATTGTAAATATCTGATGTTATCTCAATTTTCGATTTTGGACCAATTTCAGTAACCTCCCACAATTTTATTGTGGGGAGGTTAAAGAAACCAATTGAATACGAAATAATTTAAGTCTAAATATTTAACTCTTTTTGTACATTTGATATATCTATATATATTATAACTATATTTTCACCAAAATTATCGTCTTCATCAATTAGGACATTAGATTCACAGTTAGTATACGTCTCCCTTGTGCAGGCTGAGGTGAAGTGCAATCTCTTTTTTTACATTCGCAACTTTGATCGCAACCTATTTTGTCATTTGCAAAACAAATTTTTAGTAAATTTTCAGGCTGGTTGTTGATTAATTTGGTTTGAAAGAATTTGGTAGTTTTCTGATAATCATTTAACACCAAATCGATACTCGGCCTTATTTACACCAGTAAGTGTACTTTCTTAAGATGTTCTAGAGCTGTGCCAGTTGTGTATGGCAAATTAGCAGATTTATGCTACTATCTATAGGATTTGCAAAACGTTGTACCTATATCTATTTAAATCAAACGCAGACTTAGGAGCGTCATATAGAACTAGAATACATTTTCGATTGGAAACGCCCCCTTCCTATACAAAAGTATAGGAATCCAAATATAGTAAATGGGTTTGAATGAAACCTGTTATGATTGATTGATTGATTTACCAGCGTGCGGTAGGCATTGCCGCCACTCCCAGGGTTATACAGCTGGGCCTACTACGTGCACGCTGGGTTGGACTAAGGTTATGCTTGTTGCCAGCAGTGAGTGCCACATGGCGCATGGTAAAGGAATATGGGATGGGAGGTGTAGGTATTTGTGAGATTCGTTACCGCATTGTGGCATGAAGGAGCGTTGAAGCTCCCTTTTTGTGTTTTTGGTTCTGGGTATCTGCCTCTTCTGAATCTTCGTGTGAAATATGTGTTGTGTCTTGATATGGAGTGTTTATTACTGTTTATGCTACTCTTTTTGTGTCTTCGAATCTCCTTTTCCTGAGTCTTTTGATTCCTCGATTTCCGATGCTAGGTTGAATTTGCTTGTTGCCAGCAGCGAGAACCATATGAACCTGTTATATATAAAAATTGTTTCTTGATTTTTTCGGCCATCTCGCACATTAAAAGTTAGAGCTGGAAAACTGCATGTTACACCTGAAGCTCATTAGGAAACCGGTTTCCAATGGTTGACTCAAAAGGACAATGTTAAAAATAGCTGATTTTTGGCCCCCATCGCGGAACGAATAATACTCAGAGAAAATGGTTGTAAAAGGCTCAAAATTAATAAAAAATACGTCTTTGTGGTATCAAAAGGTTGGGAATAATTCTATTTCGTCCCCAAGAATATAAAAACAAACCCTAAAATTGCTTTGAATAATAGCTTATACTGAATGTGAAAATTATATTTATTTTATGATAACAATTAGGTATCGATGCAATAGAGATAACAAATAGGTAAAAACTACCCCTATTCACAGCAATTTTGGGGGTTGCCTGTATGTTTTTAAGGGGTGAAATAGAATTTTCTCCAGCCTTTTGATACCACAAAGACGTATTTTTATTAACTTTGAGCTTTTCCCAACCATTTTCTCTGGTGGGGGACAAAAATCAGCTATTCATAGCATTGTCCTTTGAATTTTCTTTCTCAGCAACTTAAATTGTATGAAAAACCACTATAAACACATTGCCATTAAAAATAGTATAAAGAAATCGGAGCAAAATATACAGCTATACAGTACACATCTATGATTATGTTTGGATGTCGAGAAATGGCAACATTGCTTTTTATAAAAAAATATACGATTTAGTCCAGTCAACGAATGTACCAATATAGGGGTGTAGACTACATGGAGGGCGACAGAATTTTTGATTTCGGGGATGGGTTTGGGGTAGTTAGGAGGTAAACATACTAAAAGTCCCTGACCCTAGGAGGCGAGCCTCTCGGGGGAGGGGAGCTTCCGGAAGGGCCTAAATTTTGACTTTTTTTGGCTTTTCGCTTATAACTCGATAACTATTGGTCTTTGAGAACAAATTATTCTTACCTTTTTGAAAGCTGATAAAATTTTCTATATTTTTTACTTTAACAAAAAGTTTCTATCTTCAACCGTTCTCGAGTTATCCGCTTCTGAAAATCGCCGATTTCCGGAAAACGCTGTTTCGGATCACACTTTTCGTCATACTCTGCTCTTAACTCCTCAAATATTCTTTATAAAATAAATTGAAATTGGCTCCTCCAAAACACCTTAGCAAATTTTATTTTAGACGAAATCCGCCTCACGCCAGAATAACAGGCAACCATCGACACACTCACATCAGATTTTCTAAACGATCCTCCTCAGCACATTCGCTGGATAATGACCTACATCTCCAATCAGTTGCCATGAAATTTGGAACAGCAAAGGAAGACATCACCTACCACGGACCAACTGCTAAACTTTGGATCCAATACTTCAATATGATGGAATTGATTCAGTACATGCATGCAGAGAGGGCTGGCAATCTCCAAGCTCACCTGAACTGTTGTAAGCGAAGGCTACCCTAGTCATGCCACTTTTATGTGCAGGACATGGAAAAACTGTCTTCCCAAATGTCAACTGAAGAGTACCAAAAGTTTGTGGATAAAAGATACTTCACAATGAGGCGAAGAGATAGGTTCTGGTCAGGATTGTGGTCCGATATGACGATTGAGACCACTCTCATGCGCAACTTCCACAGTCGAGGTGGCATGACCCGAGGAAGGGGAATCACGAATAGTACTATAAGTAAGTGGGTTGTTGGAATGTCTGCAACTAATGACATATGTACTTCACTAGAGGAATATGTTGTGTCAAATGAACAACACAAGTCGATGCAGAAAAGCGTCATTAAATTGTTCGTCAGCATGCCTCAACTGCCAAAGCAACTGCCACAATGGGGTCCCCTTAAAAGGGGATGAGGAGGATGAAGAATTTGATGACATAGTAGTTTCTTTGGAGGATTCATTTTCCTCTCCTGCTGGCTGGTGTCCCCATAAACTATTCCCCCTTTCCGAAAATTGACCGTTTTTTTTTCTTTCTTTAATAAAAGCATTAGCTAATGTTATTAGCCAATTATATGTAAATAAAAGTAGCTGTTATATGTAAATAAAAGTAGTTCAAACCATAATACTGTGGTGTTTTTTATAAAGGTACCTACCTGCTTTCTCCCACTGTTTTAAGTTTAGCTACTTATTACTATACCAAATGCAACAACTTACAACAATAAATAGATTTTAAAAAAATGCAAAATGTAGGCAATGATTTCAAGCAATAACATTACAGCAAAAAATTTTGAAATCCATCATTTCAGCAATTAATTATATGTTGAATATATAATTTTTAAGCCAATTTAATCCTCTTCACTTGATTTGGTTGCATTTTATTTTACAAAGAAAATTTGAGGAGTTAAGAGCAGAGTATGACGAAAAATGTGATCCGAAACAGCGTTTTCCGGAAATCGGCGATCTTCAGGACGGTTGAAGATAGACACTTCTTGTTAAAAAAAAATATGGGAAATTTTATCAGCTTTCAAAAAGGTAAGAATAATTTTTTCTCAAGCATCTATAGTTATCGAGTTATAGGCGAAAAACCAAAAAAAGTCGAAATTTAGAGCCTTCCGGAAGCCTCCCCGAGACACCTCCTAGAGTCGGGTACTTTTAGTATGTTTACCTCCTAACTACCCCAAACCCATCCCTGAAGTCAAGAATTCTGCCGCCCTCCATGTAGTCTATAATAATTCGTTGACTGAATTAATTTTAAAGAAAATTTTCTGTTTTCGGATGGTGTAATTTTATTTTCATTTATTTTTAAAATTTGCAAATGCGTTTTGCTTCTGATTGAAGTTGCACCTTTCGTAGTGGTGCGAACGTGAACGTAAAAAATGTACATTTTCTCGCTTCGATGATGATATTGGAAATACTTAAAAAAGTAATTAGAAGTACACGTACACTAAAAAAAAATTGTTCGGAGCAAACAAAAATTTTGTTGTGTATATACAGGGTGACAATCGGGAACCGAATGTTTTTGAAACGCGTAGTACGGAGCTTAGCGCAGTTAGAGGAGGACAAAGGCAATGTTACTACCTTCGTAAGGTTATGCCATTTCAGTAGCTACTAACAGCCACACGAATATATTGGACGATTTTGAAATAAGTGTTACACAAAGAATTTGCAAGATAATAATAATGAAGCTTACACAATGCCATTTACGATCTGTATCAAATATGGAAGATAATGTCATCGAGATGGTATCCGTCGCGTTGGTTCCAGTTTTCGACCTTCTTCATGAAATCGTCCATAACACGCTCCAACATCGATCCATCGATAGTCATAATTTCCTGACGAATGGAATTCTTCAAGTCGACCAAATTACGGGGCTTGTGAGCACATACACGACCCTTCAAATATCCCCAGAGAAAAAAAATCACAAATTGACAGGTCTGGAGACCTTGGGGGTCACGGCATATTTCCAAAATATGAAATGAGTTTTCTTGGAAACATGTTGCAGACAACATTCATTGATGCATAGGCAGTATGTGTCGTGCACCATCTTGCTGAAACCACACATTCCTTGGATTTACCCATTTTCTGAGTAGTTTTGGCATAAAAAAAAATTTGAATCACCTGAACGTAGCGGTTAAAATTAACGGTGGCGGTACACCCGGCTTCTTCAAAAAATAGAGACTAATAATGCAAGTAGGGCCAATGGCACACCACAATGTGACTTTTTTAGATGGATATTTCGTGGATTTTCAGGAGCTCAGTACCTGAAGTTCTGTTTATTAACTACTCCATCTAAATGAAAATGAGCTTCGTCGCTCATTAGAAGCTGCAGACCTAAATTATCTTCCAAAATCATTTGCATCATTCGTAGCGAAATCCTCACGAGTTTCAACATCTCTTTCCTTTAATTTCTGAGCAATATGTAGTTTGCAGGGGTGCAATTAAAAAAAAAATTAATTTCTATCAAAAATCTTAAATTTTTATTTAGAGTACATATTGATCATTGTTATGAAGCATTTCTCGTGTGGCTGTTAGTAGCTACTGAAATGGCATAACATTACAATGGTAGTAACATCGCATTTGTCCTCCTCTAACCGCGCTAAGCTCCGTACTATGCGTTCTAAAAACATCCGGTTTTCGATTGTCACCCTGTACAAAGCAGTTTCTTGGTTGATGTTAATAAATTATTTTGTAAAAGTATAAAGAAATTGCTTTGTATATACGCAACAAAATTTTTGTTTGCTCCGAACAATTTTTTTTTAGTGTGCGCCTTTACAGGAAATTTCATAAGCTTCACCTTAAGTTCGATGAGATTTTGTCGTAAAGATAAATAATTATTTCGGAAGGCATATTGAAGCTAATAGTACGTATTCTCATTCCCAATAGACAAATATTCATAATTCACCATTTAAAAAATATTATGGCCAAAAAACGGCCAAAAATTAGCAAAAAATTGCTAAAACAGCCGTTCTGCAGCAAAGTGATTAATTTAAAATTTAATTTTAAAATTTTTTATTTACTTTTAACAATATCTTTCAATTCAAAGTCACATACCGGGTGAACACTCTTGTAACTCTTGAACGGGCGAATAGATTTTTTTCAAATTTTGTGTAGTGATGTAGGTTGAAGATTTCAATTATATGATGTGAAGAACCAAAATGGCCGACTTCCGGTTTCGATGCAATTGACATAAAAATCAAATTTTTAAATGGAACATGCTGTATGTTTTTGCATATTTGGATACTGCTGGCCAAAATACATATGATCTGACCCTCAAATATTATTTTAATTTCCAAAAAATATAGATTCTTTAATTCTTAGTTTTAATCATAGAAGGCCGCCATTTTGCCAAAATTGTTAAAAATCAGTCTGAAAGTACTTTTTAAATATTATCTCTTCAGATACTAACATTAAACATGATTTATTCTTCATTAATTTCAACGATATTGGTTTTTCAACAAAAACTATTTTTTTTTAATGGAACTCCTATGAGACAATCTGTTATTTAATTAGATCTGTAAATTACGAGGAAAATGATATGCATAATGTCTACCATCTCTTTGTACAAAATTTATAATTAAATAAATAATAATAATGATCCTTTTTAATATTTTTTGAAAATCAAAATAATATTTGAGGATCAGATCATATGTATTTTGGCCAACAGAATCCAAATATGCAAGAATATACAGTTTGTCCCATTTAAAAATTTGATTTTCATGTAAATTGCATCGAAACCGGAAGTCGGCATTTTGGTTCTTTACATCATATGATTGAAAATTTCATCCCATATCACTATACTAAATTTGAAAAAAATCAATTCCTCCATGCAAAAGTTACAAAAGTGTTCCTATCGGCTGAGCCACCCGGTATATTATTTTATTGACAAAGACTACCCCAAATATTTACTGTTTATAATTTTCCACGCATCCGACTTTTTTTCATAAACAATTCATCATAACATAAGCGGTTGGGTACTCAAACGAAAGATAGTAAAGTGTGCTTTAAAAATTTGCATTTGTTTTTTTCTCTAAATGTTATAATTTTTAAGATGAGCGCGACTTGCGAATGTCCAAAAAATGCTGAAATATAGATAAATTTTAAATAATCATAACTCAGTCAATTTTTAAGTTGCGGCGACTAGCCTAGGCTCAACTTAAATATAATTTTATCAAGAATAAGAAAGTTCCTTATAGTTTTTTATTTATATCTATTAATGTTTCAGAATCAAACAAAATATTATTAAAGAAAAAATTGCAATTTAAAATTATAAAAAATAAATGAGTGAATAAATAAAAAACGGCAGTTTTTGAATTAGGAAGTTTCCTATTTTAGAAACATCATGTACATTCAACCTCATTTAGTAGTCTTTCAGATAACTAGTCAAAAAAAAAATTATCTCGATATCTGAAAAACTTACGAACTTATTCAATTTCTTATTTGAATACTTCGCCTCGGCTGAAGTCCACCGTGACGTCACAATACATAACGCGCTGACGTGCCATGCCGGCGGCCCGCCGTATGTTCCCTTTGTTTAGTGTATGTGCTCGATTTTCTGCAATGTCACAAAATGTCACTTTTGATTCGTTCGTGCCTAGCCGAATTTTCGAATTTCGCCGTGCAATTTACGATCAGGTCTATCTGGAAGACTTCCTCTTTACGTCGCGACATCGTACGGCCGTCCCAATGGTGTTTTTCGAAAAATATGAACGTGCCAAAATTGCATGTTTTAGCAATTTTTTCGGCTCTCAAATGCAAGCTGGCTATAAACTGCCGGTGCCTGCCAGCGAGTGTAAAGGTGCCCGCGCCCGCTCGCTGTTGGCGGAACCATGCATTGTGACGTAATCGCGCCTCAGCTCAGATGATCGCAGCATTTTAAACTTGGAAGGACCATAACTTTTTTATTTATAGAGATAATTTTTTAAAAAAATTACAGATGTTTTTTAGATTTTTGCGATTATTTATTACGAGAAAATGAGAAAATGGAAACTTCCTAATTGTAGTGGTTTTAGTATTTCGAAATTCCAACATTTAAAAAAAAATTCCCAGTTCCCAAATAAAACTGTAACGGAAAATTTTACCTAAAGAATCACTCCCTGAAATATTAGCATGTCATTTAGGAACACCCTGTATATACATTGTTCATATTTAGTAAGGCTCTTAGACGCTGCCGACTGCGAGTACCTATTTCAACAATGCAAATAAAGTTTTTATAGACTCTGTACTTAATCTCATTGACACCCTTTAAAACTGCATTGTGGCGTGTTCGTGCAAAATATAAATACTTGTTATTTTCATTTCTCCAAAAGGAATCTTATGGAGACATATTACTTCTCATTATTGAAACGCCAGTTATTATTTAAATGCTACTGAGCGTTATGATATATGTTACTCATTTTGTTCATTACATTATTCGATGTTCACATAAGTGGATTTTCGGAATTATTTGAAACCGCATAATAATTATTGGTGGACAATCTTTTGAAAAGTTATCTAGTACATACATATTATACAGATCAGCTAAAATAATAACTCTCTAAGTTGCTACCACATAAAAGTGAGTGAAGTTCAGTTCAATATCGATTATTACGGGGAATTTACTTTTAAAACTATTACGCCACGGTACTGGACGTTAAGCGGAAGTATAATGAAGGTAATGAATATTTTTTTGTAAACCATTTAACGTTTCCATAGACATTTTATTGAATTCAGGAGATCCTTCTATATTGTGGGCCCCATTTAGTGGTGAGCAAAGTGCAAAATTTTTTATTAAAAATCCAATATTATTTACTTAAAATACTAATTTCCTCCGATGGTCTTGTAAATATCCGAATAATTGCAAAGCAGTCAATGGCCGTTGAAAGATAGAACAGTGATGTTAACCGATTTGTAGAAAATGCCGATGCACTAATGTCAAAATTGAGGAAAACACTCTCGACTACGATAAACCACTTGACATGCTATTGGAGGAACTATTCAGTCCATGACAGATCTCCATCAATAAAGTTTAAATTAATACCTTTGGTATTAATACTTTTTATTTGCACTGAACACAATAGAACGAATTCATTTTTTATAAATACAAACATTTGAGAAGCTACAGCTATCATAAACCAAACGAGCACGTACACCTCTGACAATGATTTGAACAGGATTCAATAATTTAAATTCACATTTCGCTCCTCTGGTAAAAAAGTGACATACCTAAAAATTATTAATTTTGCACTAGAGCCATTTTAAAATTACTAAGTCTGATGAAAGGTAGAATTAGGATAGTATATGTATGAATTGATTTTTTTTATATGCTATACCTTCATTAGAATGCATTCTTTGAAATCCTGTAATATTTTCTCAAAATATGATGATTACATCCCCAATAATATGCAAATTTCAACCCTTATTCTAGTTGTGACAGTTTTTCATAGAAAAATTGACATCTCGCGACTAAAAGGTGGAACTACAATTATTGTGCTATTTTTCCACATAAAAGTATTAAGTCTTTCGAGTTGATTTTAACGAATTATCCCGGAAATGATAATTTTCGACTTGTGTCACTTTTCCATCAACGGAGCGGAGCGATTTGTTCCAAATACAAGAATCAATTTTATTTGCCTATTTCAGTTGCCCAAATATCTTCAAAGCTATTTTTTCTTAAACAAGCCCAAAAACATTTGGAAAATTGCAAAAATGGACATTTTTATATGTAATTATCTTCTTCTAACCCATATTTATCTAGAAAAACTTTAAGCATTACATTATGTTATATCTTACGAATTGAAATGAAAACTAAAGACTAAAAGACTATTTGACGCTTTTTCCTTTTTCTACGATTTCTTTTCCAGTAACGTGCTAGCTTTGATGGATTTGTGCGACAATTGAAATTGCAATATTCTGATTAATATATTGCCAAAAAGAAAATAGGCAGATATTACTGTCACAGTCAGGCATCCTTCAGAGGCCTTTCTATTTAGGAGTAGTAATATCAGTAGCATTAGCAATAGCAATAACAGTAGCACTAGCAATAGCAACCGAAGTAGCAGTAGAAGTAACAGTAGCAGTAGGTATGGAAATAGTAGTAGTAGTAGCAGTAGGAGTATAATCTAGTAGGATGCACTCTGTCGAATACACGCGAAATTCTCCTTTAACATTCAAGTTTCAACATTTGTCTATATTCTCTTCTTTTTGGCAGACGTTTTGTGATATGGTTGAGTAGACTTTAACTTGACGTGTGTATGAGTTGATAACACAACACATGATTCGATATGCGATACGCACAGAGCTATTGCAATGACGCAGAGAGAAACTAGTCTCGTATGTCTGATCCTCAGTCTATATGATGAAGCGATCTTTGGACTCGCCAAATTAAAGTCTATTCGACTATACATAAATAATTCTAGTTGGCTTTACTTTGCTTATGATCAGCTATTGTGGTTGTCTGTTATGCGTACGGATCCACAAAATCTCCTCCCTACCAGCTCCTGGACATCATTGGCACAACGTTTTGACGGGACTTGTTTATTGTCTATTTATCGAAGCTTATCATCTGGTTTTCCTGAACCCATTAATGTGCCTTTTTGCAGACTATGCGGCTAAGAAATTTGGAGAATGCAATGCAGGTGAAACATCTCGGAGGACCTACTTCCTGGATAATCGTGGTCTAGACATTCCTTCCATATTGTTAAATGTCCTACAGTAGTCTACGAAACAAAATCTATCTAGTTATCGTAAATTAAGTACATGTTCTAGGACCGCATCCTTTAACAAAGCCTGCTTATTTTTTTATGCCTTATTTATATTAACGTCCTGGCGAAGTGTAGCTAATGCTACTATACCACTTAACCAGGACGGCGAGATGAGATACGATCACCCATCCAAGTGATGGACTCGCCCGGCGTGCTTAACTTCGCCGATCGACGTCCAGTTACTGAAACCAGTACCGTACCTCACCTCACTTATTCAGGAGATATTCGCCATGAATGATGTTGCTGAAGCATAGATCGAAAAATATACAGCAATCTATAGTTATTACCTTTTTATGCAACGACATGAAGAGTGTGTTACTGTACGGCTGCCTTAACTTCTGATTTCAACATTATAAGTTCGCGTTTGTAAATCTGTTACCTAGTTGTTGTGGCTCGTGGACAGAAAACGTCAAAAAAGACAAATAAATCAATATAATCCCAAAATAACATTACAACTGTAAGGAAAACTAGGTTTAACTAATTCAATAAACGTTGTCTATTATGCCCATAATGAGAATGAAATACCTTTAAATAATTTAATCGAAAAGTGATCGACACTAAAACTTACTTTTAGTTAACTAAGTAAAAAATACCCAAGACTTAAAGGAATTTTGGTCTTTTTATATTACTTCATCTAATGCAGATGTGATGGTGGTAGTAAAAAAAACTTTATTCAAAATTGCGTGTTAGTTTTTATTGTATTTATTAGTAATAAATGCTACAAAGAAGATTAGATAATTTTTTTCAAAAACAAAATTAGGTGGTCAATGACCAAATAATTTCAGTATTAATCAAATATGTTGTTATGTGTTTACAAATGTTGCTGATAATTTGGAATAAATGATGGAAATTTTCAATTATAAACAGTGTGAGGTCCCAAAATTTTAATATAAATGTTTATAGTATCACATACTGGGTGGCTCAGCCGATAGGGACACTCCTGTAACTTTTGGATGGGCGAATGGATTTTTTTCAAATTTGGTGTAGTAATATGGGATGAAATTTTCAATTATATGATGTAAAGAACCAAAATGGCCGACTTCCGGTTTCGATGCAATTTACATGAAAATCAAATTTTTAAATGGGATAATCTGTATATTTTTGCATATTTAATCCTGCTGGCCAAAATACATATGATCTGACCCTCAAATATTATTTTGATTTTCAAAAAAATATTTAAAAAAATATATTGTTATTATTATTTATTTAATTATAAATTCAGCACAAAGAGAAGGAAAACATTATGCATATCATTTTCTTCGCAATTTAAAGATCTAATTAAATAACAGGTTGTCCCATAGGGGTTCCATTTAAAAAAATAGTTTTCGTTGAAAAACCAATATTGTTGAACTTAATGATGAATAAATTGTGTTTAATGTTATAGTATCTGACGAGATAATATTTTAAAGGTACTTTCAGAATGATTTTTAACAATTTTGGTAAAATCGGGGCAAGCTATTGAAAATTAAAAAACCTATATTTTTTGGAAATCAAAATAATATTTATATGTATTGTGATGTGTTGCAATCCCTAGAATGTAGGCAACACAGAATTCAATTAGTTCCGCTGCCTGAATGTGGAGATTTGCATCTACTAGAGAAAGAAACTACTAGAAGCTCTAGAATGATGACATCTGGAACTATCTAGAGAATGGTGACGTCATACAGAAAATTCGGGATCCCTCATCTTTAGGTATATAACGCATGCAGTAAACCAGAGTGGAAAAGTTAGTACAGTTCTAATGGTCAGTTGAGATGGTCAGAGAGTAAGGAGTAAACACAGTGATAAAGTGACTGAATAATTGTATTGGAGTATACAGTGTATTATTAGTCAAGTAAATTATTGGTTGTAACTAGTAGGTTAATAAATTAGTGATTAGTGTTACCCGGTGTTATAATTTCCGTAACGATACAGGGTGTTTACAAAAAAGGCGTAAACACGTAACAGTATTTTGGCCAGCAGCATCCAAATATGCAAGAATATACAGGTTGTCCCATTTAAAAATTTGATTTTCATGTCAATTGCATCGAAACCGGAAGTCGGCCATTTTGGTTCTTTACAACATATGATTGGAAACTTCATCCCATATCATTACACCAAATTTAAAAAAATCTATTCGTCCGTTCAAAAGTTACAAGAGTGTCCCTACTGCTGAGCCACCTGGTATAGAATTAAATGGTGCTATAATCAGTTTCGCGAAGGATACAGCCTTCCTTTTACACAGCCAACCTCCTTTTACTTTCGAGCGACACTAGTAGTCGTAGGAAAATTCGACGAGATTTTGACAAATTATGATTCTATATCACTTAAAGATACTAAAAAAATGGTTTAGAAAAAATGTCTGTCTGTGTGTATGACCGTTGCTTAATCTAACGCCGAAACCACTCGATTGATTCCGTTTAAATTTGATATCTAAAGTCCACATTTAAATATCCCCACTCATTTTTTCATTTTTGACTTAACCCAAAGTTAAAGGTATAATTACTAATGTGAAATAATCGAAAATCTCTATTTTATTCAAAAACGGCTCTAACGAATTTGCACAATTGTACAATAATAGTACTCTACTAACCTAATAATGCACCATTAGCGGTTTCCCCAACGGAATCACATAAAGGTAGTTTACTGATGCAAATTGTTCGAATCTCTCAATTTTCTCGAAAATGTCTTTAAAGATTTTGCTTATATTCTGTAAGTTAATATTATATTGTGAACCTAACAATATACCACTATTTGTTTTCTCGGTAAATTCACATAAAAGTGATTTACTGATGAAAGGAAACGTTTAAGTTGTAAGAAAAAGTAAGTTCTGTGTTGCCGTACCATATTTTATAAAACTGATACACAAAATCAGTGGCGCAGCCAGAAAATTCATCTGGGGGGGGGGGCAATAGAACCGGCCTCCCCAGAGGATGAGTAGTAGATTCCTCTATTAGATAATATTGGCATTAATTACAAAATATTTATTTCAAGGGATAATTTGGATACTGCTTTGTACTGATAGAGATTATGCTTCTTTATTTTTTGGCTCATGGAAGACGGCTTGGGGGGGCCCGGGCCCCATGGCTCCCCCCCTGGTTGCGCCCATGCACAAAATGAATGAAAAAATATCGAAACCGATCAATCTACTATAAAGAATTGGTTCCACGAACTATTAACAACTAATTTTTGAAAAGCAAAATGTCACTGAGTAAGGGCAAACTTAATATATATTGAGGCTTCTTCAGGCATAAATGCTGTATTTTAAGACAAATCTTCTAATGTTATTTAGGTAGACAAAAGGTTTCTCATAAAAACAAATACGAGGGAAAATAATTTTAATAATCTGAATGGCTTTTATTAATTGGATAATGTCATTATTCCTTTACGGACAGCTACTTTTTAGCTGTAAATAATGCTTTACCATTGAACTACTCGCTGCTATAGATGGTATTTTCAAAGAACGTTGGCCCAATGACGCTATCCTGTCGTGTTATAAAAAAATGGAGGTGTTTAGAAAAAATAATAATGTTTTAATCCTTTTAGCTACAGATGCAGCTTGCGACTCTCGCCTGTATTATATAAATCATGCAGACATACTTTTTAATTAATATCTGTCAAACTGTGGTGGAGTGTAAGTGCATCTGCAGTGAATGGCATAAACGGGCGTCGGCTGTTGATGCTAGGGGGAAGCGTTAGGCGTCGGGGCGCTGCGCAGGGGAGGGGATCAGACGCGTCCTTGGCCGAGTGTTCGGGTGAATGGCCAGAAAGAGCAGTAGAAGCGACGCCTGCCGTCGTCTACCAATGCCATTATGGCCTGCAACCGATAGATATTACAGAACATCAACTCATTTACGATATTACAATCATCGTTGTTATCAACACTCGCGCCATTCGACATTCTCTTGATGTTTATACGTTAATCGTGACTGTTCATATTTATGTACAATGTTTACGTTTGGGTAGTTAGGAAATAATATAAGAGAATAATATTGGCCAATTACCACAAATATTTGTTTCTGCTACCGCGCGTAAAACACTAACTTACAAAATAGATTTAGTGGAGTCCAAATAAATTGTTAATGGGCGATTTTATCATTTCAGTTTGTTTTAGGTGTGACAAAAACTGAAATGAGAAGTTATCTATCGCTTCAGTAAAATTTAAGCAATTATTTTTACAATTAATTATTTTTTATTTATTTGCTTTCATCATGATTACAAAATATTGTTTATGTATTAAGCAAATCACAACTTATACACATTATGATTTAATATAGAATTACCTACTTTCTGTATACTTCGTCAGTATTAGCTAGAAGAGTAGTTATTTTGATTAGTTCTCCAATATTACCTAACTAGTATATCAGAGTGGCCAGATTGAAGCACCAATATACAGAAAGTAGATGATTTCGAATAAAATAAAAAACGAAAGCGACTTCAGGAGGGTGCTTTGCCCCCAAAATGGTGCCCCCATGGGGCTCCGTCGCGGCTCCCTTGTCGGGTCCCATTTTAGTATTCACTCAAGGACCTCTTTAGGCTCCTTTTCCAGTGGGGCCAACATAACCTCACTCTGCGTCAACTCATTTCTTTCCTACAGCCGATGAGACATTCCTAGCGTCATCTAGTGACCAATCCTCTGAATAATAATTATAAGCACCTAATATATAATGTAATTTAATCTTTATATTTTTCTGCAATTTATTAATAAAATTCTTAACGAAAATAATCCCAAGTGTGTAGGGATCGAACTGCTTATCTTTCGATTTGTAAGCCGTGATCTGTCACTTTGATCCCTTCACAGCGCTGTAAAACCCTTCAGAATTAAGGAAATTATAAAAATATAGATGAAAATTATTCGTTATGAAATGCACTACAAAAGTCATGTGATGTATTATTTAAAATAAAAAAAAAGTTTTAGTGCTTAAAGTAAAATTTTCTGCAAAGGGCCCCTCACCTTTCTAATGGAAATGGGGTTTCCGTGAGTTTTTTTGAAATTGGAAAATGTAGGTCATGTCATGCTGATCAAAAGTCTCAATGGGCACAAATCTCAGAAATGCGATTTTCATTGTGTAATTGACGTTCAAAGGTGACTATTTGCGACTAAAGTATACAGACTGTCTATTTTACGAGGGCCACACCAAATATCTCGCTTAATATCTATTGTAGAAGAATAAAGTTTTAGAAACAGTTATCCCATTTTTTGTGAGCTATATTTCAGTAAAAAGAAATTTGAAATCCATAGCCTACTTTATGAGATATATTACAAAAACCTGAAAAATAGGAAAACCACACAAACGGTTATAGCTTCCTTATTTGAGGAGATACGAAAAAAGTTAAAGGAATGAAAGTTGACGGCAAAGACAATAAGAATAATAACGTGTAACAGAAAAATCGAAAAATGCAGTTGGCTTTGACATACGCTCTTGTGCAAAAATGAAAAATACAAATCTCAAAGTAGGCCATGACGCCATTAATTCCGTTATTTTTTTCTCTTTCCAACGATATAAAACATGTCAGAGAAATTTTAACCGATAGTGTCAATATTTAATATTTTACGAATACCACAATTCATATAATTGAATCGTAACAATCAGCTGTGCCATAATAGTAAAAATTCACTTTATAATAATTATAATTCCGTAATTATTTATTACAATTTAATACAAACCAACAAATAT
The DNA here is from genome assembly GCA_936432065.2 of Rutpela maculata. Lineage (NCBI taxonomy): Eukaryota > Metazoa > Arthropoda > Insecta > Coleoptera > Cerambycidae > Rutpela > Rutpela maculata. The sequence goes on from OW386286.2 coordinate 187,378,444, forward strand.
CTCATAAATAAAAATACAAGTACAAAACGAACATCCAAAGAAAAAAACGAAAAACTATGTAAAACAGTACTACCTACTACTATATTGAAAAGAAATTGTGTGTATTTATTTTTCTAACTACAAATGCTCAAATTGTGCACCATGCATTCTGACACATAAACGTGCTCTACGAGACACGTCACGCATTACATTTTGGAGCATTTCAGGAGTAATTGCCTCACATGCGTTTCGAATTCTGGTTTTGATGTCCTCAATATTTTCAGGGGCAGTTTGAAATACCTTGTCTTTAATGTAACCCCAGATGAAAAAATCCAAGGGAGTAATATCTGGTGATCGAGCTGGCCATAGAATGGGTCCATAGGTGCCTATCCAGCTATCTGGCATAACTTGATTTAAATAATTTGTACATATTACAGCAGTGTGCGGTGGAGCCCCATCTTGTTGAAAATATGAATAATTTTATCTTTCTGCCAATGTTAATTCATAAAGATAATCTTGAAATTCGTTTTGCGGGAAATTAAGGTATCTACGAGCGGTTAATTTGCCATCATAAAAATAAGGTCCAATTACTTTAGTCCCTAAAAGACCCAACCAAACATTCGTAGAAAATCTTTCTTGGAAAGCAGTCTCTCTGCACCAATGTGTATTTTCTCGTGTCCACTTATAATGCATATTTCTATTGAAAAATCCATTATTAGAAAAATTTGATTCGTCCGACCAAAGAATTTTGCTACATATCAGCGCGTCATTCCTTTCTTTATTTAATAACCATCTACAAAATCTTACTCTCCTTGGCTTATCTCCCTCATTTAAATGTTGAACTTTCCTCATTTTGTAGCATCGAAATCCGTTTTTTTTCAATATTTTTCTCTTTTTTTATGCGACAGTTTCTCTGAATTTGTCTCAAAGAGGTTTCCTCATTTTGGTTAACATAATTCAATACTCTATTCACTTTTCTTACATTATCCGCAACATGCGCTCGCCTTACTACTTTTTTTGAAAATGAACCGTGCGTTTTTAGATTTTGAACTAACTTCCTAAACATAGTTCGATTTTGCTGCGGAGCATCTGGAAATCTATCTCCGTAAACCGTGAGTGCCATCTCAGCGTCAAAATTGCACTGACAATAAATGCTAATCATATCGAATTTGTTATTATTGGTGTACACCATAATTACTGTTATAAAATTTGTCTTAGAACTCGACAACGCAACATACAACATACAACAGTGACAATCTGTCAAATTTGTTAATAACTGTATACATTGTTTTTCACTAATTATGGCACAGCTGATTGTTACGATTCAATTATATGAATTGTGGTATTCGTAAAATATTAAATATTGACACTATCGGTTAAAATTTCTGTGACATGTTTTATATCGTTGGAAAGAGAAAAAAATAACGGAATTAATGGCGTCATGGCCTACTTTGAGATTTGTATTTTTCATTTTTGCACAAGCCAACTGCATTTTTCGATTTTTCTGTTACACGTTATTATTCTTATTGTCTTTGCCGTCAACTTTCATTCCTTTAACTTTTTTCGTATCTCCTCAAATAAGGAAGCTATAACCGTTTGTGGTTTTCCTATTTTTCAGGTTTTTGTAATATATCTCATAAAGTAAGCTATGGATTTCAAATTTCTTTTTACTGAAATATAGCTCACAAAAAATGGGATAACTGTTTCTAAAACTTTATTCTTCTACAATAGATATTAAGCGAGATATTTGGTGTGGCCCTCGTAAAATAGACAGTCTGTATATCTCATTTATAGGTCTATAGCAATTTTTTATAGCTTTCTTAGTTTAAATAGACTACTTTCATGCGCTAGATGTTTCTTAACATCAGTAAATAGTGAAATGAACGTAGCTGTATATGCAAAAATGAATTTTGAGATATCCTCTTGAGTATAGAACTTACTAGTGTAATCAGCATCATCTAGCAATAAAAAGTCAAAAACATGCACGCACTCAATTTCAAAAAAATTCACCTAAACCTCACTTCTATAAGAAAGGTGCGGGGTCCTTTGTATCTTCCAAGGGTTATAACTTCTTAATTATTCAATTTTCGACAAGAAGTTTATCTGGTAAAGTTTTAGAGAATTGGATTCTAAACAAAAAACTTCTGTATACATTTTTTATAAGATGTACCATTACGGAGATATAGGGCAAAAACTGTTCGCATCCGCTTTTTCAAAATGGCAGCCAGATGGGGTGACCGCCGACCCCGAAAACCTAATTTTAAACTTACACCGCCCCCCACAACTACACAACGAAAACCTTGTCCTACCTAAAATGCAAGGTTAAATAACATTTCAATTGACTAACCGTGCGCTGGTAAATGAAATGAAACCAAGTAGCTAAAGAAATTTACGTCAGTCCTAAGCAAAGAGAAACGGGCTTATTGATATTATTAAATCTGTCACTGTTACTATAGACAACGTATTTAGAATTTTGTTATGGTTTTTTTCTCAAAAACGCGTAACTTCCGTATTCGAGTCGTACTTTCACAAAGGATGATGGACAACGGTCAGGGTTTAAAAAATTCACGATTTGATGCCAATGAAATAGCTGTTGATTATTTGTAACAAGATGAAGCCTAAACCATATTTAATACGTTGACTGCCGCACCAAATTCAGCAATTATGTCGTCCAGGCCATGAGTATTTTTTGTTCTATATAAACTAGATTGTGTATTCTAATACATACACGTGCCACCTTGGACCCACCTAATGTGTATTCAATTGAATACTCATGGCAGTCAACGTGTTAACACCCGAAATAATCACCATGCTTGAAGATCGTATTAGTCTTAGTGTTCAACAAGTTTTTCGTTTTGTGGCATGAGATGGTATACTTCAAAAAAATATATTTATTTTATTTATTTATCCATTAGAAATACTTTATTTATAATAATTATTATTATTCAATTTTAACCTTTTTTCCAAATTCATCCTGCATTCAAATAGCTATTAAAGATGCTATAACAAAGATAAATGAATGCGGTTGGTTCCCTTTGAATGATGATTTAATATACTATATTATAAAATAGAAATTCAACATCTTATTAAATTTGTTTAATGATGATTGTTTATAATTAATTCAGAAGGAAACACCCTTTTTAAAAGCTTCTATTTAACTTGCAATGTTTGTTTGTGTGTTTGTATGTTTGTTTGTTAGTTTAGGTCAAATCTTGCAAGCTGAATTTCGACTAGTTCTAATTAAGCTAGAGCTTTGAAATCTGGCACACTTGTATAAGTCCGGTGATAATGCAACACAGTATATAGAGCGGGAGCTAGGTGGCTTTTTTGGCAGCTCATCGTTTTATAAACTTTTAGATATTTTTATGGTTTAATGGATGATAACGATTCATAAAATCGACTTCTGGTGGGGCACCTCCTGTCAGGAGCGTCACGAACACTGTTTAAAAATCAGTGAAATCATGTCATCGTTACAAGGCTCATTTTTTTTGTGTGCATACTTTTAATGTTTAGAATGAATAAAATATGATCGCCAGAAAGTGTGGGCCGTCAGGAGGCGCAGCCAGAAAGGTAATAATGATACAATACATCTGAGGCACGGTACGGAGTCAAGTTAGCCGAAAGTGTTAAATTCCTGTATATTTAAGAGCCTATGGTACTTTTGTTAACACTAAGAACTTTACGGGGAGGCTATTCTATTGTTGAAGGAGCGTATATTTACGTTTTAAAAAGGAGTCAGAACTTGTAACGATGAGTTTAGAGTTCTGAGATGAAATATGCGAAAAAAAAATTCAATTTTCTTCAAAAATCCTAAACATTTTCTTTCTGGCTAGCCTTACTGACGGGAGTTTCTTTCTGGGAATTTTTTTCTGTGTTCAAAACATTTAAATAAACATGCTCAATCTTAAAAAAGTTTGTAACGATGATGTTATATAACTCCGTTTTTTACCTCTTTGACCTTTCTGGTTGCGCCCCTAATGGCCCACACTTTCTGGCGATCTTATTTTATTCATTCTAAACATAAAATGTGTACACACAAAAAAAATTGACTTTGTAACGATGATATAATTTCACTGATTTTTATATCTTGAACCATGGCCAACTCGACGGGCTGACATATGCCAGAAGTCTATTTTGTCGTTATTTAAGTTCGATAGAATTAATCAGCGCATAGAAAATGCTTGTAACGATAAGTGTTCGAAAAAGCCACTTAGCTCCCGCACCAATAGCCATTATCGGTCTAATTCCAATATGGCGGACGTCCCAAGATGGCGGATCGGCTTTTTAGTCACAACCGAAAGGGAGTAAAATACGATAAACAATGTGACGTCATTCTAAATCCAATATGGCGGACGTTCCAAGATGGCGGATCGGCTTTTTAGTCACAACCCCCTTGATATGGGTATCGAATGAAAGGGTTTGACGAGTAAAATACGATAAACAATGTGACGTCATTCTAAATCCAATATGGCGGACGTCCCAAGATGGCGGATCGACTTTCTAATCACAACCCCCTTGATATGGGTATCGAATGAAAGGTAAAATACGATAAAGTGTGTGACGTCATTCTGAATTCAATATGGCTGACGTGGGAGAGGTGGGGTGAGGTGGGGAAGGGGTGGGAAGGTTTGGGAAGAGGTGGGATAGGGGTGGGGAATGGGTGAGAAGAGATGGGGAAGAGGTGGGAAGAGGTGAGAAGGGGCGGGAAGAGGTGGGAATGGGGTGGAAAGAGGTGGAAAGAGATGGGAATGGGGTGGGAAGAGGTGGGAAAGGGGTGGGAAGAAGTGGGAAGTAGTGTTAGAGAAGACGGTAGAGGGAAGGGGTGGATGGCGGTGGCAAATTAAAGGGTTTTGTCTGTCTGTTTGCAAAATAAGTAGACTAAAAAGAAAAAATTAAATTATATAAAAAAAATATTTTTAAGAAAAAGCTTTTATTTGAAAAATTACTAAAAAGTAAAAATATTTTTTTTAAAATTCATACACCTGGAAACCAAAAGCTTTGGGGCGGTCAATTGAGCAAAGTAACTATGCAATAGCGCTATATGTAATTATTATTTTTAATAAAAACAATATAGATTTATCTTGTTAACAGTAAATAAAAACTATACATTTTTTGTCCTGAAGCAAATGAAATGATTAAAATAACAATTTAGATTTTCACGACCTATTTTACAAAAAAACGTATGGCACGGAATTGAAAAACGCCAGTAGACATCGAAAAGGAGTGAAAAGGGTTGATTTAAAAAATATATCTAGGTTAATGTTCTCCAAATGGGATGAAATTCGAAGATGAAACATAATTTAATAAACATTGAATTTGATTTTTTTCCTTGAAATCAACAATTTTCGATATATTGTTTTTTACCGTGTTCAGCCCTACCTTGGGGGTATTGTCGGAAATACTTGTGCTCAACGTTTTTGGGTGTTAAATTTTTCCTATTTGTGGTCCAGCAATAAAACTTTACACATGGACCCGAGCTAATTCCATTATTAAGTCTAATTTTACTGGACCACGTAGCACCTTTATCCTGTCAGCCCTCCAGCATATACAGTTCATCTCAAAGTTTTAGCAACCTGAGGCCTAGTTTTTTAATGCAAGGAGTTTCTAATGTGCTTTTATTAAACACTTTAATATTCTTCTTCACATTCTAAACTTCTAGCTAATTTATCTGTAGAATAAAATGCTTAAACTTGCATTGAAAAACTGGACCTTAGGTTGCTATAACTTTGAGATGAACTGTATCGGATCATGTGCACACTATATAGATGTTAAGAAAGGTGTTGACTGAACACAGCCCTGTCTGAAGCGTTTGCCAACTTTACATTTGTCGGAGTTAGTGTTCTCAACTTTTACCAAAGCAGAGTTTTCTTCATGAAGTAAAATCGAATAATGAATTCTGCCTCCCATATTTTTTTATATGTTCCATGAAAGATTACTAATTTAGGTAACATAATAATATTTTGTTGTATATGCTTCTTGAAACATATTTAAATACTTGAAATGCAACTACTGAAGGTAACTGGAAAACGATGACGCAAACAGTTGTATTTAGAATCTCAAACGTATTTGCATCATATTATATTTATTTGCAGAAGTATGAGAGATCCAAATAGCTACAGTAATAACTGCCTACGTCTGCAACGTGTAAATTAATAATGCTCAAGTTTAGGGGATGGAAAATAGCAGTGAATACATTAAGAGATTAGGGTGTAGTAGTCATCGCCACCTGATATTTTCAGTTGAGAAATAACTCTCCTGCAGTTTAGTATTTACCTCGTCCAGAGCAATTTTATGGCTTAAATAATGAAAAAAATTAATAAAACAATGCAAAAATACATAGAATAATGCAAAAACCATGAGAAACAAATATTAATTAAAATAACCAACTTTATTCTAAGGCCCTGGAAGGATATTTTTATACTGAATTCAGAAAATATTCCGCTAGCAGCGATTGGCCTTTCTATTCCATCTTCTATAAATCATATAATGTCTGATAATAACTAATTGTGCTATTCCTGATGGTGGAAGGATGTGCCGGAACCTTTGCTAATAATATTTCTCTAATAGTCCATACGAAACTTGCAAAAAAGTGTAAAACCCCAAAAGTGCAGGGTAGCGACCAAACATGACTACCCGTTTTCGAGGACGGACAACCCCCATCGAACTACTCCTAAACGCTTCGATTTTTCCTCGGATTTTTCGTTGTCAGGCATGCGAGGACTTGTTGGATCGGTCATTTTTGAGGAAACTCAATATGTCCTGTAAAACTTTGCAACCAGACGTCCTAACGACCAACGGGGGTTGAAACCACCCCCTCCCTCAATACCGGAACATGCAAAAAAATATTCAAACATGCTGAAAATTATTTTCTAAACGTTTTCAAGGCCGGGGAATACGATGCCGATATTATTTAGCCTCCCACCCTTAACCAGCATAATGCCACCCATTTTCTCCATTTTTCGTTATCAGGCATGCGAGGACTTGTTGGATCGGGGTTTTCCAATATCTACGTATGCGTACAGTTAGTCCTTAACCCATATATATATATTGCATTTAATTATATTTCTCAAGGGTCCTCAATATTGAGGACGTAACAAATGGAAGGTATATGCCGAGAATACACAACCGACGGCTACGGGACATATTTTGTGCGTCGGTCCTCGCTGGATCGCTGTATGGAGGCCGCGTAAGAGGAAGACGACTCCCTCTCTCTATGATTTAATTTGTAAACTCCGAAGAATAAATTAAAATTTAATAATAGTAATATATAAAGTATGTCTAGAATAAGAATAAAAATCATGTTGCACATATTGTGAAAAAAATCATGTATATAATATATAATAAAAAAGTAGACTGTGCACATACACGAATATATATACATGCGCATAGCCCATTCTATCAAACTTCTTTTAAGCTGCAATAAAAAAATTTCTCTCCATAGAAAACCTGATCCATAGAGCGCTTGTGATCTCACTATAAGAAAAACCGATGGTTTTGGGCATGCAAGGGTAGTTTTTGGGGACTAAGAGAGAAACTGATGCAACTATCGTGTTCTTCAACCTTGGAAATGGGGATACCTTCTTCTCCTTGATGGATACTTCAGGATTCAGAGAGAGGGTGGTTTCAACCTCCCTGGGGTCGTTAGAATGCCTGGTGGCAAAATTTTACACGACATATTGAGTTTCTTAAAAAAAAAATCAATGCAAGTCCTCGCATGACTGAAAACTAAAAATGGGAAGAAGGAGTGGTTTTATGCATTTAGGGGCAGTTGGTTAGGAGTGGGAGGCTAAATAATATCACCATCGTGTTCCCCGCCCTTGAAAACGTGTGGAAAACAATTTTCAGCATGGATGTTTTATGCATGTTTCGGCATTGAGGGAGGGGGTGGTTTCAACCCCCGTGGGTCGTTAGGATGTCTGGTTGTGAAATTTTACAGGACATATTCAGATTCCTTAATAGAAACCCGATCCAACAAGTCCTCGCATGCCTGACAACGAAAAAATGAGAAAGGTTTTTTCATTTAGGGGGTAGTTCGAGGGGGTAGGGAACGCGCGACTATCACCATCGTGTCGGCCGTTCACGAAAACGGGGGGTAGTCATGTATGTTCGCTACTCCTGCACTTTTGGGATTTTTGCAACTTTGGCATGGACTACCCAGATAGCATTTATTATTCCACGAATGTACATTTTGCATTCCCAATGTTCTAATTGCATTCTGTACTTGCCATGTATGTTCCCTCAACATTCCCATATAAATAATATTTTCACATATACAATATGATTATACATACGATATAAATGGAATATACAGAAAAGTTTATATTCACAGTCGCATATACTGTGTACACGTATCAGGAAACGTTCTTCGTATATGTGTTCATGTACATCGTATAAACATTCGTCAATGATTTTATCTGTATAATACAGGTATATTTTTTGTAGAAATATTTGCATCGCCCGAGCGCCGCGCCGACAGTAATATCATCAAAAGTTCAGCACTTTTAACGCGAACGCTGATTGGTTCGATTTTTGAACTAATAAAAATAAACCTGCATCACAACTGATGAGACAGCAATGCTAGTTTTATAGTACCTATCTACCTACCTACCTACAAAAATAATTATGATATTTCTCTATCTATATAGATTTGATTTAAGTACATTTATAATCATCCCTTGTGCGGTGTATGACGTTTTATAAATTTTAAATCGTTCGTCAATATTATTGTATATATGAAACATGTTTTAAATTTTGAATCCAGACTTTAGATTTGTGATCGAATATTGAATAATAATGAATATGGAATATTAAATAATAATGAATGAAATATTAAATAATAATGAATACCTTTTTTAATTTATGTACTGAGTTCAATTAATTAGTAACTATCTCGGTAACTATCGGCATTTCTTAAGCAGATAGTTCAGACTTAGAATGGGTATTTAATTACTTTTTATCTTTTATATTTAGATTTCTGTTTTCCATGTCATTACAATCCCCTTGTAGAATTTTTTAAATGCGCGCCACGGTCATTAGGTTAGTGCGTACTGCTATTAGTATACGTCACGCTTCTGCTGTCAAATGTATGTTTTGTTTTTTGTTTTCCCCTGATTTATTATAATTATTCCAAGTATATACATTAATTGCATTGCTGTAAGTATTTTACAATTGTATACAATATAACTACCACATAGTTTTGTTGTCATTTGCAGATATTTTATATTTAGACACTAAAGTTTAATGTGTATTCCTTTGTACATATACTAAGCATACCACCTATATTAGTTATAATAATTACGGCGTTTGTAGGTATCGATTTTTAGAAAAGAAACTGAGGTGTCTTTGTAATGGTCTCGATCCACGAAAAGGAAGCTTGGTGGTCACCATTCAAACAATTGACTGATCATTGAAAAACAGGTCAAAATTCAGATGAAATGTGAACACTTTACGGGGTGTTTAAATCTTATTTTCAAGAAGGTAGGTTCGATCTATTTCAATATTAAGGAGCTTTTGTTTATTTAAATCACAACCATTGGATTTAATTACAACATACGAGTTGTGATAGGTATTTACCTATTTGTAGTAATTTGCTTTATACCTATTTCAGAGGATTATAGAAGAGCTGCAATTAATTGAAAAGGCCAGAGATCTGATGTACAGAGTGAATAAAAACAAATCAAAGGACTATGTACAAAAAGCACGTTATTCCTCCCGTCAGATGATATCAAATCAATTCAAATCAATTTATTTCTGGAATATTACAAACATCAGGTATATATTAATTTCACATAATATATAATATGTACAAAAAGAAAAAAAAAACAGAACTTGGTCTGATCACCTAGGCATGAAATACCTGTATTGTGATATAGACCAAGTTTATATATTATATATACCTATTATCAAAAATCCATATAGTATGGCAGGTAATTATTCCATACTAATATACAACTTTTTTTTTTAATTATTACGTTTTCTTTTTTTTTTTTAAATTGGAACTACTGAGGAAATAGAAAGAATAAAGAAACGAAATAAAAACAACAATAAACAAAAAAATATATACCTAAATATATATATACACACACACATATATATATACACATATACATATATATACACATATATACACATATATACACATATACACACATACATACACACACACATATACATATATATTATAGTTAATTCATTGGAGTATCAGTTAGTTGAAAATTATTTTAAACATAATGAAATAGAGTGGGTAAGCAATTAAAAAAAAAAAAAAAGATTAAGAGTACATTGTAAAACACTATTCACCAAATATTCTGCTATATGATAACAATAATACAACCCGCATTGCTAATTAAATATACCTTGAAAATTTTCAAAATGCGAACTAATATGTTTCTTGACTTCTTTTTTAAATTTGTTATAATTTGCTATACTTTTAATTTCAGGTGGTAATAAGTTAAATAATTTAGGACCTAAATAAAATATAAATCTTTGAAAATGGGCTTTTTTACACAATGGGATAATAATGTTTTGTGATGAAATAGATCTGGTGTAATGATTGAAAATGCTTTCAGTGTTATTATCATTATTACCATTATTATTATTATTATTATTATTATTAATTCTTCTCATCCATAGTATACATTGGAAAGTATAAATCTGTCTGATGTTAAATAAGCCCGTTTCCTGGTATAACTGATTTGTGGAATGTCGTTGGTGTTTTTTAAAAATAATTTTTAATATTGTATTTTGTGTGACTTCTAGATTATTTAATGAATGTTTATACAATCCACCCCATGCAATTATACAATATCTTAAAATGGACTCAACCAAGGAATCGTACACCGTAATCACAATTTTTTTATTTAAAATATCTCTCAGCTGTTAAAATTTGTGTATTAATCTTTTAAGCTTCTTTGTTATAAAATCTATATGTTCATTCCATTTTAAATGCCGACCAACCACAATCCCTAGATATTTTAACGAATCAACTCTGTCGATACGTGCACAGTTACAATTTTGGATATTATCACAGTTAAAATTATGTATTTTGAGATTATCATTTTGTGGTTGATCTGCGGATGTAGTGGTGAAGGTTATAAATTTGGTTTTTAATAGGTTTAAGCTTAGGAGACTAAGATTCAACTAGTTTTGAATTTTTTGCATTCCAAACTCTGCATTGGTGTATACTTCATTCCAAGAGTCCCCGACGAAATTTATTACGGTATCATCTGCATAACATATAATCTTACCTTTAATATTTAACTTACCCAGTAGATTAATATATATTAAAAACAAAATGGGACCTAACACTGTCCCCTGAGGAACGCCCATGGATATTTTTAATGGGTCACTTAAGCAGTTATTAATTTTTACTACTTGTAGCCTATTAGTTAAGTAATTCTTGAAAATCTGCAAAGCAGAACCTCGTACACCACTATCCTCTAGGCGTTTTAAGAGTATATTGTGATTGACGGTGTCAAACGCCTTGGCCAAGTCAAGAAATACAGAAAGACATTTTTTATTTTCATTATTATTTTTTACAATATTAGTAATCAGCTCATGAATTGCAGTCTCCGTACCAATATTTTTCTGAAAACCAAATTGACTTTTGCTTATAATATCGTTTTTATTTAGATAATTCATCAGTTGTGTTTTGATGCACTGTTCAAATAATTTGGCGAAGTTATTAATAATTGTTATAGGTCTATAATTTGTTGCATCTTTTTTGTTACCTGATTTATATATTGGAATTGTTACTGACTCCTTAAACTCATTGGGGACATAACTAGTAGAAATTGCAGTGTTAAAAATATGCACTAAAGGTTTTAACAAATGTTTGTGACACGTTTTAATTAATTTTGCCGATATTCCATCCGGCCCCGGGGAGGAGTAGTTCTTTAAATTATTAATATGTATAATTAATTCGTTTTCAGTTACCGGATGCAGAAACAAAGATGTAGCGATTTTATTTATATTCACTGTAGTAGGTAATTGAACATTCTTGTCTATTTTGCTAGCCATTTTCTCTCCAATATTGATGAAAAAATTATTAAAATAATTTGCCTTACTTACGTCACTTTCTAATACCCCTCCTTGCTGATCTTCTATATTAAAATTTTCTTTATTCCTTTTATTTTCATTATTTGAAGCTTCATTTATAACTTGCCAAATTTTTTTGTAATTTTTATTTGCATCTTTTATTTTATTTTTATAATATTCGTTTTTAGTTGATTTTATTAAATTATTTAAACGGTTTCTGTACATTTTATACTCAGCTATATTTTCGTCCGTGTTGTTCCTTCTCATTTTCTTTTTTAGATAATCTCTGTGAATTATTGAATTTATAAGGCCTTGTGTAATCCATGGTTTTATTCTCCTCATTTTGTTATTTTTTGTTTTTAATATTTTTGTATGTAGTTTTATAAAGTTTTGGATTTTATTTATAAATATAGAATATCCTTTCTGAGCATCAGTTTCTAGAAGCACTTCATCCCACTTTTCACGTTTCAATGCTTTATTTAACTTGTTATAATCGATTATATTTATTTCATTACAATTTTTTGGTGTCCCTAGTTTTTTGTTTGAGATCGATTGACAATAAAATGGTAAAGTGATCTGTTAAATCAGTTTCAATTAATCTTGGAATTATGTTAATATTTTTTTTGCATAGTTTGTTTATCTACTCTAATAAAGGCATTATCTATTATACTTGTTGAAGTATTTGTTACTCTTGTAGGTTTATTTATGAAAGATAAGAATCCATGTTGTCCAAGTACACAAGAGTAATTATTGACTATATTTTCTTTTTTATTATTTAAGTTTATATTTATATCTCCGACAAACACCTCTACATTTTCAGTTTTTAACTCGATGAGATAATTATTTAATTCTTGAATGTATATGTTAACATTTGTTGATGGAGGTCTATAAGACGCGGTTATTAAAAAGGATATTTTATTTTTTACAAATTTAAATCTCATTAAATTTGTTTCACTAAAATATTGAATTTCCATACATATATCTATATTATTTTTGCAATAAACTACAACACCATCATTTTGGTTATAATACGATTTATTATAGTAACAAGTAAAATTGGGAATAGAAAAATCACTTACCCCATCTAGACACCATGTTTCAGACAAAACAATCACATCCAAATTGTCTACCCCCAAATGATCAAGATAAATCATTAATTCTTCAAAATTTTTCTTTAAACTTCTAACATTATAGTGTACTATATTTAAAAAATCATTTTTATTATTACTGATTAAATTAATTAAAGAATCATTAATATGTTCGTAGATTATTGTCTCTATTTCCTCAGTTTGATTTGTTTCATTCAAAAAATTTATTTTGCTTTGAAGTTGAATTTAGAACAGAATGTTCCTGTATACTATATATTTACATAACACGAAAATTTTATAACCTACCCCGAACATAATATTTTCATTAGTGAAAAAGAAAACATCTCTCCTAAATATTTAAGAGGTTATACTAAAATAATAAAAAAAAACATAAGCACCTATATTACATAATATATATAAACAAAAGTTATGAATTCCATTTAATGTTGAGAAATATTTGAGATACAAAAAATTAAATAGAGGCAAAGTATAAGTATGTGTTTACACATTATATTGTATTTATTAAACATTTTCTTATATAGATATGAATAAATTTGTAATTATGAGTTATAGAGAAAAATCCATCACCTCATTAGATTGTTTATATCAGCATTGTTTTTAATCTTGACCACAACACCATTTTTTTTGCCATAGATAGATCCATTAAAACTCCATGAATTTTTGGCGCCTAGGGCTTCCCTTGCCATTTTTAGAAGTTGACTCCTTCTTACAGTTAAATCCTCTGCGACAAAAATGTTTGTACCTTTAAATCTTTTGCAGTTTTTGATAATATTTATTTTATGTTCATAGTTTTCGAATTTTACAATTACAGGTCTTGCTTTTTGTGGATTTATATGTTTACCAATTCTAGAGGCCATCACAATGTCATTAGATGAGTTGTTAAATTTTCCAATATCGTTTAATACATGTGTAATTTTTAAGTTCATATTTTCATGCTCTTCCTCGGTGATGCCAAATATGCATATATTATTCTTTTTTTCATTTTGCTGTAGGTGATCAATTTTAGATTCCAGTTCTTCAAGTTTATTTACGTTGCTTTTTATCGATATTTCCATTGCTGCAGTTTTTTCCTCGACTTTATCGTTAAACTTTTTTAGGATAGTATTTATAAAGTCTTCATCGACGAATAATTCCTGTATTGTCTCTCTAATTAAGGCCTTTAAATCTACTTTTTCTTGTTTATTTCTTGATCCCATTATGCCACTTACACTTTACAAACTATACTTTAAGTTATTCTTTTTTTTTTATTTTAATTTTTCACTTTGTTCTAACAGTTAAAAAGCCAGTTTAACGGAGTAGTAAAATATACGTGTTACTCTGTACACGACATACCCATATGATATTATATCGAAGAACATATTGGAAGCCGTCGACTTTCCCAAGAAATTTTGTCTTTACTAGAAGTTGAAAGAAGATAGGTATGTTGTTCTTTTAATAACTCTGGTAGGCATTTAAAATCAAGTACCTGAAATTTCGAACGTTCACTTGAACGAATTTCATATGAAAAAGAAAAATTAATAAAAGCCACACTTCGATTTAGGTGTAAAAACTTAAGTATTGTGGATATTTATTGTCAGCAAATGTGGCAATGAAGTGTTTATGCCTAAATCGATGTGTGGTTTTTATTAACTTTTCTTTTTCATCTAAAATTCATTCAAGTGAACGTTCGAAACTTCAGGTACATTTAAAATCACACGTTAAACAAATCCTCGTCATAATATGATACTCTCAACTATGACAGCGGGTACCGATATTCCTGATCTTTGACCTTTCATATCTCAAAAACTGGCGATTTTCAGATATTGTGCCCATGAAAACTTTTGATCAGGATATTATGAAGTACAACATACTACAGTTTCAGCCCATTTGACTGTACCTTCTTTTCCATTTATTTTGTGCCTGCCGTGTCCTTTATGATAATATCAATTTGTTTAATTTATGTTTGATCAGTTTTATTTTTTCTGTAAGATCTTTGTAAGATGTTTTTATATTTTTCAACTTTATCATGGCCAGTTTTTAAAGAGAAATAAGTACCTATTCAAATATAATACAATGTATTTTCTTTTGTAGTTGGACTAGCACGTGTATCTCCTCCTCTGGACAGGAAGGAAATACCTTCTTAAAAATTGGAAAAGCCAAAAGAAAGTATTCAGCCAATAGGATCAGTAACAGATGATGTGTTGAGAATGAAAAGTGGACTTTCGCAATTACAAGTATCACCATCGGCAACACCTGGACACTTGGTTTTGAAAATGTAAGCCCTCCAATTTTTACTATTTTTTACTTACTGACAAAAAATTCGTTATAGTAAAATATGACAGTTCATAAGTTGCAAAGAAAATTTTTTTGTTAAAAAAAATCTCAATTGAAATTTTTGTCACAATTGTTTTTTATTATTACAATTCATTTTTGTAACAAAAAATAAAAATATATTTAAAGTAACACAACTGTTTTATTTATACCTCTTCCTATTTTATAATTTAAGATGCATACTTAATTGTTACAACAATGTAAAGTAATTAATAAAATAAAATCATGTTTTGTTCTTGGCAATTTAAAACACGATTTGAAATTGATAAAACTTTAAGGTAGTGTAATATGATCATTAGATTTTTTCATAAATAACACGTTAAGTATGATTTTTAAGCTGAAGTTTTAGAGTGATAAATGTTTGATCCATTTTAAAATGGTTTTTAACAGATCTTATTAACGTAAAACTATTTTTTTTACATATATTCGTGGACCTTTGTAAAGTATTGTTATAGCAAATACAGTTTTATTTAAGTTTATTTAGCATTTGTGTGCCCCATTCAATAAAATTTGATGAATAAAACATTTGACTTTAGTGGAAAACTAATAGTAAAAACAAATTTTCTGTGCATATATTCCACATTTACTTACATAATATTCTTCACAAGGAATATGAAATGTGGAAAATTGGAGTAAGTACCTAATAATTGACTGTAACAATTAAACTTTAAAATTAGATACTGGATTTATTATATGCAAGTACTTCACTCATATCATGTATTCTCTTGAGTTTAATTATTATAATAATTTATTATTTGCTATAATCATAGATGAGTCACTGCGTCATACTGAACATATTCAGAATGAAGCAGCGACTCATCAATGATTACAATAAGTAATAAATTTTTATAATAATTAAACTTTGAAGAAAATACATGGCATGAGTGAAGTACTTATAGCTGCCACTGATACTTAATGTTCATTCCTACAATATACATGCATCATAGATTTATGATCCATGTGTAACATACCAGGCACCTACGGTTTAATTCCTGCGAAGGTAGTACTCATATACCATGAACATGCAGTGTACATTGTGAATGTAGGATGGACCTTCCTCCTATATACCTCATGTATCTATCAGTATGTCAATATACGTTTCTGGTTCATATCAAGTTCCGTTTTGGTCTATGGGTACGTTGTAGGAATCTTACTCGTATATCGAGAGGCGGTCATCTGTACGTCTCTCTGACATTCAGATTTTCTACACGGAATACAAAATGAATATTCATTCTTAGTTCCATGGGTACATAAAGTACGTTCCGAGCACATGCTCTAAATGTAAAAATGCTATCTGGGTATAATCATAAATAATAAGTAAAGAAGTATACAGTTTTTTTAACCTTCATATGAGGCTGTCATTGAAGTACTGTTAAGAAACATGCACACTGGACACTACAATAGCCAACCAAGTTAGCATCTTTAATGAGCTGTCATCTCTAAAAAATAAAGGGAACTATTTGGGACAAGCCTTTGTCACTATTCATACCAAGCCTATTATTTTATTACATTTATTTCTTATATTAAGTTGTATTAATGATCAATATGCCTCTCTGATGGCAAAATGCGCATCAAGTGTATTGTTTAGAATTTTAATGTTCGTGTAACTGTATGCAAACTTTTCTTATTTTAAGTTTGTTAAAGATTTGAAAAAGTATTAAATTAATTAAAGGAACTATTCCGGCAAGAGGTTTGCTATGAGATGAAGTTAAATTTTTATTCAAAAGAAAGTGTCGACTTTAAGTACAGAATGTTGCTTTACAAAATCTATTCTATTTCCTGCCGCGGGTAATAGGAATACAATAAACTCCAATTTCTGCTTCATTGTATAACATTCATTCTTAAATCCATGAGAAAAGCCTGTTGGACAACCCGTTTTCAATTGAATCCGAGCCTGAGTATACGTATTTGGCATTGCCCCAAACAAAACTAGTTCTACAAATTCTAGGTGTCAGTGGCTTTAAAATTGGTTTTGTGGGTGAATAATCCAGGAAGAGTTTATTTTAATACTTCTATTTTTGTCAAATTATGTAAAAATGTAAACACATACTAAGTGTTTCTAAAAGCAAAAACTATAAACTCTGTTTAAATATGAATTTGGGAAAACAGATATATCGACATATGCAAACCCTCACTAAATCACGTATATTCATTTATGTAGAATGCATGATAACTATAGTACACTAGTGTGGCATTTACATCCAACAATTTGATTCGTAGATTTGTGAGGGCGAATGCAGATTCATTCCTTTCGCGATACTAAAAGTAAAGTAATGGCAGTTAAAGCAAGCAAACTAAGCAATACTAGGCGAGGGTTGCGTAGTTTGAAAGAAATGCAAAGCAGTCGGTCCCATGTCTATTAGATGTTAAGAAAGAGGAAAATTTCTACTTTTCGATGGAAAAGAGGATCGGCAAAATTTTCAAGTTAATAATAAGTATTAATCCAATATATCAAACAATGTTGATATAGGACAGGTCAAAACGAGAATACATTAATAAGAAATCATTTACACATATAATAATAAAAAAAAAATTAATTTACAAATTCACAGAATTTACTAAATATTCATATACGCTATAATAGGCATTACTGAGCAACATGTTTTTAACAGCAGATATAAATTTCTTTAAAGTACAACTTTTTATGCTTATATCTAATTTATTATATAGAACCGTACCGACATAGTAAGGATTAGATTTATAAAGTTCTAATCTGGGAAGTGAGTACTGCAAATTTTCTCCATGACATGTATTATATTCATGTGATATATTCTGAAAAGTGAATGTGTTCAAATTTTGTTTGACAAAAGTTAATATTTCAATAGGAACAAAGAGACACACATTGCTCTCATCGATCTTGAAAAAGCATATGATAGCGTCCCCGTAACACAACTTTGGAAAGCTATGGAACAACTTAGCATAAGACTTACTCTAATAAACGAACGCCATCAGAGAGTACTACAAAAATAATTCCGCTAAAATAAAAATTGGCAACACACTAACAGGAGCATTTATCACAACTAAAGGCCTAAGGCAAGGATGCTGCTTGTCACCCACTCTGTTTAAAATTTATCTAGACAGAGCCCTACAAGAGTGGACGAACAAGTGTGAGAATATGGGTCTAAAAGTGGGAGATGAGATACTATATAGCCTATATTTCGCGGACGACCAAGTTGTAATAGCGGAGGACGAAGACGATTTAGGTTACATAATTGGAAAACTCCAGGAAGAATACGAAAAAGCTGGACTGACCATGAATATGACTAAGTGTGAATATCTTTTAGTCGATAACAACGAGAGTGACAACCTATCCTTGGAATCTGGAATAATAAAAGGGGCACAAAAATTACTAGCAACTGAAATGGATTTCTTAAGAAGGAGTTGTCGAAAATTTAAACTGGAAACACGGAAATAAGGGAAATGATGTGCAATGAACAGACTATAGCCGACGAAATCAAAAGACGGCAATTAGTATGGTTTGAATATACGAAATGAATGGATGGCCCAAGAAAGTTCTGGATTGGATACCGCCAGAACGAAGGAAGAGAAGACGGCCGAGAAGAAGCTGGCGAGACGACATAAGAGAAGCAATGGACGCTAGAAATTTAGAAGAAGAAACTTGTTATAATAGACGAAATTGGAAACTGGGGACAGAGAGGCAGCGACAGCCGTAGAAATCTGTTGCATATATATATATATATATATATATATATATATATATATATATATAATATTTCAAGGATATACAAACACGGTGAAGTTAATATTTTTTGAGAAATAAATCTGATTACAGGATTTACGATACTGCAATCCATACATATAACGTAGGGCTCTTTTCTGCAGCATAAATAGATGACTAGTTGTAGTAGCATTACCCCAGCAAATCACTCCGTACCTAATTGTTGATTCAAAATTTGAATAATAAAATATTTTCACTAGGTACATTTTTGCTTATAACTTGTGATAATTTTTATAAAGCAAAACAAATACTCGCACACTTCCTGCATACGTAATCTATATGAGATTTTCAATTTAGTGACATATCTGCATAAATACCTAGCAGCTTAAGTCCTTTACTTGTTCAGTTGTTTTATACTGAAGTTTAATTGATGGATTAGATATGTAAGTGGCGCCAACAGGATTAGACTGCATCGAAAACGTTTTTTCCTGATTCATTTCCAGGTGGTTTGAAGTAAAATAATTGAAAAAGGAAGTCAAATTATCTTGAAGTTCAGACATTATGTATACATCTTGATTGCATGATAAAAGAGACATATAATCAGCAAAAGCACAATGAAAAATGGAAACTAGGTCTTCTATATCATTAGTATATAAGAGGAATGGGAGTTAGCCCAGAACACTGCCCTGAGGAACTTCAATATTAACATCCATTTCCTGCGATCACTTGCCACAATATTCAACTAATTGCTCTGTTCATCGGATAGGATCGTAATATTTTATTGCACTGACGACGCAATCCATAACATTCCACTTTTTTAAGTAGACTGTCAAGGTCTACGCAACCAAATACCCTCGATAAAACGGCAAATAAGGCCATAACTTTGTTACCCTCGTCAAGATTTTTGTAAATATGATTTAAAAAAATTACTACAGCAGAAATTGTAGAGCAGTTCACTCTAAATCCATGCTGATTAGGTGACAATAAATTATTAGATTCTAAAAATAATATTCTGTTTGCAAACAATTTTTCGATTCTTTTGGGAAAAACTGATAACAAACAAATGGGACGATAATTACAAATTTGTTTGGAATCTCCTTTCTTGAAAAAACATCAACGCAAATCTGGAAAATGACCTTCAGCGAAGCAATGATTTATAATGTTACATAAGGATTTTGCAAGAAATTTGGCATATTGCTTAATAATTTTTATAGAAAAATTGCCATGTCCAGTTGATTTTGAATTTTTCAAATTATCTATTAGGTACATTAATAATTTCAGATTCGGTAATATCACGAAAGACAATTGATTCATCAACAATACTTAGCATATTACAATTATTAATATTTTGTTGTTTAGATTTTATAATAGATTTCGGGAGATTTATAAAATATGAATTAAATTCATTGGCAATGATAATGTTATCGTCTGTCTCTACATTATTTATGATCATGGTAGATGTGTCCTTTTTTATTTGCTTATTTGATCCTTTAATAGATATATTAATAATATTTCAGATCGTTTTTATTTTATTATCAGAATTCGGTAAGATATAAAAATACATTTTCTTTGTATGCCTTATAACATGGTTATAAATGGTCTTGTAATAGGTTTTCTCAGTTATACCTAATTTTTAATAAATCTTTTAAATATTTAGATGAAATTTTTATTCCTGTTGTCAACCAATTTTTTTTGTCAGTGCTAGTGGTAGCTCGTATATGCAGAGTATAAAAATAAATATTGTGATGCAAACCTGAGTGTTTTAGTTTTAGAACATTTTTGAATTATCTGCAAATCGTATTCCCATTTAAATAGATAAAGTTACAAACAAGCCACTCATATAAAAAATACTAATCGATTAAAATCTAAAATAAACAAGGCAAAAGTTACGCTACTTCCCAAAATTAATTATGATCTCTACACCGTCTCAAACCTTGAAAACCAGTCAGAATTTAAAAAAGGTCAGCGCTCTCGAAGTGCACTCTTGAATGTAAAATATGACATAATCAGCAACAATTTAGACAAGACAAACTTAGTACAGGATGTTGATAGAAACAATATATTTTTCTCCTGAAAAAATGCAAACTATCAATTAGACTAGAAATAAGTTTTTAAAATGAATTATATAATTCATTTTAAAACCTTATTTCTAGTCTAATTGATAATTTTTACCAAAATTCATTTTGTTTGACTTTATTAGAGGTCGAGAAGTAGCGATAAATATCGCTAAAACCAACGTTGGCGCTGAAAGTATTGGTGAATGTAACACTAACATACACACATGTATTTTTAACTAGCGATCACAAGAGTAAAAGAATGTTGCTAATATTTATTGTAAATCTTCAGGAGTTAACCTCTAGCGCATCTTATTAAAAATTCATTTTATTGTGAGAAAGACCATTCAACGTCGACAGAAGTAACATATATTACACTTAATAGACTTAAAATATCTCAACTTTTTCAGAGACTCCAAATTTATATCTTATGTAGAAGAGTTTACTTCTTTACCATTGAAAAGATTCGCTATACTTGACATCGTAAGAAATCCATAATTGTTTTCAAAATAATTTTTGTTTTACTTTTTCAGTAATGTTTTCCGAGAGCCGGGGCGCACCCCCGGTATTTGGAAATGCCTCGCGCCCCCCACCCCAAAAAAAAAGATGCGCGTGGCATGCGCGTGAAATTCATATCGCTATCGCTGTTAAGAATATGTGCATTTTCTTTTTATTCTCGTCTCAGTGCTCAGTGTAAAGAGTACAGTAGTCTAAGAAATTGAAAAGCGTCGCCGCGTCGCCCTTAAAGTACCGATACCCGACGTCATAAACATCAAACGTCTCTGTTTCAATTGGAATTGACTTAATGACTTATATGACTTTGGATAAACTAGGTACATACACTTGCTGCTGCTCCTCACATAATCATAAATAGTAAACTAAGAATTCATATCATTTTTATTTTTAGTTTGATATTTTTACTTCCACATCCAGTGGAAGTATAGTAACGACAAAAAAAAATTTAAAAATTTTTATTGTTCAAATAGGCTTAGAATGTCACGAAACGTCGATATTTTAAGTTTGAGCGAAAAAAAATTTCTGTCTGTCGGTATGTCGGTCTGTCGGTCTGTCGGTCTGTCGGTCTGTCGGTCTGTCGGTCTGTCGGTCTGTCGGTCTGTCTGTCTGTCGGTCTGTCTGTCGGTCTGTCTGTCGGTCTGTCTGTCGGTCTGTCTGTCGGTCTGTCTGTCGGTCTGTCTGTCGGTCTGTCTGTCGGTCTGTCTGTCGGTCTGTCTGTCTGTAACTTTTTTGTGCGCACGTGTACTCTGAAACCGTTTGAGATATTGACTTGAAATTTGGCACACATATGTACTTTAACGAGATCTAGAACTAGATTATATTTTCATCTTGTTCCGTAGAAGGGTTGGGGTAAATTGGGGTAAATTTGGAGAAAATAGGTAAATCAAGCAGGTAAGAGTCCATAAAATTGGTATTTGGTATATACAAGAGAAGCTAAGGTCTCAAAAAAAATTTTGGCATTAGCCACCCCCCTTACTACACCCACCCCATTATTAAAGGGGATGAAAAAAAATTGTGATTTAGTGTGTGTACAAGAACCAGAAACCTCAAAATGAAGGTGATGTTTACTAAAATCTTTGGTACTCTTTTAATCGTGTTAATTATCTTTTAGTACCAACTGTTCAGACTGTTCAAAAATTGACGTCCAAAATGATTTAACTATGAAATATTAGAAGCTTTTAAAAACAAAACGTAAATCTAGGCCAATTTCCAACTAATTAAAAACTGTTATAGTGGAGTAAAATTAGGAATAAAAAATTCGTAATGTGAATTGTCTGGTCAGGGCAGCTTTTTTGTTTTAACGTGTTCAGGGGATCAACTTAAGTTCAAAATTCAATTTTGCAGTTTCTGCGAGGTCGGTGTATTGTTTATTTACATAATTTAATTTTTCAAACCTTGTTTTTCATCGGTTTTAGTTAAAATCTATAAGACCTACGGAAAACAACAAAAGAAAGGAAAATGTTCGTTATGAGCTGTACAATAAATGTACGTAAACTATAATTCATTCCAATTGTTATTATTATTTAAAAAAAAATTGAATTTTGCAAAATTATGCGTTTCTAAACAAAACACTGTTCTTTCAAAAATAGTGGATAATATTCAATGAAATTTTGGAGAAATATAGCCCTTATAAAGTACAATCACCACTTAAAATTTCAAATCAAAATGATTATTAAATGGTTCAAATTATTGCTAAAACTTTGCACCCTTGTGAAATACTGCCATCAAAACCGAGAAATGTGTACGATGGCTCAAATTGTAGCTTTTTACAAGTACTTTAAGATCACGGAGAGAGAATTTTTTTTTTTCAAAATTTAAACCATTTTTATTGCAGTTGTTTATAATTTTCGAAATTGTAGTTATAAACAAATTCATAGAAATCTCTGTTTTTTTTTATGAAATCAAAAACCGCACAGGAGTAATGAAAGTAGATTAAAAAATTAATGCTCTACTTGCATTTGGAGCTAAGATACGTTAGTTTTTACGTTTAGGTGACTCATAAATAAACAAATCGATATTTCTTATTGAAATTTGGACTGGTAATTCTCCAATGTTCATTATTTTATCTCTGCTACCTGAAAATAATCCGAAGCTACAATCGTTAAGAGACACTGTATAGAGGGTCTAAAGTGGAATTTTTAGAGATTTTGTTAGATTTTGTTAGAGATCCGAAAATCACCAATAATACAACCGCTAAGCACACTTCTGTATATCATTCATTTACCAGAGATTCACTCATTTGGATATTGTTGGTAATTGTCCAGTGATTAAAAAAAAAATTGGGTGATGGTCTGTGCGAGTGGCCATTTTGGAGAATCGACGCTATCTTTGATTCTTATTGAAAATGCACTGCATAAGCATGTGAGGTGGAATTTTATATGTTTTTTAGGGTGCTGAACCCATTTCCGATAGCATAAATACTAAAAAGTAGTTACTAATCATTATTTAGTAAGATAGATACGAATCAACATCTTTTATATCTATACTAAATAGATTAACATCGTTTTATAAAACACGAAGTAACACAAAATGAATAAGTCAATGACATCACTAGTTTAAGTATATGACATGACTAATATATAGCAAAAAACAATATATGATAGGAATTCCGAAGTTTGTGATAAATGCTTCGGGTGTACTTGCCATTCCAGCATGTTTTGTACCTACTTTGCTGGTGCAGTATTTCTCAGTTATGAAGTGTAAAACAGGAAGCACATGGCATATTGCAATTCGTTCAGCCATTATATGAACGGAAACTTGGCGCGTCGTAGCTCCAACGATTCCACAATTCATTCAATCCAAGATTCTTGAAGGTAGTCCAATGTTATAACTGAAGAACTAGAACGTCTGTATCATTCGATCCATACCATCACTCTGATACCCTCTGTTTGTTGCATGTTCAATATGGGGCATAATACGGAGAGATCTGCTTCTTCTAACATGGCAAAGTGTAGTTCTTCGTGGGATTGTCTTAAATAGGCTTGCTGTATAGATATGCATGTGGTTGGGTTAGGAAAAGATGTTGCACTACAGAAGACCTGCATATTTGTCCATATATTGCTGCATTTTTCTAGTAGATACGATTTGAAACAGTCTTGAAGTTTGACTTTGTTTGAACTAGAAGACCAAAATTTGCCATTTTGTAAAGGAATAGGTGGTGTATTTTTAATAGAGTGAAGGTTGATTGATCCACATATGCCATGGCGACTTATCGAAGTAAGAATCAAATATGAAGTCAATTCTTGCTGCTGTATTTGCTATAATATTTTTCACATATGAACAGACAGCTTCACAGAAATCACCAAATGTTTTCAAGTCTTTCAGAGAAGTTTTCCTAGCGCAAGCCATGAAATCCACAATATAACAATTTGCAAGATTTGATAAGTTTGCTGAACTGCCATCTGTTTCGGTTAATACTTTTTCAAGTTCTGAGGATAGTGTGCTCTTGTTTACCTTTGTAAAGAACGCGTTTTCATCCAAAAGGAAAAAATTGTCAACGATCTCATATTTTAACAGTTCATTAATATGGCAACCTCTCTCTCTCTAACCAGTTGAATAGTGCGTTGAGCCATACCTTTTTTTTTCTAGGTGTCTATCTGTCTTTCGTAAATGTTTCATACGCTTTATTTCTTATAGTGAAAATCTGTAACTTATTTTTCACAGCATCTTCAACTGTCTGTTCCGTAATAATATTTCTCAGTTCTTTTGTCCCTGGAGAAAATAAGCTTTCGTTATCTGTAATGAAATTCATCATCGTTGTAATCTTACTTTCCATATTATTTGATATAATTGATGATGACTCATTTTTTTACTTCATCCACCCCCACTACCACCCCTTATCACCACCCCCACCCCGCTACCGATGTGGGGTATCGTATTATGGGTTTTTGGGGTAGATAAACAATTATTTCCACATACAAAATTTTTTTCGTTGTGAGTGATTTGGAAAAGAATCTGGATGTGGAAGTAGTGATTCCTTGGGCAGCGGTTTTTGTTAATCAAAAAGTCTGAAAAGAGATGGGCCCTGGTAATTTGTACTGGCCGCGCACCCCACTCAGCGGCCCGGCCGACAATTGAACAATTTATTGTCGATAATCGAATACAACATTTATTTCATCAACTACAATAAGTTTTGATGTTTGTGACCTACGTTCGAGATCGAGTAAGTCTAGAGGAATTCGTGAAAAATTTCCTGGAAAAATTAACTGCTGTAGTACTGATTTTACGCCACCAAAGTAACAATAATAGTTGGTAAAACCAACAGTGCACACCCCGAAATTTGTTTTATCCAATAAATAATATGCTCGTAACACCAGTTCATTGGTCAAATTATTATTATACTATTCGCAAATACGAAAACAAAAAGTATATTGCATTTGATCAGCGTATTTCTAAGACCGTCAATCGCTCGCAGAGAAAACTGTTTATATTCGGTTAGGAAACGATTTCTGAATTGCTTCCAAAATGTCCATCTGTCCATCCGTCATGTTTCTTGTAAGTATGAAACTTTGTCAGTAAATTAATCTTAGCTAAATGAATGAACAGAAATCTTGAAATGTTATTTCCAATCATTTATTTATATACAGGGTGTTCCTTAATGCCATGCTAATATTTCAAGGTGATTCCTTAGGTCATTTTATGAAGAAAAGTTCCGCAACGGCTTAAATTTTTTGATACAGGCTGTCGAATTTTTTTTAATCGTTATTTTTTAATATCTCAGAAAGTACATTGGATATTATTTTCAATTTTGGTATGTGTTAATAGGATATAAGACCACTGGCGGAGCGATATTTTATCTCTCCACCAGTGGCGTCCCTGTAAACACGTCCTCTGATATTTTTTACCAAAATGGTGGTACGCCACTGACATTTTTCCATGTGGATATTTTTTCTGATTAGCCTGGCCAATTCTACATGAAAACGGTCTCTTGCGTTTTTCTCAGGCGTCAGGCGCACAGTGGTTGATTAAAACAATTAAATTCAAATCGAAACTAATTACATAGCCCCACAAAAAAAAAAAAGTTCAGACCAGCGAACCAGACCCATGTATTCCTATGTATTTTCGGTCGCTGAATCCGAATTCGAGGTCAAAAAAATTCGTACACCCCCAAAATCTTGAGCTAGAGCCAAAAAACACCCCTGGACTGGGGTAAAAAGAATATTAAGCTACGAGAATAGTTGTTACATCCTAATCTATCGAATTATACAAATTAAGGTTAAACAGCAGCGTACATACAACAGATATGAAACACACCCCCAGGGAGGGGTGAGAAATCGATCGAAAACATCAATGAGTACTGAAAAAGCTCGAAATGTCTAAATTTTGTTAAAGTGATAACAAACTTCATCAGGTCCAACGTAATCTTCATAAACTGCCCCTATAGGGTTGAGAACAACCACCTTCAAGTTTAAAGGACACGAGAAAAACAAGATAAAACGTAAAATCCAACAGGATTTCTATTTTCATGAATGCTATGATTGGCTGAAATTGCGTAGTACTCTAAAATAGAACTAGAAACTTACGTATCATTAACGCCCTACAGTGTCAACCCTCAGAGGGTGTGAAAACTACCCCCTAAACTAAAAAGTTACAGTATAAAAATGTAGTGTAAAAATTCGAAACACCTGCGTTGTGTGGAAGTGAGAAGAAACTAGACTATGTTCGACGCTATGCTTGAAAACCAGCCCCACGGGGTTGCGAGATACCACCCCTATATCTGTAGGATGCTGGAAAAACAGAGAGAAACTAACCGGATTTACATTTTTATGCTATGATTAGCAAAAATCATGATGCACACTTCCAGTGTCCTACGGATATAGGGGTAGCATCTCGCAACCCCATGGGGGTGGTTTTCAAGCACAGCGCCGAACATAGTCTAGTTTCTTCTCACTTCCACACAACGTAGGTGTTTCGAATTTTTATAGAAGTCACTGTAACTTTTTATAGATAAATCTTACATAGGGGGTAGTTTTCACACCATCTGAGGGTTGACACTGTAGGGCGTTAATAGTACGTAAGTTTCTAGTTCTATTTTAGAGTACTACGCAAAATAGAAATCCTGTCGGATTTTACATTTTCTCTTGTTTTGTGTCCTTTAAACTTAAGGGTGGTTGTTCTCAACCCTATACGGGCAGTTTATGAAGATTACGTCGGATCTGATGCACTTTAACAAAACTTAGACCTTTCGAGCTTTTTCAACAGTCACTGCTGTTTTGGATCGATTTTTTTATAAATGGGGGCTAGTTTTCACCCCTCACTGGGGGTGTGTTTCATATCTATTGTATGTACGCTGCTGCTTAACCTTAATTTGTATAATTTGATAGATTAGATGTAACAACTATTTTCGTAGCTTAATATTCCTTTTACCCCAGTCCAGGGGTGTTTTTTGGCTCTAGCTCAAGATTTTGGGGGTGTACGAATTTTTTTGACCTCGGATTCGGATTCAGCGACCGAAAATACATAGGGATACATGGGTCTGGTTCGCTGGTCTGAACTTTTTTTTTTTTGTGGGGCTGTGTTATTATTAACATTGATAATGATAAATTTTGTTTTATAAAAATTGTTGGAAATGGCCACCTTCACTTGATAGGTATGCTTCCGCCCGTCTTTGCATAGAATTTCGCACTAGTTCAAATATTCCCAGCGTATTCCGTATCGTTTCAAACGAGAATATTCGCTCTTTTAAATCTTCTAAAGTGTTAATGGGA
This sequence comes from Rutpela maculata, assembly GCA_936432065.2. Lineage (NCBI taxonomy): Eukaryota > Metazoa > Arthropoda > Insecta > Coleoptera > Cerambycidae > Rutpela > Rutpela maculata. The sequence goes on from OW386286.2 coordinate 187,406,834, forward strand.
GTATTATACAGCAGGGTTTTAAGATGACCCCACTAAAAGAAATCCATTGAGACCGAGGGATCTTTCTGGCCATTACTGAGGTCCTCCGCGACCTATCCAACGATTAGGATAAACCACATGTAAATAGCTGCGAACAATTACACTGAAATAAACAGGAGCTCCATCGCACATTTGATTCTTTAACGCAATTGGTACATCTTCAAATAACACAGGTAGTTCTTCTTGGAGAAGTTGCAGGTAAGATTTCCATTAGGGCATTTTGGTAGAAAAAAAGGACCTCTAAGATTATTTCCAATAATTCCTACCCATACATTAACGGAAAATTGCTCTTGGAAATGGGTTTAGGTCATGGCGTGGCGGTTTTCGTCCGCCCACACATGATTATTATGGAAATTTTGAATAGCATTCCTAGAAAAATTTGCTTTGTCTGTGAATATAATTTGTATTCAAACTGCCGATTTATTGTAACATTCTGAAGGTACCACTGACAGAAGTTCACACGCTGTGAAAAATCAATGAGCATCCGTCCACACAAAACGTGTCAGAAGCAGTTTATAATATAATTTCCGAAAAATTAAAAATTACTAATGTTACTGTGAGTGACTTTGAGAATTGTTACAGAGTAAATGAAAAAATTGTATTAGTAAAATTTAAATCACACGATATGAAACAAACGGTATACGGTGCCAAAATAAAATTGAAAGGCACTCAGTATATTATCAGGGAAGACCTCACGAGCCCCCGTCGTCAAGCCGTTCTTTGGAACAACTAGAAGAAATTGTACTTGAAATGTCAAATAATTTATGATTTTTTTTCCTCTAGTATAATTTTAGGAGATCCAGTTCAACGAATTATTTTGTTTTTTTTTTATGTCGCTCTTTTTGCTCTTTAAGTCATGTTGCTTTTTATTGCTTTTTGTTGCATATATTACTTTGTTAAATAAATAGTTAGTTTAGTAAAAAATTAAATGGATCACACGGGTAAAAACTAATATATTATATCTTTTAATTTGGTTTTTCTTATAATTGGTTTTTTCCAGATTTCTTTTTAGTGATTTTATTACGAGTTTAACTCGCATGGGTCTATTTACTCTTAGTAGTTTTTGTATACGTATAGGTATTTATCGCATTTGAATATTGATTATTAAAAACATCTGATATAAAATTATATATTTACGATGTGTTAGTTGAGCTTTGCAGCTGTTTGGAGTATTATAATTTTTTTTCTTGTTTCTCACCTTATATTAACTTTAAAATTTTAAGGTACTGCATTAACGATGCAACTTAAACTGGTAACACTAAATGTTAGGTCATTGTTTACTGAATTCAACGAATTGAAAAATATTGTACTTACTTACAACTTTGATCTATTTCTAGTTACTGAAACTTGGCTTTCGCCTATAATACCATCCGAGCAAGTAGCAATAAATGGTTATAAAATAATTAGGGAAGATCGTGTGGGAGGCAGAGGTGGGGGTATAGCTTTATATCATAGAGACCATTTAAAAGTAAGCAAATTAAATATTGAATGTAGTGTAAATGTATCTTTAGAACAGCTTTGGGTAAGTTTTAAATCAAATTACTTTTGCTCTAGGAGGGGTTTACAGACCACCTAATACTGATGTCATCGAATGTATTAATGAGTTAGAAAATTCAATATTTTATGTTACTCCCGTAGTTGATGAAATTTTGTTAACTGGCGATATTAACATTAATCTACTAAACACAGCCAATAACAATAGTATAAAATTTACTGAATTTTTAGAGGCGTATGGTCTCTCCTTAGCTAATCATGAGCCTACTCGAGATAATGCCCATAGTAACTCTTTAATTGATATAATCAGTATCAGTAACCGTGAGCTTATTCTGACCTGTGGTCCTCTCGAAACATATGAATCAGTTAAACCGAAAGAATTCTTTAGAACATTCAGAGATTTTAGATATTTTAACTTTGATAATTTCGATAGAGACCTTAGATCCCTGCCCTGGCACAACTTGTACTTGTTAAATGATTGTGATGAAATAGTAGATGTGTTCACTGACTATCTGACTAGCTTATTTAATATTCATGGTCCGCTTAAGACTGTCAAAATTAACAAGCCGAAGGCTCATTGGCTAACAGATGTAGTAAAGTTTATGATTAAAACAAGAAAGAATGCTCTAGCTAAATTTAAAAGAACTCGCGATGCTGGTGATTGGGTACGGTATAAGTATGTACGTAATATGGTAACCGCAGCTGTCCGAAGTGAAAAAAAAGCTTATTTAGAATTTATACAAGATCAGCACGACAACAAAAAATTATGGGACATTCTAAAACTACTTGACATAATAAAAAAGAAGGGAACGAATAACTTGCCAGATCACCTTAATGATCCTAATCGAATCAATGACTACTTTACCACGTCAGTTAGTTAATCACACCCCCTCCGGATTACACCATTGATTTCTACAGTTCACAATTATTAGATCCAAATAATAATTTTACTTTTAATCAAGTCACGGATGTCGAAGTGGAGAACTACATTAAAAATATAAAAACTTATGCAACAGGAACTGACGGAATCACCCTAAAAATGCTGCAAGTCTGTTTACCTTTTCTCATTCCCATTATCACTTTTATGGTTAACAAATGTATCACTGACGGGATTTTTCCAAACTTCACTTGTAATACCACTTAGTAAAATAAGTCAACCCAATGAATTTTCAGACCTAAGGCCTATAAATATTTTACCCGTAATTTCAAAAATTTTGGAACAAGCATTATACGACCAGATCTACAGCTACTGTTAAGCTAAATCAATTTTACCTGAAAACCAATCAGGTTTCAGGCAAAATCACAGCACCACCAGTGCACTCCTAAAAATTACTGATGACATAATCAGCAGTCGTGACAAAGGCAGTGTAGGTATATTACTGTCACTAGATTACAGTAAAGCTTTTGACACCATGAGTCACCAGCTCCTATGCGCTAAACTTAAATATTTCGGTTTCCATACCACTGCATGTTCCCTAGTTAGGTCATACTTAACTGATAGAAATCAACAGGTAATCAGTAACAGTAGACTGTCAGTCACTAAGAATATAATCCGTGGAGCCCCGCAGAGGTCTATTTTGGCACCACTACTCTTTATCATATATACCTCAGATTTTAAAAGAGTTTTACAGCACTTTTCTTCTCATTTTTATGCCGACGACAAAAATTTATATTTTGCTGCTAACATTGAAAATTTTCTGCAAATGGAAATTTGTCTTAACGAGGACATTCGCAAATTAGTTAAAATATCAAAAAATCATTGTCTCAATATTAACAGCACAAAGTCATCTGCCATTTTATTTGGAAGCCCTAAAGACAGACAGAGGGCCATAAACAATGTGTCCATAATGGTAGATGGACAGAGGCTGGACTATCAGGACAAAATAAAATGCTTAGGATTAAATATAGATTTCCAGCTTAGGTTCATAGACCATGTCAACTCACTTGTCAGAAAATCGTATTACTTACTAAAAAATTTATATGCTAACCGTCATTGCCTTACGCGAAATATTAAAATTAGACTCTGTGACACATTGATACTGTCAATCTTTAACTATTGTGATATTGTTTATGGCCCGTGTTTAGACGCTTACACTTCCACGCGAATACAAAAAGTGCAAAATTCATGTATACGTTTTATTTTTGGGCTGCAATGCAGAGAGCATACAACTCTATTCATCAGGGATATTAAATGGCTTAAAATGTTCAATCGTAGAAATCTCCATTTGGTATGTTTTACTCACAAAGTTCTGACAACTCGCATTCCTAATTATTTATCATGTAAATTAACTCCGAGAACATACATACATAATAGAAACTTGTGATATACAAATCAGCTTACCATCCCCCAACATACTCTGCCTTATTCCAACGATCTTTCTCTTATCAAGCTGCAACCACTTATAATTCATTGTCACAGGAAGTGAAACCATTGTCCTTACATTATTTTAAAAGCAACGCAAAAAAGTTGTATCTACGTAAACAATGATCCCGGTATTTTTGCTGTTGTAAATATTGTAAATATGAACTCTTGTATTTTTTCTTTTCTTATTTCTCTGCTCTGTATTTTTTTTATCTAGTACTGTCTAGAAATGTTAATTATTTATTGTATGAATTTTCTTGGTTGAGTGGTAGAACAGCTAGTCTGAACTCCGCCAAGACAGTAAAATAAATAAATACGATTTATTATTATTTTTTTTTTTTTTTTTTTTTTTTTTGTAAAAGCCAGTCACCCTTTAAACTCTGTGGCTCCGACACTCACAGAGGGGAGCTGGTAGTACCGGTAGCCACTCCCCACGCCCGTGGGGTGAGTGACTACTGGGTCCGTGAATCGTGTGCCCTGAGCAGACGTAATGAACCGAGGATGACGGCCTTCTGCATTCTGCCGGCTAAGACCTCTGCCGAATTTTGGCATGCCGGTATGATCTTAAGTTCTGAAAGCAGTGTATGTCTCGTTCCACCGAGGGCTCCTATAATCAGTACCACTATCTTAACAGTATGGTCTGGATAGAGTCTGCGGAGTTCGAAGAGCAGATCTCGATATTTTGTCCGTTTTTCCTGCTCCTTCAAGACAATGTTGTTCTCCGCGGGAGCCGAGAACTCCACGACGAACATTGTCTTGAGTTGATGGTCGAGGAGTACTACGTCAGGCTTGTTGGCTTGTATTTGCCTGACGGTGGGGAAAGAGTAGTTCCAATAAATTAGACACTTCTCATTTCCCACAACGGACTCAATATCCCCCGGAGCGTAAGGCAGCACTGGTGTTTCGTCTATCCCATACGAGTGCCTTAAATGGTAATAAAGCACTCGTAATGCTCCGTCGTGCCTTTGGATATATTATTATTATTATTATTATTATTATTAATACCTATACTTTTAGAATATGGTACGAATACAACAAAAAATCAACCAAAATTAGCCAAACAATTTGATGACAAATATTCAGAGCTCTAGCAATCTTCCTCGTACTCATCTCAGGATGTTCGCCGTTTTCCTTCAGCACCGCTCAATTTGGGGTGTTCTGACAGTTGGAGGTCTACGTTTCACAAAGACGGCGATGAATAGTCGAAAACAATCGGCTATCTTTCCTGATACATGCTTTTGGCCTTTGTTGCATTACCATCTGCGAGACCATATACGTAATGCATTGTTGCTGTTTCTCCATTCGTATAAATTCACCATATTTACTGAGATATTCGAATAAAAACAGCGAAAGAATAAAATAAATTTAATGAAACACTAAAAATCGAAGAAATAATGCGATGAGATGGCTTTGAACACCAATAAGTTACTTTATGTCAACAAATATTGTTTTGAAAATGATGTTCGTGTTATTTATCCTGATTTATTATTTTCTGTGGTACCGTACGCTTTTGTCTTCAAAGGATCTGGGTAATGGTTTTCCTTTCGTTTTATTCCTTTTGTTTTCACATCCCTTTCCAATGTCCAACAGTAGTCTGCCATCATATTAACATCCCATAAACCTTGATATCTACGCTCCATTTCCTTTATGCCATGGTGAAAACGTTCACCATGCTCTTCACCATTATGGTCACCTAAATTTTCTTGAAACTGGTTTATATGAGAATGCAGGAAATATACTTTCAAATTCATTAGACAACTTAATTTTCCGAATTTCTTTACCATGTTGGATACTATTTCTTTGTAGTCTTCGCTCTTATTGTTTCCTAAAAATGTATCAAAAACTGCTTTAAAGCTCTGCCAAGCTCCCTTTTCCGTAACTGACATTGTAGTGATGAATTTCTTATATCTTAACATTTTCCTTATTTGTGGACCATTAAAAATGCCGTCCTTCAATTTTGTTTCGCTTATCTGTGGAAACTGTATTCAAAACGTTTTCCTGAATGGTTGAAACTGACATCGAGATCGTGTTCAGCGGTCAAAAATACATCGAATGCATGATCCACATATTTAAAATCTTTAATTTATATTTTAAACCACATTCTGGCCTGTTTTCACCTGTCTTTCGAGGTTAACAAAAAGTCCTGACCTAATTTTGTAAAACTAACATCGGGATTGTGTTCAGCGGTCAAAAACACATGGGAGTATGTATGTGAAACCTCATAGAATTGACTTTTTTTCATGTGCCTGAGTAATGTATTCAATTTGGATCGAACAAATGACTAATATAGTAGTTTCAGTGTGTTTGTCCTTAAAATCATGAGAACATTATATTATACTCCAGTGTTCTAAAATATTCATTGGTGATGGTGTTTATATGATACTTAAAGACCGATATCACTAAATGTTGATGGACGTGTAAGCACTGAGTCTTCTAAACAATAATTAAATTAGATAAAATATTTATTAGAAGTTAGATCATTGCACTTCCTTATGTTCAATTGTAATTTGTTTAAATTACACCATTCATTGATTTTATCAATGGCAGTTTTTAATGCCACACAATTATTAACATCATTTATTTTATTGTATAACTTCTTATCATCTGCATGTAAAAGACAATTTACACACAGTTTTACCGTAATGTCATTAATGAAAATATTGAAAATAATGAACTTACCACAGAACCCGAAGTAAATACAAATTCTGCACACTGTTGACTACAGTATTCAACATGGTGGTACTCATTTTCAAGATATGATTTAGAAAATACCAACAAATTTCTAGAGAAGCCAAATTGTTTAAATTTTGAACATAAAATACTGAGATCAAGTCTGTCAAATGCTTCAGGGGAGCCTGTGTAAATTATGTCGACTTGCGAGTTAGCATCGGATATAGATTGGGTTATACAAAAAATATTGGTTTTGCTAGATCTTCCCTTGAAAAAACCGTGCTGGTATTCAGTAATGCGATTCTTTACATAAGAAAATATTGGTTCTTATAACAAAATTTCGAAAGCTTTGAAGAAATTGTTGATAATCGTTATAGGACTGCAATTCTCAATTTTATATCTTCCACCATTTTTATATATAGGAAATTATTTTGGAACATTTCAATACACCGGAAAATAAATTAGATTTAATGAGCAAATTAAATAAAAATTATGTAAATAAAGTAAGTATTGTATTTAAGTTTACTACAATTAATAACTTTTCGAAAATTTTTGTTTGGAATACAATTTAAAAAATAACTATCTCGTTTACTTGGCAGAGAAGCTTCATAAATGGCATCATGGTCAAGAGTCGGCCTCTGAAGGGCGGTCAACGATTCTGATTGCGATTTACGAGGGTTCAATGATACCGAACAATTGAATTGGTGCGCTGACCGGTATCTGATTGAAGCTTTGTCGAGAAAAATGGCAGCTAATTCAAATATTCTGGGATGTTACAAATTGAAACATGGTAATCGAATCCCACTATTGAAACATTCTAATTAAATGACTAGAAGTCGGGCGTGACCGATTGCGAATATTTATTTGATTAACATTTTGCTCCAATACGGCACAATTCACTTTAACGTAGGGCCCCTGAAATTAAGTGTAAACTATATAGCCACTATCCCTTTATTTTTAATGGCCAAATTAATATGTCAATCTGTCCCCTTTAATATTTTAGAAGTGGAAGCAAAATGCATAAAATAACTGATTGACTACTGAAACACTTCCTTATGTAATGATGATTTTAGAAAAGGTTTTACAAGACCCTTTCAAAATCGTATCTTGCTGTCTTCTTCGTAACACGTAGAAAAGGTGTGGTAAAAAAATTACTATTTTTGGGTTCGGCCGTGCGTTTCAAGATGAGTCGAACCTACCCACAGTTCACTCTGGATATAAACATCATACGACCCTCTAGCTTCCGAACCCTATCGGTTAAATTTCCTTTCTTCTATTTCTGCGAGGCGCTCGATAGGTCACGAAGATACATAGGGTATAGCGACTATAGCGACTCACTCACTGGAAATCGAGAAGTTCCAAAAGCGAGAAGTTTCCATGGAGTCGCTAAGAAACAAAAAGGAAAACTCGATCCATAATGGAGAAGTTTCCATGGAGTCGCTAGGAAAAAAAAAAACATTCGATAAAAATATAATATCAATATACTAAAAAATACCAAAATAACATAAAATATGAACATGTATTAAAAACAAATATACGTATATTTACTTCGATTTTAATTTTATTTATAGCGATAACGCTATAAATTTAGCGATAACGCTATAAATTTGGTGACCCCGACGTGATAATTTTATGTCCAACGTGATAAATATATGCCAGAAGTGAAAATTTTATGTCCAACGTGATAAATATATACCAGAAGTGATCGATATATATGTCCGAAGTTATCCTATAACTTACATGATGAAATCTACGTTATTTAATTAATTTGAAGGAGAGATAAAATCATTTCCACTTCAAAAGATAGAAGAATATCTCAGATATAATTACCGAAGTACAACACTTTCCTGTTTTGGAACAATTATTATCAATAATTTCAAGAAGAGATTCAATATATCAACTACCGTTATAAATTTATCATTTTATGAAGAGAAGAATTTTCCCGATGAATTTTGAATAGAGGTTCCAAATTTGAATAGATGTTCCCATAATTTATGGTAATTTCCTAATTCAATCAACTGAAGTTGTACATTACAAGTACTGTCATCTGTCGGTGAGTGAGTTAAAGTACATTCCCTTTTTTATCTAAGAGAGTAGTCAATCAATCAATCAATCACAATCGATTAGTTATGCCAAGACAACCTTCAGACGAGGATTTTCCTCAAACCCATTATGTCACGTCTGTCAAACTACCCCCATTCTGGAAATCAAAACCAGAAATTTGGTTTACCCAGATCGAATCACAGTTTTCTGTTGCAAAAATTGTCAATGACAAGAAAAAGTATGATCAGGTTATAGCTAATTTGCCATTAGATGTGATAGATAATATATACGATATAATATATAATCCCCCGGAAACGGATCTCTATATAAATTTAAAGAAAGTTTTAATTTCACGTTTATCATCGAGTGAGGAAAAACGTCTGAATGATCTGTTATCAGGGTCCCAAATGGGCGATCTGAAACCTTCAGATTTCTATAGATCCATGCTGAATATGGTTGGAGGATTCAGCATGGTTAGTCAAGATTTATTGATAAAGCTATGGAAAAGACGATGGCCTCAAACAGTATATATTGCCATTACAGCTTCAGGGAAAACAGACACAAAAGAGATTCTAGATATTGCGGATCGGATCTGGGAGTCCTGTCAAAATTCAATGGTTGCATCGTACTCCAAAAATCCTCTTGACTCTGAGTCAACCCCGTTATCAGATTTAACTACCACTATCAAAAATTTTTCAATCACTTTCTATGATTCAATTAATCAAGTATTACAAAAACAAGAAATTTTTAATTCTCGATTAAACTCTTTAGAATCCAGACTTTCCAATAAATCCTTCGAGCCTCAACCTTCTACTTCATGCTGCAACAATTGCAAAAGTAGAAGCAATTCACAAACTCGTACCACTAATCGCAATCGTTCACCCAGCCGTAATAATGTTTCCAATAAATTTGATCGTACAGACAATACTATTTGTTACTACCATCAACTTTATGGTGCCAATGCCTATCGTTGTGGAGGTGAATGGTGCAAATTCAGTAAGAATTGTAAAAAATCTGATAATTCTCAAAGATGACTGAAGTTTGATAATTTTATGACGTCTGATTTTGACATTTCTAACAGCAAATGTCGTCGACTTTTTATTTACGATAGATCTAACAACCTGAACTTCCTAATCGACACTGGTGCCGATTTATCTGTGGTGCCACGCAATGCTTTCACAGATTTAAAAAAGAATTTTGATACGATATTAACCGCGGCTAACGGTTCAATCATTTTTACATACGGTAAGAAATTGTTAAAAGTCAATCTAAACTTACGTAGACTATTTCCTTTCGTTTTCAATATAGCAGACATTGACATACCGATAGTCGGAGCAGATTTCTTGTCTCATTTTGGTTTAGTTGTTGATCTTAAAGGAGCTCGAATAATTGATAACAAGCCTAATTTGTCAGTTAATTGTTTTATTAAAAATAGTCCTTTAGACAATTATAGATTAGATACACTTAAATTATTTCCTTTGACAGATAAATATAACAAATTACTTTTACAATTTCCTAATTTAATTAGTTCACCAGATTACAATTTACCTATTAAACATTCTATTGTACATCATATAGTTACTGAAGGTCATTTACCTTTTTCACGACCTCGTAGATTAGACAATCTTAAATTTAAAATAGCTCAAACAGAATTTAATAACATGGTAGAATTAGGTATCTGCAAACCATCATCTTATCAAGTTTCCTCTCCACTCCATCTAGTGGCGAAAAAAGAGAAGAATGACTGGAGACCTTGTGGAGATTATCGACAACTAAATACGATTACCATTCCAGACAGATATCCATTACCTCATATCCACGACTTTAGCTCTCAGTTGCACGACTGCACTATTTTCTCCAAGGTTGATTTAGTGCGCGCGTACCATCAGATACCTGTCGCTGAAAATGACGTTTATAAGACAGCTATAACAACTCCATTCGGACTGTTTGAATTTTCCCGCATGCCTTTTGGTCTACGCAATGCCGGTCAAACTTTCCAACGTTTTATGAATGAAGTACTTGTCAATTTACCTTTCGTTTTCGTCTATTTGGATGTTATATTAATCGCAAGTCAATCAGATGTACAACATTTGGAACATTTGGAAAAGGTTTTCAAGAGATTAGACACATACGGAATTAACATTAAACCATCTAAATGTATCTTAGGAGTTGACAATTTAACCTTTTTAGGTCATCACATCTCTTCATCAGGTATTTTACCATCAACTGAGAGAGTCGAAGTCATTAATAATTTCCCTTTACCGACAACTCTCAAACAACTACAACGTTTCATAGGTATGGTGAATTTTTATCATCGTTTCATACCTCATTTTGCTGAAATATTACTTCCCCTATATTCTCTTTGTAACAGTTTATCTCACGATAAAATTACAAAGATAAATAGTTGGCCTGATCAATGTTTAGACGGATTTTCGAAAGCCAAAGACGCAATAAGTAATGCAGTAGTTTTAGCTCATCCTTGCAATAATGACGATACTATCTTATCTCTCTCAGTCGATTGTTCTAACCTTGCCATGGGTGCAGTTTTAGAGCAAAAAGATAATAAGGTATTTCTTGCTCCTTTAGCATTCTTTTCCCGTAAATTAACCACAGCACAAACCAATTATTCGGTTTTTGACAAAGAACTTTTAGCATTATATACTGCAATTAAACATTTTAAGTTTATACTTGAAGGTCGAAAGTTTAATTGTTTTACAGATCACAAACCTTTAATCAACGCTTTATTCACAAAAGCAGAAAGATCTCCTCGTCAAATACGTCATTTAGAATACATTGCTCAATTTTCTTGTAAAATACAACATGTTAAAGGAAAACATAATGTAATAGCTGACAGCTTGTCACGTGTTTACGACACTTCTTCCTTAAAACAAGATATTTTACCACTTCAACTTAAAAATTCTCCCTTCCTTAATGTTAACTTTGACCCAAAGTTGCTTAGTGAAGCTCAGGAGAAAGATTCAAATCTCAACTATTTATTGTCAGATAAATCATCATTAACTAAAACCAATTTCATTTTAAAAAAGATACAAATTCCAGATTCAAATGATTTTATTTGGTGTGATGTTTCTCGTGCAAAAGTCAGACCTTTTGTCCCACTTGTTTACAGACGAACGATATTCGATATGTTTCACAACTTATCTCATCCTGGTATTAAAGCCACTAGACTGTTGATTTCAAATAACTATTTTGGGCCGAAAATGAACACAGATTGCAATTTATGGTCAAAATCGTGCATTAACTGTCAAGCTGTCAAAGTCAGTCGACATACGCGAAGTGCTCTCGGGAACTTCACCATCCCGAAAATCAGATTCGACCACATCCACATAGATTTGGTAGGACCATTACCTCCATCCAAAGGTAACTCTTACATTCTTACGGTGATTGAACGATTCACTAGGTGGCCGGAAGCGTACCCTCTTCGCGACATCACAACAGAAACAGTTGCGCGTACTTTATTTCAAAACTTTGTTTGTCGATTCGGTGTTCCTTTGTCAGTAACGACTGATCAAGGAGTACAATTAGAGTCAAGATTATTTAATGAATTTGCAAAGTTTTTAGGTTTTCATAGAATACGTACAACTGCATATCACCCCCAGGGCAACTCTTTAATTGAAAGATTTCATCGCTCACTTAAAACTTCCTTGTTAACTAGAGCCAATACATCACATTGGACAGATGAATTACCCATCATTTTATTAGCGTTTAGGACAACTCCCAAGGAAGATCTGCAATGTTCACCTGCTATGTTGATTTACATGCAGACATACTAAAGAAATATCAATAATATACCATAGAAAATAAAGTGACTAACTGATTAGATTTCACGCCAATCGATCTATTCTCACCTATTTGTATCCGAAATTACCATAGTTTGAAATATTATCGGTAAAACATCATAAAACAATTCTGACCTCGGATTCTGATTCAGCAGGTCAAAATACATAGGAATACATTGGTCTGATCCGCCGAACAGAGCACTTTTTATATTTAGGGGGTTAGGAATGAAAAACGAGCCAATTTGGAAATTCCGACTACTTCAGATTCGGATTCAGCGGGTCAAAATACATGAAGATAAATTGGTCTGAACCGCCGGACACACCACTTTTTTTCGGTTTAGGAGTGTTTTGGAGTTAGGGATGATGAAAAACGAGCCAATCTGAAAATTTTGACTTCTGATTCGGATTCAGCGGGTCAAAGTACATAAGGATACACTGCTCCGATATAAGACACCCATACCAGGCGTTGCATATCTTTCGGCAACCTCCCTAGCCACATCTTTCCTACATCACAACTTCCATTTCACCACCTTTTACCCTCAAACCCCTTTCTATTCTCTTTATTCACCTCGTTTTTGTTATTTTGTTAATTTTTGTTCTTTTGTCCTTTTCCAAATCCCCTCTTGACCAATAACCTCTTGTAAATCCAAACCTTTTAAATCAAAATTTCCCCTCCACCCTACCTTTCCGAAGGCAGGTAGACCATCGGACGCAGGTTGTCATTAGTTCGAACGGGTTTTTTCATTGAGTTTTTCCTGTGTCAGCAACCACAACTTTAAAAACAGTGCGCGTGTGTTAGTGCGCGCGCCCTAACCCAAGTTTTAATCCTAGCTATAATTAGTTTTAAGTGTTTTTAAACTTTTCTTAGTTATTAATACCAATTGTTAGGCTTAAGTTTGTAAACTATAAAACAGGAGGCCTAACCCCCATCATTCCATCAGTCGTTTAAGCCTATAGCCGAACCCTTTTCATTCGACCACCCATCTGCCACGACGTTGCGCGCCGTTTTGGCGACTCTAAATCGGACCTCGACCCAAACGCATCTTTGTAACCTAACAAATAATAAATTTGTTCTGAATTGAATTGAATTGGTCCACCGGACAGACCACCTTTTTTGTGGGGCTGTGTAATTAGAAATTGAATATCTCGCGAAGGGGATCAGCTAGGATTTTCCCGTTTGCATTTATTTACCCTATAGATATGCTGAAAACATTCTATGAAACCCGTTTTTGGATCCATTTTAGTCAAACTTTCTGCAGCTTGAAGACCACTATGACTCGTGTAGCATCAATTACATGTTTGAACTTGCTGGAAAATCCTGAATCTCTATTGTCATGCGACTTTTCCTGCTAGTGACAGAGTAGAAAGATTGAGCTTACTTCCTGTCGTAATTGATATTGTAAAATAACAAAAATAAAGTGACAACGTCTCATTTCCTTTATCACCCCCTTACAAGGCAACAAGGAAAAGTTCTTCTGCTTATGAAAACTTGTCAAAGTCTGAGCCAGGTGTGAGTTTTTCTATTGAAGGTTCTTCTTATTCCACAAGATAGCCACCAGACATCCTAACGACCCCCGGTTCAAACCACCCCCTCCCTCAATACCGAAACATGCGAAAAACATCCAAACTAGACAGAATGATAATATTAGTCATGATGAGACTGTCGTTAGTGAAGATGGTGATGAACGTACCCAGATGGAAGCAAGTCTCATTGAAGAGTGTAACATTGAAATGTTATCTTTGTCTATTTATTTGCCTTAGCACAAAGGCAGTTCATTTAGAGTTAGTTACCGAGCTAAGCACGCCAGCATTCCTAGAAACTTTTCAACGTTTTGTTTCACGATGAGGCATACCATTGCACATATACAGCGATAATGGCAGTAATTTTGTAGGCGCTAATACGCAACTAAAGGAATTTGGAAATTTTTTGTTAAACAAAAGAGATAACCTAAAGGAACAGTTAGAGCACAGTCTAAATCTGAATTGGCATTTTATACCAGCCTATTCCCCCCACATGGGTAGTATATGGGAAGCGGGTGTAAAATCTGCAAAGTATCATATCAAACGTGTAATGTCAAATACTCTTTTAACCTTTGAAATTTTTTTTACAATTATAACTCAGATAAAAGGTATACTCAACTCCCGACCTTTGACTCCCTTAACAACTGATCCTAATGACCTTGAGGTACTCACGCTAGCGCATTTTCTCATTGGACAGTCCCTCAATTTAGTACCTCATCCCGATCTACGTAACATACCCACAGGACGGCTTTCTCAGTTCCAGCATCTACAGCAAATTAAATAGCATTTTTGGGCAAGATGGTCCAAAGAATATATATCGCAACTACAAGAACGTGTTAAATGGAAGAACAAACAGGAGAATTTCCATGTTGGATCCGTAGTTCTGATAAAAGATGACAACCTTCCACCCTCCAGTGGCACATTGGGCGCATAGTTGAACTTCATCCAGAAAGTGATAGTATTGTGCGAGTAGTGTCGATAAAAACCGCAAACGGAATTTTAAAACGGTGTGTTGCAAAGGTGTGTCCACTCCCATTAGAAAATTAGCTGTAGTTGCATAACATTAAATTAATTGTCTATTGAAATCATGTTCATATTATCTGTTTGAATTTTAATTCACTTTATTTGAAAGTCAACCCTTTCAAGGCCGGGGGCATGTTTAGTTTTAAGTGTTAGCTACGTAGAGCTAACTGGCTATATATTTACTAGCTGAAATTTAGTATAAAAGAAATAAGTAAGCACATGTCATAAAAAATTTGACATAATAATTTTTGAGATCAATATACATTTTTTGAGCAATGTACGTATTATCAATAAACCATATAGTCCACACGAGCCACAATTAGGAGTTCACCTGATATTACAGAGCAGTGGCAAAGAACAAGAAGCAAGTTCGCCAAACTGCAAGTTACACCAGGCAAGGGCCCCAACATATGTACTACTAATAACTTGCAGGTTGGCAAACTTGCTTCTTGTTCTTTGCCACTACTCTGTAATATCAGGTGGACTCCTAATTGTGGCTCGTGTGGACTGTATGATAATGCGTGCTTTGCTCAAAAAATGTATATGATTACATTTATTATGATGACAAATTACCATAGTTTGATATATTATCGGTAGAACATCATAAAACAATTCTGACTTCTGATTCGGATTCAGCAGGTCAAAATACATAGGAATACATTGGTCTGATCCGCCGAACAGAGCACTTTTTATATTTAGGTGTGTTTTTGGGGTTAGGAATGAAAAACGAGCCAATTTGGAAATTCCGACTACTTCAGATTCGGATTCAGCGGATCAAAATACATAAGGATAAATTGGTCTGAACCGCCGGACACACCACTTTTTTTTCGGTTTAGGGGTGTTTTTGGAGTTAGGGATGAAAAACGAGCCAATCTGAAAATTTTGACTTCTGATTCGGATTCAGCGGGTCAAAATACATAAGGATACACTGCTCCGGTCCACCGGACAGACCACTTTTTTGTGGGGCTGTGTAATTAGAAATTGAATATCTCGCGAAGGGGATCACCTAGGATTTTCCCGTTTGCATTTATTTACCCAATAGATATGCTGAAAACATTCTATGAAACCCGTTTTTGGATCCATTTTAGTCAAACTTTCTGCAGCTTGAAGACCACTATGACTCGTGTAGCATCAATTACATATTTGAACTTGCTGGAAAATCCTGAATCTCTATTGTCATGCGACTTTTCCTGCTAGTGCAGAGTAGAAAGATTGAGCTTACTTCTTGTCGTAATTGATATTGTAAAATAACAAAAATAAAGTGACAAAGTCTCATTTCCTTTATCACCCCCTTACAAGGCAACAAGGAAAAGTTCTTCTGCTTATGAAAACTTGTCAAAGTCTGAGCCAGGTGTGGGTTTTTTCTATTGAAGGTTCTTCTTATTCCACAAGATCGGTCAATGCTTCGTGTAACCAGCAGAAATTAATAGTGTCACCAACATACCAAGAAGAATTGCATAGTATTTACAACAAATTTGAGTAGTTACAGAGAATACAGCTTACATAGAACACCTGCTATCTTACTTGTCGGTAGCGTAGTTGATATTCAGATGCTGGAAAGACAAGGATGATGTTGACCGACCACTGTTGCTGGACATGTGGAGGAAAACGTAAGCAATAAAGGACACTTCAACAAGGATTTTTATTCGGAAATTAAATGATAATTTCCATTATACAGCAATCAACGTCATCAAGCTGAGTTTTGGTTTCGTTATGATTCACTGGTTTCTAGAAACACCTGTTAATGTACAAATAAGTCGTATAACATTCGTTAATTTAAATAATTCTACATTCTTCTTATTCACAAAGCCTTGCCAGTTGGTTTCTGTTTATTGTATGGTATGTCTAACGGCATCAAGCTCACTGTTACGGCTGCCTGTCAGGCTCGCAGCTTCACCAAAGCTTATTCTCATCAGTTTCTTGATAACATCAGCCCAACATTTTGTAGGCCGTTCTCTTTGCTATCTGTTTTTTTTTTTAACTATTAGCCGTTCATTGTCTACTCTCCAGCCAAAAAATGAGAAAATTCTGGAGAATACCTTGCTGGAAAGTTGCTTCTAGGAACTTATTTCCTGGAAAATCGTGTTATTAGTGCGATGGATTATTCAGAGAATTCGTATCAAACGTTTCCATATTCACATCTCGAAAGCATCGATACGACGTCTTTCTAACTTCCCTAAGCTTCCCTAACGGTTCGTGTCTCAGACGTATAAATAAAGATGGAGAAAACTAGGGCCTTAGCAAATCTGGATATTTGTGCGTTTCGTGATATTTCTGTGACGCCAAATTTTGCTCAACTGGCAATTTTTCGATTTTACCGTTTGTATTCTTCATCAAATCTGAATTCGCAGTTGCCAGTGTAATTAGTCCATACCAAAGTTGCAAAAAAGGGCAAGGCGGCGGCCAACATGGTGGAGATAGTCGCGCGGTCTCTACCCCCATCGAACTAGCCCTAAACGCAAAAAACACCCGTTGTCAGGCATGCGAGGACTTGTTGGACCGGTTTCTTTTTAAGGAAACTCATATGTGCTGTAAAATTTTGCAACCAGACATCCTAACGACCCCCGGTTCAAACCACCCCTTCCCTCAATACCGAAACATGCAAAAAACATCCAAACTAGACAGAATGATAATGTTAGTGACGATGAGACTGACGTTAGTGAAGATGGTGATGAAGCAAGTCTCATTGAAGAGTGTAATGTCCATTCCGCTTAACCAGAACAATGTGATCTAATTTGTAAACGCCAAAGAATAAATTAACATTTAATAATAATCATATTAAACTCAAAATCCTCTTAAGGTGCAATAAAAAAATTCTCTCCCTGGAAGGCCTGATCCAATGAGCGCTTGTGATCTCACTGTAAGAAGAACCGATGGTTTTGGGCATGCAAGGGTAGTTTTTGAGGACTAAGAGAGAACGTGATGCCACGATCGTGTTTTCCACCTTTCAAACTGGGGATACCTTATTTACAACCTTCTCTTTGAAGGGCACTTCAAGATTGAGGGAGGGGGTGGTTTCAACCCCGGGGGTCGTTAGGATATCTGATTGCTAAATTTTACAGGACATATTGAGTTTCCTCAAAAAACCTCCGATCCAACAAGTCCTCGCATGCCTGATAACAAAAAATGGAAAAGAGGTGGTTTTATGCATTTAGTTGGTTGGGGTTGGAGGTTAAATAATATCAGCATCGTGTTCCCCGTCCTTGGAAACGTGTAGAAAACAATTTTCAGCACGTTTGGATGTTTCTTGCATATTTCGGTATAGGAGGAGGGGGTGGTTTCAACCCTCGGGAGTCGTTAGGATCTCTGGTTGCGAATTTTTACAGGATATATTGAGTTTCCTCAAGAAAAACCAGATCCAACAAGTCCTCACATGCCTGAGAATAAAAGAATGAGAAAAGGGCTGTTTTAATTGCGTTGGGGGGTAGTTCAGTTCGAGGGGGTAGAACCGCGCGACTATCACCATCGTGTTGGCTGCCCTAGAAAACAGGGAGTTAGCCATTTTTAGTCGCTACCCTTGCACTTTTGGGGTTTTTGCAACTTTGGCATGGACTATATCTGCAAGGGCTCCAGGGTATACCATCCTGTTTACTACCTCACATTTGCCTGTCCTTAACGTGTCTGGGTAGATATCATTTGCTCGGTATACAATAATAATTTTCATTTTGTTGAAACACTTAAACCATAATCAGAGCGTATTGTTTGAAGCCTGTCCAGTAGGTGTACGAGCTTATCCTCACTTGGTAGTAGTGGTATTGTTATAGAACCTCGAACAATTGATGTAAGTCAAAAAATAACAATAGAAAAAGACTTTTTAGAGCACAACTGATCATATTCTGGAATCAGCGCCAAAACTTAGCAAAGAAAGGCTTTTACAGCTCCTCAGAGATGCAGGGTACCAAATGTGCAAAATTCGAAGGTATGCCGAATTTTTGGTCGCTTCACGACACATGGTGGAATTAGAAAATACTGTACTGTGGAAATTAAAAATTTTAGAAATTTTCAAAATATTAAGTGGCGAAGTAGAGAAAGTGGCAAAGGCGTGTACCCTATTTGCGTGTGAAATTTTCGGAAAAAAAGGCGAAAAGTGACAAGGCCTGTTTTTCAAATAAAAATAATTTAAATCCATCCTGCCGCTTGTCCATAGGACTCCTCGTACCAGATCTTTAAATTTAGCGAAAATAAGGGGGAAAAGCCATGGCCAAAACGCTAAGTTCGTAACGTCAAAAATTGGGGGAAAAAAAGGGGAAAATGTGATTCGCCCATAAATGAGTACATATGGGCATCTCCACAGGGGTCGTTAGGAAATGGTCATGCCACAAAATCTTTATTTGGTTACATGCCGTCAGTACGTTTTCGCAAGGGAGCAGGAGCACCTCAGGTAACTTATATACTGCCGTAAAACGCATTTTCAGTTGATAAGTTCTTGTGAATCATATAATCACCAAGCTAGCCACAAGCTTATCAAAACTTTAGTGAAATATTTTTATATTAAAACCATCAGTCCTAAGCCAAAGTGCTTCCATATACTCCTAGGAAGTTGTTAATCCTTTTGTGCCAAGTTGATAGTTACTGCACACTCTCCATTGTTTGGTGGTTGAGATAAACGTCTTCTAAAGAAGGCGTTCGCCCTTGCCATGTTTGGTAGGCAGATCATTACAAATATTAGATAAGTTCTTGCACATTTACTGTGCATTTTGTATTAAACCAATAAATGTTATTATGTGAACTTCTATTTTCTTGATCGAATAATTAACTTAAGTCTAGTCTCTCGGGAGCTTTTGGGAGCTAGGTCGACTCTGAATTAACGGGATTCTCAAAGGACCCACACGTCTGATATTGAGGACATCGGTGAGATAACAGAAGCTGAATAGAGGAACTCTAAAAAACAATTAGGATATCCAGAAGTGATAAATTCACACGCAATGTTAAATATGATACCAGTGCATCGTAAGAAGGAGGAGATCTCGGCGAGAGTAGTTAGCAATCCACGGTAAGTAAGAACTTATACCTTTCTCGTCTATTATAGGGCCACGGTCCCAAATCATCCCTTGGAACTGAATCGAACCCCACTGAAAGTAGAAATTAACCACCCAAAGTCAAAGGGGTAGGGCGGCTGGCGCCCTTAAAAAAATAAAGAATGTCATGTCCTTTAGATGCCTGTAGTGAGTTCTTCTAGAGTAACATCTGCAAATCTCTACATTCAATATCTAAACTGACAACTTCGATATATAAATTTGTATTCTATGTTAAACGTGTTATATGAAATTAAAAAATTGAAAATAATGCAGAAATTATAGTGTAATACTGTCTACTACGCAAAAAGGATAGTTCTCTATAAATCAATGTTACCACGTCAATACTCCGACACTGGTGGCCAGGGTTGTTGCCCGCCAGATGAGAAAAATAGTTAATGGTTTGTCGGAAATAAATTCAACATGAAAACTTAATAAATTATATGTGTCGTAAACCGAATGGCGATAAAATTACTCAAAAAATGTTTTATAACGCGTTAGAAACTATGGTTTTATTTGCCATTTGTCATTGTTGTTGTTGATTCTAAAGATATTCGGAGAAAACAATAGAGACTTAGATGACACAAGTGAGTTATGTGGCGAGACCTTAGAACAGTCTGGTCCAAGGACATAGATAGCAGAACTTATTGGAATTACATTTATTTATTTAGTCTAGCGGACAAAGTGTAGTATTAAAGACATAATCATAAGAACTTTACACAAACAATTTGATATTCTTAGATATACTCACAAATGGTATTTGTCTAGCTTTAAATAATATCAAAAAATTACACGTGTCTAAAAATAAACCGTTATATGATGATGATGTGTTTAAAGGAATGTGTTTTAACTGCCTTCCATGTCATCTCAATGACCCTCTTAAATCTAGGATATCTAGATTTGGGTGAGCAAAGAAGAGGAGCTCTACAATTTATAGTGGAATCCGAACCACTTCTCGAGAATAATTTCCCAAAAATCTTTTCGCTGGGTGGGGCCCACCTCGCTAGGTAAAGTAGTCCAGTACAAAATACAACTTCAACAGAGTCGTACCTTATTCCTGAAGATCAACATATTCTATTCTACTATGTATACGGGATATAGATAACACATGACCTACTTCCTGTGGCCAATGCAGTTAGAAGGGGGCTATGAAGGATAGTAAATCTTAGGTGACGCTGTTCGTTGGTCCTGTCTAACTACTCTAGAACTAGATTTTCTTGTATTTGTTTTGCCACTATAGCGACACTAAAACGCCCATCCGAAGAGGAATTCTACGAATTTCAAAATTTGTTTTTATTCCCACTAAATCAATAGTGTGTACTAAAATTGAAACGTTATTAATCAGATCTAGCAGGTTAACACTATATGATTTAATTTTAAAAATTAATACGCCGCCATCTCTAACAGAATAATTTGTTGTCAAAAACATGCATCAAGCGAGGTTTCAGTAGTGCAATGAAATCACTTAACACAAGAGGCCAAACCTAAGAAGAACCTCATCTTTCGTTAAGTCGTATTTACCATACGCCACGACTTGTCACAAATACAGTAGTTACTGTTTCGTCAGGTTAATTGTATGTGTGGAGAATGAGTACATATTGCAGTTGGATGTGGCCGACTATTTTGCTCAAATACGAGACAATTCATTTTTACGTAATGTCAGTGAGATTAAGTACACAGCCATTATTTTTATTTTTATTGTTCAAAAAAGTATTCGCTGTCAGCAATGCCCGACTACAACTATCATTCATTCCATAATAGTCTTAATAACATTTTAAAACAAAATGAATTATATCATCTAAAGGACGTAAGTTCGTTCGAACTTGAGAGACACACCGCACATTGCAGTTTCGACAACCTGTACATCTAATTTGTGACTGCTGAATAAGAAAGCTTGGTAAGATTTTGCTCTAACATAATAAAACTTGATATGAAACATGACAGTTTACACGCCTATGATAACCAACATGTATAATGGATCTGATCCAATTTCAGTAGGAAGTATTCTTCCACACCGCTTTACATACGTTAGGGTACGGACATGCCGAAGATGTTACGCCGCTAGAAGTTCAGCTCACAGTTTCAGCCAATTAATTGCCGCGATGCCGGGTGCACATGCCGAAGAAGTTTATCAATCAGTTCAGTGTTTCGTTCAGTCTCTCGGGGGATTGACCTGCTTTTATTGTATCTCATGTAAATAATTTCTATTTCTGCAGTGTGTTGCCGTTTGTTTGGAATCACCACCATAAAACATGTATTTTAGGTCTGATTTAGAACTTTTTTTTAACGTAGATCTCTGAAAAGTGCATTCTTGTGATACATTAAATTTTATAAAACGCAAAAGGTCGACCTACTACGTTTGTTATTGTGGGTGGAAAATTATGAGAGGTAAGGAAAGTTGCATGGCAATAATTATTATTATTATTACAATCAGAAATTAAAATAATTAAAACTTAACACAAATTGACAATTAAAAAGGATTTTCATTGGCAATTTCAGCATTTTTATTTCCTTCGAACAAACCCAATTGAGAATCCAGCGGAGTACTCAGATTTGAAATAAAAAAAATCGCTAATAAGATTTCATCATTTTCCAACCACAAAAACAAAAGCATTAAGTCGACCTTCTTTCAATGTTTTATAAAATGTGATATATCACAAGAATGCACTTTTAAGAAATCTATGTTAAAAAAAACGATCTAAATCGAACCTAAAATAAACTTTTTATGTGGATGGTTCTAAGCAAAATGGAACACACTGTATAATCGCTTATCTATTATATAGGGATCTACAAACGATCCAACTTGCTAGAGCTAACATTATCGGCATGCTTTGAACTCATTTGCAAAAGTGAGATGGTCTGCTGGAATTCCAGCAATATTTAAAGCGTACCAACAAGGTTGGCTTCAGCAAGTTAGATCGTTTGTAGACCCTTTATTAAGGACTGGCGAAAAAAACAGCCATAAAATCGAGTTGGGATAATAAGCACAAAAAATTGTTGTTTGTTTAAGGAAAGAAAAACATATCATAAGTTTTTGTACCGCCGCACAGTGACACGAATCGTGATTTTTTCGTTCAAAATTATCTAGAGCACTTGTTTCGCAACCGACTGATATCTGAAGTTTTTATTGCCGTAATCATTCCGGGTAACGTTTTCGTAAAAGATACTTTGTCGCAGTGCAGACCACTCCCACAACCGTGTTAAAGTAAATTATACGCGGCCACAGTGCTGTCCCGCAAACGGCCAAAAACCACATCCAAATGGTCAAACGCGTATTATAATTGTTTGAGGGTCTCTAACTTGGTGATGATCCCCGTTTTCGAGAATGGTGAACACCGTGGTGATGGTGGAATTGCTCCACCCCCGTAGATGTCCATAACAACCCTCCAAAGGGTGAGAGTACATTCTCCGCCCCCCCATTTTGAGGATGCTACACAGGAAAAAAACATTATGAAAATGCGAAGATGAGGTATTTCTTTGCCATTGAGGGGGTGGACGGGTGTCAAGCACTCGATTCGTGGTCCTCTCCGTGTTCTTCATGCTCGAAAATGGGAGGGAAAACTTTTTGTCCAGTGGTATGATGAGAACGCTCTTGGAGGATGGTTATTGGCCGTTGATCGGGTTGACGGGTGTCAGGCATGTGCTCCAGGGTCCTCTCCATGATTGGCAAGCTCGAAAACGGGTGATCAATAAGTTAGATTCCGTGAAACATTATCATACGCGTTTACCCCGTTCGGGGGTGGTTTTTGGCCGTTTGCGGGGTGGGTTACCCCATGGAGAAATTCTACCACCACCACAGTGTTCAGCATCCTCAAAAACGGGAGATGTCCAAGTGAGACTGACTCAAATAATTATAATAAGCGTTTGACCCCGTTTGGGGGTGGTGTTTGGCCGTTTGCGAGGGTGGGTCACCCCAATCTTTCCTTCAAACAACAATTTTTTGTGCTTATTATCCCAATGAGAAATTCTGCCACCACTACGGTGTTCAGCATCCTCGAAAACGGGGATCACCAAGTAGCAGTCCCTCAAACCATTGTAACACGCCTTTGACCCCGTTTGGTGGTGGTTTTTGGCCGTTTGCGGGGTTGGATCACCCCAACGAGAAATTCTGCCACCACTACGGTGTTCAGCATCCTGTAAAATGGGGCAGAGAACTAATCTCATTAAATCAGACAATAGTCGGGTTTTTCGTGTTATTTTCCAACTCACACAATCCACTATAGGCAATAGATCCTCGTGTACGTTTTATTAAAAACTCTGTACGCAGATATATTTTCAGTTAACCAATAGGGACTAGCCATAGGCGTGGTGTACACTGTGACAAGTTACAAAAATGCTACCGCCGTCGTTATATCTACGTCGGTA
This sequence comes from Rutpela maculata, assembly GCA_936432065.2. Taxonomy (NCBI): domain Eukaryota; kingdom Metazoa; phylum Arthropoda; class Insecta; order Coleoptera; family Cerambycidae; genus Rutpela; species Rutpela maculata. The sequence continues at coordinate 187,431,163 of OW386286.2, forward strand.
CTATACTTTACCTTTTATTTGTTGATTCAAATTTTCTTCCAAAAACATTTTGAAAATTTTTATTGTTCAAATAGGCTTAGTATGTCATGAAACGTCAAAATTTTAAGTTTGAGCGAAAAAAAAATCTGTCTGTCGGTCTGTCTGTCTAACTTTTTTGTATGCACGATTACTCTGGAACCGTTTAAGATATCAACTTGAAATTTAGTACACATATGTATTTTAACGTGATCTGGAATTAGATTATATTTTCATCTTATTCCGTTTGGTATTTAATAGTTGATATTTAGTATTAGTATTTATACAAGAGAATCTGTAAAAGTTCTCAAAAATGTTTTTGGCATTAGCCACCCCCATTACCACCCCCACACCGTTATTAAAGGGGGTGAAAAAAATTGTGATTTAGTGCGTGTGTACAGGAACCAAAAACCTCGAAATATTTTTTTACTTCATCCACCACTACTACCACCCCCTATCACCCACTGCCGATGTGGGATATTGTTTTATGAGTTTTTGAGGTAGACGATTTCAAATATTACATTATTAAAGTTCCATAAGTAATTATTTCCACATACAAAATGTTTTCGTTGTGAGAGATTTGGATGGAAAATCTGGATGAGGAAGTAATGATTTCTTGGGCAGCGGTTTTTCCACTCCCTAGTCAAAACATGCCGGTTGTGGTGCTGTTTATGGCGTTTATCCCACAACGCTGGAGCATTGAATACTAAATCTATTACTTCTTCATTATTCATTTTCACTTTTCCACAAAATAAAAAGATATCCAATATATCGTACACACATTCCTACATGATGGTTATATACTGCACGGCGAATCTAGACAAACGTAGTGTGTACTGGATAAACCTCACAATTCTTCAAAATGAATCCGCATGTGTACCGTCACTGGTGGGAATTAAAATACGGCACTTATTCAATGTCGGAAAAGCCATTGCTACTTTTTCAATTTAATAGCTATTTTAATTATAAACCAATAATTATAGTTGTTAAATACCCCACTGTCCCTACTTCTGGTGTAGGTATATAATAGTCATAGGTAAAAAAATTATTCATAGAAATATTTACTAAAATCATGTAACATATAAAATAAACATATAAAAATGATTTTAAGATAAGAGCTTGTATATATTTTAATTATAAAGCAATAATTAAGGTTGTTAGCTATAACTTAAAAAATAATCCATAGAAATATTTATTCAAAATCTGGTAAATATTCGCGACCCGCGAAGCCTACCTCTCTACAACCATGTAAAAACAAACTATTTTGTTTCGAGGTGAACATGCTGGTAAACTTCGGAAGTAAACTACTCTGGTAGCATCCTGGATATGTGCGGCCACATTTAAATTTACAGGTTTGTTTTACAAATTGATGACTTCGATGCATGGACTGAATTTGTGGGCTGAACTTCTAGCTGCGAGGCAACTTCGGGATCTCCGCACCTCACACCAAATATCTAAAATTATGAATGGCCAGCTACCGCGGTAACTTCCATGTAAACTGCTAGAATGAACTGCTGCAAGCAGCCTCGGCATGTGCGGTCCCATTTAAATGTACAGGTTTATTCTACAAATTAATGGCTATCGTAGTGAACTACACACTGAACTACTAAGCATCTTCGGCATGTCCGTACCCTTACAAATTTGAAATAAAAGTTTTAGGTCTAACAATAGTTATCGTCTTTAATATACAGTGTGTGCTATTTAATACCGCAACATTCTGTTATTTTGGAACGCGTTGCCCTACTTAATTTTTTTTTCTCTTTGAGACATAGTACTCAATGAGCTCTATTTGGCTATTTCGCAAAATTTACAATTTTCATATTTTCATGGCCTACTAAATTCCCCTAATTGGTCGAAATTTCGGAATCGACTATTAGGCAATTTTGTATGGGCAACTTGGATAGTGTATTCGATTCGTAGTTGTCTCAAATACCTCTGCATAACATTTTAGCCATATAGTGTATTTGTTATTCAATGGCCAAATTTTAAAACTGTTCACATTTTGATTGGCCCTGTATAAAAATCTGTTAAGAAGTAATGAAACAAATATTGAAAATTTATTATTTCCAATAACACGAATAACATCAAATAATACAACAGTCAACACTACTTTGAAAATGAATACACACTAGATAAACAAACGACTGGAAAAAATATCATAAAATGAAAGTCGGTTAACAAACGTGTGAAATAACATAACAATTTAACACAAGTACAAGTAATTTAAATTTTTATGTTTTCAATTTTCCCTTCACACTTTATGCACTTTTCATAACGCCATTTCAAATTTTGGTGGATCCTCATTAATTGTATTTTTTTTCCTGCACTTTTGTTCAATTTTCAATATCTCCTTAATCTCTTAATTCGATAAGAGTGGCGGTGCCGTGCTTTATAAAATACTACGTAATTCGACAATTTCTCAATTTCTCCTACATTCCTGAACCGATTCAAAATAATTTTTAATAGGATGTTGGAGACAACTTTACAAAATGGTACTAGGCTATTGAAAAGTAAAAAAAAAAGTTTTTTCTGATTTTCGTACAAGAAAAAAATTTTTTCTTTTCTTTAGTTTCCAGTAGCCTAATACTATCGTGAACAAAAAAAATATAGTACAGTAACTAGAGGTTTTAACTTCGGAATAATGTCATATTGAACGAATTTCGTTCATTTTTGGCAGTATAATAGTAAATGCTTCACATAAAAGTTTCTATATTGTGCAGGGGCTTGCTAATTTATAGGGGGTGCTTTAAAATATATGTATTTATTGGAGCTGAAATGGAATCAAGTTTTAATTTTTCACATAAATTGATAGTTTTTAAGTTATAACGACTTCAAAATTGCGATATTAGCTTGAAAAAATGGTATTTCCAAACGGCTTTCGTCAAGTATCTCGAAAAGTATTACTTTATCGAAAAAATGTTGCAGACCAATTACAGAAAGTACAGACTGGGAATTAATTATATTTTTTGTTTATTGATGTAGGATTAATAATTTCGGAGATATTTAAGTTTATATTTGGTATCCAAGTGTTTCGAAATTACCTTTAAAGTTTAAAATGCGTTTTTTTCTAAAGCAAGTGCTTTAAATGAGCGTTTAGATAATGCTACATCTTAACGAAAAATTGTATTTGAGATAATTTTTTTAAATTGCTGGCTAACTAGAGTAACAAAATGGCGACCTTTTTATATAAAAAAATATAAATACGCACATTTTTCCGTCATAACTTCTTTATTTCTTATGCTACAGGAACGGGTAGAAAATAATTTGAAAGCTAATCCTACATCAACAAGCAAAAAATATAATTAATTCCCAGTTTGTACTTTCTGTAATTGGTCTGTAACATTTTTTCGATAAAATAATACTTTTCGAGATACTTGATGAAAGCCGTTTGGAAATACCTTTTTTTAAGCTAAAATCGCAATTTTGAAGTCGTTGTAACTTAAAAACTATCAATTTATGTGAAAAATTGCATAGAACCTTTTCTTCTTAAAATTTGATTCTACTTCAGCTCCAATAAATATATATATTTTTAAGTGCCACCCCCTGAGAGGGAGTGGCATCCACCCCCTATAAATTAGCAAGCCCCGGCACAATATAGAAACTTTTCTGTGAAGCATTTACTATTATATTGCCAAAAATTAACGAAATCCGTTTAATATGTCATTATTCCGAAGTTTTGCATATTTTTTACCTCCAGGTACTGTACTAATAGGGCAACTATTTTTTTCTAATGTTAATCTGCCTCTACTTGCACACTTGCAATGAATTTTGACAAATAACTGACAATGTCACAAAAATTAAAGTTAAATGTACACAACTAGATTTTAGCAAAAATACGTTATAAGACTTGTCCCATTTTTTTGCTCATGACAGTACCATTCTACAAAGTTGCTTCTAAAAACTTATCAAAAAATTGTTTGAATCGGTTCAGGGATGTAGGAGAAATTGTCGAATTACGTTCACGGCACTTCCAATTTAACATTATGTGGTTTCGTATAGTAAACTTTTCATTTGAATTTCCCTACAGAAAAAAATCTAAAGGTGTTAGATCGAATTAAAGTGGGGCCAATGTCTAAGAAAGCTATACCGTCCAATCCATTTGTTTGGAAAATTTTCATTAAGCCACCTGAGTACAGCAACCGAATAATGTATAGAAGGACTATCTAGTTGAAAAATAATTTCTTTTTTTTTTCTTCCTTATTTAGTATCTGATGTACCTTAAGTCGAATGACTACTTTACTTTTTTAGTAAATCTAACAGACTACTGGCAGTGGAAAAGTGAGAAATTTTAAAATTTTTCCATTGAATAACAAACACCCTAGATGAGCTATTATTTTGTATGGAGGTATTTGAGATAACTACGAATCGACTGCGCTATCCAATTTTCCGATAAAAAAAATAGTCGATCTGGAAATTTCGACCTGGAAAATATGAAAATTATAAATTATTCAAAATGGTCAAATAGAGCATCTACTGCATCTCAAAAAAAATTAAATCGGCAACGTGTTAGAAAACAACAGGATGTTGCATTGCATTTTTCTCAAGGACATGAAACTGACATGAAACTGACTGAATATTAAAAGTGTTTGAATTTCAATGAAAAATTAATAACAAGGTTTAACCTGAGCTCCTCGTACTCAAGTACACTCCTGGGTCCAACGAATTGAAAGTTTCTGCATACTTCACAATACCTCAGTATTGTTTAATATTTTATTGCAATGAAACGTGATTCGTTGTAGCAGTTCGTCTCTACGGGAATTGAATGCACACTAAGTTTTTGAGATGTCTCCACACATAAAACTCTAAAGAATTCAAATCAGGTTATCAAAGGGGCCGAGCAGTAGAAAAGTTATTATTGAAAAATCGTTTTTCCCACCTTGCGGTCAGGGATGGATATCTCGGTAGGGGTGCATCCTATTGAAAAAAGTTACATAAAGATATTGTGTTATTTTATCCAAAATTTAAGCTCACGAGAGATTGCGCACATGTTCTGGGACACCCTGTAAATATATCAAATTTGAAATAAAAATTTTTAGTCTTAGAAAAGTTATCGTGTCCATGTAAAAGAACGCACTACCGGGAGTCAAAATGACGCGACACCAATTTATTTCTCAGGGGGCGCCAGTCGCGTGCTACCCCGTTCTTCTACCTCCCAGGCGGGTTCGAGATAAGATGCACTTCGATAGCCGAATAATGGACCAAGGCTGCATTACCACAGATCGGTAACGACGCTCTCTCTGGACATGAATTCCCTCGTTTGAGGTTTGAAATTCTGGATTTTTACATAAAAAAATCCCAACCGAAGAATTTCTCTGCGGAGGGATTAATTTTGTACGTGGTATCCACGTTTTTATCTGTTTTTCAAAAAACGCATAAAAAAATCCTTATCGAACCTCCGTAAGGCAACTAGAAGATCAAGTGTTAATGTGAGTTAACTCGACTCATCCGGTTTTCGATACGAAAGTTCCACGGATTATAGACCATCAACAGGCCTCAAGATCAATTAAGAAACAATAGTTCAAAGTTTCCGTTTATTTAACAGAAATGGTTACACAAAATTCTCAAAATAAGAATCGTGCCTTCCCCAATCAAGGCAATGGCTTTCAGACCATACAAGCGAGAGCGCTTACGCTAACGATCGATTAGGCAGAAAAGATTCATGCATACCTTCTCAGAATCAAAATGCGAGCTTTTTAGAGAAGTCTGAGACTATTTGTAATTTCATAATTACGACTGACTGATTTTAACTTAAAAAAGTTTTACTAAATGAATTTAGTTTCGCTAGAGACTACTTAGCTTTAAAGTTCTTGTATCGTGGCGGTTCACGTACTCAAACACATTCGTGAGGATTTATGACTGCATAAGTTTGATGGCGTTCAATCAGTCCACAATTTACTTGCCCCTATGCAGGCGTTTTCCTCTATAACTTTGTCATTTGGAAAGCCCCGCTATTGGCTTTCCTACCATCGCTTTGTCGGGACCACTCATCGCGCTCGACCAAATTGCGAGCCGCTGAGTTAATCCAAACTCTTTCTATGCGGGAAACCGGCCTTGGGCATGTGCATTGATTTTTATCAATTTTTGCTTATCGGCACTACGCCGGCTTTGTCAAAATCGTCCATTTTGCCTTTCAGATGCAATGCATCGCTAAAAATTTTTATGCTCATACTTTAGAACGGGGCATTCAATGACCGTACCTCAAAGGTCATGTCTTTGGTGGAGGAATACAAATGAAAAATTAAACTGGCTTTGGGGTACTTTTGAAAAATTAATCTTTAAGTCCAACTTTGGCGTACTTTTGAAAAATCAATTTTCAGGCCAAATTTCGACGCAGTTTTGAAAAATTATCTGCAAGTGAAATTTCGGCGTACTTGATAAATTAATTTTCAAGCCAAATTTCGACACTTTTTAAAAATAATATTTTTCTAAGTCCAATTTGTGGTACCTTTGAAAAAGTATATTATTCATAAATCTTTGTCATTATATACTTTTGCTCTCATATCCTGAACCAAAACATATTTTCCTAAGTTAAAATTCGGTATTCCTTCGAATTTTCACCTGGTCATTTCTAACGCCTTATAGAACCCAAAACGGTCCTTATGAACTAATCTGTGCCTCTACAGACTCATAAAAATGTCCTTAAATTAAATTTTTGCCTAAGTCGAATTTTGATTCTGCCTTCAACTTAGGACGATTTTGGAGAGTTCTACAACATTCACACGAAATGGTATACGTATCAGGAAGCGAAACCGAAATTTATTTCGGTTCGGTTTCGGTTACGGTTAACTGACATTCACCATTTTCGGTTTTCGGTTACGGTTTCGGTTTTCAGAGCAGCGTTAATTTGGTTTTCGGTTTCGGTTTTCAGAGCAGCGCTAAACCGGTTTTCGGTTACGGTTTCGGTTTTCCAGAATCTCTCAATCCGGTTTTCGGTTTCGGTTACGGTTAGAAAAAATCGTAATTACGGTGCGGCTTTCGGTTACGGTTTCGGTTCGGTTACGGTCACTGATACGTATATGCTCATACTCATACACACAGAACGTACATGCGCACGCACACCCGCTTACGCCTACGCCTAAGACTACGATAACGTCCTCCCCTCAAACCCACTCCCATGAAATTATGATAAAAGTTCTCGGTTTTTAATCGACTTTAGAAAAGAATGAGAGTCTCAATTCGAGGCGTATGTGTGTTTTCTTTATATGTGTACAAACATTACTTATAGATTCAGTGAAATGGTTTCTATAAATTTTTCTCAAATTGTAAGGTATGGCTCGGCGGTGGTCCCACAAAAATTGTACCAATTCAAACTGGGCGATAGTTCGCTAACCCGCGATATAACACGTATCCGACAGCATAATGCCATACTTTTCAACCTGAAACACTCATTACTATACCAGGCGTTGCCTATCTTTCGGCAACCTCCCTAGCCACCTTTTCTATACCATAATTCTTCCTTTCTTTGTTCCCTTTATTCCTCTCTTTTTGTTGGTTTGTTAAGTTCTTGTTCTTTGGTCCTTTCTGTTTCTTCTTTAAAATCCCCCCTCGGCCGATAACCTCATAGAAATATGAACATTTTAAACAATAACCTCCCCTTCACTCTACCCTCCTGGAGGCGCGATGACCACCAGGACGAAGAATGTCATTAGCTCGAGCGGGTCTTTTCGTAGAGTTTTCCCCATATCAGCAATCAGAACTAAATGGTGCAAGTACGTAGTGCAAGTTAAAACCTAGTGTAATCTTAAGTATTTTAAAGTTCTCACGACCTATACCTAATCCAAATTGTTAGCTATAAGTTTTATTCTAGTTTAAGACAGGAGTGCTAACCCACCACCAGTTACTCATCGTTTCAGCAGAATCGAACCCGCTCCACCCAACCGCATGCTCACCATGACACTGCACGTCGTTGCTGTACGGCTGGCTCTGGACCGGGATCCGACTAGGCGCATATCTGTAATAACTAACTGTTAATAAATTGTTATTGAATTAAATTGAATTGGTGGTCCAATATTAATTTCGCCAAGGTATGTTTAGTGGAAGGCGAGCAAAATAAGGAAAACTAGCTGTACCCACGACTACATCCGCATGGAATTTTTAAATTAACTAAAAAATTCTATAAGCGGCGTTTGAGGTAGAATCACTAGGGACATGTACAAAGAGGTTGTTTGCATCACTGACACGGCAGAGAGCTACGTAGATTTGGCCGTGAGAAAAACAACTGACACTGAGCTACACACCCGCAACGCACAGCTGGAATATTCCAGAATACTCTTGAATTTTCTGACAGTTTATACCGTGCAAATACGCTTATTGTGAGATCAAGCTGTACCTCCGGTTCTACTAAACCGATTTTTATAAAACTTGGCTTAGAGTAGCCCGATTTCGATGAAATAAAAGCTAAATGAAGCTAAATGTTACTCCAAGCTTAGATAAATTTACCTGTGAAAGCCTTATTCAAATTGATTCAGGAATTTCTGCGTGGTGCGCGTTCAAGCAAACAGACAAACAAACAAACAGACAAAAAAACTATCTTAATGTATTCTATTACTCAGCTTACATCCCAGATCAGTGTTTTGTAAATATTTTCAATATACAGACACCCCAAATTTACAGATTTATTATTACGTGTATATAAGATAAGATTTTTAGTCGAGAAAATCGATAATATGCCGAAGGCGCCAGTGATACGAGATGTAATATTGCGATAAAAAAATTCAAATATCATCGGAATTGCATAAAAATTGAAAGTCAGGTATTTTGGAAGTAGCTGATGTCGAATCCGATGTCAAAAGTTAAAAATTCAAAATTGCGAATCTAATGGAGTTGTCAATAGTTGTAATATTTTTACGATTTAAATGTTTGTGATAAGTACAAAGTGACTTCTAGACTTTCTGATACGATCCTGACGTTTAACTTTAAAAACTCAAAACAATGAATATTTTCTTTTACTGTGCAGAAGCTAAATAAAGACGCCACTAAAAATGGTGAATTTTTTTTGTCCGCCTTCAAAAAAGGTCGCCAAAAATTTTTAAATAAAATTTTACCGACGCCCAGTTAATTGAACTTCATTACCTAATATCGCTATTGAGGTCGGTGTAAAAAGTAAAAAAATCTAACTCAAATATATTTTCAACCGACTTCAATATTGATATTAGATAATAAAATTAATTTTATTTAATAATTTTTAGCGACCTTTTTCTTTGAATTTAAAAGAAAAAATTACCGTTGGTCCTTCGTTCATATTAACTACTGTGAAAATTTCAACGTAATATAATGTTTGTTCTAGAATATTTGAACCGTTTTCTAAATAGAATTATTTTATTAAAATAATAATGTTTCCAACAGAATCACTCTTAGAATTAGTTCAAATATCTCTGTCCAACAATTTTAAGTGCTTGATGTAATATGTTATTTATTTTTAATTTTTATTCGTTTATTTTTATTACTTCCCCGTCCGTGAACTTAGACTGTCAGTTCACGCATGGAATATTTTTAGAGTTTATTTGATTGCGATATATTTTTACAAGATTACTCCTACTGTTCGTTAGTAGCCAATGAGTCAATAAAATTTATTTTTCATTTATTTAATGACACAGTTCTTGGTATTATGTAAAAATATCGCTGTGTAATTTTTTGTATATGTTAAAAAATATAAATCTTAATTGAAATTTACAGTAATATATGGCAACATAATTTGAACTTGAATTTTTTATTTATCTTCTCTGAAATGTGAATCGCGATTTAATTAATTTTATCTAATTAATAACATGAGCTTTCGTAAAGGATTCAATTTTCAAAAGAGATGTGCATGCATCTGCGAACAAAATACAAATTAGTCTTGCTCTGCGTTGCCCAGGGCTATGTGAAAACCGAATCTGGAACTGGCATACTATGTAGAGGTTTCCGAAAGGAAGGCAGTCGGTAGATGGGGCAGCAGCACACTTGGCAAAAGAGGCTGGTATTTGCTATTGGATATCTCAAGAAGCGACAGTGAAATATTCGAGTTAGTTTCCAGACATGTATTGATATTGCAGTAAATATTAGTGGAGCATTCAATTTACGAATATAGAGAACAATATATTACATACATTAATATTAACAATAATAATAGACTTTATTTCCAGACTTTTACAAGTATCAGAATATAATCGAATTGGTAATATTACATAAAACTAGTAGATATCAATGCAAATACAGACAAACAGTTCAAAGACAACAAAACATAAGATCACAAGATGTAAACTTTGCAAACAGGGAAAAGAAAACTAGAACAAAAAATATTTTTTCATTTATCATCTGGCATCGATAAGTACTTATTAACTGAATAACGAATATTTGAGTAAAAGTGATTTCACTTCTCTTTTAAAAAGATAAATGATATTTACTTGATTATTTATTTATGTTCAAATTATAATTATGTCGCTGATTGTGACTAGTGTAATTTCTACTACTGACCTAATCAATTTTTTTTTCTATGGATTCCACAGCTTAAAATGTATACAGATGAAGCGGTTAATATTCCTAATTCTCTGAATAGGAGTCTGCACAAGGGACGGGGAGGTTTGAAGGACATTTTGCATACCCACAATTCTTTTTTGAAACGTAAACACTATATTAAATCGAGAGCAGTTGCCCCAGCGGATGATACAATAATTTAAACAGGACTGGACGTGCGCAAAATAGTACTTTTTTAAAATATGTACATCAACAAAAAAGCGTACTTTCTAAATGATTTAGCAGTACGCAGATAACTTATTATTCACAAAGTCTATAGTACGGGAGCCATCGACCAAAATTTCTCATCATCGCGACATTGACAAATCCATAAAAACTGTTTAGTTTAAGGGAAAATAGGAAACTCTGTTATGTAAAGCTCTGGCGCGTTGCGAATGTGGTAGAAAAACATTTTCCGCCAGTAAAAAAAAAATCACGTAATTTGTTTATAGCATCTGGTCCGTTTTTAATGGAATCCCATTCAAAATATAAAAACAAACACAAATCCGTGAAGAACGGAAATTTTTAGCCTTGTAGAAACCTGATAAATGTAGTATTAGTTGTTAAAAAAATGGCTTGATCGAGTTACAGCGACATGGCTAAAACCTTGTTTAGATGGTTGACTAGGATCTATGCATCCTAAAAAATGTCTAAACTGACATTTTCCGTGTTGCACGGTTGTACAAAATGAGTCGTCTCTTACTCTGCATGTTTCGACCATCACGCGCTATAGAGATATGAAGATACCTGATCGCGGGAGAAAGATAAAAAAGATTCAAACGACGTCCGACATCTTCGAGATCCGTAAATTTGTCTTCTTTCTTTGCCACTCCCGTGGTCTAGCTGCACGCGAGTCTTCCGCCTTCTTTATACCTCCATTCTGTCTATGCCTCCACCTCCACCTTTACAGCTATATAGCTATATTATAATTCATTCCTATCTGCTGCGGAGGGCTGTAAGTATTCATATTTAGTGCTTCGCACCTTATTTCAATTTTACTTTTTATTTGACATTTTTTGAAAATTTTGCATTTTTTGACATTTGCAAGATTTCGACAAATTACAGAACATGAAAACACGAAACACCCATATTGCGACTTTCTAACGCGACGGAAAATGGATTTTCTGGGAACAAAAACGTCCAATTTTTTTTACATATGTCTAAATCCTCCCAATGATTTAATCAAGGAAACGAGCAACGTTAAAATTGTCCGTTTTCATTTTTTCATGATTGTTTTGAGCGGAAATTCTCAAATTACACTGAAAACAGACGGGTCGCGATGACAAAATTTTCTACTTTCTTTATTGGGAAATTTTTCAATTTTTTATTCATTAGCCGCTTGCACAAGGCGGAAAACGTCCGTTAAAATTTTTATTGAGTTCCAGACACCGTACTTCAACACAAAAACCAGTGAACGGGCGTGTCGAGATAGCATTTTAGCCCATTTTGTTACATGTTCATTATTGTTTTTCGATCGTTTAGCAACATTGAAGACTTTTTTCTTTATTTGAGTATAAACTGTCCGAAAAAGTTTGAAATTCTCATGTCGCGATGAGGCTGAAAATTTTGGTCGATGGGTCCCGTACTACTACATAAGTTCCCCAATTTAAAAGAGTATCCACATAAATTGCAAAGAATTTAACGCTGTTATTTAGTGCGGTTATCAATTTTAACTAATACGCTGTAATACTGTCTCTTACTACTAAAAAATAATAAATCTGTTTTTATATTAGACCTGAGAAGAGACGGTTTCTAGGGTGGGCAGGAGACGATAGCAGCAACAGCAAACTTGAAGAGGACAATAATAATACACCAAGAGGGGGGCGAAATCATGACTTTTCACCTCAACAACCAACAAGAAGACGACAACACGCCAATTAAGACTGTGTACAGGAAGCAGGGAAATAATAGAGATAACAAATTTTGAGCTGTCATGTGGGTGATGGGTGTTTGAAGGGTAATACATACGGGACGTGCGATTAACGATTTTGTGCGTAGTGATTGGTTTCGTACATAATCCAGACCTAGGTACAGTTTTTGGTGTAATGCAATAGAACAAGTCAAAAAGAGAAGAGAATGGAAGGGAAGAGACGCATCACAGATAGGGACTGCTGATCTTTGACTTTTGTTGGTGTCTGGTTTAATAGGAGTGTGTTTTATGATATTGCATGTTCTTTGCGCTGTGGGTGTTATAATATAGTGTTGAAAATCTAATTTCATAATATTTTCCTAGGTAAATTATCAAGTGATGGTTTTCAGGTCAAAATTGTGCTCGTTGTTAAGTGAAAAATTCTACATTAAATGCTACACTAAAAACAGGGAGACCAGGTTACACGTGGAAAACAACAACCGAGAGGATCATGAACAAACTACCAAACATATTGGGAAAGAAAAACAAAGGAGAAAAATAAAATGAATTCCACAAAGAAATCGCAGTGATATGTACTCTACCAGAACCAGAAACCCAGGAATCAGAAGACTTAGAAGAAGAAGGAGATTTGTAGAAGCAGAAATACAAAAGGAGGAGCACAAACATTCCACAGCATGACACAATGCGGCCACGCATTTCACATATACCTACAGACACATACTCTACCAGAAGCAGAAACGAAAGAATCAGAATACTCAGAAGAAGAAGAAGACAATCTGTAGAAGCAGAAACACAAAAAAGAGGAGCATAAACATCACGAACACAATGCAGCAACGCATTTCAAAAACAATTACACTGCCCACCCCACACTCCTGTACCATGCGTCATGTGGCTCTCGCTGCATTGGACATCGAGGAATCAGAAGACTCAGAAAAAGAAGGCGAACCAAAAACACAAAAAAGGGAGCTTAAACGCTCCCTCACGGTACAACGCGGTAACGCATCTCACAAATACCTACACCTCCCATCCCACATTCCTTTACAGCAGGCCCAGCTGTATAATCCTTGGGAGTGGCAGAAATGCCTACCGCACGCTGGTAAATCAATCAGTCAATCAATCAATCAAACAGCAAACTAAAAATAGGGAGACCATGTTACACGTAGAAAACAACAATCGAGAGGATCATGAACAAACTGGGAAAGGACCAAACATACTGGGAAAAAAAAGGGAGGGGAAAAATGAATTTCCATAAAGAAATTGGAGCAATATATACTCTACCAGAATCAGAAACAGAGGAATCAGAAGTCTCAGAAGAAGAAGAAGGCTTGTAGAAGCAGAAGTACAAAAATAGGAGCACAAACAGCAGCGACACAACGCGGCAACATATCTCACAAGAAGACCCAGAATAGGCAGAAGTCCAGAACCAAAAATACAAAATAAAAGGGAGCTTAAACTCTCCCTCACGACACAATGCGATAACGCATCTCACAAATACCTACACCTCCCATACCACATTCCTTTACCATGCGCCATGTGGCTCTCGCTGCTGGCAACAAGCATGACCTTAGTCCAACCCAGCGTGGACGTAGCAGGCCAAGCTGTATAACCTGGGAGTGGCAGCAATGCCTACCGCACGCTGGTAAATCAATCAATCAATTAATCAAAAAGTGCAAAACCAGTACTCCTACAGACAGTTTGTACCAATCTAATGGAATTACTAGATTTAAATCTGAGCTCATTTATGTCGTTTATTTAACTGATTTTAAATTTCTTAAAATTTGATTAAGTCATTTGATGCATATAATAACAATAAATAATTAATAATATATATTGAAACAACCCATACCTTTTGTATTTTATCTCTGTCTTCTGATTGAGACAGAAAAATACACCAAGTTGGCAGTTTACGCGATCGTCTCGATTTTTAAAGTAGGATCCAAATTTACGTTGTTATAGTAATTTTATTGAACAGATTATTTTATAACGTTTGATATTACTTGTTTCTGTCTTAATTTTGTAAGCATTCACTTCATAGTCACTAGTCTCCGGGAAGATCCTAATCAAGAAAGGAGAAAAAGTGCACTATCGCCGAAGCTGTTCACTCTGGCGCTGCAAAACGTTTTAGAAATCTAATGTGGGACCGCGAAAGCGTCAATATCAGTGGGAACAACCTGAGTTATCTGCGCCTCGCTGACGACATTAACCTGATGAGCACCGATGCCCACGAGCCTGGAGTCATGATTAGAGAGTTAAAGGAAGCTTCTGAGGCCAAGAGCCTGAGAATGAATGAATCTCCTGAAACCCAAGGTAATTAGTCACGACTAGATCCAGGCCACACAAGATAACCACATGCTTCAAATGTATAGATAGTACGTGTACTTCTCTTGCAACATCAAGCTTGACAAGAACAATCAGATAGCAGAAATTACCAGCCGGGTTGGCATAACGTGGGCGGCTTTTGAAAAGCTTAGTCACATGCTCAGGAAATCATTTATCCCCAATAACGTAAGTGGACAATCTTCGACACTTGCATACTACCAGCCACGACCTGCGGTCATACACAACAGGGCACATCTTCTACGGGTTTTCCAACGGGCAATGCAACGAGCAGTGCTGGGAACCGGCCTGCGGGACTGATTTAGAAACGAGGTTACCAGGGAAAGAACAAAAGGCGTCGATGTCATAGAGAATCGCCAGCAATGAATGGCACTGGGAAGGCCATGGGATGACAACAAATGGGCAAAGAAGATCTCGCAGTCGCGACTCAGGGAAACTAGGCGAAGTGTTGGATGCCCTCAAACCAGATGTGGAGAGATATACAGAGAAACTCTGGCAGAAATTGGATCTTAAGTGATCAGAATAGACAGTGGTAGAGAAACATAGAGTAGGCCTACCTCCAGAAGTGAATGAGGACAAGCTTGAGATAAAAAACAAGAAGAAGTAGAAGAAAATTCTGAAAATAAGTGCAACATCAAGACTGTAGTACCCAGGTACATAAAGGTAGACGCTGTAACATTTTTCCAATTAAAATAACTATATAAAGACTCTGAATATTCTAGAACTCTAAGGGGGTCTATAGATAAGAGACGCGGCGGCGATCATGCATACAAAATTATATTCTCGATACCTACACTAAGCAAGCTGTCCTAAGAATTTCGGCATTGGTCCCCATCAAATATATTAGATATACGTCATAAGACCAATGCCTCTACAGTTTGGTGGTCGAAAGGGCTACAACAAACGATCAAAGCCAAACTCTCTGGTTTACAGAAAAAAGCATACCTGGCAACAACTGGTGCAATAAGTACCACACCGTTAAATGCTCTGGAAATCCTCCTGAATCTACCCCCTCTCTATATCTATTTGGAGAGGAAGGCTAGGTGGGCAACATACAGACTTCAACAAGCCGTCATTAATATGCCACAGTCTAGCAACATGGAATGCAACAGACTGTCAGTGACATATGTAGTCACGACATCCTGGAAATGCTTTCAGATGTGATGCCTACTGTGACCCACTATGAACTGCCTTTCCTGGAAGAGACGAATGGGATCGGTATAAAACCGACCTACAAAGAGCGGATATTTGTTGGTTTGCAGACGGCTCCAAAACCCATGAAAGAAGGGAGCCGGGGTATACAGTGGCAACCCAAAGGTAAGAGTAACTTCGAGCCTGGGTAACAATGCGATTGTCTTTCATGCGGAAATTCACGCCATTGAACTGTGTACAAGGAGGCTTGAACAGATGCATCCTAGACGCAGATCAATAAAAATATTTTCAGACAGTCAAGCAGCTCTTAAAGCTCTTGGCTCACATCGTTGCAATTCTAAATTAGTCTGGAACTGCCAAAAGGCTCCAAACCGATTGGACAGAAACAACAAGTTGGATACCGAGTCACTCTGGACCAGAACCAGTGCTTGGCATGTCAGAAAGCACTGCGAAAACAACCATCTCAGCCTGGAAAATCCTTCAATATTGGCAAGAACTACCAAAACTAATTCATTGAAAGGAGTTTATTACACATCCATTGAAATCGAGAACTAAAAAACTATTAAAGTTAAAGAGGTTGCACCTAAGAACTCTAGTTGGCCTATATACCTGGCACTGCAAACTAAATCACCACCTACACAGACTTGGAATAGCGAACTACACTAAATGCCGACTATATTTGGAGGAGGATGAAACGGCAGCGCACGTTCTATGTACCTGTCCTGCTGCAGAAAGAACCAGGTTCTCACTTTTTGGCAAAGGGTAACTGCTGCCAGGGGATCTGGACAATATCTCACCCAATAAGGTAGTCGGCTTTATTAAAAAGCTAAACCTATTGGTCGAAATATAATTCGGACTGAGCCACAATAGACCAGATGGTCGCAGCGGAGGGTCTATACAGGGTGTCCCACCAGGAACTGCATCGATCGATATGGGAAAAGTACGCACCAGAAAATTTTGAAAATTTAGGGAGCTACTAACGGCAGTGTGGCCAATCCAACTAAAATAATTACAAGCATCTGGCATTTCCGTTTATACCGGAAGTCGATACCAACTTGCTTACTTTAAATGGAACACCCTATATATTTTAGTGTTTTCGGAAATAGCATAAAATTCTGAGTCAAAAATATGTAAGATACCCTATGCCTAAATCCAGCCGTTTCAGAGATATTTGACATATAAAGAAAAATTTGAAAGGTGTCATGGTTTACAATATCCTTTATAACTTTCTTCGTGTAAAAGGTACTCACTTGCTTTTTGGCAAGTAAAAGGAACACAAGGAGAGCTGCACTACACAATTCAACTACATTCAATAACAGTACACCAAGTGCTCCATTTTTGACGTTACATTTTGTAAAATTCAAACCGCGAAAACTTGTTTAGGTTAAATGGAACACCCTATATTTTTTTACATCAAATTATGTAAAATTAAATTCCTTTTTTTCTGATATAAGCATTGTGGAGGTTTAAGTTACAACTTTTTGAAATATTTGCGATTCTCTTAGAAATTCAAGAATTGTTATTAAAAATTTTATCAAATTAGCCATGATTAGAAACAATCAGTAATAATGTCAGTCATTTTCTTATGTCAAAAAAATGCCACCGCATTTAAATTACACTCACGAAGACTCTTTGAATTTGTTTTTTATTTATGGAGAATATGATAAAATAATATCAAGAAATTGTAGTAAGTACATTTGCTACTCGATATCCACAAAAACCGTCACCAAACACTGTAAAACACATACTGGATAATTTTAAAAATTATGGCTCTGTCAAAGCAAGAATTCAAAAGCGGAAGCCTATTGTTGATGACAAAATCGTAGAAATAGCAATTCTGGGATATTTTCATGCATTTCGAATGATGTCATTAAGACAAGCTGCTCTGGAATTGAGACTATGCAAGGATTCAGTTCACAGGATCTTAATTAAACATAAATTTCACCCGTTTTCGTTCCAAATGGTTCAACGATCAAAAGGAACAGATTTCCTAAGAAGGGAAATTTTTTGTGAATTTTTTCTAATAAGGTGAAGATTCTTATTTGGGAAATATTATATGGTCAGATGGAGCTAAATTTACCAAAAACGGACTTTTTAATCGACATAATTCACATTATTGGAGTGACTCGAATACTCATGTGTTCAGGGAGCGAAATCTTCAAGAAAATTGGCAGTTTAATGTTTACTGCGCCATAAGAAACGATAGAGTGGTGGCATTAGAATTTTATCAAGAAAATTTAAACAGCAAGTTGAAAAGATTTCTACTTCTGCTAATATGTATAGTTAATTTTTTTTTTTTTTTTTAGGTGAAAGATACTAAATATTTTGCAAAATTTGAGTATCAACTATTTAGAAAATTTACCTCTCGCCGAACATGGAAACATTTTTTATCAGCACGACCGTGCTCCCACACACAACGCGTATTTGATAAATATTTTTTTACAAGAAACTATCGATCAGTTTACGATCAATGGATCGTTTTATTTGGGGAACTATTAAAGTTTGTGACAACTATTGAAGATTGTATGCAGAGAGTAAGAAATGCATTTCAAAACTTATCACAGAATTCAATTAGAAAAGCTACCCATGAAGAACTAATCCGAAGGTGCGAAAAATGTGTGGAGGTTCGAGGACGGAATTTTGAACATTTATTAAATTAAAATGGAATCTTAGCTACTTTAGTTTATGCAAAGTATCTTCAATCCAATTAATAGGCATGTTACAGTGTTTAGTGTTATTTTCCGTTTTTGTGGATATCTAGTAACAAATGTACTACAAGTTCTTGATATTACTTTATCGCATTCTCCATAAATAATAAACAAATTCAAAAAGTCTTCGTGGGTGTAATTTAAACGCGGTGGCATTTTTTGACATAGGAGAATGATGACATTACTGATTGTTTCTAATCATGGCTAATTTGATAAAATGTTTACTAACATTTCTTGAATTTCTAAAAAAATCGCAAATATTTCAAAAAGTTGTAACTTAAGCCCCCACAATGTTTATCAGAAAAAAAATGAATTTAATTTTCCATAACTTGATGTAAAAAAATATAGGGTTGTCCATTTAACCTAAACAAGTTTTCGCGGTTTGAAATTTACAAAATGTAACGTCAAGAATGGAACACTTGGTGTACAATTATGAATGTAATTGAATTGTGAAGTGCAGCTCCCCTTGTATTCTTTTTACATGCCAAAAAGCAAATGAGTATCTTATACACGAAGAAAGTTATAAAGGTTATTGCAAACCATGACACGTCAAATTTTTCTTTAAATGTCACTTATCTCTGAAACGGCTGGGTTTAGGCATAGGGTATTATGTTTCTGACTGAGAATGTCATGCTCTTTTCGAAAACCCTAAAATATATATGGTGTTCTATTTAAAATAAGCAAGTTGGTGTCGACTTCCGGTATAACCGGAAGTGCCAGATGCTTGTAATTATTTTAGTTCGATTGGCCACACTGCCATTAGTAGCCTCCTAAATTTTCAAAATTTTCTGGTGCGTACTTTTGCCTATATCGATCGATGCAGTTCCTTGTGAGACACCCTGTATAGTAGCCCACTCACATATCACCCTAACCTAATATAATAAATAATATATAACCAAACCCACCTGCACTAAACAATTTAGAGTTGTAGTTGAGGCTCGGTGCACGAACTCTACTACTCGAGAAACGAGTAGTAGTAGTAGTAGTAGACAGCTATCAGCGAGAACCTGAAAATGGCAAATGTGATTCTGCCGAAATATCGTTTAGATAACTTCGGTCCTCCTAGGGAACAACTACTAATCACGCGGGGTTATACCTGGAAACCCAGGAACATATACATAATTTTTATTACATTATATTTTTGTTTAAATATTTTACAGTTCACTGCTGAATATGAACTATCCATGACATTTCATAAGACACTTACCTGTAGCATTTTAACCGCACAAGATCGGCGTCGTCGTTTGTTTATTATTGTTTATTTGGAGGAATGTAGCGTACAGCCTAATGAAAGAAAATCCCATTCCAATATTAAAGATATTTACCTTTAATAACACCGTCTCATCATAAAGCAAAAAAACTACATATTTTTTTCAAAAAATCATTTAGTACAATTTTAAGTATTTCTTGAGGAAAACAAAAATTCTGGAATTGTAACAATTTGGTCCAAAATATAAGTGAAAACATTTGACACCTTAAATAGAACATTATTCAATTCAATTCATTATTCAATTAGTCACGGAAAAATTGGCCTAGATGTTTAAAAACATAAAAAGTTTATAAAATAATATGGAAAATATTTATCAGATGAATCTTATTTATTTCGGGGTCAATGTTAATGGGAGAAATTGACCATCCTTATAAATATAGTTAGTTGTCTTTTAAAAAATTACTCAAGTACTTTATAGAAGTAAAAGATTATAAATAATTAACGTAATCACTTTGTTTGAACTGGAAAATATGTTTATAAACATTATACATCGGGCAATAAATTATCGCAACTTTAGGCGGAGGCGCCAGTAAGAATACAGTAAATAAATTTTTATTTTCTTACATAATTTGATGAGTACTTATCGGAATAGGATATTATTTACATCAGTAAATAAGCGTAGATACAACGAAATATAAAATATTGTCAATTGGCGTTTTGTGAATTTGTTTCCGCTTTCAGCACTAAAAAAAAAAATTAAAAAAATTGAACCTCCCCCCCAAAAAATGGCTAAAAATTATGAAATAAAATGTCACCGTCGGTGTCACCCAGTTAATTGAACCTATTACCAATATCGATATTCAGGTACGTTAAAAATATGTGTAATTTCGATATCAGTTTATATTTACACCAAGCTCAATATCGATATTACAAAATAAAGTTCGATTAATAGTCCAGTAAAAAAACCTCAAAAAATGACCCAACCTCCTGAAAAATCTGAAAGTTTTGAAACTTCGCACACTTATTTAGAGGTACCTAAGAATGAATATATCGAAAGTCCTCATGAATATGAGGCGAGCTCTAGCGGCAATTAGCGAAAATAGGGCACTTTCTTTGGTTTTTCGTTAATATATCGAGAACCGTTGGTCGGAGGCAAAAGTTGATTATATACATAATTAAGGCTTATCAAATTTACTACAAAAATGATTATATACATTTTTCTCGCATTCCCAATGGTTCCCGAGTTATAGGCGCTAAAAGAGAGCGTTTTGTGAAAAACCATGCTAGGGCAGTACAATATGGCATTTCTAATAATATTTGACATATGGTTTACCTATATTTTTGTATACTAAGGATAATTGAGGAGATAAACTTCACAACTTTGTATAAAAAGCACATGATGTATGTTACTTATGATGTATATTGATGAGGCACATGATGTATGTATATTAAACAATGAAATATACGAGCAAACAAAATCCTGAGGTTATTCCAAGGAAAATTTTGTACAGAAAAATCAATCAGCTCTGAATCGCTTCTTGGTAGAAGGCCCTGCAATTTGATTATCTTGGCCAGCTTCTACACTTGCTGCCTGAAACAATAGGTAAGTATGCATGAGATGAAGGTGTGAGAGAACCATTATACAAATAAAAACATGTAAGTAAAAGAAAGTATATAAGAAATAAATAAAACAGAAGAAGTAAATATAAGAAAGTAGTAAGCGAGCAGTAAAACAACATATGAACATGACAACCGATTTATGTATACTATTGCAAGGTAGATGAATAATAAAAAAATACAAATGTACAATCTCACCTGACTTCTGGTTCCAGCAAGCACATTGCTTTGACCTTTATGTACCAAATGTTCAGTGTTTGTTATTTGCACTGAATGATCTGCTCCTTCAAGGTTTATGACATCGGGATCATCAGGGTCATCAAAGTCTTCTTCGAGGTTGGAAGTAACACCATTCAAGCATTCGCCATGGCAGTTGTGACAAATGCTTGTACATATTATTCCTGCCTTTCGACAGCCTCATCTGTTCCCACATCCAGTTGTACATGTGCAACAAAAAGGTTAAGGACAGCTTCAGGTGCTGCTGGATCCTCTGTTGTCACAGGGATTAGCCGATCGCTTTCCACCTTCCAACCCCACTGTACAGGAGGAAGTTCATTCCCAAGCCAAAATTGAATTTGGTGGTACACTCGAAAAGCATGCTGTCTTGCTGCTCCTTCTGTGGGCGGCAGAGTAGAAAGGTCGGGTTTAGCATCGGATACAGATTTGGTGAAAGCATTGTAACGGTACATGTTAAGAGAGGTTTGCTTTCTGGGCGCATTGTACAATGCAAGGAATATTTTGTTTCCAGCAGCAGCTACAGTCTCATGGGATGAACTTGGGCTGTTAAATATATCAGCAATACCTTGCAGTGCAGCTTGCTTCCTGAACAACTTGAAACAGGAAAGTTTTCCTTTTCGATATGCAGCTGAAGTCGTATCGCATCCGCTGAATGCATGCACAAGAAGTATGCTGCCCTTCATACCCAAAGTTTGCAATTGCTGGCTTGAATATACTTTCCTTGCTACTTTGCCATGGCTTGGTTTCACTAATAATATGTTTTGTTCAGCCGGAGTTAAGGCCATGAGGAGAACAAGAAGATCTACATCTTCACCTACTATTGCTACTTTGTCACAAGTGAAGGATTTATTATTGTCAAATATTATTAGAAATGCCATATTGTACCTCCCTAGCGTGGTTTTTCACAAAACGCTCTCTTTTAGCGCCTATAACTCGGGAACCATTGGGAATACGAGAAAAATGTATATAATCATTTTTGTAGCAAATTTGATAAGCCTTAATTATATATATAATCAACTGTTGCCTCCGACCAACGGTTCTCGAGATATTAACGAGAAACCAAAGAAAGTGCCCTATTTTCGCTAATTGCCGCTAGAGCTCGCCTCATATTCATAAGGACTTTTGGTATATTCATTCTTAGGTACCTTTAAATAAGTATACGAAGTTTCAAAACTTTCGGATTTTTCAGGAGGTTAAACATTGTTTTGACTGGACTATAATCATGCGACGGTGAAATTTTATTTCATAATACTCTGTGACCTTTCTCTGAAGGCGGTTTCATTTTTTTTTCTTTTTTTTCACACTTTTTAGTGGTCTCCTATTTGGCTTCCACATAGTAGTAAATAAATATAGTAGAAGAAAATATCCGTCGATTTGAATTTTTAAGCTTTAACATTATCGTTATCAGATAATCCTGAAATCTCCATGTACCAAATTCCACATAAATCTGCTAAAATTTTGGAATTATGGCAGCCACATTGCATTCGCCATTTTTAAATCTTAGCTTTTGAGATCGGTTTAAGTACCTGCTACTACGAAAAAAACTAATTACTAATTTTAATGCAGTGCCAAGGAAATATGAATTATCTAGTAATTGAGAGTCCCGCCTACTGTACACTGGTCGTAGCTTGTTGAAAAAACTACAACTAAATTGCTTTTATTATCACTAGTGCATTTTCCAAACTTGCGATTTAAAAAAATGTACGCTTAAGCTAATGTAGTAGCTTAATGGAACTATAATCATTTCATAACCTACAACTTGTAGAAGTTAAATAACATTATAAGAAAATATTTACAGAAAATAAACAGATATTTAAATTTCAATTTAAATCAACATATTAGCGTACCAGCCGTATCTTCAGGTCAAATCGTGGTGCGGCGTTCAATTGGATCCACGAAACTGGGACTGGAAAGAAAGAAACGGCGACATTTATTAGGTTACCACCACGAAAGATCCTTAGAAAAGTTATTCGTCTCAAAAGATGTTTTACGGTAAAACAAAGCACATTTTTGGCTACTACACAAATATTTAATGCAAATGTTTTTTCACGTCGCCGATAACGTGTAATACAAAAGGAGAAAATTACTACGTAGTTTAAATTTTTTAACGACGTTGACGTTTGACGCGGAACTTCGCCGAAATTTGATTTCGTCGTTTCACAACGTAACCACACAATTAGAAAGGACGCTTAACATGGGCTTACAAAATTTTAAAAGTTGACAAAACACTAAGTACCAAAAAGAGAAAAGTGCAAGAAGGACGCTAAACCGAACTTTTAAGGGATGGAAGCTAAACTTGCCAAGGTGTTTTTCTCATAAACATAAATTATTTCCATCCGGCAACTGGCCGTGGGACAGAAGGTCCAGGTAGCCATTAGAAAAATATAATGCCGTGCTGAAAGACGAATTTTAAATTTTTAACATAATAATGTAAAATGCCAACTAGTTCACAAAAATCTATATGCGTATATCTCGAGAGCGGAGCCAAAGTATACTACCCCTATTGGGTTACATGCTGCCGGTATGTTTTGAGAAAAGCTGGAGAGCCTAGAATAACTCATATATTGCTGTAAAAGGACTTTCAAATGATAAGTTTTAGTGAATGATAACATCCCTGTTAGGAACTATAAGCTAGCCACAAGCGAACCATTTACGTGAATAATGTTAACGTCAGTCCCAAGTCAAATAGCCAAACATAAATTTCTAAGAAATTGTGAATCTTTTTGTGTCAGTCGATGGATATTATTATTACTCTTCATTGCATGTTGTTGAGATAGAGGCCCTCTGAGGGAGGCGTCCGTCCTTGCCATATTTGATAGGCAAATTCTCACATTATAATTAGGCAGGATCTTTACCAACATTTACTTGCTCACAAAGCTCACAAAGAACAGAATCCAGTTGAGAACCATAACAGGTCTTCTGACGGGACACATTAAGAAGTATCTGCATTTAATCGGAAAGATTGCTGGTGAACTTAATTGCAGACTGTGCGGTAAGGTACCAGAAACTGCGGGTCATATTTTACACGACTGCGAGGCGTTGGACCGCAGAAGATATAATATCTCGCCCATTCTCAGACCTGTATCACCTTGTCAATCATACAGGAATATTAAAATGGACATTGTGAACAAAGACAAGAAGAGCACAATAAGTCCAGGTGGTTGCAGTGCCCCCGGAGTATTTCTTACAGACGATCCCCAGGAGGAGGGATTTTAATCAGTTAGAGTCTGACACTCAGACCAATTCCGGCGATGGACAGCCGTGTGGGTTTCTCCTTTTCGAAAAAGAAAATAACATTTACTTGTACATTTTTTAAATTTATACAATAAATGGTATTATTCAAACTCTTGC
The DNA here is from genome assembly GCA_936432065.2 of Rutpela maculata. Classification (NCBI taxonomy): domain Eukaryota; kingdom Metazoa; phylum Arthropoda; class Insecta; order Coleoptera; family Cerambycidae; genus Rutpela; species Rutpela maculata. The sequence goes on from OW386286.2 coordinate 187,456,154, forward strand.
ATGTTCTCGATTGAATGATTATCTTTAAGTTTAACCTCTCTGTCGTCTTTGTGTATTAGATCAATAACTAAATCTATAGGATCCTCACAAAGTCCTCGTGTCTGTTATTCAGGAAATTGATCAGATCAGAAATTAGTGGAAGAAGTGTAAGCAGTAAGCAATCTACGGTAGGTACAAACTTAAATATTTCTAGTCTATTACGGGACTCCTGTCCTTGTTCGTCTCTTAAAATTAACCGAACTCCACTGAGAGTAGAAAGAGCTATCCTGCGTTGAAGAAGAAGTGACTGGCGCCCTTAATAAAATTAACATTGCCATGCCATTCAGACGAGCGATGGTGAGTTCATCTACATGAACACTGCAGTAGACAAACATGTGTCAGAGACCCTAAATGATGCTTCCAATGAGGAAGCGGAGGAAAATGTGTTTACTTGGACGTCATGTTGTAAAAGCAACAGCGACTTGAACGAGTCAAGCTGACGTCGAGGAAGTCGTTGCATCGATTGACAATCGTCAATCGTACTTTCTTCACTACAATTGTAGTGAAGAAAGTACGATTAGTAGTGACATTCGTGACGAAGAAAATATAGGATTCAATTGGCCTAGACCCTCGTATAAACACAAAGTACGTTAATATGTCGATGAACTCTACCTGCGGGGTAAATTTAATTTTTGTAAACGACTAACACTACTTTAAATCAATTTTATTGATTGCAAAATTAATGATGAATATTAACGACATCGGAGTAATGGGGGCGAAAATCGGGAGTCTTTCAAAGGGCATAGCCGGATAAGTAGGGTGAAACGGCCCCCGGCCCTATCTTCATTGACAGAAGGAATGTAGTTAGCAATAAGTGAAGGAAACAATTTTTCAAAATATTAACGCAAAAGGGTGGCGCGTTTTACGGGGTGACGAGGGGGATGAAATCCAAAGGGCCAATTTTTTGTGTCAATACGCAGCAACCGAAAATTTTGGAAAAAATATATGTTGGACAAGTATTGGAGAGAATTCTCAAAAAAATTGTCGGTCAATTTGGGAAAGAACTAAGGGCGAGAAGGCATCGGAATACTTTTCAAATATTTTTAAGGTAACTTCCCCTCGTTGTACCACATTTAAAATTTTTTTGTAGCGTCTACTTTCACTCCCATATAACATATTTTTTTCGCCGCGTGGGCGGAACATTACGTTATAGTGAAAAAAAATCACGTCCGTGGTCTTTCGAGACTAGTAGTCTATGTAATGAAGGCAGAAAGAGTGTAAATATTTCATGCAAAGACGAGATTACCTTTCCCTACCGTTTTCGAGGGTGCTAAACAAGTGGTGGGAGAAGTTTTTGACCGCCGCAACCTCCTGAAACGGCCAAAAACCTTTTATGAATTCCTTTATGTTTCCATATATAAATGGGTCTGGGGAGTGATTTGTCGACGGGTTATACTTGAAATAAAATGAAAGGAGGTTATAGAGTAAGTGGAATCCAGACAGCAGGCCTAGGGGGTTGATTAAACCCTCCCGAGACGAGGGGTGGAAAATCATTTTTTTTCAAATGATTCGGTTCAAATGCGTATCTCCCCATTTTCGGGGTAGCTGATCGTGGGAAAAATATTCATTATTAGCTCCAACCCCTCGTCATCCTTCAAACGGGCAGAAACCACCAGAAAGCATGCTATCCAGGATCTACGGTTTTTTTCGGCACATGATCGTTATTTTTGTGCATATCCCTTCATTTTTCACGAAAGAGAAGGTGGTAGCGACCTCGGGGGTTGCTTCAACCCTTCCAAGGGGTATAAAATTCATCAATTATATTTTTATCGTGATCAGCGCCTGCGAAAACGGGGGAGGGCGTATTGACGATCCAAAGTGTAATTAATGAATTTTACACCTCTTGGAATGGTTGAAGCAACCCCCGAGGTTGCTACCACCTTCTCTTCAATGAAAGATTAAATGATATGGAGAGGAAAAACGATCATGTGCCGAAAAACCTGTAAATCCTGTATAGCATGCTTTCTGATGTGTGTGAGGTGGTTTTTGCCCGTTTGAGGGTTGAGGAGGAGTTGAAGCTAGAAAATGAATATTTTTCCCGTCGACGACCCCGAAAACAGGGGGATACGCGTTTGAACAGAATCATTAAAAAAAAATAATTCCAGCCCTCGGGAGGGTTTAATCAATCCCCTCGGTCCGCTGTTTGGATTCCACTTATTCTATAACCCCCTTCCATTTTATTTCAAGTATAACCCGTCGATAAAGCAACCCCCAGTCTCGTTTATATATGAAAATATAAAAGGATCCATAAAAGGGGTGGTTTTTGACCGTTTCAGGGGGTTGCGGCGGTCAAAAATTTCTCCCACTACTTCCATCATGTTCAGCACCCTCGAAAATGGAAGGGAAAGTTAATCTCGTCTTTGCACTAAATATTTACTCTTTCTGCCTTCATTACACATAGACTACTAGTCTCGAAAGACCACGGACGTGATTTTTTTTTCACTATGACGTAATGTTCCGACCACGCTGCGAAAAAAATATGTTACATGTTATATGGGGGTGAAAAAAATTTGAATGTGGTGCAACGAGGGGAAGTTACCCTTAAAAATATTTGAAAAGTATGCCGATGTCTTCTCGCCCTTAGTTCTTTCATAAATTAACCAACAATTTTTTCTGAGAATTCTCTCCAATACTTGTCCAACATATATTTTTTCCAAAATTTTCGGTTGCTGCGTTTTTTTCAAAAAAAATTGGTCCTTTAAATTTCATCCCCCTCGTCACCCCGTGAACGCGCTATTCTTTTGCGCTAATATTTTGCAAAATTGTTCCCATCACTTAGTGCTAACTATATTCCTTCTCGTAATGAAGATAGGGCCGGGGGCCGTTTCACCCTACTTAACCGGCTATGCCCTATTAAGCCCTATGCCCTATCAAGCTATTGTATATTTTAAACAGTAGTTCATCGTACAAGAAAATTGTTTAAACAAACGTTTTAGGAAATTATATCATCTACAATACTGATGGTAATCAATTAGTATGTGAGAGCAAGAGACACAGATAACTACAAAAAACTACAGTGAAGCACAAATTTTCACCATTCTGGTTGATGTAAATCGTAAAATATTAATAAAAAAAATAGTATAAGTAAAAATTGTAGCTTCTTTTATATCCTACAATATTGGTAATAACTAATATTGGGGCAGAACTTACCGGAAAGGAGATAATTGTGGAAAACATATTTTCCCTTCTTTTCAACATAGTGGCAGTAGCGGAACCTATATTTTTGGTGAAAAACTTGATTACGGCAACCCCCTTAACAAAAAAAAGTTGTTTTTTTTTAGGAATTATTCACGTGCCAAATGACATTGCTGTATTATAAGAAAAGTGTCAAGTGTTTTTTTAATCTTCAACGGATCCAGTATTTCAGGAAATACAAATTTGTTTCTGTAACCTTGAAAACCTGGGAAACATTTCAATAACATGACATGTTCCTTACGTTTACGTATGCCTTGGTAGTAAACATATATTTTTATGAAATGAGAAACTAGCTTATAATAGTAGTACTTCTTACATAACGGCACATTACGTGCACTGTGCGCAAAATAACCTGGTTTTTAAGTAATTTATGATGGAGTGAGTCGAAGTTCGAGTTAATGAAAGAAAAGGGTACGTGAATACCGTGAGTGGCAATGTCCTAGAGCACGGACGACGACCTGCATTATAGCAGGAACACTGCACCCCGGTCTGTCTCGAGTGGGGATCAATGCGGCGGTGACGGCGACGGCCCTCGACGTCTGCCCCACACCATGATGCCTCCCATGCCCCGCCACCGACTGCAGTCAGGTGAAACCCGCTTCATGCAGTCTCATTTTTTTGTAATATACACCATGTCATTTAATGAACTGATCTATAGTGTGAAACGAAAAGTTATATCGATCGACAATTTATGCGAACAACTGAGGGATATTTCTGGCTTATTTGATACTACTCCTTAATGCATAAAGTATAAATAAGTTAAATATATACACTGTAACAATGTTTAACATTATCCAATAACGAAAAAAATACAAATAAATAAATAATTAATAGCAAATTAGTACATATAAAACATAAGTAGAAAAGTTCACAGTATAATTACAACTAAAACAAATTATAATAAAGCGTCTTATAATCAGGGCCCCCACAAGGGGGAAGGGGGGTCAATAGGTACCGCGGTACTCGTTTTAAAACATTAATATAAGACGAGTAGAGGTACCTAGTTTGTTTGAACCTGAGAGACACAATGTTTCTTAGAGTTCCGATATCTTATACATTTTAACATTTTTTGTGCTAAATAAAAACCTTAGTAATATATTGCTCCTAGATTAAGGTGTCACGTATTGTTATGTTCAAATATTGTTAGTGTAAATTAGATTTAAATTTATTACGGTTTGTAAGATTAAAAAACAAGTGGTAGGTCGATTTTTATTTTTTTCGAAGTTGCAGGCGTATTAAATTTGTGAAGAGTAAATAAACAAACACTTATTTTATTTAACCATTTTTTTAAATTTATTATTTTTTTTTTTTGAAAATTGATACGGGACACCTTGTATATCAAGACGGTTTTCACACATCTGATAATCACCCTGCGTTACGGACAGAAATCATCGTGTTTATTAGATATTTGGCAACACCTGATTGCAAATTTCATTCGTATTGTAATAGTCTTTTTGAAAATACTTTAATAAAATTTTAATGTAAAATTTATCTACCCTACGAAACGTTCGCTCAAACCCGAAAGATGCCCTGTATATTTAGATATCTCGTAAATTTTTGTATTTTTATGTTTTTAATCAGAAACCTGTGAAATATGTTACTCTAAAATATTTTTAACAAAATTTATATAAAATATGATAGTTTTCATGCTTCTGACGATCATAAAAATTGTAAGTTAAACAGAAGTTATCGTGTTTAATAGATATTCGCAGTCTGCAACGCCCGACTGCAAATTTTATTCGAATAATAATGATCGTATCGAAACTAACATTTTATATTGTAATTGAAATATGTTCATTAGGTAATCGGCAACGTCCGACTGCTAATTTTCTTCGTCTCGTAATAGTCTTATTAAAAATACTCATTAACATTTTAGGGTAAAATTGATATATCATCTAACCTACGTGAAGTTCGCTCGAATCTGACAGAGGTACTGTAAATTGCAGTTTAGATATCTTGAATAGTTTTGTATTTTTATGTTCTTATTCAGAAACGTTTGGAACATATTGCACTGAAATCACAATAAAACAAAATTCATATAAAACATGATAAACATAATTTACATATCTCTGGCGATCACCCTGTGCAGCGGATATGATCTAATTTCAATATGAAGTATTCTACCACGCTCTTTTATATGTTCAAAATTCGAAAAAGGAAAAAAGTCCAACTAAAATTATCGTACTTAATAGTTATTCGCAGTCGGCAACGCCCGACTACAATTTTTATTCATGTCATAACAGTTTTATTAAAAAACATACATGGGTCGAATTCACAATCATCTCGTGATAAATTTTATGAAACCGGAAATACCTTAATGATATTTTAAAGTGAAATTGATCTGTCATCTAATATATATAAAGTTGGTTCGAACTTAGGAAACACCCTGTATATTGCGGTTTAGACATCTTCGTATTTTTGTGTGTTAATCAAAAACCTTAGTAACCTTTTCTCTAAAACCATAATAAACCATAGTTTACACAAAAGAGAAATGGAAAACGATTCAAGCGCCAAAGTTGAAATTTTGAATTAACTGCATCAGTCGACTTATAATAACTCTATTTAGACACTAAAAAAACATCCAAGCGATAGAAATTCTCTGACGCTCTCTGTTGGTAGTTGAACCAAACTATAAATACCAGTATACAGATTTCCATTTTCTATAAAAGTGTCCAAGTAATAGTCAGCCACTTGGTTCCTTTTCCTTGGTTCCTTTTGTATGGTTCAGGTTGGTCGCCTGTATAGTATTGCAAGAGGCTGAGGGTATCGAAAAACAACAAAATAACGATGGTGAAGCTATTAACCAGATAAGTAAATTAATATTCGTATAAGTTATTTTACTTAATATAATGTTAATTCTTAATTATTTTATTGGAAACAAAGATAGATATTGTGACGTGTTTCCACCCCTAGCAAACCACCTTTGCAAATTCCGTAGGTTCCAAAAATTATAACAAGAGATAACCACTAACCACTTTATTAAATAATTTACTGAGTACTTCACAATTCTATTATTAACTTAAATGAACTTTACTGACTAAAAATAACAACGTTTATCACTTTGTTTTCACTTTGGAGTCTTAACCTCACTTGTCACTTGTCAATTCCAAACTTCTTAACTTCCGGCAGAGAATACGGCCTTATATACCCCTAGCGATTGCTTCCTGAATTATTCTAGAAACGGCGCGGCGTTATCTAGAAGTCTCTTTTCTCTAATATTCCAGAATGTTTCTACTGTTTCTGCTGTCTCACAGATGGCATAACGTACAACATGTATTTTGTACATGTATTTAGTGCTGCCTATCCCCAAGGGGGTGATTACTTGTTACAATATATTTATTCATTAAATCAAATAACACCAAAATTATATGACTACAAGATTTTTAGGCAACCAAAAGTCTATTTTTTTAGGTTGAAGAGCAAAGACAGACAGATCCATTTCTGACGATAAGATGGCTGACGTCAATAGCTTGTTGACTCTAATTCCCACAGATGTTCAACATTTTTATCAAAATCTGACATCTCGTAATTATGATGATGATGATATAGATGGTTTTGGTGAAAGTATTGATTTCGAAGTTGTAGAAAATGTTGAATAGATAATAGAAATAGATGTATACGTTGTTTAAAATGTGTATTTTTTTATTTAGATGTTTTATGTTTCATAATACAATCGGTAACCATTTATTTCAAAAGAATCAAGTGCCTACAAAATGTGCCTTAAAAGATCCTTATTCGTTATTTTTCCTAAAATAGAAGGAACCAAACGCCAAAACTACCAATAAAAAGAGTTTTACAAAATTAATCTTGAAAACTTAGAAGGCAACTAAATAAAGATCCAATTATTCGAAATTCGTTATAAAGCAATGAAAAATAAAAAAAGTAATTTTTAAAAGAATCAGAGCTTTAAACTAATTTTACTTAAAAATTCAAAATGGTGGTTGGATCGTTTTCCAGTAACACCATCCAAATATGATCCAACTTCAATAGGAAGTATTCTACTTTGCTCTTTTATATATATATATATATATATATATATATATATATATATATATATATATATATATATATATATATATATATATATATATATATATATATATATATATATATATATATATATATATATATATATATATATTCCTGGTTTGAAATAAAAACTAACAGACGTTATCGTATTTAATAGATATTATTTATTTAAAAAGAGACCTCACTAATGTAAAAACGATAAACGTAAGTGAGTACTGTAAGGAAGGTATTTTGGAATGTTCCTGTATTGAGCTAGTCAACCGCAATTTAATTATTGTTGTCATATATAGGCCACCAACAGAAAATTTTAATGCCTTTTTAGAATTATTTTGCGATTTACATCATGCAATTTTCAAGTCTAAAAAATATGTTGTCATAGGAGAGGATTTTAATATTAATCTTAATGTACATAGTAATAATGTATCCTTACTTACTGACTTATTGACCTCCTTTGGTCTTGAAATAACAATAAATAGTCCGACTCACTTGCTTAGATAATTTTTTCATTGGTCCTTACGATACAGAATATGTGATAAATAATGTCAATTTACATTTATCTGATCATTATTCCCAGTTTCTCTCTATAGAATCACATAAAAGTAATAGTATAAAAACTAAAACATATATGTATAGAAGAAAAATTAATTCCGATAATATATCTAAATTCTGCAACTATTTAGAACAGGAAACTTGGAATTATGTTTATTCGGAAAGTAATTCGAATTCTGCATTTGAAATCTTTAGTAATATAATCACTTACTATTTTGAATTGTCATTTCCTATGATTCGTTTTGTACAAAAAAAGAAAAATTCTAATCAAGAGTGGATAACAGATGCAGTGAATGATTTAAAAAATAAAGTTCAACTATTTTCGGATTTAGCACAAAAACATCCCGAACTAAAAAACTATAGTAAACACCTAAATAATCAATACAAAGAAAAACTACGTATAGCAAAACAGGAATATTACGATAACAAAATTAACCAGTCGAATAATAAAACAAAAACTATGTGACATATTATAAAAGAAATACAGGGAAAACAAAACTCCAAAAGGGAAATAAATATTGTGGAAAATAAGTTGAACAATAATGAAATTGCAAATAATTTTAATAAACATTTTACCACCAGTTTTGATAACTAATAATCAAAAAAGAGATTTTGAATTCTTGAATGCGAATGTGCCTTTGGGTAATGTTTCCTTTTTTCTCTCACCTTTAAACGAACAGGATGTAGTAGCCATAATAAACAATCTCAAACAATCTAATTCTAGTGGCTACGATAATGTATCAAATAATCTATTAAAAAATTGTAAATATCTTATCTGTCAACCCTTATCGCATCTGATAAACTTATCACTTGAACAAGGAGTATTTCCTGAAAAATTAAAGCTCTCAGTGGTTAGTCCTTTATATAAGAAAGGTGACAACAATTTGTACGAAAATTACATTATTGTCAAGCTTCTCCAAGATATACGAATCAGCTGTAAATGATCAACTAGCAACCTTTTGCATACGTAATAACATAATCTCACCGGAACAACTTGGTTTTGTAAAAAACGGGGGTGTGGATACGGCCTTAAGTAGTCTTCCTATAGAAATTGTAAATTGACTTGACAAAAAAATGTGCCCACTTGGTCTATTTATTGATTTTTCCCGGGCTTTCGATTGCGTAGATCATCAATTGCTTTTAGAAAAATTATGCAGGTATGGAATTAGGGGGCCTCCATTAAAATTTATAAAATCATACCCAAGCAATCGAGATCAGGTTGTTCAAATCAGTGATGTCAAAAGTGAACCCAGGAAGGTAACCCACAAGGCTCCATCCTAGGCCCTCTATTATACATTATTTTTGCTAATGATCTAGTCTATTTTTTAAAGCCAATTCAGAATTTACAAATAGTATGTTATGCTGACGATTTAAATTTTCTAATCACGAAAAGCAATGGCACGGAAGCAATAAATTCGACAGAAAAAATATATAAAAAATGCATTCTCTGGTCTGAAAAAAACATAATCAATTTAAATAAGCAAAAAACCACCTCGATGCTTTTCAAGCAACAAATTTCGCAAGCTAATTTAAATATCCAAAATTCTAACCTGTTCAACATGCATAACTCAGGTAAAATTTTAGGAGTCACTTTTGACTCTGGCTTAAAATGAGATATTCACATTGATGAATTGTGTAATAAACTACGCACTTGTTGCTATGCGTTGCGATCACTAGTAAACCACTGTAGTCAAAATATCGTAATTAGTCTTTATTATGCAAACTTTCACTCTCAGATGCGATATGGTATCATTAATTGGGGAATAAGTAGTTACTCTCAACGTGTCTTTACCCTACAAAAATATGCACTGCGAATATTAACTAAGGTGTCAAAAAGAGAATCCTGCAGGACAGCATTCAAAGATTTAAAAATTTTAACACTAATTGGTACATATATTTATGAACTGGGCTGCTTTGTTTATAAAAATTTGCAAACATTTCAAAAATATCTGACTGGCCACAGTTACTCCACAAGATTTAAAAATAATCTTATACCTGATCAACATTTGACAGCACGGTATCAAAAAAATGTTTATTTAACGGTTGCAAAATATTCAATGCTTTGCCAACTGAGATAAAAAATTCTCAAAACATGACTATTTTCAAAAAAAGACTCAAAACCTTACTTATTGATAAAAACTGTTACACTCTTGAAGAATTTTTCTTTAATTAACGTTAAACTTAAGTTGCCTTTAACTGTGTTTGTTTTGTTTTATGTGTATTATACACATATATGTTGTCCAAAGGCGTTATATACAATAATCGTTGTGTATGTAATATATGTATGTATATTATATAATTTTGTGCATGTATAATTAATTGAGAATAACGAATTATTATTATTATTATTATTATTATTTTTTTCTCGGTTTCCCGCTGCCGGACAGGGCTTCCGTGGCCTCCGACACCACACGGTAGCCTCGCCGGCTAATTCATTACAGCCACTCTCCACGACCTGTGGAGTTAGTGATTGTAAACACCTGAATCATGTGCCCTAAGCAGACGAAGGGACCCCAAGATAACCGCCTTCTGCATCTGACCTGCCAACCATTCTGCCGAATTCTGACAGGCCGGTATGATCTTTAATTCTGAGAGCAGCGAAGGCTTCATCCCTCCGAGTACGCCGATTATTAGGACGATCATCTTGACCGAGTAGTCTGGGTACAGCACTTGGAGCTCATACCGGAGATCACGATATTTGGTCCGTTTTTCCCCCTCCTTCAAAGCGATGTTTGTCTCAGCAGGTGCTGAGAATTCGATGACAAACATCACTTTGTTCTGATGGTCGAGGAGGACTATGTCAGGCTTGTTGGCTTGAATGAGCCTGACGGTCGGGAACGAGTAGTTCCAATAAATTCGGCACCTCTCGTTCTCGACAACGGACTCAATATCTCCGGGGATGTAAGGCAGCACTGGTGTTTGGTCTACCCCATACGAGTGCCGTAGATAGTAGTATAGCACTCGTAAAGCCGCGTTATTATTATTATTATTATTTTTTTTTTTTGTAACAGCCAGTCACCCTTTAAACTCTGTGGCTCCGACACTCACAGAGGGGAGCTGGTAGTACCGGTAGCCACTCCCCACGCCCGTGGGGTGAGTGACTACTGGGTCCGCGAATCGTGTTCCCTGAGCAGACGTAATGAACCGAGGATGACGGCCTTCTGCATTCTGCCGGCTAAGACCTCTGCCAAATTTCGGCATACCGGTATGATCTTAAGTTCTGAAAGCAGTGTGTGTCTCGTTCCACCGAGGGCTCCTATAATCAGTACCACTATCTTAACAGTATGGTCTGGATAGAGTCTGCGGAGTTCGAAGAGCAAATCTCGATATTTTGTCCGTTTTTCCTCCTCCTTCAAGACAATGTTGTTCTCCGCGGGAGCCGAGAACTCCACGACAAACATTGTCTTGAGTTGGTGGTCGAGGAGGACTATGTCAGGCTTGTTGGCTTGTATTTGCCTGACTGTGGGAAAAGAGTAGTTCCAATAAATTAGACACTTCTCATTTCCCACAACGGACTCAATATCCCCCGGAGCATAAGGCAGCACTGGTGTCTCGTCTATCCCATACGAGTGCCTTAAGTGATAATAAAGCACTCGTAATGCTCCGTCGTGCCTCTAGATATAGGCCGAGACTGCATATGTCGGACAGGCCGACAACAAGTGCATTAAAGTCTCTGGCGCCCTGCGGCAGGCCCTGCAGCTGACATCAGGGACCTCTATATCCATGACACGACTTCGATAAACGAGAGTGTTAAATACACCATCCTGGCAAGCCATTATGAATCCCTCGGTCTCAGACTTCAACCCGGCTGACCTTAAGAAGGCAAAGGTCAACCTTTCGGATAAGCCAAGATCTTCTATATTTTTATAGAAGACTCCATGCATTGGCTTATCCGTATGAAGCTGCAGAAAGATGTTGTGTTCTGCAGCTTTAATTTGGGCTTTTCGCCGAGCAGGTTCCAACTCGGTGACAGAGTCGCGATTTACCCGCTCGACGTCGAAGGAGAGACCAAGTTCATCGGCTGCTCTCTGTGCTGCCTTAAACAAAAACGCTCCTACCCCTGCATTTTCATGGTCTCGGACCATGCAGAGGAGGGGATCCGAACTCCTGATAATCTTACAGGCTCCATCTAGAACCATCCTGTTATGGAGACTCTCCAAACTCAAGAGTCCACGGCCTCCCCGATGTCGTGGGAGGTATAACCGTGGAACGGACGATTTAGGATGCAAACTCCTATTGAGATGCATCTTCTTGCGGGTTCCTACGTCGAGTTGACGCAACTCCTCTCGGTTCCATTTCATCACTCCAAAGGAGTGGAGAAGGATCGGAACGGCAAGCATGTTGGTAGCAGACACCTTGTTCTTCCCCGACAGTTCTGAAGACCAAATCTGTCGGAGTCGGTGCTGATACTTGCCGCGGAGAGCGTTTTTCACTACACTCACTTCTTGCGTGGAGCGTTGCTCGACACCCAAGTAAGTGTACGACTCTCCGGCATCTAGATGATGTAAGATGCTTCCGTCTACGAGCTGCGCGTCCTCTCCGTAATCCCCGCAACGTCCTCTCTTGAGATGGACCAGTGCACATTTGTCCAACCCGAACTCCATACCGACAGCCTGCGTGTACTCCTGTACCACCCTAAGGGACTGGTGTAGGTCCCTTTCTCCGGAGGCATAAAGTTTAAGGTCATCCATATAAAACAAATGGGTGACCTTATGCCTCCTATCGCCGGGGGTACCGCAGTTGTATCCACGGGTTTTCCGGAGCGAAACGGATAATGGCAGTAGTGAGATGCAAAACAGAAGGGGGCTGAGGGAGTCTCCCTGAAATACTCCCCTTCTGAACGATACCGGCTCCGTCTGGACTCTATCGTTACCAGATGTTATAGTAAAGCGAGTCCTCCAGAGCGGCATCAGTTCTTCAATACATCTCACTACGGGACCGGGTACCGGAAGACATTGGAGCAAGTGTAAAATAAGCTCATGAGATGTCATGTCAAATGCCTTGCGGTAGTCGATCCAGGCCATGAAGAAGTTCCGCTTATACTGCACGGAGTCCTGCGTGACATTATTATTATTATTATTATTATTATTATTTTTTTTTCGCGTGTGCGATGCTGGACAGTTCTCCCGTGTCTCCGGCATTCTCACGGGAGAAGCGCCAGCGGATTATCCACAGCCACTCCCCGCGTCCCGCAGGGTTAGTGACTGTAGATGCCAGATTCGTGTGCCCTAAGAAGACGAAGGGACCCCAGGATAACTGCCTTCTGCATTTGGCCTGCCAACCACTCGGCTGACTTTTGGCAGGTTGGTATGGCCTTTAATTCCGAGAGCAGCGTAGGCCTCATTCCACCAAGTACACCGATTATCAGGACGACCATCTTGACCGAGTAGTCTGGGTATGGCACTCGGAGTTCATACCGGAGATCTCGGTATTTAGTCCGTTTTTTCGCCCTCCTTCAAGATGATGTTTGTCTCGGCAGGTGCCGAGAACTCGATGACATACATCATCTTGGTTTGGTGGTCTAGGAGGACTATGTCAGGCTTGTTTGCCTGAATTTGCCTGACCGTCGGAAACGAGTAGTTCCAATATATTCGGCACTTCTCGTTCTCGACAACGGACTCGATCTCTCCGGGGACGTAAGGCAGCACTGGTGTTTGGTCTACTTCGTACGAGTGCCGAAGGTGGTAGTACAGCACTCGTAGAGCCGCGTTATGTCTATGGATGTAGGCCGAAGTCGCATATACCGTACATGCAGATAGTAAGTGCATGAGCGACTCCGGCGCCTGACGGCAGGTCCTACAATTAATGTCAGGGACCTCCACACCCATAACGCAACTGCGGTAGACCAAGGTGTTAATAACACCATCTTGGCAGGCCACAATGAATCCTTCGGTCTCCGACCTTAGCCTTGCTGACCGTAAGAAAGCGAAGGTCAGCTTTGTCGATAAACCCAGCGTCTCTATGTTGTTATAGAATACGCCGTGCATGGGTTTATCAACGTGCTGCCTGAGTAGATTTCTCTGCTCGGCAGCTTTAATTTGGGCTATCAGACGATTTGGCGCAAGCTCAGTTACTGATTCTAGTTCAGCACCTCGCCGGCCTCCTCGCCTGAAGTCGAATACGAGACCGAGATCATCTGCGGCCTTACGTGCTGCCTTGAATAAAAATGCGCCAACTCCTGCAGTTTCATGATCTCTCACAAACCGCAGGAGTGGGTCCGAGCTCCTGAGGACGTTGCATGCCACACTCAGCGCTACTCTGCCATGCGCACACTCCAGACTCAAAAGTCCTCGGCCCCCCCGTTGGCGTGGGAGGTACACTCGAGGAACGGACGACCTCGGATGGATGCTCCTGTGAACATGCATCATCTTGCGGGTATCCCTATCCAATTGGCGCAACTCATCTAGCGTCCACTTAACTATTCCGAAGGAGTAGAGCAGAATCGGAATGGCAAGCATATTAGTTGCAGACACCTTGTTCTTCCCCGAAAGTTCAGAAGACCAAATCTTTCCGAGCCGGTGTCTGTACTTGCCGCGGAGAGTATCCTTAACTTGTTTCACGTCCTGGATGTGATGTTGCTCCACACCCAGGTACGTGTAGGTCTCTCCGGCATCCAGATGTCGTAGGATGCTTCCGTCTGCGAGCTGCGCATCTTCAAGGAATATCCCGCTTCGTCCTCTCTTGAGGTGGACGACTGCACACTTGTCCAGCCCGAATTCCATGCCAATGGCCCGCGTATACTCTTGGACCACCCTTAGAGAGTTTTGGAGTTCGCACTCTCCGGAGGCATAAAGTTTTCCATATAAAATAGATGGGTGACCTTATGCCTCCGATTGCTGGGTGGACCACATTGGTATCCGCGGGTTTGGCGGAGCCTGACAGATAACAGCAGCAGTGAGATGCAAAATAGGAGAGGACTCAGGGAGTCACCCTGGAAAACTCCTCTCCTAAAAGATTTTTTTTTTCTTTTTTTTTTTTTTTTCGGGTTACCCGCTGCCGGACAGGACTTCCGTGGCCTCCGACACCTCACGGTAGCCGCGCCGGCGAATTCCTTGCAGCCACTCTCCACGACCTGTGGAGTTAGTGTGCCCTAAGTAGACGAAGGGACCCCAAGATAACCGCCTTCTGCATCTGGCCTGCCAACCATTCTGCGAATTCTGACAGGCCGGTATGATCTTCAATTCTGAGAGCAGCGAAGGCTTCATCCCTCCGAGTACGCCGATTATTAGGACGACCATCTTGACAGAGTAGTCTGGGTACAGCACTTGGAGCTCATACCGGAGATCACGATATTTGGTCCGTTTTTCCCCCTCCTTCAAAGCGATGTTTGTCTCAGCAGGTGCTGAGAATTCGATTACAAACATCACTTTGTTCTGAGGTCGAGGAGGACTATGTCAGGCTTGTTGGCTTGAATTAGCCTGACGGTCGGGAACGAGTAGTTCCAATAAATTCGGCACCTCTCGTTCTCGACAACGGACTCAATATCTCCGGGGATGTAAGGAAGCACTGGTGTTTGGTCTACCCCATACGAGTGCCGTAGATGGTAGTATAGCACTCGTAAAGCCGCGTTATGGCGGTGGATGTGGGCCGAAATCGCGTATACCGGGCATGCTGAAAGCAAATGCATAAGCGATTCCGGCGTCTGACGGCAGGTCCTGCAGTTGGTATCAGGGACCTCTACACCCATTACGCGGCTCCGGTAGACCAAGGTGTTTATTACACCATCCTGACAGGCCACAATGAATCCCTCGGTCCCGACTTAAGCCCAGCTGACCTTAAAAAGGCGAATGTCAGCCTAGTCGATAAACCCAGTGTTTCCATGTTATTATTATTATTATTATTATTATTTTTTTTTTTTTTTTTTGTTAAAAACCAGTCACCCTTCTCTGTGGCTCCGACCCTCACAGAGGGGAGATGGTGGTACCAGCAGCCACTCCCCACACCCGTGGGGTAAGTGACTACTGGGTCCGGGAATCGTGTGCCCTGAGCAGACGTAATGAACCGAGGATGACGGCCTTCTGCATTCTGCCGGCTAAGACCTCTGCCGAATTTCGGCATGCCGGTATGATCTTAAGTTCCGAAAGCAGTGTGTGTCTCGTTCCACCGAGGGCTCCTATAATCAGTACCACTATCTTAACAGTATGGTCTGGATACAGTCTGCGGAGTTCGAAGAGCAGATCTCGATATTTTGTCCGTTTTTCCTCCTCCTTCAAGACAATGTTGTTTTCCGCGGGAGCCGAGAACTCCACGACAAACATTGTCTTGAGTTGATGGTCGAGGAGTACTACGTCAGGCTTGTTGGCTTGTATTTGCCTGACGGTGGGAAAAGAGTAGTTCCAATAAATTAGACACTTCTCATTTCCCACAACGGACTCAATATCCCCCGGAGCGTAAGGCAGCACTGGTGTTTCGTCTATCCCATACGAGTGCCTTAAATGGTAATAAAGCACTCGTAATGCTCCGTCGTGCCTTTGGATATAGGCTGAGACTGCATATGTCGGGCAAGCCGACAGCAAGTGCATAAGAGTCTCTGGCGCCCTGCGGCAGGCCCTGCAGCTGACATCAGGGACCTCTATACCCATGACACGACTACGATAGACGAGGGTGTTAAATACACCATCCTGGCAAGCCATTATGAATCCCTCGGTCTCAGACTTCAGCCCGGCTGACCTTAAGAAGGCAAAGGTCAGCCTTTCTGATAAGCCAAGGTTCTCTATATTATTATAGAAAACTCCGTGCATTGGCTTATCCGTGTGAAGCTGCAGAAAGATGTTGTGTTCCGCAGCTTTAATTTGGGCTTTTCGTCGAGCAGGTTCCAACTCGGTGACAGAGTCGGGATTTACCCGCTCGACGTCGAAGGAGAGACCAAGTTCATCGGCTGCTCTCTGTGCTGCCTTAAACAAAAATGCTCCTATTCCTGCACTTTCATGGTCCCGGACCATGCAGAGGAGGGGATCCGAACTCCTGATAACCTTACAGGCTCCATCCAGAACCATCCTACTATGGAGACTCTCCAAACTCAAGAGTCCACGGCCTCCCCGATGTCGTGGGAGGTATAACCGTGGAACGGACGATTTAGGATGCAAGCTCCTATTGAGATGCATCTTCTTGCGGGTTCCTACGTCGAGTTGACGCAACTCTTCTCGACTCCAGTTCACTACCCCAAAGGAGTAGAGAAGGATCGGAACGGCAAGCATATTGGTAGCAGACACCTTGTTCTTCCCCGACAGTTCTGAAGACCAGATCTGTCGGAGTCGGTGCTGATACTTGCCGCGGAGAGCGTTTTTCACTACACTCACTTCTTGGGTGGAGCGTTGCTCGACACCCAAGTAAATGTACGACTCTCCGGCATCTAGATGATGTAAGATGCTTCCGTCCACGAGCTGCGCGTCCTCTCCGTAGTCCCCGCATCGTCCTCTCTTGAGATGGACCAGTGCACATTTGTCTAACCCGAACTCCATAACGACAGCCTGCGTGTACTCCTGTACCACCCTGAGGGACTGGTGTAGGTCCCTCTCTCCGGAGGCATAAAGTTTAAGGTCATCCATATAAAACAGATGGGTGACCTTATGCCTCCTGTCGCCGGGGGTACCGCAGTTGTAGCCACGGGTTTTCCGGAGCGAAACGGATAATGGCAGTAGTGAGATGCAAAACAGAAGGGGGCTGAGGGAGTCTCCCTGAAATACTCCCCTTCTGAAATATACCGGCTCCGTCTGGACTCTATCGTTACCCGATGTTATGGTAAAGCGAGTCCTCCAGAGCGGCATCAGTTCTTCGATACATCTCACTACGGGACCGGGCACCGCAAGACATTGGAGCAAGTGTACAATGAGCTCGTGTGATGTCATGTCAAATGCCTTGCGGTAATCGATCCAGGCCATGGAGAGGTTACGCTTATACTGCACGGAGTCCTGCGTGATACACCTGTCAATCAGCAGGTTCTCCTTGCAGCCAGCGACACCTCTCTTTGACCCTCGTTGCTCATATATCCGCTCGTAAACCGGTTCAACTGCATGGAGCACCCGCATGTACAAAATGCGTGTAAACACCTTGTAGCATGCGTTTAAACAGGTTATCGGCCGGTAGTTCTTTGGGTCAGACAAATCTCCGTTCTTCGGGATCAGCACTGTCCGCCCCTCGACAACCCAAGAAGGAATTTGCTGCTCCCCATTTAGCCATGAATTGAAAATTCTGGCCAAATGGTGGTGGGTACTGGGTAATTTTTTCCACCAATAGTTGTTTATCCCATCGGGACCTGGAGCAGCAAAGTTCTTAGAGCCCTCAAGAGCTCTTCGAACCTCTTCTGGAGTTATCGGTTGGCACACCTCGTTTGGTTGTTGAAGCCTTTGACAGAAGGCTTCAAAGTGTGCCAGGGCTGGAGAGTCTCGGTTGAGTGGAAGCTTCTCCTCGTAAAGCGTTTTCCAGAAATTTTCCACCTGATCTACAGTCGGCGGATTCTCTGCAACACGCGGAGGCGGTTCGAAAAGGCGCGAGGGCTTTTGGCGGAAGAGTTTATTTTCCGCTAGCCCCCTCGCCCGCCTCACTAGTGATTTTTTACAAACCACTAGCATCCGTATCCTGTCGAGACAGTGCTGTTTGGTGGTTCGCAGCACTGCCTCATTGAGTGTGTGATGGACGCGTCTTAAGTTGGCGGCTATTCGACGCACTTTAGGCGTAAATGGCCTATTGGCCGCCATGTAGTCCATCACACATTGGATACGGGATGCGTGTTGCCTCGCCGACCGGATCTTGGCTTCCATCTTTTGTATGCGCCGCTCCGCCCTCTCCTGTGGGGAGGCAGTATTACGCCTCTCCGTCCGAGAAAAGCGTTGAACAGCGGCATACACGGCACAGTTAATGTGCCAGATGTCAGCCCGTTCTGGTAGCGCATCACGAAGTTCTTCATCCACTCTGGCCAGGTCTTGTGGCCCGGGGGCTTTTATGTGGTGTAGCCCCCGTCTGGTACTGAGGCCCTCTGGTACTGGTGGAACAAGGAGAACCACTTCCTCAACCGGTGAATGCGGCGGTCTTTCGGCCACCTCATTCACCGGTCCAGGAGCAGCCCTCACGTAGCCCCTTCTACGAAGATGGGATACATAGTCACGCAGATTTTGTGGCGTGAAGACGCCATGCTCTGGATGCCTGTCACACCACAGAGCATGCATCCGCCCCATGTATCCCCTTCGTGCGGGCTCACTGCTTTCGTAGCATTGCAGAAGGTCGTCCCTTAGCTCATCCGTCCACTCAAAGCGTCCTTGTGCATAGCGTTCGTCGTCAACGGGCGCTCCATCCGGTTGGGCCCCACCACCTTGCCCTTGACCCCTATCCGGACGAGGTCGATTGTGGGGGCCCTCTCTTCGGTTTACAGGAACCAGAAGTCAGGGCTTGTGGGTGGTTAGCCCAACAAGCCCACGACCGACACCAGAGGGGAATGAGCTTTCCCCTCCCAGGTGCACTAGGGCTGCCGGTTCGGTTTTGCACCCCCAGCTGGAGTAAGTGGTGGCGCTACTCACCAAAGGCTTGATAGATGAAAGTCAGCCCCTCCTGCTTTATTATTATTATTATTATTATTATTATTATATTTTTTTTTTCCCAATCCAGTCGCCCTTCTCTCTGCCTCCGATACCAGAGAGGGTACGCTGGTAATACCAGTGACCACTCCCTACGCCGTAGAGTTAGTGATCACTGGGTCCGCGAATCGTGTGCTCTGAGCAGGCGTAACGAACCAAGGATAACGGCCTTCTGCATTCTTCCGGCTAAGATTTCTGCCGACTCTCGGCATGCCGGTATCGTCTTCAATTCCGAAAGCAGTGTACGCCTCACCCCACCTAGGCATCCTATGATAAGAACCACTAGTTTAACAGTGTGGTCCGGATAGAGTCTACGGAGTTCGAAGAGAAGATCTCGATATTTAGTCCGTTTTTCCTCCTCTTTTAGAACAATGTTTGTTTCCCCTGGGGCGGAGAATTCAATAACAAACATTGTCCTGAGTTGGTGGTCGAGGAGGACTACATCAGGTTTATTGGCCTGTATTTGCCTAAGGGTGGGAAACGAGTAGTTCCAATAAATTAGACACCGCTCATTCCCCACTACGGACTCAATATCTCCCGGAGCGTAAGGCAGCACTGGTGTCTCGTCTATCCCATATGTGTGCCGCAGATGATAGTACAGCACACGTAATGCTCCATCATGTCTGTGAATATAGGCCGAGACAGCGTATGTCGGACATGCCGACAACAGGTGCATAAGTGTCTCCGGCGCTCTTCGGCAGGCCCTGCAGTTTACGTCAGGGACCTCTATACCCAAGACATGACTTCGATAGACGAGTGTGTTAAAGACACCATCCTGGCAAGCCATAATGAACCCTTCGGTCTCAGACTTCAGCCCAGCTGACCTTAGGAAAGCAAAGGTCAGCTTCCCAGATAAGCCCCTCTCTTCAATGTTCTTGTAGAAGACTCCATGCAAGGGCTTATCTTTATGCAGTTGCAGAAATTTCCTTTGCTCTGCTGCTTTTGTATGGGCTTTCAGCTGGGCGGGTTCCAGCTCGGTGACAGAGCTCGGGTTTACCCGCCCAGTATCGAAGTCGAGACCAAGTTCACCGGCTGCTCTTTGTGCTGCCTTAAATAAGAACGCTCCTATCCCTGCATTTTCATGGTCGCGAACCATGCAGAGAAGGGGATCCGAACTCTTGATGATCTTGCAAGCTCCATCCAGAGCCGACCTGCTATGTAGATACTCCAAACTCAAGAGTCCGCGGCCTCCCTGTTGTCGTGAGAGGTATAATCGCGGAACGGACGATTTTGGATGCAAGCTTCTGTTGAGATGCATCATCTTTCGGGTTCCTACATCGAGTTGGCGCAGCTCGCCTTGTGTCCACTTCACTACCCCAAAGGAGTGTAGGAGGATTGGAACGGCAAGCATGTTAGTTGCAGACACCTTATTCTTCCCCGACAGCTCTGAAGACCAGATCTGCCGGAGGAGGTGCTGATACTTGCCGCGGAGAGCGTTTTTCACTGTTGACACTTCTTGGGTGGAGCGTTGCTCAACACCCAAGTAGGTGTACGACTCTCCGGCATCTAGGTGGTGCAAGATGCTTCCATCTACAAGCTGCGCGTCATCTCCGTAGTCACCGCATCGCCCTCTCTTGAGATGAACCAGTGCACATTTGTCCAAGCCGAACTCCATTCCGACAGCCTGAGTGTACTCATGTACCACCCTGAGAGATTGACGTAAATCCCTCTCGCTGGAGGCATAAAGTTTAAGGTCATCCATGTAAAATAGATGGGTGACCTTATGCCTCCTATCTCCTGGGGTACCGCAATTGTAACCACGGGTTTTGCGAAGTTCAACGGATAACGGCAGTAGCGAAATGCAAAATAGAAGGGGACTAAGGGAGTCTCCCTGAAACACACCCCTCTTAAACATAACCGGCTCTGTTTGGACTCTGACATTACCAGATGTTATAGCAAAGCGAGTCCTCCAGAGCGGCATGAGTTGTTCTATGCATCTCACTACGGGACCGGGCACCGCAAGACATTGGAGCAAGTGAACAATTAGCTCGTGAGATGTCATGTCAAATGCCTTGCGGTAATCGATCCAGGCCATGGAAAGGTTCCGCTTATACTGCACGGAGTCCTGCGTGACACATCTGTCAATAAGCAGGTTCTCCTTGCAGCCAGCGACACCTTTCTTAGACCCACGTTGCTCGTATATCCGTTCGTAAACCGGGCCGCTTGCTTGGAGTACCCGCATGTACAAGATACGGGTGAATATCTTGTAACATGCGTTTAAACAGGTTATCGGTCTGTAGTTCGCTGGATCTGCCAAATCTCCGTTCTTAGGGAGTAGCACGGTTCGCCCCTCGATAATCCAGGAAGGAATTTGCTGCTCTCCATTTAGCCACGAGGTGAAGATTCTGGCTAAATGGCGGTGGGTGCTCGGAAGTTTTTTCCACCAAAAGTTGTTGATTCCATCTGGTCCAGGAGCAGCAAAGTTCTTGGAGCCTTCAAGGGCTCTTCGAACCTCTTCCGTCGTTATCGGTTGGCACACTGCTTGAGGCTGCTGAAGCCCTTGGCAAAAGGCTTCAAAGTGTGCCAGGGCTGGAGTATCTCGGTTCAGTGGACGCTTTTGTTCGTAAAGCGTCTTCCACCTGATCTACAGTCGGCGTTATTATTATTATTATTATTTTTTTTTTTTTTTTTTTTTTTTTTTTTTCGGTTTCCCGCTGCCGGACAGGGCTTCCGTGGCCTCCGACACCACACGGTAGCCGCGCCGGCTAATTCATTACAGCCACTCTCCACGACCTGTGGAGTTAGTGACTGTAAACACCCGAATCATGTGCCCTAAGCAGACGAAGGGACCCCAAGACAACCGCCTTCTGCATCTGACCTGCCAACCATTCTGCCGAATTCTGACAGGCCGGTATGATCTTTAATTCTGAGAGCAGCGAAGGCTTCATCCCTCCGAGTACGCCGATTATTAGGACGACCATCTTGACCGAGTAGTCTGGGTACAGCACTTGGAGCTCATACCGGAGATCACGATATTTGGTCCGTTTTTCCCCCTCCTTCAAAGCGATGTTTGTCTCAGCAGGCGCTGAGAATTCGATGACAAACATCACTTTGTTCTGATGGTCGAGGAGTACTATGTCAGGCTTGTTGGCTTGAATTAGCCTGACGGTCGGGAACGAGTAGTTCCAATAAATTCGGCACCTCTCGTTCTCGACAACGGACTCAATATCTCCGGGGATGTAAGGCAGCACTGGTGTTTGATCTACCCCGTACGAGTGCCGTAGGTGGTAGTATAGCACTCGTAAAGCCGCGTTATGGCGGTGGATGTAGGCCGAAATCGCGTATATCGGGCATGCTGAAAGCAAATGCATCAGCGATTCCGGCGCCTGACGGCAGGTCCTGCAGTTGATATCAGGGACCTCTACACCCATTACGCGGCTTCGGTAGACCAAGGTGTTTATTACACCATCCTGACAGGCCACAATGAATCCCTCGGTCTCCGACTTAAGCCCAGCTGACCTTAAAAAGGCGAATGTCAGCCTAGTCGATAAACCCAGTGTTTCTATGTTCTTATAGTACACACCGTGCATGGGTTTATCGACATGCTGCCTGAACAGATTCTCCTGTTCGGCAGCTTTTATTTGGGCTTTCAGACGATTTGGCTGAAGCTCGGTGACTGACTCTGGATCAGCACCGCGCCGGCCACCTCGCCTGACGTCGAATACGAGACCAAGTTCATCTGCGGCTCTTTTTGCTGCCTTGAACAATCCTGCGCCCACCCCTGCCATTTCATGATCTCTCACTAATAGCAGGAGCGGATCCGAGCTCCTGAGAATGTTACATGCCATACTCAGTGCTACTCTGCCATGCATACACTCCAGACTCAAGAGTCCTCGGCCCCCCCGATGACGTGGGAGATAAACACGAGGAACGGACGATCTAGGATGAATACTCCTATGGATGTTCATCATCTTGCGGGTATCTCTGTCTAGTTGGCGCAGCTCATCTACCGTCCATTTTACTACCCCAAAGGAGTAGAGCAGAACAGGAACGGCAAGCATGTTAGTGGCAGACGCCTTATTCTTCCCCGAAAGTTCGGACGACCAAATCTTTCGGAGTAGGCGTCTGTACTTGCCGCGGAGAGACTTCTTGATTTGTTGCACATCCTGGATGTGGTGTTGTTGCACACCCAGGTATGTGTAGGTCTCTCCGGCATCCAGATGTCTTAGGATGCTTCCGTCTGCGAGCTGCGCGTCCTCAGAAAATTCCCCGCATCGCCCTCTCTTGAGGTGGACGACCGCGCACTTGTCCAACCCGAACTCCATACCAATGGCCCGCGTGTACTCCTTGACCACCCTCAGATCGTTTTGAAGTTCTCGCTCTCCGGAGGCATACAGTTTTAGGTCATCCATGTAGAATAGATGAGTGACCTTATGCCTCCGGTTGCTGGGTGGGCCACAGAGGTACCCGCGGGTTTGGCGGAGCTCAACAGACAACGGCAGCAGTGAGATGCAGAAGAGGAGGGGACTCAGAGAATCTCCCTGGAAAACTCCTCTTCGGAATGCCACCTGCTCTGTCGTAACCCGCTGTGCACCTGATGTTATGGTGAAGCGGGTCTTCCAGAGTGGCAGCAGTTGTTCAATGCATCTCACTAGTGGCTCTGCTACCGCAAGACATTTGAGCAAATGTAACAAAAGTTCATGTGATGTTGTGTCAAATGCCTTACGATAGTCAATCCAGGCCATTGATAGATTCCGCTTGTATTGCACAGAATCCTGTGTAATACAGCGGTCTACCAGCAGGCTGTCCTTACAACCTGCCATGCCCTTCTTGGCGCCACGCTGTTCGTATATCTGCTGGAAGACCGGATCAACCTGCCGTAGTGTCCGAGCATACAAGATACGTGTAAATAGCTTGTAGCAGGAGTTCAGACAGGTGATTGGTCTATAATTCCTTGGATCAGACAAATCACCCTTTTTAGGGATGAGCACAGTACGTCCCTCGACAAACCAGTCCGGAATCTGCTGCCCCTCGTTCAACCATTTGTTGAAAACTCGGGCCAGACGACGGTGGGTGGAAGGAAATTTTTTCCACCACCAATTATTTATGCCGTCTGGCCCCGGAGCAGCGAAGTTCTTGGTGCCAACAAGAGCTTGTTGGACTTCCTCCGAACTGATTGTCGGGCACACTTCTTCTGGCTCTTCAAAGGTTCTGTGGCACAGAGCCTCGAAGTGTGCTATTGCTGGAGTGTCGCTCCTGAATGGACGTGTCGTTTCGTAGATTCCTTTCCAGAAGCTTTCGACATCGGCTACAGTCGGCGGATTGTCGACAACACGCTGTGGCTCCTGAAATAGGCGGGAAGGATTAGTACGGAACAATGTGTTTTGCTCCATACTTCGTACCCGCCTATTTAGCTTCTTCTTAATAGCCATAAGCGCTCGAATCCTATCTAAACAGTGCTGCTTAATAGTGAGCATCACTGTCAGATTTAGAGTGTGGTGCTGGCGTCTCAGTCCGGCTGCTGTTCGCCGAACTTTAGGCGTAAATGCCTTGCCAGTTGTTACGTATTCCACCACACTCTGGATTCGAGAAGCGTGTTGTCTAGCCAACTGTATTTTGCCTTTGATCTTTTGTACACGCCGCTTAGCCTTTTCGATACCGTTCGAGGCATTATTATTATTATTATTATTATTATTATTATTATTTTTTAGCGATCTAAAAACCAGTCACCCTCACAGAGGGGAGCTGGTAGTACCGGTAGCCACTCCCCACGCCCGTGGGGTAAGTGACTACTGGGTCCGGGAATCGTGTGCCCTGAGCAGACGTAATGAACCAAGAATGACGGCCTTCTGCATTCTGCCGGCTAAGATCTCTGCCGAATTTCGGCATGCCGGTATGATCTTGAGTTCCGAAAGCAGTGTGTGTCTCGTTCCACCGAGGGCTCCTATGATCAGTACCACTATCTTAACAGTATGGCCTGGATACAGTCTGCGGAGTTCGAAGAGCAGATCTCGATATTTTGTCCGTTTTTCCTCCTCCTTCAAGACAATGTTGTTCTCCGCGGGAGCCGAGAACTCCACGACGAACATTGTCTTGAGTTGATGGTCGAGGAGTACTACGTCAGGCTTGTTGGCTTGTATTTGCCTGACGGTGGGAAAAGAGTAGTTCCAATAAATTAGACACTTCTCATTTCCCACAACGGACTCAATATCCCCCGGAGCGTAAGGCAGCACTGGTGTTTCGTCTATCCCATACGAGTGCCTTAAATGGTAATAAAGCACTCGTAATGCTCCGTCGTGCCTTTGGATATAGGCCGAGACTGCATATGTCGGGCAAGCCGACAGCAAGTGCATAAGAGTCTCTGGCGCCCTGCGGCGGGCCCTGCAGCTGACATCAGGGACCTCCATACCCATGACACGACTACGATAGACGAGGGTGTTAAATACACCATCCTGGCAAGCCATTATGAATCCCTCGGTCTCAGACTTCAGCCCGGCTGACCTTAAGAAGGCAAAGGTCAGCCTTTCGGATAAGCCAAGGTTTTCTATATTTTTGTAGAAAACTCCATGCATTGGCTTATCCGTGTGCAGCTGCAGAAAGTTGTTGTGTTCTGCAGCTTTAATTTCGGCTTTTCGCCGAGCAGGTTCCAACTCGGTGACAGAGTCGCGATTTACCCGCTCGACGTCGAAGGAGAGACCAAGTTCATCGGCTGCTCTCTGTGCTGCCTTAAACAGAAAGGCTCCTACCCCTGCATTTTCATGGTCTCGGACCATGCAGAGGAGGGGATCCGAACTCCTGATGACCTTACAGACTCCATCCAGAACCATCCTATTATGGAGACTCTCCAAACTCAAGAGTCCACGGCCTCCCCGATGTAGTGGGAGGTATAGCCGTGGAACGGACGATTTAGGATGCAAACTCCTATTGAGATGCATCTTCTTGCGGGTTCCTACGTCGAGTTGACGCAACTCTTCTTGAGTCCATTTCACTACTCCAAAGGAGTAGAGAAGGACCGGAACGGCAAGCATGTTAGTAGCAGACACCTTGTTCTTCCCCGACAGTTCTGAAGACCAGATCTGTCGGAGTCGGTGCTGATACTTGCCGCGGAGAGCGTTTTTCACTACACTCACTTCTTGGGTGGAGCGTTGCTCGACACCCAAGTAAGTGTACGACTCTCCGGCATCTAGATGATGTAAGATGCTTCCGTCCACGAGCTGCGCGTCCTCTCCGTAGTTCCCGCATCGTCCTCTCTTGAGATGGACCAGTGCACATTTGTCCAGCCCGAACTCCATGCCGACAGCCTGCGTGTACTCCTGTACCACCCTGAGGGACTGGTGTAGGTCCCTCTCTCCGGAGGCATAAAGTTTAAGGTCATCCATGTAGAACAGATGGGTGACCTTATGCCTCCTATCGCCGGGGGTACCGCAGTTGTATCCACGGGTTTTCCGGAGCAGTAGTGAGATGCAGAACAGAAGGGGGCTGAGGGAGTCTCCCTGAAATACTCCCCTTCTGAAAGTTACCGACTCCGTCTGGACTCTATCATTACCCGATGTAATGGTAAAGCGAGTCCTCCAGAGCGGCATCAGTTCTTCGATGCATCTCACTACGGGACCGGGTACCGCAAGACATTGGAGCAAGTGAACAATAAGCTCATGAGATGTCATATCAAATGCCTTGCGGTAGTCGATCCAGGCCATGGAGAGGTTACGCTTATACTGCACGGAGTCCTGTGTGACACATCTGTCAATCAACAGATTCTCCTTGCAGCCAGCGACACCTCTCTTCGACCCTCGTTGCACATATATCCGTTCGTAAACCGGTTCAACTGCGCGGAGCACTCGCATGTACAAGATGCGCGTAAACACCTTGTAACATGCGTTTAAACAGGTTATCGGTCGGTAGTTCTTTGGGTTGGACAAATCTCCGTTCTTGGGGATCAGCACTGTCCGCCCTTCAACCACCCAAGAAGGAATTTGCTGCTCCCCATTTAGCCAGGCATTAAAAATTCTGGCCAAATGGTGGTGGGTGCTCGGTAACTTTTTCCACCAAAAGTTATTTATCCCATCGGGACCTGGAGCAGCAAAGTTCTTAGAGCCCTCGAGAGCTCTTCGAACCTCTTCTGGGGTTATTGGTTGGCACACTTCCTGTGGTTGTTGAAACCTTTGACAAAAGGTTTCAAAGTGTGCAAGGGCCGGAGAGTCTCGATTGAGTGGAAGCTTCTCCTCGTAAAGCGTTTTCCAGAAATTTTCCACCTGATCTACAGTCGGCGGATTCTCTGCAACACGCGGAGGCGGTTCGAAAAGGCGCGAGGGCTTTTGGCGGAAGAGTTTATTTTCCGCCAGCCCCCTCGCCCGCCTCACTAGTGATTTTCTACAAACCACTAGCATCCGTATCCTGTCGAGACAGTGCTGTTTGGTGGTTCGCAGCACTGCCTCATTGAGTGTGTGATGGAAGCGTCTTAAGTTGGCGGCTATTCGACGCACTTTAGGCGTAAACGGCCTATTGGCCGCCATGTAGTCCATCACACATTGGATACGGGATGCGTGTTGCCTCGCCGACCGGATCTTGGCTTCCATCTTTTGTATG